>OX451740.1:264822350-265422350 GCA_948472305.1 Vicia faba
TATATAAAAAACCTTTTCTCTAACCCTAAAAAGACATTTTCTTAATCATTAGCTTTTTTATTATTATTATAGAAAAACCTTTTTTTTAAACCTAAAAATTCTTTTTTCTAACTTTAACTTTTCTTCATTATTAGTATTAAAAAAAGAAATTTTTTTATCTTAAGTTTTGTTCATTATTAAAAGTACAAAAAAAAAATACAAAAATACAAAAATCTAAAAAATGACTTTAGTTTCTTTTGAATCACAAAATACATTCCAAATTTAAATTTTATACCCCTCCTTTAATTAATTAATTTATTAATTTAATTCTTTAATTAACTTATTATATTTTCTTCATCTAATTAGCATATATCATATTTTTAGCAATTTGCGTTAAATTATAATTTTGCATATTAATAAATAATTATAAGATATTTTATCAAAAATACTTAATATATTTTTAATAATTAGGAAAAAATAGTTATTTATTAATTAAATATTTTCTAAAACACTAAATCTATATCTTAATTGCATTAAATCTTTTTCTCATTCAAATTAATTTTTTTACATATTGCATAACATACTCTAAAATAGCTAATCAATCAAATGCGAATCCTTTTTATACTAAAATAATAAAATCAAGATATTTTCAAAAAGGATTGTGAATCTATTTTATATTAACTGCGAATTGCGTCTACGATTATGCTATTTTCAACCCAGACATGGTCAAGGATTAATTCAAAATATTTCCACAGTCCATAAATAAAACTAACCAAACACTACGAACTAAGAATTGTGACTCTAATTCCTCATAAAAGGATACGTACACATACGACTTAAAATCGTGGCATGTTCCCCTAACTAAAAAATTAAAACCCTATTCCTAAACCTTAAACTTAAACCCTAGTATCCTTGTAAACAAGGTATATGAAGGATTCCTAACACCTTTCCTTTCTCTAAAGTGAGTCAAGAACTTAGAATCTGTGTATCATTAATTATAGTTATTCCGTTATATTTCCATCTTAGCATAAAAATTAATGGTGGCGACTCTCATATTTTTGTCGGTTATTACACCATGAACTATATGAGATTTAACCAAATTATACAACCTAGGGTGTTGTAAAGGATCGAGTACTTCAGCTAAAATGATCTTGTCAATGTCTTAAGGTCTTGGATACTTGTTAGAAGGATGCAAAAAAATCAAATTTGTGCATGTGGCAATCCTCTTTTTTGAAACTCCATTGTGTACATATCTATCAATATAAAAAAACAGATAATATTAAATATAATCGTATTTATAGTATAAAAAGTAATAGTAAAGGGGAAAATTATGTTTCATGCAAGAACTTTGCCTAATACACCCTTCTCGGTTAGATCTGATGGCAATTGATCAAACCTGGTTTTGAATACTCTTGAAATGAAATCTGGTCTGTCTTGTGGTTTCAAATTAAGAGGTCCAAGTACTCTTTAAATCTCTGGCCAATTTGGGTGGCAAGTGAATGTTATGAATAAATTAGGAAAGCCAATTTTAGTATAAATAGCCATCTCATCATAGTATAATTGATCCATAAACCTACTATCACCGACAAAGGAGGAAGGATAAACAACTCTTTTACCTGTGCTCAAACTTGGAGTTTGACTTTGATCACCTTATTCATTCAGAGAGTTGTACTTGAATATTGTAATCCTCGGTTGATTTTTGCGAATCCAATCTAATTTTTATGTTTCTAACATCGTGTAACCATCGACCAGAAATTTTTGGAACAATCTTCGTGAATATAACAAAGTCTTAGGTTCATTCAACCTTATTTTAATGCAAAATGCAAGCCATTCTCTAATTGTCAACCTATTTATTAAGCTATTTTGGAAGATTGGAAAGTCTCTATGAGCTATATTAGTTCTATAACCGTCTTCACCATAAAAAAAATCAAATGATATTGATAAGCCATATAACTCGCATGGAGCTAATTAATTCTATAAAGTCCTTCTCCTTTGAATTGAATTATTATATCCCTCATTTCTAATGTGTCAATATCACTAACTAATAAGGAAGCAACTTCTGAAACCGTTGGTTGATTATATACTCTACCATATGTGGATCGATCATAAATTAGTCTCAACTTCAAGTTTTGTGTATCACCATTATTAACCCACTATTTTTCCATTTGAAAACTCTTAGCATGCATATGTGAGGCATTGTTGATTTTAAAATCTAAGCCATACCATCCACTTTAAGATGATGCAAATTCTCTTTTCTCATGATCGTGGGTAGTAAGTATGTTTCCTACATGGACAATGACGACATTGTCTTATCTCTTAAAATCAACCAACACACTTGTGTTTTAAAAATCTTTTAAAGAGGAACTACGTGTACCTTAATCCCCTATTGCACGAAAATATGGTATGTAGGCACTAAAGGTTCGCAATTGCGGCGGATGCAAAAACCATAAGAATATATTTCTTTTCTCACCTCCACCATCCATTTTTATACAACATTTTATAGCCAAAATATACAGATTTTACAAAGAGGTTTATGTGGAGTACCGTAGATGTTTAGGGTGCTAATACCTTCCCTTTACATAACCAATCCCCTTACCTTGAATCTTTCCCCCTCTTTTTTGGGTTACTCACTCTTTTCCCATTCCTTTGGAAACAATAAAGCGCAGTATCGATTTTTATTTTTGATCTGTATAAGTCTAGTCAATCCAATGGCTTAGTCTTAAACATTTCTACTGGTACACATGGGTCTTTGGACAGGAAGTGCCTTTGTATTTTATGAAATCTGGCACCTTGAATTTCGGGGGAATCCTCACCCTAGGCACTAAGCCTAAATTCGACATGTCAAAGCCTACTGCCCCTTGACTTTCAAACCTGCGCATCCGCTCTTCAAGCATATGAAATTTATTGTTAGATTCTGTTGGTTCATCCATATGAGTCATCCAGTCTTCCCAATTATCTTCTTCCATTGGCCTAACAGGAAGCGAACATGCCTCAGTAGTATAACAAGTTGTTTAATATTCTGATGAACAGGAGTGGATGGAGGAGGATTCCCCACAACTTGGATCCCAGGGATATCTTGGTTACCTGCAGGATTACCGAGATTTACAGGCTGACCGTGCTGTATATTCAAATTGGTATTTGAACCCGGATTCACATTATGAACACCTCCCAAAAGGTAGTAGAAGAAGGTGGAGGTGGCAGAAGAAGGTGAGAGTGGAAGTTGAGGAATGAAGGGAAGCTGAAGTTGAAGGTGAAGGTGGAAGAAGAAGGTCAAGATCTGAAGGTGGAATCGAGGAACCCCCTACTGAACCCGATGGAGGGTATTATATAGGGATCATGAAGAAGAAGTTAGTTAGAGGGAAGTGAAACAGGGCCATTGGATGAGAGGAATCAGTTAAAGAATCTGATGGTTGTGATTAATCAGTTAGACGTTAGTTATAATTTTGTTTTCTGTTGAGGTTTTGTTGAAATCTGTTAGTGCGGTTAGATTTGGTTAGAAGAAGCTTTGTTGAATTGTTAGTTATGGAATTAGTGAAAATTATTTTATGGTTAGTTTATATTGTATCTAATTTGAAACTGAATTAGTTAGAAACTGTTATGAATTGGTTAGAAGGTTATGGAGTTAGTTAGCTAACTCGAATTTCTGTTACAAGTTGTAAGTTGTTAAGGCATTATTATGATCAGCTCATTTGAATATTAGTCAGACTGCCATAATCAAAATATGTACAGTAAAATCGTTAGTAGTTAGGCTACCAAAGAAATACAACTCTCTATTAGTGTAGAAGGTTTAAAGGAAATGTTAGCTTAGAGTACAAAGTAATTTGTAAAAACCACTAAGAGCAGAAAAAAACCTTGTTATGCTGTAAGGAAGATCAACCAAAGAATTTCGGAAGTCCTGCTTAATGATTTAGTTACTAACTGTTAACGACTAGTTAGAGAATCCCTGACATTATCTCTTCTGATTTAAAATTGATTTATCATGAATTTACTTTTACGAGCTAGAAAACATTTGTTGCAATTCCTGATTTTCTGACTTTACTATTATCTGCGATTTCTATCACGTCTTTGGTTCTTCTGTACTTTTTAAATGCGCTCCAAATCTTATTTAGTATCCTTAATCCTGTCTTCAGGTTCCAAGGCTACTCTATTCATGCTTGGATCCCTCAGTTGTATAAGACGAATAACATGTTGGTCAACAGGGTGCAATTCACTCTTGAAGGTTAGTAATGTCTGCTCAGTTGTAACTGCAGCTTCTGCCATCTGGTTCATAGCTATTAGCATGTACACACGTATTTGGAAGCCATAAGACATTATATCTTCTTATTCCACCGGGAACTGCTACTGTTTCAAACATGTCCTCCAACTTCATGAACTGTCCAACTGGAGAAACAGCCAGGTGAGCAACAAATATGGCAGTAGCATTCCTATGAGGTATCTTCTTTTTTGTAATGAAACATGCTTGATTTAGGTTTTTGTTATATGATGTAATTGTGTATGAGAATTTAACTTGCAATGCGATTTGAGCAAGAAGCTGAGTTGTATTTTTGTCATGGTTTAAACAAAGAGATGGCTTTTTGGTTGTTAATATGCATGGCTATATGAACTGATATAGAATATCTTGTGGACAAGTTTGGAATTAGTTTCTAGGCATTTGGACATAGAATGGTCCGGTTTGCAGGGCTGCACACGCGGAATGCTACTGTCTGTGATAAATGAGTAGTATATGTGTTTGGTTGGATGAACTGTTTCGGGTAATTGAAATTGTATAGCTTGCAATTTGAAGAAGGCTTAAAATTAGAGTCAAGGAAAATTGAGAAGATGACATGAGAGGTTGAATATGGCATGAAGAAATACCAAGTAAAAGCAGTTCGTAGTTTGGGCTAAGTGAAAGAGAATTTGAAGATGGATACTTGGCCCGAATATGGAAGCATGAAGATATTTGGATATTGGGATTTTAGGCTTAGAACAAAAGTTTGTGTAATATTTTTTGTATGATGTTTAGACATGATGGTCATGGTTTTGTAAATTGGATTTATGATTTGTAAATGATAAACATTGTAAAACTTGAATAGTGAATGTTGAACTTGGAATTTTAACTTTCACATTTGAAACTTGTAATTTTGCATTATGGTCACCTGAACGGTGAATGAATTTTGGATTTTTGATCTTGAAATTTTAAATAGCCTTGAATAATTCTTGAGTTCCCTTGTACATGCATGAACCTGATATTTGCTCTAAATTTCAAATAACTTGTTTCTCAAGAAATCCACATGAATCCTTCTCTAACCTTGCATGCTTGATAAATGAACTTTAATCCAATTTTGAACAAAACTTGAATTCACATGATATTTCTCTTGAAATCATCCAAAGCAAACTCTATGATTAGAATTCAAACTTCTTGAATGAACCCTAAAGCAAAGGACTTATATAGCCATGAGGCGAGCCGAATCTTCAATTGATGACCATGAACCAAATGGTCCCTAACATCACCCTCTGTCCTTCGCGAGAGAATAGGTCCAACACCTTGATCCCCATCAATCTTATGTAACAAACAATAAGAGAACCAAACCGACTTGATCTTAATGAATTTACAATGCCATCCTTATATCATGCCTTATCATCCCATGAACCTCCATTGAATATGTTTATAAACCCAAGTACGATAGGATATAAATCCTAATCTTTCTTTGAATGGGAGGAATCCCCTTGAAGCCACACAAATCCTAATTCCACTCTTTTGCCAATAGGAGGAAAATCAGGAACATCAAGATCTATTTGATATGCACTCCTAAAAAGAATGTGAAAACCCTTAATCAAATTATTTCCGGAAGTAACTTGAAATATGGCTTTGCCTTGGTAAAAGAAGAAATTCCCAATGCTCATGATTACAAACCCTAATTCCTTAAGCTAATATTGATGAAGAAACACATTGAAAACCCTTGATTAAAGATGAGATCCTCGGAGCCAAAGAAACCCTAATTCTTCAGTTCAACGCTTAAGAGAAACAGGCGAATCAGTCTTATTCGATATATACCCCTCAAAGTACTATGAAAAATCGTGGCATTGCACACCTGCTAAACTTTTGAACCCCTGTGCTTTATTGGAATGCAAATGTATGCTATGTTAGTGACCTAATGAAATATATGCGGATGAATGCAAAAGCCTAAGCCATATAAAAGAAACTAGAAGGACAAATTTTGGAGTACAACACCTCCTACCAATGAACTTCAAAGTTATTGGATCCAAGGTTTCAAATTAAACATAATTGGGCTTGCAAACATAGGTTTAAGCCATGAATGATCATTTTTTGAATTGGGACAAATGTAGCGTTATGTTAATCAATCGTAAGTGAACTTATGTAAAATCCACACCTGTTTTGATGTCGATCAATAACAATCTATGTACCAAACATGTTAGAGAAATGATATGTAGATCATTCTCCAAAAATATGTAGCACAAGTAAAAATAAGAAAGGGATAAGATGAAGAGAGAGGGGAATGATAGTGTAACCAATGTATCAGATGAAATTAGGGTTTCAAATATCATCAACATCATTCATCCATTTTGGTGGATTTGGTTTTTAAACCTATCAACACCCAAGATCCAATGAAGTTGAGGAACTTGTCCCAAAATAACACTCAAGTGTCTCAAAATTAGGACCAATAAAAAATAATAAAATGTATTTAATATAAAAACAAAATTTAAATGATTTATAAAAAGGAAATAACTGGTAAAATGCATACTATATATTAAAACACCAAATAAAAAACCTAAAAAAATTATCAAAGGTCAAACATGAGTCAATAAGTATTGAATTTTTTTTTTAAAGTCATAAACTATTTTTTAAAATATAAATAAATAAGAAAAAAAGCCAAAAATTGTGAAAAATAGTAAAATCGAAAATAAAAATAAAATGAGGTCACCATTTTTTGTCAAGAGGTCATTGGATCCTTCTATAATTTTTTCAGAATTTAAAATGACCAAAAAGTAGTTTTAAACAATTAAAACAAATCAAATAAAGTTAAAAATCATAAAAAATACCAAATCATAAAATAAAATTGTGCAAAAATAAAAATCTGAGAGAAAAAATCAAAAGTATTTATGATAATTTTTTCACAATTTTAGAAGTTAAAATGAATTTTTTTATAAATTTTTGAAGTTTAAAACAATTTAATATAATAAATCAGAAAATAAAATAAAATAAAAAAATATGGATCATTTGATCATTATCAAACGGATTATTAAGGAGATCTAAGAGACCTGACGCTTCGCATATTATGAATGACAGAACATTCTAGAAAATACACACATACAATACATTCTCACCTAATTTGAGCTAACTCACAATACCACAACAATCATAAACCCCGTATCAACTCTTACTCACTATGAGTTGACACATTAGTACGCGTAGCAAGTGTGATATAAAAAAAATTGTGCCAATTCTTTATCATAATTTAATATAAATCAAACAAATATTCATAATTAATATTTAAAAAAGTTTAAAAAATATTTGTAGTATAAAAATATAATAGAAATTACTATCTATTAGATAAATTTTTATTTTTATTAATAAATATAAAAAATACATGAAACAATCTATTAGAAAATATTTATTAAAAAATTTAACATAAATATAGATATATAATTCGAAGTAGGATAATGTGACAATTTTTATTATAACATTAAAAAACATTATACTTTTGACTAAATTTTTTCTAGAATGAAATATAACTGTTTATTAGAGGGTAATTTAGTATTTTGTTATTTGTAGATAAATTCTGATTAGGGCCTATGTGGCATTCTTATTTGTGTATAAATAGGTGTACTAGGTTTACATTTAAATCAATCAATTCTTCAATCATTTGCTGTCAGCTTTTAGGCATTTATTCCTCCATTCTTCTTCCTCAAATTCATCACCTTGCACTAACAAATTGGTATCTAGAGCTTCTTGGTTATTCTGAAATTCTGGGAAACACGAGTGATAGTGAGCTGTGTGTTTGATTCTTTGAATCTTGAACAAAAATCTGAAACAGAATCACACTGGTTCTGTGGGTTTGGGAAACACTGAGTGAGAAATCTGAGATCTGAGTTTTTCTGTGCAAAAGTTTAAGATGAATGGAGGCAGTAGTTTGAACACTAAACTTCTAGTTTTTGATGGCAAAAACTGGAACAGATGGAAGATACAAATGCGTGTGCTGTTTGGTGCTCAGGATGTTCTGGACCTTGTCTCTGAAGGTTATGTTCCAGCTGTAGCAGATGCTACTGAAGAATAGAAATCAGAAGAAAGAGCTACAAGGAAGAGGGATCAGAAAGCACTGTTCTTCATCCATCAATGTGTGGATGAAAATGTGTTTGAGAAGATTGTTGATTCGACGACGTCGAAAGGGGCATAGTGTAACACCCCAGTTCTATTTATTTGGAATTATCTTAATAAGAGTTATTTTATTTGAAACCAATAAAATTATTTTATTTGGGTTAATATAAAATAAAAGGATTATTATTTATTTTATAAATAATTGTAGAAAAAAAATAAGGATTGAAGGTTATTGGGCTATGATGTTATTGGTAAAAGAGGGGGTGCAAGTGAAGTAAAATGTTATTTGGGACTTATATGTCACTTTTGCTCACTTTCACGTAAAACTGAGATTTTGGGATTTTGGAACTCAGAGAAAGTGTAAAGAAGAGAAAGGAGAAGAAGGAGAAGATTGATCGAGGAAGTTGCAGGAGCTGCAGATTATCCAAGGTAAGGGGTTGATCATTCTTTTACTATGAATAAGTTGTGATATATATTCTATATGAGTTAGGGATTTGTAGGGATGATGGATTCTTGATGCCATGGTTGTTGTGATGATGAAACATGAATGGAATTGATTGGGTTTTGATGTGGTATTGATCCTATTGTATGCCTTAGATCATTGCTATATGGTAGGAATTCGATTTTGATGGTTTTAGGATGTTTGGGGATGATTAGGAATGGGTTGGGGTGATTTTGGGAAGCATGAAAACGTGAAATATGGTGTTGCAGAGTCATCAACACGGGCCGTGTTGATGCACACGGGCACCCGTGTTGATCTTCTGTGTTGATGCTCGGGTAGGTTTTCCCAAAAATCGTTTCGGCCATAACTTTTGAACCGTAACTCCGATTTAGGCGCCGTTTGATGCGTTGGAAAGCTAGTGAAATTTTCTATATGATTATGAGGAATTAAGTAGCTTTAAGAGCTTATTTTAATAAGTGATTATTGGAGAAAGTGTTTATGTTTATAAGTGAATTTGGTTGTTATGTATTTTAGTGAAGTGATTGGAGATATTTGGGATTGGAGCTCTGAAGAACGATGAACAATCGCTCAAGAGTTCGAAGCTACAATTTGATAAGGTAAGGGGGGCTACTACTCCACTTATATTTGCTTATGGGTTTAGATGCAATTGGTCGGGTAATTCGTAGGATAACCCCATCTTCTATGATGTTCTGAATGATTGATAACTTTAGGGTCGAATCTTGTTAGAAAAGGTTTAGGTTCCCAAATTTTATGAACCAATTAGGGATTTTAGGTTCCCATGGTAGATTGGATGTTTTTGTACTGCATTGCACTGCCGTAGAAAGGTATTTTCGTGCAAAAATATGGATATATGAGCTGCTGCAGGTGCAGGAATTTTGGGATCGCGCTCATCAACACGGGCCGTGTTGTTCCACACGGGTACCCGTGTTGATCCACTGGATGGGTAAAAAGATGTGTTTCTAGGCACATTTCAACACGGGCCGTGTTGATTCACACGGGCACCCGTGTTGATCCCCTGTATTGGCAAAATAATGCGTTTTCTGGACACATTTCCACACGGGCAGTGTTGATTTACACGGGCACCCGTGTTAAACCTCCTGTGTTGGTTTTTAAACTATGTTTTTCTGTGCATGCTGTTATGTACGGATTGATCCTGTTTTGATGTGCAGTGTTTGACATGTTTTGAATATGTTGTTTATTGATTTTCCTAGTGTTGATTGATGCTTGTATCGAATAACGATTGTATGTTATGATACCAACACTATGTGGATTTTATTGTCATGCTTTTAGATGATGTTATCAAGCATGAATTACAATATAACTTGATATGATTGATGTTTAATAGTATGCTGAGTGATTACATGCTATTCAGATCATGTTATATTTGATATTGTTGATGTTGCATGATATGTCGATTGATGTTAATAGTATGCTGAGTGTTACATACTTTACATATCATGTTGCATTTGTTAATTCCCATTGTGTGGAATTAACATGGTGGCCAATATACGTGTCCGCGATTTAATGGAACGTTGAGGTGGTAGCCGTGTCCGCGATATAATGGAACGGTGAGTTATCCGTGACCCGAGATTTAATGGGGCGGTAAAATGGTACCACATGCATGGGTGTGTTGCATTATATTGAATATAACATGAATGGATGATTTTCCAATGTTGTATTGAATTGATTGTATGCATGTATTGCTGCTAAATTGTTAATGATGTTTGATGTTAATTATAAGTATGAAAAGTGATATATTATGAATATATGAATTGTAAAGGTTTTCGTAAACTATGAAACATGCTAACTGTTTGGGTGAGGCTTATGGTTTTCTGAACTTATTGTTATGAACGTATAATCAAATGTATAGTTGAGATGCTCACCCTTACTGTTGAATATTTCAGATTGAGGAGCTTCGTTCAGGTGCTTGGCGAAGGCTTGTTGTTTCTAGTTTATTTCCGTTTAAGTATTGTCCGGGTCATGCTCTGGTAGTTGTAACTCCGGGAACGTTTGTTTGTTGAGCTGCTTTAGTCAGACTCGTTTACTTCCTTATGTTTGTTATAATATGATGTTGATATTTTCCAGGTGTTAATCCCTGATGATTTTGAAAATATTATAACATTGGTTTTGTTAATTAAATTATTCCGCTGTGTAAACATGTATGAGTTGCTTCTATGTTGTGCATGACAGGAACTTGTTTTTTTATTAAAAGAGAATTGTGACATCCTCGTTAATACATGTACTCTGAAATTATGATTTTAATTATTTGCGAAATTTTGTTCGGGGTTTTAGAGGGTGTTACAATAGTGGTATCAGAGCATAGTCGGTCGTTGCGACCAAAGTCTTGAGTCAGTTGTGTAGCGTGACAGTTGAATATTGTCGATATGTTGTTTATCCCTTAGTGCGCGACAGGTGTGTGAAACACTGTCGGTACTTTTTGCTTTTCTAACTGTTTGTTGCAGGAGTTGACTTGAAGATAAGTGGGGGAGAAGCTTTTCTTCTCGGATGCGCTTCAGTTGTGATATGCCGGTTCAGAATGTTGCTGACGGCGACAATGCAAATGTTGTTGAAGTTTGGATGCTTCTTGAATGCGAAGGTGATATAGATTCAAGAATTTTGGTATGCTAGTGAACTCGTATGGGAAATTGGATTAAACTGCATATTTTTGCTGTCATCGCAGTGCGCGCTGGCCTTCACGGCGCGTACTGTGTGGTTTTGTGGAAAATGGCTAAATTATGTTTTGATCTCTAATGGTCGGAAAGTGGAACTGAACCTTAGTTGATTACCTTGAGGAATATTTTGGATACTATTAGTGTAGTAATTGGACTAATCTCCTATGGTAGCAGGCCACTAAAGTCAAATGTATGTTGTTATGTTCGAAGAATTGTGTTGAAAACTTGGTGTGCGAGTTATTTTGGATGGTTGTAATTTACACTATTTCATCAAGTATCATGAAGTTGTTGAAGGCGACGTTGATTGGAAGAGTGCAAAGGTCATTGAGTCGCTGTTGTTGGGAACCGGCGAGAGTATGGACTCATGAATCTGTACCGGTCAAGTTGAAAATGTGGGTAGGTTTTTAGACGGTGAATTTAAGACAATTGAGAATAAAGTCTATTCTAAAGAAAATGATAAGTTGAAGGGATTAACTCGTCGGATCGTATGTCTTTAGTATAGTTGGATTAATATCAGATGATTTTCGTAGTTGGATAAAAAGAAAGGATGTGGGTGAATTTTGGAAGAAAGAGAGAAAGATGGAACTTATGTTCATCAATCTCAAATTCAGATTTTTGTAATTTTGGAGCAGCTGTTAGTAAAAGTGGTATAACTTTTTACTCGTGATTCCGATCAAAGCGGTTATTGACTTTTTGGAAAGCTTACGAAATTCCATATAGTTTGCACATAAGATTTGTCTTCGGAAAGTTCGTGAAGAAGGAGAAAAATGCATTTTAATATTTGGATCTGATGCTGAATTTTGGAAAATTCTGCATGCGGGAATTATGAACAAGTCCCATTGCAAAGATGATAACTTTTTGCTCGTAACTTGGATTTGAGCGATTCATGAAGTTATAGAATCTACAAGTAATTACCTTCATTATAGAATATAATTTTATGCTTGGGAGGCATGTATCGAAGGAAATAATTGTGTTGGACGTTGAGTGTTTCTTGTTGAAAAATTGAAAGAGTGAAGAAGGATGTAAAGTATGGATAAAGGAATTTTATTCCGATGTTGTCGAAAGATGTGTTGTAGTAGGTTGTTGTATGACGTTAGTGTTCGTATTTTCGGATAACTTTGGGATCCGTATCTTGTGTTTGGATTGTTGGATTGATGTTCTGTTTGAACCTGCAAGGAGATAAAAGTATATTTCCTTTATATGAAAATGTTTCCAAGTGTGGTAGAAGTATTCTCATAGGAAGAGACTTTGAAGTCGGTTGAGGAATTATAAACTTTTTTGGACATGGGTGGTTGTTATTGCAGTTGTTGAGACGAGTTCAATCGAAAAATGTTGTTTGGAAATGAGTTGAGAGACATGTTGTTCTGCATGGAAGGATGCGGAAGTGTCAGAGGTGGATCTCATGATGATTGGTAATTGTTGGATTATGATGTTGTGAATGATTTGAGAAAAAGTTCGGAAGGAACACTATTATAGTTTGGTAACGATGGTTTATGCTCTGTTATGGTTTTCGTCTATCTATTGGCAAATTGAGGAACTGATCACCCTTAATCTATTGTTGATAGTAGACGGAATCATAGTTGATGGATAGATGTGTTGTGTCGACTAGTATAGTGCATTCTGAAGAATATGTTGTTATTTTGTTTCTTGTTGCTATTTAAAAGAAGTGAAATTATAAGTTTGCTTATTAAGTGCGAGTTTGGTTGGAAGAAGATGAGTCATCTTGTTGGAATTAATGGGACCCATGTACTGTATGTGGTTGTAATGTGGTTATGTTTTTAAGACGATTTTTGAGGATTATGTTACTAAAAAGATGATAAAGTCGTAGTTATGTTTTATGACAATTGGGAATTCATGGAAGTATATGAATGTTTCATCCAAGAGTGGCAATTGGAGTAAACTTGGTAGAGTTGATACTTTATAAGTAATCAGAGTTGCGCATCTGAAGCGTGATGTGCCAGAGTATGTTGGTTTATTATAAATGTCAGTTGATTTAATAAGGATATTAATGTGGTTGTTGGTTTATGGAGAGTTGTATATAATTTTTGGATTAAGACCCGTAAGCAGATGTTATGAGAATTTTGTTTTCTTTGTTGTGATGTCAGTGTTGATTACTAAAAGGAATGGTAATATTTCAGATTGTGTTAAAGGTGATTTGGTCGGTTATGTGGATGTCACTATAAGAGTGATATGACGAGAGTAATCAAGTTGTAAGTATTTGGTTGATAATTGGAATTCGTGTATTAAGGAATGAATTGGCGCGTGAGTTTGTATTAAGAATGTTGTCAAGATGATAATATGATGGTTGTATATTCAAGTATAAGTAGTTTGCGGATGTTATTACTTCATAAGCGATGTATCAAGATGGTGTTGAGGGTGTCGATGAGCTAATATCGGGTATATCGTTATGATTAGTTGTGTATGTTTGGTGTCGATATGGTCGCTAAGTTGATCATGTGATATTGTTAAGACGAAAAGACGACGTTGTGTGCCTGAGTGCAACAGTTGTTGGTTGATAATACGTTGAGTGTTTGGTATGTCCAGAATTGGTGTTGAGAGTGGTTGTGTCGATTGGATTTTCGAGGACGAAAATATCCTAAGTGGGGGAGAGTTGTAACACCCCAGTTCTATTTATTTGGAATTATCTTAATAAGAGTTATTTTATTTGAAACCAATAAAATTATTTTATTTGGGTTAATATAAAATAAAAGGATTATTATTTATTTTATAAATAATTGTAGAAAAAAAATAAGGATTGAAGGTTATTGGGCTATGATGTTATTGGTAAAAGAGGGGGTGCAAGTGAAGTAAAATGTTATTTGGGACTTATATGTCACTTTTGCTCACTTTCACGTAAAACTGAGATTTTGGGATTTTGGAACTCAGAGAAAGTGTAAAGAAGAGAAAGGAGAAGAAGGAGAAGATTGATCGAGGAAGTTGCAGGAGCTGCAGATTATCCAAGGTAAGGGGTTGATCATTCTTTTACTATGAATAAGTTGTGATATATATTCTATATGAGTTAGGGATTTGTAGGGATGATGGATTCTTGATGCCATGGTTGTTGTGATGATGAAACATGAATGGAATTGATTGGGTTTTGATGTGGTATTGATCCTATTGTATGCCTTAGATCATTGCTATATGGTAGGAATTCGATTTTGATGGTTTTAGGATGTTTGGGGATGATTAGGAATGGGTTGGGGTGATTTTGGGAAGCATGAAAACGTGAAATATGGTGTTGCAGAGTCATCAACACGGGCCGTGTTGATGCACACGGGCACCCGTGTTGATCTTCTGTGTTGATGCTCGGGTAGGTTTTCCCAAAAATCGTTTCGGCCATAACTTTTGAACCGTAACTCCGATTTAGGCGCCGTTTGATGCGTTGGAAAGCTAGTGAAATTTTCTATATGATTATGAGGAATTAAGTAGCTTTAAGAGCTTATTTTAATAAGTGATTATTGGAGAAAGTGTTTATGTTTATAAGTGAATTTGGTTGTTATGTATTTTAGTGAAGTGATTGGAGATATTTGGGATTGGAGCTCTGAAGAACGATGAACAATCGCTCAAGAGTTCGAAGCTACAATTTGATAAGGTAAGGGGGGCTACTACTCCACTTATATTTGCTTATGGGTTTAGATGCAATTGGTCGGGTAATTCGTAGGATAACCCCATCTTCTATGATGTTCTGAATGATTGATAACTTTAGGGTCGAATCTTGTTAGAAAAGGTTTAGGTTCCCAAATTTTATGAACCAATTAGGGATTTTAGGTTCCCATGGTAGATTGGATGTTTTTGTACTGCATTGCACTGCCGTAGAAAGGTATTTTCGTGCAAAAATATGGATATATGAGCTGCTGCAGGTGCAGGAATTTTGGGATCGCGCTCATCAACACGGGCCGTGTTGTTCCACACGGGTACCCGTGTTGATCCACTGGATGGGTAAAAAGATGTGTTTCTAGGCACATTTCAACACGGGCCGTGTTGATTCACACGGGCACCCGTGTTGATCCCCTGTATTGGCAAAATAATGCGTTTTCTGGACACATTTCCACACGGGCAGTGTTGATTTACACGGGCACCCGTGTTAAACCTCCTGTGTTGGTTTTTAAACTATGTTTTTCTGTGCATGCTGTTATGTACGGATTGATCCTGTTTTGATGTGCAGTGTTTGACATGTTTTGAATATGTTGTTTATTGATTTTCCTAGTGTTGATTGATGCTTGTATCGAATAACGATTGTATGTTATGATACCAACACTATGTGGATTTTATTGTCATGCTTTTAGATGATGTTATCAAGCATGAATTACAATATAACTTGATATGATTGATGTTTAATAGTATGCTGAGTGATTACATGCTATTCAGATCATGTTATATTTGATATTGTTGATGTTGCATGATATGTCGATTGATGTTAATAGTATGCTGAGTGTTACATACTTTACATATCATGTTGCATTTGTTAATTCCCATTGTGTGGAATTAACATGGTGGCCAATATACGTGTCCGCGATTTAATGGAACGTTGAGGTGGTAGCCGTGTCCGCGATATAATGGAACGGTGAGTTATCCGTGACCCGAGATTTAATGGGGCGGTAAAATGGTACCACATGCATGGGTGTGTTGCATTATATTGAATATAACATGAATGGATGATTTTCCAATGTTGTATTGAATTGATTGTATGCATGTATTGCTGCTAAATTGTTAATGATGTTTGATGTTAATTATAAGTATGAAAAGTGATATATTATGAATATATGAATTGTAAAGGTTTTCGTAAACTATGAAACATGCTAACTGTTTGGGTGAGGCTTATGGTTTTCTGAACTTATTGTTATGAACGTATAATCAAATGTATAGTTGAGATGCTCACCCTTACTGTTGAATATTTCAGATTGAGGAGCTTCGTTCAGGTGCTTGGCGAAGGCTTGTTGTTTCTAGTTTATTTCCGTTTAAGTATTGTCCGGGTCATGCTCTGGTAGTTGTAACTCCGGGAACGTTTGTTTGTTGAGCTGCTTTAGTCAGACTCGTTTACTTCCTTATGTTTGTTATAATATGATGTTGATATTTTCCAGGTGTTAATCCCTGATGATTTTGAAAATATTATAACATTGGTTTTGTTAATTAAATTATTCCGCTGTGTAAACATGTATGAGTTGCTTCTATGTTGTGCATGACAGGAACTTGTTTTTTTATTAAAAGAGAATTGTGACATCCTCGTTAATACATGTACTCTGAAATTATGATTTTAATTATTTGCGAAATTTTGTTCGGGGTTTTAGAGGGTGTTACACATAGGATATACTGACCAGATGTTATGGTGGTGATGTATCAGTAAAGAAGGTAAAACTTCAGTCCCTGCGAAAACAATATGAAAATCTCAGCATGAAGAACAGTGAGAAAGTTTCTGAATACATTTCCAGATTGATTCTGATCACTAATGAAATGAAGGCTTGTGGAGAAACACTTTCTGAACAGGTAATCATAGAAAAGATTCTGAGGTCACTTACGCCTCAGTTTGATTACATTGTTATTTCTATTGAACATTCTAAAAATCTGGAAACCATGAGAATAGAAGAGTTGCAAAGCAGTCTAGAAGCACAAGAATTGCGTCTGACTGAAAGAACTTCTGAGAGGGAAGTGGAGCAAGCTCTGAAAGCTTCTTTTGTCAAGAAGGACCAGAAGCAGAATAGACATGGTGATAAATTCCAGAATTCAGAAACCTCAACCTCTGATGAAAAGAAATATCAGAAGGGAAAGGAAAGGTATGACAAGAAGAAGGTTCAATGTTACTGCTGTAAACAGTTTGGGCATTTTGCCAGAGACTGTAGAAACAGAGGAAGGAAATCAGAAGAAGCAAATATAGCCAGAGAAGATTCTGATGATGAACCTGTGCTATTGATGGCTTCTGATTCTGATGGAAACTGTTCAGGAGATTGGTGGTATATGGACACTGGCTGTTCAAAGCACTTGACTGGGAACAAACAATGGCTGACAGACTTTGACTCAAGAAGGAGAACAAAGATCAGATGTGCTGATGATAAGTACCTTAATGCAGAAGGTATGGGAAATGTCAGAGTCAGAGTGAAGAATGGAAGAAACATTCTGATCAAAGATGTCTGGTACGTTCCTGGAATTAAAAGCAATCTGATGAGTGTGGGACAGCTTATTGAGAAAGGTTTTTCAGTGGTTATGAAGGACAACCTCTTGACGTTGTATGATTCTAATCAAAAGTTGATTATGAAGTCTGAGCAGGGAAGCAACAGAACATTCAAAGTTAATGTAGAAACTTCTGAAGCGGAGTGTCTCAGTGCAGAAGGCGCTGAAGCAGACAGCAAGCTGTGGCACAAGAGGTTGGGGCACTTGAACTATAGAAGTTTAGGGCATCTAAGTTCTAAGAGGCTCGTACATGGCATTTCGAAGATTGTGAAGCCTCAGAAGTCATGTGAGATATGCATGAAAGGCAAGCAACCCAGATTGCCATTTGCATCAGAAGTAGCCCCCAGAGCAAAACATGCTCTGGGAGTAGTACACTCTGATGTATGTGGACCATTTCCAGTAGCTTCACTTGGAGGAAACAAATATTTCGTGTCTTTTGTGGATGAGTTCACAAGAATGACTTGGGTAACACTCATCAAGTTCAAGCATGAAGTGTTTACAGAGTTCCAGAAGTTCAAGGTGAAGGCTGAGAAGCAGAGTGGTCAGAAGCTGAAGATTCTGAGAACAGATGGTGGAGGTGAGTATAACTCTACAGAGTTCCAGAAGTTCTGTGAGGAGAATGGAATAGAACATGAGATCACTGCTCCATATACTCCTCAGCACAACGGTCTCGCTGAAAGAAGAAACAGAACTTTGCTTGATATGACCAGAAGTATGCTGAAAGAAAAGAAGTTACCTCACATGTTATGGGGAGAAGCTGTTGCCACATCAGCATATGTTCTGAATAGGTGTCCAACGAAGAAGCTAAAGGAAACTGTTCCTTTAGAAAAATGGACTGGAGACAAGCAAAGTGTTAGCCATCTGAAGGTATTTGGTTATGTGTGCTACAAACACATTCCAGAGGCTAGAAGACGAAAACTGGATGATAGTAGCAAAATAATGTTACTGGTGGGGTACCACAGTACAGGTGCCTACAAGCTTTACTGTCCAGAAACCAACAAAGTTGAAATCAGCAGAGACGTCGTTGTGAAAGAGTCAGAAACATGGGATTGGAACAAGTTTCAATCAGATTCTGGTGTAGTGCCAACACCAGGGTTAGTTTCTGAAGACGAGTCAGAGTCAGAAGAAGAAGACTCTGAAGATGAGTCAGAATCTCAGGGAGATTCTGATAGTGGATCTGATTCTGATCCAGATTCTGATGATGATCCAGATTCTGATGGTGATTATATTTCTGAAAGGGAAAACTCTGAAGACATGGGGTCCGGAGAACAAGTTTCTAGAAGTAACTCTGAAGGTGGTAATTCTGAAGGAAGTAGTTCTGGACAAGGTTCAGAAGCTAGTATTGTTCCGAATAATGGAGAAGCTTCAGAACAAGATCAGAGGCCACAGAGAATCAAACGAATACCAAGTAAGTTTGCAGATTTTAGCATGTTACATGATACTGAAGTAGATTCTGAAGGAGAAATCGTTCAGTGTGCCATGCTAGTAGATTCTGAACTAGTGGGTATTGAAGAAGCGCTCAAGAAGAAAGTGTGGCTGAATGCCATGAAAGAAGAACTTGAGGCTATTGAAAGAAACAAGACTTGGAAGCTGACAGAACTTCCAAAAGGCAAGAAAGCCATCAGCGTCAGATGGGTTTTCAAACAGAAGCTAAAGCCAGATGGATCAATTGACAAACATAAAGCGAGACTAGTGGCCAGAGGTTTTCTTCAGAAACCTGGACTAGATTACTTTGAGGTATTTGCGCCTGTAGCTAGACACGAAACAATCAGACTGGTGATTGCTTTAGCTGCAAACAGAAATTGGCCTTTGATACATCTGGATGTGAAGTCTGCATTTCTGAACGGTCCATTACAGGAAGAAGTTTATGTGTCACAACCTCCTGGATTTGTGAAAAAGAATCAGGAAGGGATGGTATACAGGTTAAATAAAGCTCTGTATGGACTGAAGCAAGCGCCCAGAGCTTGAAATCTGAAGATTGATTCGTTTTTCAAGGAACAAGGGTTTCACAAGTGCGAGATGGAGTATGGTGTTTATGTTCAGCACACTTCAGAAGGTAATATCATTCTGGTCTGTTTGTATGTTGATGACATATTACTTACAGGAAGTTCTGAACAAGAAACAAATGAGTTCAAGAAAGTTCTGATGAATGAGTTTGAGATGACAGATCTTGGAAAAATGAGTTTCTTTCTAGGGATGGAACTTATATACTCTGAGAGAGGAATCATTTTGCATCAGAAGAAGTATGAACTAGAGCTTCTGAAGAGATTTGAGCTAGCAAATTGCAAAGTTGCTATCACACCTGCTGATACGAATCAGAAGTTAGACTCTGATTCTGATGGAGAGGATGTGGACGCTACAACCTTCGAACAGATGGTTGGTTCTCTGAAGTATTTGTGTAATACCAGACCTGATATTTGTTATGCAGTTGGAATGGTCAGCAGATACATGAGCAAACCAAAGTGGTCTCATTACCAAGCTGCTGTCAGGATTCTGAGGTATATAAAAGGAACTCTGAAATATGGAGTGTTGTTTCCTTCTAGAGGAAAGATCAAATCAGAACTTCTGAGTTATTCTGATTCTGATTGGTGTGGAGACAGAGTTGACAGAAGAAGCACTTCTGGGTACTTATTCAAGTTTCTTGGAGGTCCAATTTCTTGGTGTTCCAAGAAACAGCCTGTTGTGGCTCTGTCAACATGTGAAGCTGAATACATTGTTGGTGTTGTAGCTGTCTGTCAAGCAGTTTGGCTTCTGAATCTGCTGCATGATCTGAAGGTTGAAGTTGAGGAACCTCTGAAGCTGATGATTGATAACAAGTCTGCAATTAATCTTGCAAAGAATCCAGTTCTACATGGCAGAAGCAAGCACATTGAGATGAAGTATCACTTTCTCAGAAGTCAAGTGCAGAAAGGAGTGTTAGAAGTTCTGCACTGTAGCACTCAGAAGCAACTGGCAGATGTTCTGACGAAGGCAATAAAAATAGACCAATTTCTGCGCTTGAGAGATGAAATTGGTGTTGTTAACTTCTGATAAATTACTAAATTATGGGATGGTATTAGAGGGTAATTTAGTATTTTGTTATTTGTAGATAAATTCTGATTAGGGCCTATGTGGCATTCTTATTTGTGTATAAATAGGTGTACTAGGTTTACATTTAAATCAATCAATTCTTCAATCATTTGCTGTCAGCTTTTAGGCATTTATTCCTCCCTTCCTCTTCCTCAAATTCATCACCTTGCACTAACACTGTTGACCACAAATTTCTACAAAAATAATTGTTAGTTTATTAAATATTAAATCTGTCATCTTATATATTATATAATATATTTTAAATAAGAGATAATTTATCTTTTAGATTTATTTAATAATTAATAATATATTTGATATATTCTTGTAAATATGACTGGAGATGATATAATAATAGAAATTTCACTTATTTAATAAAAAAATATTAATTTAAAAAAATAAAATAAAATGAAAATTTTGATTAATTTCCATAAATAAAAAAGTATATTACCAAACTTGATATATAAATTTTTACTTGTGTACTATATATATATAGCTAGTGACTCCACCAAGTCTATAACTCACACCATTTTAGTATCTCATACTTGAAAAGGTACCAATCAAACATCATGAGATTTCAATCCATTCTTCTCCTCCTCCTTATTTTGTTGGTTTCAGCCACCATGAATCAAGCTCTACCAAGATGGACCCCGGTAAAGGACATTACTAATACACACTATCTCAAAATGGTGCATTTTGCAGTGAACGACTATGACAATAAAACAGGACAAACATTGGAGTTTGAGAAACTTATCAACGTTGAAGGCCAATCTTTCAACGACGGGACCAACTTCCGACTCACTCTTGCCGCCAAAAATAGGATACTTTCTCACAATTATGAAGCTGTTGTATGGGAACCGGGATTTGGGGGGGCATGGGTCCTCGCTTCCTTTCAACGTGCTTAAATTATTATGTTTTCTTTCTATAACATCATTCTCATAGTGTGCCTTATTATCATATCTATGAAAGTTTATCATAATGGATTGTGGATCTAATTCTATGGTATCATCATTTAATTATCTGTGTGCAAAACATTTCTGGAATAAATCACCGATTAACAATGTGTTAGGGAGTGTTTGTTTGAACAAAATAACTTGAGGCCCAAACCATTTTAATCAAAGCGTCTATTTTTATGTTTTTCAAACTCATTTTTAATTTGATGGAATATTTTGCTCATTTGATATTTGATAGAAAACGAAAAGAATACTCATCCTATCGCAAGAGTTTGTACTCCCTCCATCAAATAGTATTTATCGTATTTAATTATTTTATACATATTAAAAAATAATAATAAATGAAAGAGAAATAATAGTGATTTTTTACTAAATTATTCGGATTAACTATTTATATATTTAAATTAGTATTAATGTTAAATGAAAAAACAATAAATTAATAGTATTTATTAGAGGGTATAATCGAAAGATTAAATAAAAAATTGCATTGATAATCTAAAGTGACAAATATTTTAAGATAAATTTGTTTCTTAAATGTGACACTTATTTTAAAACAGAAAGTTATAAATATTGTTATTATATTAAACTACTAAAAGACTCGTGCTGCCGTACATATATTTGTTTATTTGATGAAAGTATATTTTAAATGATATGAAAGTCAATGTTAAATTCCATTATGAGCCATTTTATTAATTATTATATAAATTGATTATACATGAAAAAAAAGATAAATTTTGATAGAATATGAACTTCATAATATTATAAGAAAATGCAAAATATAAAATATAAGTAAAAAAAAATGAAATTATGTACTTATTTGTAATTTCAACAATAATCATATAGAATTATGTGTATTAAATAATGTATGTTGTTACTACAAGAAATATGTTCCCCAGCGACATAAAATTGTGACGTGATTATCACGTGGCTAAAAAAAGGTTGTTGCGACGTGATAATCACGTCACTATGAATTTATATATTAAAAAAAATTAAAATAATGTTAACATGTAGAGATTCTTTTTTTAAAATGAAATACGTTGCGACGTGAGACTCACGTCGCTAGAAAAAAGTTAAAATAAAAACATAACACATGTGTGGCCCAACCACTTTAATTAAAAAATTTAATTTCAGTGAACTATATATATATATATATATATATATATATATATATATATATATATATATATATATATATATATATATATATATATATATATATATATATATATATATATATATATATATATATAATCATTTAATGGTTATTAAAAAAACAGTAATTCTTAAATGCTTCATAATCTCTCTCTGAAACCCATCAACGTAATAGAATTGTGAAGCAACAATATAAAAGAAGATATAAGAAAATGATTACGTAGAAATACTCACTTAAAATATTCATCATAAGTTCAAAAAAAAGTATACTTGTATCTTATCTTTGATAATACAAACACATCATATTGAGTATATATATGAGATGAACATCATAGATGATATTAAAGTGAATATTTCGTGTATCACATACTCCTCTCTCGTAATCCTATTCCTTACAGATGTCTCTCTACAAGCTTATGTATTATACCCAACGCCATGTTCCTAATTTTATTGAGAAAAGAAACGTTTTCCCTATGGATGGATATTTTGAGTATTAGAATGGTGAAAATATTTGATTCTCTGATTCAATCAAGTACCTCAATAATTGTTGGATTCTAGACACAAGCGCCCAAGTATAAATAGGGTTCAAGATTAGGATTCATCCACATGCATTGAGCAATTTGAAGACATAAAAATGGAACCTCCTTTCGAAGCATTTGTGGAACCTCCTTTCAAAGATTCATCTGGAGAAAGGTCAGTTCTTTTTAATCTATTCATAATAATAGCTATTATCGATGAATTGCACTTATTTTCAATCATTCAATTTCAAGTTAGGGATATAACCTTGCCTGTGTGTTTCACCGGCTGCAGTGGTTACATATTGTGATATCAGAAAATTCCAAAGCACCGAAAAAATCTATGTTACCAGTTTTGTTATGTATCATATGTTTGGAAAACTGTATTTTAATAACTTTTTTCTAAGTCCATGTTTTGATCTACGATTTGCCTGATTTTCTAGATGGGATGTTCATATATGATGTTTTGGAATTAAACGAGATATGAACATACAACTGATGCCCTATTATTGTCATTACCTTAAATTGTCTTGGTCTTATTTATAATTTTGCAGTTTACTATTAGTGTTAGCATACCTTTAATAGATTTGCATTATAATGAATATATACAAATTTGGTGATATAAGTTTGCTAAGGATTCATGTTGTGTGCACCTCCAAATGCAATTGCATAACCTTTAATTAACTGCGAATGTTATGGTTTCTTTTGGTGTGAAGTTGATTCTATTCATGCAGCAACACCCAGATTATTCATTTGAACCATATGCAGATGAGTACTATTGAGAAAAAAGAATTACCTTGGGCAGTAAAGTGTGCCGAAATGTCCTCGTAAGTAAATACTTCTAATTAAATTGACTGATTACATTTTAATGGAAAAGGCATCATCATCTAATGAATTTCATGTTTATGAAGAATTTCCCTAGGGTCATAGCTAGGTTTTATAGTTTTTTTCCGATGCACCTTGACTTGTTTGATGTTGATATGGGAGAGGTTTATGATGCAATACTCCACACTGTACAGAGGAACATGGAGGAAGAAGTGTATATACGGGATGGATGGAACAAATATGCAAGGAACAAAAGGTTAAAGAGAGGAGATAGGTTGAGATTTAAGATTTCGAGGGTTCTGCATACATTGTATGTATGTTTGATGAATTGTTAAAGGTTATATAGTTAAGGGATTTATTTTCGTTTTAGTTGAACTTTGGTTGAAGGAATGGTGTATGGTTGTATCTAGTGTGTTCCATTTTTTTTTGTAGTTTGGTTGTAGTATCCTTGAAATGTCTAGTTTTTTGAAGTGGTTATGTCTAATGGTCAAGTCTTGTATTAACAAGTTAAGTTTTTTAATCAATTTGGCCTGTATGGTTTATCCATATGTTAAGTTGTTTATGTCTAATGTGGAACTAACTATGTAGAAGCATAATGTGTAATGTGTTATAAAATATGTAAAATATTACGTGACTTGTCAAATCTTGTTTTGGGAAATTGGAGATGTGTGTATTGCATTGAAAGTGGATTGTGTTAAAATTTATGTGATTAAAAGTTTATAGACTACAAAAAATTAGAATCAAATATTAGACCTTTTAATAATAAGGGGATTATATATTAACTATATTATAAGGATCAAGGTATAAACATTTAATAGATCAAATAAACATGAAATCTTTAATTAATATTACTTGAAGAGGATAAAGATCTCACTTCTGTCCATCAAATTGGGATATACATGGTTAAACCAAAAAAAGGTATGTACATTGTTTTCATGTGTAATGGTTTCAAATAGAATTGACCAAGAATTTGATTTAATTATTAGA
This sequence comes from Vicia faba, assembly GCA_948472305.1. Taxonomy (NCBI): domain Eukaryota; kingdom Viridiplantae; phylum Streptophyta; class Magnoliopsida; order Fabales; family Fabaceae; genus Vicia; species Vicia faba. The sequence goes on from OX451740.1 coordinate 264,847,445, forward strand.
AAGCTATAAGTATTATAGTTGTTCCATTATAATAGGAACTTTAAACTCATAAAAATCTTACATAAATGAGGTTGAGTAAATAATAATCTTAGAATATTAAAATTACAACATAAGAGTTAGTAATCTCATAAGACATGAAAGATTGTTATTATAATAACACTTAGATAGTAGCAAAAGAAGAAATAAAATACAAGTTGTTTTGCAAAGGAAAACAAAAAAAGGATAGATTTACAACATCAATCTTCAATGTGTAGTCAAATGTTGTACCTAAACAAAAACACATAGAGAGGTTGGTTTACAAGCAAAAAAATACAACACAATAATTTTATGGAATGATAAATTGGGATGAATAATCAGTTACATATTAAAGGTTTTTGAACACTTCCTTGAACACAACATTAGTGGTGGTAGTCATGGCTTCTTTATCTTTGTCATGAATAAGAATCTTAAGACCCTTATTGGATTTAACTCTAGAAACAACCACATATAATACTCCATGACTAAATACTTCTTTCGGTAAATATAAACCAACTTAGTCAAGAGATTGGCCTTGAGATTTGTTAATTGTCATTGCAAAGAAAACAATTATTAGAAACTGACGTCTCACCAATTTAAATGGCCATGGAGATTGTAAGGGGGTCAAAGAAATTCTAGGAATAAATATGATGTTACCTATATTCTTCCCGGAAATAATCTTAGATTCAATAACATTATTTGCAAGCCTAGTGACGGTGAGCCGTGTACCATAGCACAAACCTTCAGATTGATCTAGGTTACGCATGATCATAAATGTGGCACCAACTTTCAAGGTGATTTTGTGATTAGGAAATCCAGAAGTTTTAAGAGCATTTATAAACTCAGGTGTGATATGCTCATATGCATCAAAGTTAGTAGCATCAGATTTATCTATGGAATCACTACTAAAGTATTCTTTATCTTCACATACAACAATTGTAAAATATACTAAATGAGTAAAAAATGAAAGATAAGGTTTTTGTTGTTTAGATAGTAAAGTGATGATAAATCCTTGATGAATACCTGGTAGAGGGTTTTTGATATATTGGTTGATATCATCTACAACTTCAATTGTTGAAGCTAATATTTCCCGAATTTGAATATAGTTGGCATCAAGATAGTTATGAATTAGATCAGGATATGTATCTGTTGTACCCCAAAATTTGCCCTCCCATATTCTTCAAAGTTTTGACAAGCATCACCTCAAAGGGTTCAAAGTCTACTCAAGGGCTACACAGTCAAGCACCCTCCTAACACAGTCAAATTAGGGTTTTGGTTCTTGCAAGGATGTTGAGGTTTTCAAGGGCTCAAGCAAGTCCCCTATGCTCATATACATTGTCAAGCACCTACATGTCAAGTTTCAAGGCTCACAAGGTCAAGTTGCACAGTCAAAAAACCCTAATTACTTCACAATCAACTATAGGGGCAAAATGGTCATTTGGCAGTCAAAAGTCAAAATTTTTGGTCAACATCTTATTTTGAAGCCAAAATCATCATTTGGTCAAATCTTGACCATGATTCCACAAGAATGGCTCAAAAATCATCAAGATGCAAAAGTTTCTATTTTTGGACAGCTGAAAAGTCAACTGTAACTTGACCAAGGCATAACTTTTTCATGGTTCATCAGAAAAATCCCATCCAAAGCTCATTTTTAAGGGGATGACATTTCCTACAACTCATCTTCACATTCCAAGTCCATGAAATGCTCTCACAAAAAGTTATCAATTTCAACATTATAGGTCATTTTTAAAAGTCAACAAAAAGGCACTTTAAGTCAAAGACCATAACTTGAGATTGGTAAATCAAAATTAATGTAACCAAAGACATTGGTTAGAGGACTTCAAGACCTTTCCAAAATGTCAAAGAACATGTTCATATGATCAAAATTGAGCAAGATATGCATTGGAGAAGTTGGGAAATTTTTGTGAAATGGCCAAAGTCAACTATCCATGAAACTTCATTTTTGACAAAAAAGAGCCCACTTTTTCCACTTGGTTCAGATTTCCCATGCCACCCATGTGTCCCATGATTTATTTCAAGATTAAAGGTTAATTTTTCTATTTTTATTTAATTTTATTTGATTTAATTCATTTTAAATCTTTAAAATTCAAATAAAAATCAAAGAAATTAATTAAGGGAAATCTTGTGTTTTGAATAGCCTTGATGCATCATGAAACATATACCAAATTCGTGCAAGACCTATTTCAAGTATAAAAATTCAAATTTTGCACAAAAAAGGCAAATGCTTTAATGGTGATAAAGAGGAAATCTCAAGACTTCATGGCATTGGTTTAAGGCTCATATATTGTTTGATTCTCATTCACCAACATATAGGCGCGCCTCTCACACAGAAATAGAACCTAGAGACACCTAGAACGGCAACCCTAATTCTCTCAAATTTTCCTTAAAATTGACAAATTTGGATTTAATTTTTTAGCAAGTTTCAAGGAGTTCTAAGGATTCAATCGTGTTCCTGGGCATAGCAGCAATCATTCCCAACCCTTACACAAAGCCAAATCATCCCAGATCGTGCTCCCTAGTTCTCATTGGTTTGTTAAAATTCTTGAATTCGTTTTTCATATTTCATGCATTATTAATTGTTTTTGATGGTTTGTGTGAACTCAGGACACTCATTAGAATGCATTTGATGCATAGCATGCAAGCTTTTACGCAGGAGTAAGGACCTGCCATTGCTAGGGCCGTTTTGGTTATCTTCTTCGAAACTCCCTGTACAGTCGTTTTCAGGCCAAAACAATGGCACAATTGAATCCGCAGGGGTCGAGTTAGGGTGACTAGGTCCTTCTTTTTCTTTGATTTTTCCTATTTTGCAGGGCTCCGGCGTCGTTGACTGGCGTGGACTCAGGCGTGGCTGGCGTGGCACGATAGCTCAATCTGATTCGCTCCCATGTTACACTTGGGCCCCACGCGTGTTGACTGTGTTTAAAATTCAAACATGACACGTTTTCACTTTTAACCAATTAATTGCAGAGTATTGACAACAAAGACAGTTAGCTCAGTTGGCAACGCGTAAGTGGATTTCTCCAGAGGGCATGAGTTTGAATCCTGGTCCTGGCATTTCTCTCTACCTTTTTCATAATTAACATGCTTCCTATGTTTTCTATTTTTTTTAATATTTTCATCCTAATTTAGTTTATCTTCAAATAATTTTTCTCATGCATTTAAAAAATCACAAAATATTTTCCTTTTGCATTGTAATCAGAAAAATGTTTATTTAATTTTTGATATTAAAATTAATATTTTTGCATGCATATTTTAATTAATTGTTAAATAATCATTAAATTGACTTTTAATTGCTTTTAATTATCAAAATTGATCCAGAAAATTACCAAAAAAATTATTCTATCATTAAATTAACATAACTAACCTTTTTCATAAAAAAAATCAAAAAATTAACATTATTATTATTATAATATTATTTTTGTAAATAAATATTAACAACTAAATAGTTTAATTAAGTCAACTTTAATTTCTTTTTCTTTACAATTAAAATAATTTAGAATTAGGTTAACTTAGAATTTTAATTCTTTTATTTTATTTCATAAAAATATAAAAAAACACAAAAAAATCTTTTCTTTTAATAAATAAATTAATTAGTTTAACAATTAGTTTTTAATTTCATTTAATCACAAAAAAGACAAAAAAATTCAATTCTTTTCTTAAAAGGGTCAACACCCTTAAGACATTCCCGATTCATTCTTTCGCGCGCATTTTAGTTTTAATTCTTTATTTTTGATTATTTCTGTAACTGCCTCCGGATGTAATAGTAATTAGGTTTACCGCTTTATTTAAACTTTCCGCACTTTATCAAAACGGGTCTTTGTATTTTTGGCGATGTATAGACCCGCGCCTTGTAATAGCGTAGAACTTTATATTTCTGCAATTTACTTTCCGCACCCCCTAACTGTTAAATGCATGAAAGAATGTATGGTAAATAAAAACAACTCGTAGCTCACAAATAACATGTACAAAAACATTAACTAAAAAACAACACATGAAGCACATGCCACTTCTAGGGTACGCTTCACTCGTTGCCTCGAAACGTGGTCATCAAGTATAGGGTGTCATAGAGGTCGACCTCCTGTCTAAGATCCAGTCGCCTCGAAACGGTTGCCTCGGATAAAAGGATCTAGGACATTAGGGTTACCACTAAGATGTCCTACCATTGCTTCGGTGACCACATTGTCCCGATAATCGAATTGACCCGAACACCTCCAACGATGGTGCTACCTACCCCTCAATGGTGGGATAGCACTATCTAAAGGACTCTTACACAGCTTAATTCCTTAGGGTAGGTAGATGACTCATGGGTACTTGCTCTTTTCAAACAAACAAAAACAACTTTTCGCACCCCCCACTTTCAAAAAGTTTTTCAAACAAAACACTTCATACACTCTTGAGGACTGATACAAGAGTTACTTAGAAGTTTTTCAAACGAAACTTTCTCAAAATCCATACACACTTGAAAAGCAAACAATTTTTGAAAACATAAGAGCAAGTACCTAAGAGCCCGTGGATAACCACGGATAGAAAGGGTGCTAACACCTTCCCTTTCTATAAATCTACCTCCCGAACCGAGAAACATTCTCGAATAAGGAATTTTGCTGTGCTTTTGTCCTTTCCATGTTGGAGAACATAAAAGACGATGGCGACTCTTGCTTACCGCGACATTTCGCGAAACCAGCTAAAAACAGTCAGTTCTTTTTCCACCGACCACAGAACTGGCGACTCTGCTGGGGACTTTAAAAGTGAGGTGTACCTTAGGAATAGTTCATCATCATGTTTTCAATTGTTTGCTTTGCTTGATTTAATATTGTGGGCCTGCTTTGGGAGTTTCATAGATCCTAACCCGAATCTGGGGGATACCTTTTAGAAAGTAGCAATAAACTGTGAGGGAACTGTGCGGGGTATACCGACACGGTTGAAGCAGTTTGCTACGTTGATGTGGCACTTTGGTGAGTACCGGTAACCCTTGAGTCAAGTCAAGGAGAGTACGGGGCCTCCGTGTGGTGTCGTGAAGCATCAACTGACCTTAGGAACCTTAATTGAACCATCCTGGCCTCTTTAGGGGTAATGAGATAACTGACTTTGGTGCAGTCCGAAGTTGGTTGATACTCGATACTACACTCATTGAGAGTTATTTTCTTGGAATATTTTGATCGCCAGTTCAGTGGCTAAATCAAAACAATGAACATAGAAAATAACCCAATGATTTTGAGCTCCTTAGAACCCGGTTACTTTTGATAGGACAGGTTTTTGAGCCCACCAACTTCAAGAGGGTAGTACCCCAAACTTCATGCTGGCCTAAACTCTAAGGGTTGTGGTGTGACTTGTGTGCCTTATCATGTTTGCTTTTATGAATACTTGTGGTGTGCTCTTATCATAGCATCATAACATCATACAACATCATATGCATCTGTTGTACCCCAAAATTTGCCCTCCCATTTCCTCAACATTTTCTCATCACAAGACCTTTGAAGATCAAGATCCAATTAGGGTTTCCTCTGCTCAAGACTTCTCCTTGCACTGTGGACTCAAATTAGGGTTTGTGTTTGCCTAAAGATGTTTTGACCTAAAATGCCTAAGATGACTTTCATGCTTCATGTTGGACTCCCAAGTTTACCTATACCAAGTTTCAAGTCTTGATTCCAAGTTTTACCCAGTCAATTGGACAGTTGACCTAGAAATCAGCTGTATTGGGGAAAAAGTCAACTGTGGCCAATTGACAGTCAAACCTCGTGAAATTTGATCCACATCAACATTATGAACTCATATGAACCATTTGATCAAGTTTGGATCACAATTCCACAAGAAATTTGATCAGATCATCAAAAGGGCAAAATGGTCATTTTTAGGGTTTTGACTGCACAAGGGCAATTTTTGACTGTTTGACCTAGCCAATGGCAAACCAAGCTCACATATGGCCTCAAGGACTCAATGGAATTATCTTGACATGTTCATCAAGCTCAAAAGATCCCAAATACACAAGATTGACAGTTGAATTTCTCAGTCAATTGATCAATTTTGACTGTATACTGAAAAGTCAAACTTTGACTTTTTGGTCAAAATCAAGAGTCAAGATTCATTTTTCATCAAAACATGCCAAATCATGAAACTTGTTCACCAAGAAATCACAAAATGCAAATTAGGGTTTGAAAATGGAATTTTTCATAACTTAGAATTTTTCTAAGTTATGGAAAACCCTAATTTTTTCCCAACTTTGCCCCATCTTTTCACCATGATCCATTTGGATTCAAACAAAAGTCAAAACATGAAAGTTGTAGCTTGTTGCAAAATCTACAACTTTGATTCACAAAGTTTTCTCATTTGAAGCTTGTATCTCAAGTTATGATTTTTTGAATAAGGGCACTAAACCATCTTTTAACTTAGTGAAATTTGACCTATTTTGACAAGGTTTTCTACCCTACTTCAAGGCCACTTTTCATACCCTTCCACTTGGAATTTCAAATTGCATTTCAAAGATGGATTGTAGTACACATTACAAGCTTTCCAAAATGTCCAAGAACTCATCAAACAACCTCATAACTTGAGAGATTCGAATTTCACAAGTTGGCAAAAATTCACTTTTGTTCTTCATCAAAGCATGTTCATAAACTTGGCAAATTTGAATTCAGCATGCTTAAGCTACATTGCAGGCCTCTAATCCCATTCTCACTCAATAATTCAATGCTTATCCTTTGTGTTCTAACATTATTTTGCTCATTTGGATAATACACACAAAATCAAGCCTAAACTAGAAAAAGCATGTTATCCATTCTTGTAAAGTGGTACTTTATGGCAACTTTGCAAATCTATGAGGTACAATGCAGATCTTTGAAGCAAAAAAGCATAGGCATATCCCACTGATCAAGACTCAAAGAGGCAGCATAGATTGAGGCATTGTACTGGCCTAGAAACCAAGTTGACATTTGCTTGCTTCACATAGAAGTAACATCCATAACTTATCACAACTCTCATCTCAGCAAAAGAACACCGCACAAAAGATATCAAACACATTCCATAGACCACATTGAAGCTTTTGCACGAGCCATTTCCCTTTCAAACACCCTCCATCTCAGAATCATCCTCAAACTGCACAAACAGGGGTGCCCCTGCAGTTTGAGTGCAATCTCTCAATCCCTTCAAGCATTTCTGTCCAAACCTGTTCCTCTACCTTCCTTACAACATATGCAAGCTATCCAGAAGCTAAGGCACGATCTGTAGTTGCTCTAACCACTTCCACCATTTTCACATCTTTAGCTTGCAGGTGAAGTTCTATAGCTTGATACAAGAAGTTTCAAGACAAAGTGAGCATTGAAAAAGCATCCCTGGACTTCAAGGAAGCTTTTCCAATCATTACATTGCACTGAAAGTCTCTCATTCTCCACATAGAAGTTCAACTGCACAGGTAAAAGTTTGAATTCGTATCTCTCTTATTAGGCATCTTTAGTCTTAAGTTTGTGAAGAAACAAAGTCCTACTCATGGCCCTGAACATGTACATAGCTTTACTTTTCATTTCTTTTGTCTGAGTGAAGAGAATTTTAGCTCTGAAAATGGTAGAAAAACTAGGTCAGAAAAGAGGGGGAGAGAAATTCTCTCTCATCTTGGAGAGATAGGTCATGTTCTTTATATGGTTGAAACCGTCTCTTAATGCTCTACACTTTTCATGTTATGAGTTTTGCTTGAAAGTCCAGGAATCCAGAGTTAGAAAACGCGTGTTCTGTGAGAAGAAAGATGTACAGAGGTTGAAGAAGAAGTGATCTGGGCTGGGCCTGGATTTGTTTCCTTTTCACACCCCATTTTTTGGGTTTACACCCCCTGAGCCCATTTGTTTATTTTTCAACATTTTTGACTTTTTCTTTTTGGGTTGACTTTGTTTATTTTTTCTCATGCCATTAAAATTTTTAAAATATTTTTTCCATCATTTTTTGTATTTATGGCATATTTGTTTGTTTATTTCTTTTATTTATATACAAATATATATATACACTATTATTAAAATAAATAGAAAATAATGTAGATACATTTTATTTTTATTTTTACTTTCTGAAAATATTTCACACAAAAAAATACTTTTATTTATTTTATTAAAATATTAAATAAATATTTATTTTGTATAATACTCATTTAGGGTTTAATATATATATATATACATGTTTATTAATATATTTAAGATAAAAATATAAAATACTTGATTTTCTTCATTTTATCAATATTTGATACAAAAATACTTTTTTTCACAAAATACTTCATTTTATTTTATTTTTGTACATAATAAATAAATAGTAGAATTAAATTAAATAATAATACTTTTTATATAAAAATTAGGGTTTCTTACCCCTAAGTTTCAAAATACTAAAAAATAAATACATTTTTATTTCTTTTTCCTTTTACATAAATATTTTCCCATACACATAAAAAACTTTCTTTTTTTACATTTTACATATTTATTTTATTTACATTTAAATTATGCAATTTATTTACTATGCAAATATCCAATTGTTGTAATAATCTAGATTTAAATTCTTGTCTATATCCCCATTTGAACATTTGTACCCCCCTTCCCATATTTGGTTGTGTAATAGCTTAGTAATTTTAATTTCGCACTTTATTGCTTTCTAAATAATAACATGCTAGAATTAGGTTTTGTATGCGAAAAAACGATAAAAAATAGTTTGACCTAATACAAGACAAACAAGCATGAAAATGGACACACAAATCACACTTGCACCCCCTAGGGTATTCCACTTGTTGCCTTCAAATAAATGGGCCATATTGTATGTTGAACATCTTTGGGCAAAGCAAACAGTTTGAATGATCATAGTCCCTCGATAAAACTTTTCAAAACAAACAAAACAAATGATCAAGTCCCTTAGAGAAATTGCCCAAAGACATTTAACGTTGTTACAATTATGGTCTAAACGATGACCCGCGCCTGTCCCTTTCACATCCTAACACAAGGTTGCCCACCAAATACAATGGTGGTGCAAACTTGTTAAAAGGGTTAAAGTATAGCAATAATCTTTTGAGAAATTTAGGAGTAGATAACCTCTTAGTTACTTGAACCAACTTGCAAAACAAAACACTTGCCTATTTTTCAAACCACACTTCACTACACTTTCAAAACAACTTTCAAAAAATGAAAACCTTTTCAAAAGACATACATCTTTGTATACATCCCCACATGGATCATTGCAAAGGTTGCCACCACATTGGCCTCTTTTCAAAACATTTTCAAAACCCACACACTCAAGCACCATTTAAAACAATTGAAAACAAAAGGCAAGTGATCTAAGCAAGTAACTAAGAGCCCATGGATAACCATGGATAGAAAGGGTGCTAATACCTTCCCTTTCTATAATCTACTCCCCGAACCCAAGAAAACATCTCAAAAGGTTTTTGCTGTGCTTTTTAACCTTTCCTTAGGATAAAATAAAAAGTCGGTGGCGACTCTTGCTAACCGCAACATTTGCGAATACAAACGCAAACCTCAAGTCAGTTCTCCCACCGTATCACAGAACTGGCGACTCTGCTGGGGATAAACTTAAAGGTGGAGTAACCTTAGGGTTTTAGATCACCTGTGTTTTCAATTGTTTGCTTTGTTTGCTTTTATGTTTGTGGGCTTTGCATTGGAGTTTCATAGATCCTAACCCGGATCTGGGAAATACCCTTTTTAGGTAGCATAATCTGTGAGGGACCTGTCCGGCGTAGACCGACATGGGTGAAGCAGTGGCTACGTTGGTGTGGCATCTTAGTCTGTACCTATATCCCTTGTGTTGTAACGGGGAGAATATAGGTCTTCTAAGGGGTCATTAAACACCAACCAACCTTAGAACCCTAAATTGACCAACTTGGCTATTAGGACAGTAGCAGTATGCTACACTCATTGAGGCTAAACTCTCGAGATGGTTCTGGCCGCGAGAAAAGATTGCGATGCTGGAGTTATGACCGATTGAGGGTAGCCAATGATTTGAGATCCGCTAGAACCCGGTTACTTTTGATAGGACAGGTTTTAACCAACAAAACCAAAAGAGGGTAATACCTGAAACTCATGCTGGCCTGAAACCTAAGGGTGTCTTGTGTGACTTGTGTGCTTTATTTGCCTATGTGAATACTTGTGATGTGCTTCATCATAGCATCATGCCATCATACCATTGCATGCATAAAAAGCTAACCCATTTCAAAGACAAAAAGGTTTCATCTTTGCTCTGTTTTGTAGGACATCATGATGCCCGTGCGTAGAAATACTGTCCGGCTCAACTTTGTTCAACCACCAGTTTTACTCAAAGATCTGGTTGAAAGAATTCCAAACACTACCTCCTTCATCAACAAACATGGTTCCCTCCTTGGCTTGATCACTGCAAAATGGGACCAACAACTGATAAGTGTTCTGACCCAGTTTTATGACCCTCTGCATCATTGTTTCACCTTTCAAGACTTCCAGCTGGTTCCTACCCTGGAAGAGTTCTCTTACCTGCTGGGGATCCCTGTCCTGGAACAAACTCCATTCACTGGTTTGGAAAAGACTCCTAGGCCTGAAGAGATTGCTGCAATTCTCCCCTTGACCAAAGAAGAGGTATTGTCCAACTGGGAAACTAGAAATGGGATCAAGGGCTTTTTGGTCAAATTTCTGGTTGGCAAGGCTAATGATTTCTGGAATGACTTGGACTTCAAAGCATATGAAGATGTTCTGGCTCTTTTGATCTATGGTCTGGTATTGTTTCCCAACCCTGACACCTTCATCAGTATCCATGTCATAAGAATCTTCATGTCTCGAAATCCGGTACCCACTCTCTTGGGTGACATTCTACAACAACTCCATGCTCGTACTGCTCGAAAACGGGGAACTCCGTGGTGTTGTGCTCCTTTGCTGGTAAGGTGGTTTATTTCGCACCTTCCTAAGTCCGTGCTGAAGAATGAAGAAGGAAAAGGTTGGGCTCGGAGGTTAATGTCTCTCACAGATAAGGATATCACTTGGACTCTCAGAGGCTTGGATGAGGTAGCTATTATCGACCGTTGCGGAGAATACCCTAATGTCCCGTTGATCGGTATCCAAGGAGGAATCTCTTACAATCCATGTTTAGCTCTCCGTCAGTTTGGAAGAGCCAGAGGAGATGGGCCCCATGAAATGCTGGTTCCTCACTTCCATTTTGAGTTTCAGGCAGGTAGTGACAAACTACGCCAGGGATTCATTAGAGCTTGGGACAGAATCCACAAAGCTGACCCACATGAGTTAGGACCAAAGACTTCTTTACCATTGGAGCCCTATTGCAAATGGGTCCGCATCCGTGCTCAGAAGTTAGGTATGCCGTACGAAGCTGTCAGACCAATCATTCTTGAATCTCCCGATGAAGATGGGGTTCCTCCAACTGTCCTCCCTCCTCAGATACCTACTGATTTTGACACCATGAAGAGATCTTGGGCACAGCTAAAGGAAGAACGGGATTTCTATCGGGAGAAGTTCAACGAGCAGGAAAGGAAGGTCCAAAGGCTGACTAAGCAATTGGAGGAAGAACGTGTCCTGAACAACTACATCAGCACTGAGAGGAGGAGGCCCTGGGAGCATTAATGAGCTTTGATTATTCCCTTTTGTAGTTTTATTTCCTTTTCCGTATTTTTCATTCCTGTAATGCCTAAGGGCAAATTGTTGAACAATTGAAAAATTTTAATCTAATGAAGTGTGTTTCCCTTTTTGTCTACAAAGTTGAATCTTATTTGTCTTTGAAAACATAAAACATACGCATTCCATTACACCATATGCATAGCAGGTACCCTATTTCACAGGTTGCTTAATTTTCTTCGCTGTTTATGTGCACAGTCATCATGAATTCGGAGTCATCCAGTGAACAAGCAATCAAGGCCCTTCAGGCCCAAAGTGCACAGTTTCAAGAGTTGGTCCTAAGCCTAGCCCAGGGTCAGCAAGAGTTGAAGACTCTACTCCTGAAGAAGAAGAAGAAAAAGAGGACGGCAATGTTCAACACCGGACGCAGATTTGGGAACACACTCCACAATGAAGCTGATCCAACCACTTCTTCTGCTGAGAAAAACAGTCCCCAAGGGGGAGGAGCTCCTAGTCCCGCAGTCTCCGACAACGAGACGGACTATAACGAGGAACAATACCCACCTGCTGCTGACAGGTACAAACAACTGGAGGACCGTTTGAGCGCTATGGAAATTCAGAACGTGCCGGGACTGGATTTCGGGGATTTGGGATTATCTTCTGGAGTAGTAATTCCACACAAGTTTAAGGCGCCTGCCTTCGCCAAGTATGATGGGGTCTCCTGCCCAAAGCTGCATCTGAGGTCGTATGTAAGGAAAATCCAACCTTACACGGCGGATAAAAACCTCTGGATTCACTTCTTCCAAGACAGCCTCTCGGGGTCTCAGCTTGAATGGTTCTACCAATTAGACGGAGCTAGCATCCGGCACTGGGAGGACTTGGCGACTGCTTTCTACAGACAATACCAATATAATTCTGATCTCGCTCCTACGCGTACCCAACTTCAGGGTATGTCTCTAGGAACGGGTGAAGGATTCAAAGAGTACGCTCAAAAATGGAGAGATTTGGCTGGCAGGGTGCAGCCTCCATTAACTGATCGAGAGCTGGTTGATATGTTTCTGGGAACGTTGTCTGGTCCGTTTTTTAATCATTTGGTTGGTAACTCCTCCGCTGGGTTCACAGATTTGATATTAACGGGAGAGAGAATTGAAGCTGGCATCAGGTCAGGCAAGATACAGAAGGCTGCCTCTACAAGTGCTGAGAAGAGGCCATTTAAGAAAGAAGCAAGCGCCGTCTATGGCCCTAGAAGACAAGTCAAGCCCGAAAGTCGCCAAGCCGTTAATGCTTTGGTCATCTCTAAACCTGTTGCTGCTCCTCAGCAGTACAATCAGCAAAGAAGTGAAAGGCCCAAGAGGCAGTATACCCGATTGAGTATGACATTATCTCAAATTTTACCCCAACTGTTATCCACCAACCTGGTGACCCTCAAAGAAGCTCCTAAGATCGTCAACACTGCGTCCCCTAAATACAACCCGAATGCCCGGTGTGCTTATCATTCTGATAGTCCCGGGCACACTACTGATGATTGTTGGGCCTTGAGAAACAAAGTGCAAGATCTAATTGACGCAAAAGAAATTCAGTTTGAAGCGCCGGAAAGACCGAATGTTGTAACGGCTCCTATGCCCCAGCATAGGGTAAGTGCCATTGAGGAGGAAGTGTATGCTGTTTCGATAGATGAAGTTGTTACCCCTTTGAAGACTGTTAAGAAGAACCTACTGCGGGCCGGTTTATTTCCGGGTTGCGGCGAAGGTTGCCCATTCTGTGCTATTTCCCTATCCGATTGTCCCTTGCTAAGGTTAGGCATCCAAGGCCTAATGGATAGCAAGGAGATTTTATTCAAAAAGACTGCTGTTCAATTGGTTCCAATGAAAGAAGTTTCCGTGATTACCATCTTCAAAAATCCAATCAAGGCTCCCCCAAAGAAGCCTATTCAAATCTTGACAGTTGCGCCTGTGATCATTACTGTTCCAGGACCCCTCTCCTACGTGTCTGATAAGGCTGTCCCCTGGCATTATGGGGCAGACGTATATGTAAATGGAATCAAGCAAGAATTTGATGCTAGTGCCAGTATCTGCGATATCACCGGTCCGGCTAAAGTCACCCGCAGTGGCAGGCTCTTCTCGCCTGACATTGCGCCTCCCGCTATTCGAAGACCCCTCCTCATAAAACCTGCAAGTTTACCAAGTCCTGTTGCTGATCAAATTGTGTCCCCTGCTGCCGAGTCATCAAATGCTCGAGGCAAAGGGATTGAAGAAGAGCCTGCCCGGATGGAGGCACCAATACCCGTGAATGCTGAGGCCTCCCGACAAGAAATGGAGGAGATTCTGAAGATAATAAAGAAAAGTGATTTTAATGTTGTTGAGCAGTTAGGGCATACACCCTCCAAGATCTCCCTGCTCTCCCTATTGCTATGTTCCGAGGCTCACGCTAAGGCATTAATCTCATTTCTCAAGACGGCCCATGTGCCGCAGGAGACGTCTGCAGTTCAGTTCACTGACTGCATAGCAAATCTGACGGCGGACAACGGCTTGGGCTTTTCAGATGCTGACCTGACCGCAAAAGGGAGAGACCACAATGATGCCCTGCATGTCTCTATTGAATGCAGGGGCACTACTCTGGCACATGTATTGGTGGACACTGGTTCTTCTTTGAATGTTCTTCCGAAAAAGGCTTTGGATCGTCTGGATTATGAGGGCTTGGAGTTGAAACCCAGCAATATCATCGTCAGAGCCTTTGACGGCTCCAAGAGGATGGTTCATGGAGAGGTTAACATCCCAATTCGTGTGGGCTCTCAAGTGTTCGACTCTACCTTTTACGTGATGGATATACGTCCATCGTACTCCTGTCTGTTGGGTAGACCTTGGATCCACAAAGCTGGGGCAGTGACCTCCACCTTACACCAAAAACTGAAGTATCCCGTCAGGGGGAAAATTGTCACTGTGCAAGGAGAAGAGGAGTATATGGTGAGCCATTTGAATTCCTTCAGGTACATCGAGATGGACGGAGAGTTTATTGAAACTCCCTTCCAACATTTCGAGGAGGTACATCCAATTTCAGCAGCTGCGGAGACAATGGCCGAAGAGGATGATTCCTTGAAGATGGTTTCCCTAAGGGATGCCCGGGCTGTGGTTCAGAAAGGCAATGGTGCACACTGGGGTCAGCTTCCTGACTTCACTCAGAAGAACGACAAGTTTGGGCTAGGCTTTACTGCAGAGGCTCAGAAGGCGGTGCGCAAAGAGAAGATTGGAAAGGCTCCGGTGTTTATTTCCAGCTCAAGGGTGAATGCTATCGAGGAGGATGTGGAGGAAGCTGAGTTTGATAATTGGATCTACCCGACTGCCAGCGACGGACCAAGCAACTGGACAGCAAAGGATTTTACCCCTATCACATTTGTCACGCAGTAATTAATTTCTTTTGATTTCCAAATTTATAACAAACAATATGTTAAAACTCTGTTGGCTCGGTGTCCTGCCCGGGGCATCGTAGCTCCATTTGTGAGGGCTTTTTTGTATGACATTTTCATATATCATCAATCAAAACATTGGACGTTTGTTGCATTTCAAATCTTGTGCTCCTTTTCTTTCTGTGTTATACATATTGCAAAACAGCTATATTTACACACACTCACTTATACAGGTTTCAATCCACTCTGGATCTCACTGGCAACAGCTCTGCTACCGCCAGTTATGACTTCGAAAATCCGATCAACTTAGCCGAAGACGAAGGTGAAGATGATTGCGAAGTGCCTGGTGAACTCGCAAGACTGCTACTACAGGAAGAGAGGGCTATTCAACCACATGAAGAGCCTGTGGAGACAATTAACCTGGGTACTGAGACAGATAGGAAAGAGGTCAAAATTGGTGCCAATCTAGAGCTCAGCGTGAAGCAACGATTGATCCAGATGCTACAAGACTACATGGAGATCTTTGCCTGGTCTTATGAAGATATGCCTGGTTTGGATGCCGACATTGTAGTTCACCATTTGCCAACCAAGGAAGATTGCCCTCCAGTAAAGCAAAAAGTTCGACGAATGCGTCCAGAGATGTCTGAGAAGATTAAAGCTGAGGTGATGAAACAGTTTGATGCAGGTTTCCTTGCAGTAACTTCTTACCCTCAGTGGGTTGCCAATGTTGTGCCAGTGCCGAAGAAGGACGGTAAGGTCAGAATGTGTGTCGACTACAGGGATCTGAACAGGGCCAGCCCCAAGGATGACTTCCCCCTACCTCACATTGATGTCCTTGTTGACAATACGGCTCAACACAAGGTGTTCTCCTTCATGGATGGTTTTTCAGGGTATAATCAGATCAAGATGGCTCCAGAAGATATGGAGAAGACTACCTTTGTGACCCAGTGGGGCACCTTCTGTTATAAGGTCATGCCATTCGGATTGAAAAAATGCTGGGGCAACCTATCAGCGTGCCATGGTTGCTTTATTTCATGATATGATCCATCATGAGATTGAAGTATACGTTGACGACATGATTGCAAGGTCTCAAACTGAGGAGGAGCACCTTGATCATCTGAGGAAGTTGTTTGACCGACTCAAGTTGTACAAGCTGAGATTGAATCCCAACAAATGCACCTTCGGGGTGAGGTCCGGAAAATTGCTAGGTTTCATTGTAAGTGATAAAGGTATCCAGGTGGACCCTGCCAAGGTTAAAGCTATTCAAGAGATGCCGACCCCAAAAACAGAGAAAGAAGTCAGAGGTTTCCTAGGACGATTGAATTACATTGCCCGATTCATCTCACATCTGACTGCTATTTGTGAGCCAATCTTCAAATTACTGAAGAAAGATCAAGTGGTACGCTGGAATGATGAATGTCAGGCCGCCTTTGAAAGAATAAAGGAATACCTCCAAGAGCCACCCATTCTTATGCCACCAGTGGAAGGAAGACCTCTGATACTATACTTGACAGTGCTTGATAATTCAATGGGGTGTGTGCTGGGGCAGCATGACGAGTCTGGCCGAAAAGAGCACGCTATTTATTACTTGAGCAAAAAGTTTACCGACTGTGAGTCTCGTTACTCACTGCTTGAGAAAACTTGCTGCGCTCTTGTATGGGCTGCTCGCCGGCTGAGACAGTATATGCTGACTCACACTACTTTATTGATTTCAAAGATGGATCCCATCAAGTACATATTTGAAAAGCCCGCTCTGTCTGGGAGGATAGCGAGATGGCAAATGATCTTAACAGAATATGACATCCAGTATACAACTCAGAAAGCAATTAAGGGGAGTGTACTGGCTGATCATTTGGCACACCAACCTGTGGACGATTATCAATCATTGAACTTTGATTTTCCGGACGAAGACATCATGGTGGTAACTGACTGTGAAGTATCTGGACCGGATGAAGGACCTGAGAAAGGATCCCGATGGTCTATGCATTTTGACGGAGCCTCTAATGCTTTGGGTAACGGCGTCGGTGCTGTAATCATATCTCCCAAGGGGACTCATACTCCACTCACCGCCCGATTATGTTTCAGCTGCACCAACAACATGGCAGAATATGAGGCATGTATCATGGGTTTACAAGCTGCGATCGATTTGAGGATCAAGTTTCTAAGTGTCTTCGGAGATTCCGCTCTCGTGATCAATCAGATCAAAGGCGAGTGGGATACGAAACACCCGAATCTCATTCCTTACAAGGAGTATGTGTCGACCTTGCTCCCTCACTTTGAAGAGATAACTTTTGAGCACTTCCCTAGAGAGGAGAATCAGCTAGCGGACGCGCTAGCCACGATGTCTTCAATGTTCAAAGTTAAATGGGATAATGAGGCTCCTCAAATCACGATCTGGAAGTTGGATGAACCGGCTTACTGCTGCGAGCTCGAGGCTGAGAAGGTGACTGAAAAACCCTGGTATCACGAGGTGAAGAGGTACTTGGAAGCCCAGGAATACCCGGAAGGTGCATCTGTCAATGATAAGAAGTTCATGAGGAGATTTGCTGCAAAATTCTTCCTCAGCAACGGCATTCTCTACAAACGGAATCATGATTCAACTCTGTTACGTTGTGTGGATAAGGCTGAAGCAGAGAAAATTATGATGGAACTACATGAAGGTACATTTGGGACCCATTCCAGTGGACACACCATGGCTAAGAAAATCCTTCGGGCAGGATATTTCTGGTCCACGATGGAAGCCGATTGTTACCAACACTCCCGGACTTGTCATAAGTGCCAGATCTATGCTGACAAGGTGCATATCCCTCCGGTTCCTTTGAATGTCCTAACGGCACCTTGGCCTTTCGCAATGTGGGGCATCGATATGATCGGTGAAATCCGACCGACGGCATCCAATGGACACCGCTTCATCTTGGTGGCAATCGATTACTTCACGAAATGGGTCGAGGCAGCTTCCTATGCCACAGTAACCAAGAGCGTCGTGGCACGATTCATCCGGCATAATCTGATTTGTCGATACGGAGTCCCAGAAAGAATCATTACGGACAATGGTACCAACCTCAATAACAAAATGATCACTGAACTCTGCGAACAATTCAAGATACAGCACCACAATTCTTCCCCCTATCGGCCGAAGATGAATGGGGCTGTAGAGGCAGCCAATAAAAATATCAAGAAAATTGTGCAGAAGATGACAGTGACCTATAAAGATTGGCACGAAATGTTACCGTTCGCTCTTCATGGGTACCGCACCTCAGCAAGGACATCAACCGGGGCAACTCCTTTCTCCTTGGTCTACGGCATGGAGGCAGTCTTGCCGATTGAAATCCAGATACCCTCCCTCCGAATAATGAAGGATGCAGACTTAAATGAAGATGATTGGATCCAAACTCGACTTGATCAATTAAATCTAATTGACGAAAAAAGGCTCACTGCTATCTGTCATGGTCAAACGTATCAAAAACGGATGATCAGGGCATTTAACAAGAAAGTCAGACCGCAAGAGTATCAAGTTGGGGACCTGGTAATCAAACGCATCATCCTTCCTCAAAGTGATCCCCGGGGCAAATGGACCCCTACTTATGAAGGGCCATTTGTGGTTAAACGTGTGTTCTCAGGAGGAGCTATGATCCTAACCACCATGGATGGTGACGACCTTCCTCACCCCGCCAATGCAGACATAGTGAAAAAATACTACGCATAAATAAAAGATCCGCTAGGTTGACATACCTAGGCAAAAATAAGGGCTTCCCGGCGAACCAAAAGGGTTTGGGCAAAAATAAGGGATGAAATGAATAAAAATCTGTACACCCGGCAAGTCGAAAACCTGAAAGGGCGGCTTGGGCAAAAAAGGGTATCCCGGTGGACTGAAAACCCGAAAGGGCGGTCCAGGCAAAAGTTAGGGATAAAAGCGTAACACTATGTCTCATTGGATCACTTCGCATCCGGAGTTCGGCATCAACTATCTGGCTCAGATTACGGCATCGACCAATCAGCTTCATCTTCGATCAGGCAGCAAAGCGATGAGACGTTCGGAGACATAAAGGCAATAGCAGAGTTGGAACCCAGTGGGATTGTTCACATAGCTGTTTTGTTTTTCAAATTGTAAACTCTATGTTATTTGGCGATGTCCTCTTACTAGGATGTCAGTCTCTTGTACAAAAAACGCCTATTCACAGGCAAAGTTTAAATCAATGAAAATTCACTTGTCCATACAAATTGCCATTGTTTTTTCTTTTGTTGTTTTGTCTTGCGAAGAACGTCCAGTGTTCGTTTTTTGATATATGCATTTGACATTAAATTGCTGATTCATAAATGTTTGCATATGAAAAGAGATTAATTACAAGTGACATCAAAGACAGGGGCAATGTGGAGTTGTCTAATGCGGTCTAGTTGTTTTGTCCGCCAAAGCACCAAGGCAGGTTCAACTAAAAATGTGACCAAATCATCTCAACTCCCCGCAGAGTAAAGCAAAATTCAGCAGCACTTTCCCCAAGCAGGAGTCGATTCCCCGTCGATCCTGAAAAAGGCACAACATCCCCCGGCAGGTATTAAAAGCTCATCCCCAGTAGATTCTGCGAGCTTATCCCCGGCGAAGTACGAACATCTCGCCCAAGTTTTATTTAGAGTTATTTCCTCACAAGGACTTATAACTGGGTTATCCTCAGCTAAAAGCCACGGAAGACCGTTCCCGGCAAAAGTTCCTTCAATCCCCAGCGAAATCTACCTTTGGTTTTCCCAAGCAGAGTTTATCTTTGGGGTTCCCCAGCGGAGTTTATCATCATTATCCTCAGCGGAATCCATTGTTAAAGTCCTCAGCAGGCCTCTCATCAGAGCTTTGGTCAAGCATCTCTTCCGCAGAACAGCTTCCCGGTCATTCGTCAAGGATTTATTTTCCTAAGATGAAATTACACTCATAAACATTTCACATTTTCATACATCTTGCTTACATACATGATGAGACACATACAATATCAAATGTTGAACATCATGACATCATGCATATCATACATCATGACATTGCATACAGCTTACGTCTTTGCCTTTTCAGGAAAAAGACAATCTCAAAAAAGACTACTTCCAACTGTCACAATTCCAGACTCGATTCCTGTATCTAGCCAGGGCACGTCTGAAGAGTTCAAAGATTCGACTCCTGTATCCAGCCAGGGCACATCTATCAAACTACAACATTTCCAGATTCGATTCCTGTATCCAGCCAGGGCATATCTGTTGACCACATTTCCAGACTCGATTCCTGTATCTAGCCAGGGCACGTCTGCAGAGTTCAAAGATTCGACTCCTGTATCCAGCCAGGGCATATCTATTGACGACTATTTCCAGATTCGACTCCTGTATCCAGCCAGGGCACATCTGTGAGCAACCGATTGAAGATTCGATACCTGTATCCAGCCAGGGCACATCTGTGAACAACCGATTGAAGATTCGATACCTGTATCCAGCCAGGGCATATCTGCATAAGGAGACTGAAGATCAAACACCTGTAACAAGCCAGGAAAACATCTGTCTTTCTTAAACACACAAGTTCTCGCTAAGGAACCTCTTATGCGATCAACACTTCCAAATGGCATCTGTAAGCCCATTCCCGACAAAGTTCTGTCACTTTTCCAGATGGCATCTACAAAGCCCATCTCCCTATCCACCATCTCTCCAAATGGCATCTATAAGCCCATTCCCGACACCACATTGTTGAGACTCCAGCATGCGAGTGCAAATTTCCGGGCACTCTAGTGTCCAATCTCCTTTTACCCTCGAGTCACGAAAGGCAAACTTGCCAATCTAACTCTTCAGGTCCAAGAAGATTGAACAGGGGCAACTGTTGTACCCCAAAATTTGCCCTCCCATTTCCTCAACATTTTCTCATCACAAGACCTTTGAAGATCAAGATCCAATTAGGGTTTCCTCTGCTCAAGACTTCTCCTTGCACTGTGGACTCAAATTAGGGTTTGTGTTTGCCTAAAGATGTTTTGACCTAAAATGCCTAAGATGACTTTCATGCTTCATGTTGGACTCCCAAGTTTACCTATACCAAGTTTCAAGTCTTGATTCCAAGTTTTACCCAGTCAATTGGACAGTTGACCTAGAAATCAGCTGTATTGGGGAAAAAGTCAACTGTGGCCAATTGACAGTCAAACCTCGTGAAATTTGATCCACATCAACATTATGAACTCATATGAACCATTTGATCAAGTTTGGATCACAATTCCACAAGAAATTTGATCAGATCATCAAAAGGGCAAAATGGTCATTTTTAGGGTTTTGACTGCACAAGGGCAATTTTTGACTGTTTGACCTAGCCAATGGCAAACCAAGCTCACATATGGCCTCAAGGACTCAATGGAATTATCTTGACATGTTCATCAAGCTCAAAAGATCCCAAATACACAAGATTGACAGTTGAATTTCTCAGTCAATTGATCAATTTTGACTGTATACTGAAAAGTCAAACTTTGACTTTTTGGTCAAAATCAAGAGTCAAGATTCATTTTTCATCAAAACATGCCAAATCATGAAACTTGTTCACCAAGAAATCACAAAATGCAAATTAGGGTTTGAAAATGGAATTTTTCATAACTTAGAATTTTTCTAAGTTATGGAAAACCCTAATTTTTTCCCAACTTTGCCCCATCTTTTCACCATGATCCATTTGGATTCAAACAAAAGTCAAAACATGAAAGTTGTAGCTTGTTGCAAAATCTACAACTTTGATTCACAAAGTTTTCTCATTTGAAGCTTGTATCTCAAGTTATGATTTTTTGAATAAGGGCACTAAACCATCTTTTAACTTAGTGAAATTTGACCTATTTTGACAAGGTTTTCTACCCTACTTCAAGGCCACTTTTCATACCCTTCCACTTGGAATTTCAAATTGCATTTCAAAGATGGATTGTAGTACACATTACAAGCTTTCCAAAATGTCCAAGAACTCATCAAACAACCTCATAACTTGAGAGATTCGAATTTCACAAGTTGGCAAAAATTCACTTTTGTTCTTCATCAAAGCATGTTCATAAACTTGGCAAATTTGAATTCAGCATGCTTAAGCTACATTGCAGGCCTCTAATCCCATTCTCACTCAATAATTCAATGCTTATCCTTTGTGTTCTAACATTATTTTGCTCATTTGGATAATACACACAAAATCAAGCCTAAACTAGAAAAAGCATGTTATCCATTCTTGTAAAGTGGTACTTTATGGCAACTTTGCAAATCTATGAGGTACAATGCAGATCTTTGAAGCAAAAAAGCATAGGCATATCCCACTGATCAAGACTCAAAGAGGCAGCATAGATTGAGGCATTGTACTGGCCTAGAAACCAAGTTGACATTTGCTTGCTTCACATAGAAGTAACATCCATAACTTATCACAACTCTCATCTCAGCAAAAGAACACCGCACAAAAGATATCAAACACATTCCATAGACCACATTGAAGCTTTTGCACGAGCCATTTCCCTTTCAAACACCCTCCATCTCAGAATCATCCTCAAACTGCACAAACAGGGGTGCCCCTGCAGTTTGAGTGCAATCTCTCAATCCCTTCAAGCATTTCTGTCCAAACCTGTTCCTCTACCTTCCTTACAACATATGCAAGCTATCCAGAAGCTAAGGCACGATCTGTAGTTGCTCTAACCACTTCCACCATTTTCACATCTTTAGCTTGCAGGTGAAGTTCTATAGCTTGATACAAGAAGTTTCAAGACAAAGTGAGCATTGAAAAAGCATCCCTGGACTTCAAGGAAGCTTTTCCAATCATTACATTGCACTGAAAGTCTCTCATTCTCCACATAGAAGTTCAACTGCACAGGTAAAAGTTTGAATTCGTATCTCTCTTATTAGGCATCTTTAGTCTTAAGTTTGTGAAGAAACAAAGTCCTACTCATGGCCCTGAACATGTACATAGCTTTACTTTTCATTTCTTTTGTCTGAGTGAAGAGAATTTTAGCTCTGAAAATGGTAGAAAAACTAGGTCAGAAAAGAGGGGGAGAGAAATTCTCTCTCATCTTGGAGAGATAGGTCATGTTCTTTATATGGTTGAAACCGTCTCTTAATGCTCTACACTTTTCATGTTATGAGTTTTGCTTGAAAGTCCAGGAATCCAGAGTTAGAAAACGCGTGTTCTGTGAGAAGAAAGATGTACAGAGGTTGAAGAAGAAGTGATTTGGGCTGGGCCTGGATTTGTTTCCTTTTCACACCCCATTTTTTGGGTTTACACCCCCTGAGCCCATTTGTTTATTTTTCAACATTTTTGACTTTTTCTTTTTGGGTTGACTTTGTTTATTTTTTCTCATGCCATTAAAATTTTTAAAATATTTTTTCCATCATTTTTTGTATTTATGGCATATTTGTTTGTTTATTTCTTTTATTTATATACAAATATATATATACACTATTATTAAAATAAATAGAAAATAATGTAGATACATTTTATTTTTATTTTTACTTTCTGAAAATATTTCACACAAAAAAATACTTTTATTTATTTTATTAAAATATTAAATAAATATTTATTTTGTATAATACTCATTTAGGGTTTAATATATATATATATACATGTTTATTAATATATTTAAGATAAAAATATAAAATACTTGATTTTCTTCATTTTATCAATATTTGATACAAAAATACTTTTTTTCACAAAATACTTCATTTTATTTTATTTTTGTACATAATAAATAAATAGTAGAATTAAATTAAATAATAATACTTTTTATATAAAAATTAGGGTTTCTTACCCCTAAGTTTCAAAATACTAAAAAATAAATACATTTTTATTTCTTTTTCCTTTTACATAAATATTTTCCCATACACATAAAAAACTTTCTTTTTTTACATTTTACATATTTATTTTATTTACATTTAAATTATGCAATTTATTTACTATGCAAATATCCAATTGTTGTAATAATCTAGATTTAAATTCTTGTCTATATCCCCATTTGAACATTTGTACCCCCCTTCCCATATTTGGTTGTGTAATAGCTTAGTAATTTTAATTTCGCACTTTATTGCTTTCTAAATAATAACATGCTAGAATTAGGTTTTGTATGCGAAAAAACGATAAAAAATAGTTTGACCTAATACAAGACAAACAAGCATGAAAATGGACACACAAATCACACTTGCACCCCCTAGGGTATTCCACTTGTTGCCTTCAAATAAATGGGCCATATTGTATGTTGAACATCTTTGGGCAAAGCAAACAGTTTGAATGATCATAGTCCCTCGATAAAACTTTTCAAAACAAACAAAACAAATGATCAAGTCCCTTAGAGAAATTGCCCAAAGACATTTAACGTTGTTACAATTATGGTCTAAACGATGACCCGCGCCTGTCCCTTTCACATCCTAACACAAGGTTGCCCACCAAATACAATGGTGGTGCAAACTTGTTAAAAGGGTTAAAGTATAGCAATAATCTTTTGAGAAATTTAGGAGTAGATAACCTCTTAGTTACTTGAACCAACTTGCAAAACAAAACACTTGCCTATTTTTCAAACCACACTTCACTACACTTTCAAAACAACTTTCAAAAAATGAAAACCTTTTCAAAAGACATACATCTTTGTATACATCCCCACATGGATCATTGCAAAGGTTGCCACCACATTGGCCTCTTTTCAAAACATTTTCAAAACCCACACACTCAAGCACCATTTAAAACAATTGAAAACAAAAGGCAAGTGATCTAAGCAAGTAACTAAGAGCCCATGGATAACCATGGATAGAAAGGGTGCTAATACCTTCCCTTTCTATAATCTACTCCCCGAACCCAAGAAAACATCTCAAAAGGTTTTTGCTGTGCTTTTTAACCTTTCCTTAGGATAAAATAAAAAGTCGGTGGCGACTCTTGCTAACCGCAACATTTGCGAATACAAACGCAAACCTCAAGTCAGTTCTCCCACCGTATCACAGCATCCAATAACCACTTCAGGGGTTCGAATCTTCATCTTTGTTCTTGTTTTGTAGGACATGGAAACTATACACAGAAAGACAATTCAGGTCAACCTTGTAAGGGTCCCTCCTCAGCTTAAGGAACTTACATCCAGTATTCCCGAGAACTCTTCATTCAGTGAAAGGCACGGTAGACTCATCAGCTTGGTCAATACCAACATTGAAGAGGATATGGTGAAAGTGTTGTTCCAGTTCTTTGACCCTCTGCACCACTGTTTTACTTTCCCGGATTATCAACTGGTGCCCACTTTGGAAGAGTTTTCCCAGCTTCTGAAGATTCCTATCCTTAGTCAACTACCCTACAACGGTACAGAAAAGGAACCAAAACTTGAAGAGGTTGCTAAAGCATTATGCCTACAACCATCTGACATCAAGGGACATTGGGAAGTTAGAAGTGGTATCAAAGGGTTCTTGGCCAAGTTTCTGTTTGAGAAAGCACAAGAATGTTGGAACTCCCTTGACTTACAAGCTTTTGAAGAAGTTGTAGCCCTCCTTGTCTATGGGTTGGTGTTGTTCCCTAATCCAGATCATCTTATAGATATCCATGTTGTCAAGATCTTCATGTCCAGGAATCCTATACCTACGTTGCTCGGGGACATCCTTCACTCATGTTACACTCGAACCATGAGAAAAAGAGGTGTTCTTATGTGCTGCACTCCTCTCCTGGCAAGGTCGTTTATTTCGCACCTTCCACAATCAGTTTTGAAGAACGAGCGGGGTTTGAGATGGTCACAACGATTGATGACTCTTACACATGCTGATATACATTGGTGTTCTCGGTCCAGAGATAATGTCACTATCATTGATCGTTGCGGGGAGTTTCCTAATGTTCCTTTACTTGGAATCAGAGGAGGTATTACTTACAACCCCTGTCTGGCTTTGAGACAGTTTGGATATGCTCGGAGGGATGGCCCTCATGATATGTTGATTCCTGACATAGTTTTTGACTTCGACGACGATGCACAAGGACTTCGCCAGAGATTCATCAGAGCTTGGAGGATGCCCAACAGGGTAGATAGCAAGACACTGAGGCACAAGAACTTCATCCCCCTGGAGCCTTATCTCAAGTGGGTACGAGCCCGCTCCCAGAAGCTGGTGATGCCATATCCTCATGTTCTCCCCGTAATCAAAGAGCCAGTTTTGGAAGGAGAGGTGCCCTACACCATTCAACATCCTGACATGCCTACATCCTGGGAAGAAATGCAGAAAAGCTGGATCCAACTCAAGGAAGAACGGAATTCTCTTGAAGCCAGTCTACATGCCAGTGAGAAGAAGGTCTTGGAGCTCACCCGCCTACTGCACGAGGAAAAGACCCTCAACACTTACATTGCTCCAAAGAGGATGCGCAGTGTCTTTTGGGATTAATTATTTTGTAATGTTTTGCCCATGAGGCCCTGATGTACTGAACAAATTATTTCCTAATAAAAAGTGTGTTCTTTTTTGGCTACAACGAATTTGAACTTTCGAACCTTTGAATGCATTGCATAAATAGCATATCATGCATCATGTGCATAACAGGTACCCTTTTTCTACAGGTTGCTTAATCTTCTTCGCTGTTTATTTCAGCAATCATCATGAATCCTGAACTTACTACTGAACAAGCTATCAAGGCCCTCCAGGCCCAGAACGCCCAATTTCAGGAGATGGTCATGAACTTGGCCCAGGGACAACAAGAGCTGAATGCTTTGCTCCTGAAGAAGAAGAAGAAGAAGAAGAAGAGGACTGTGTTGTTCAACACCGGACGCAGACTCGGGAATACATTGCAGAATGAAGCTGAGAGGACTACTCCATCTGTGGGGGAAGGCAGTCACCAAGGGAGAGAGGTTCCTAGTCCTGTGGTCTCTGACACCGAGACAGACTTCAACGATGAACAGTACCCTCCTGCTGAGGACCGGTACAAACAGCTGGAGGACAGGTTAAATGCTATGGAGATCCAACGAGTGCCTGGGTTGTATTTTGGAGACTTAGGGTTATCTTCTGGGGTGGTGATCCCACACAAGTTCAAGGCGCCTGCCTTTGTGAAGTACGACGGGGCTTCCTGTCCTAAACTGCACCTCCGTTCTTATGTAAGGAAGATCCAGCCTTACACTGCAGACAAGAACTTATGGATCCATTTCTTTCAGGAGAGTCTTTCAGGGACTCATCTCGAATGGTTCTATCAGCTGGATGGAACCAACATTCATAACTGGGAGGATTTGGCTACTGCTTTTTATAAGCAGTATCAGTACAATTCCGACCTCGCTCCTACGCGTACCCAACTACAGGGTATGTCGCTAGGATCGGGAGAAGGTTTTAAGGAGTATGCACAGAAATGGAGAGACCTGGCTGGCAGGGTGCAGCCACCGTTGACGGATCGTGAACTAGTGGACATGTTCTTGGGGACCCTATCTGGTCCATTCTTCAACCATCTCATTGGTAATTCCTCAGCTGGGTTTACTGACCTGATCCTAACTGGTGAAAGGATCGAAGCTGGTATAAAATCGGGAAAGATACAGAAGGGTGCCTCCTCAAATACTGAAAAGAAGCCCTTCAAGAAGGAAGCTAGTGTTGTTTATGGTCCCAGGAGACAGAACAAACCAGAACGCCGCCAAGCTGTCAACGCAGTGGTTATTTCTAAGCCTGCTGCCGCTCCTCAACAATACAACCAACCAAGAGCTGAGAGGCCCAAAAGGCAGTATACTCGGCTCAGCATGACTCTCTCTCAGATCCTGCCGCAACTGCTGTCAACCAGCCTGGTAACTGTCAAGGAAGCTCCGAAGGTGGTAAACACAGTATCTCCGAAGTACAACCCCAACGCCCGTTACGCTTATCACTCTGATAGCCCGGGGCATAACACAGATGATTGTTGGGCTCTGAGGAATAAGGTTCAAGACCTTATTGATGCTAAAGAGGTTCAGTTCGAGGCGCCCGAGAGGCCTAATATGGTGACAGCTCCCATGCCCAACCATGGAGTAAATGCTATCAGGGTTGAAGATGAAGTGGAAGAATCCGAATTCGACAGCTGGATATACCCAACAACCGAAGATGGACCAAGCAACTGGACTGCCAAAGACTCCATGCCTATTACTTTTGTCACCCAGTAATGAACTCTTTTGTTTTAAAGTTGTAACGGACAATATTACTAAACTCTATGGCCCGGTGTCTTACCCGGGGCACCGCGGCGTCATTTGTGAGGGATTTTGTGTGTCACTATCATATATCATGAATAAAAGCATTGGACGTTTTTCACATTTCAAATCTTGCGCTCCCTTTTCTTTCTTTACATATTGCAAAACAGCTGTATTTACACACACTCACTCATACAGGTTCCAATCCACTCTGGATCTCACTGGTAACGACTCTGCTACTGCCAGTTATGACTTCGAAAATCCGATCAACTTAGCAGAAGACGAAGGTGAAGATGATTGCGAAGTTCCTGGTGAGCTTGCAAGACTGCTACTCCAGGAAGAGAGGGCCATTCAGCCACATGAAGAGCCAGTGGAAACGATAAATTTGGGTACTGAGACAGACAGAAAGGAAGTCAAGATTGGTGCCAATCTAGAGCTCAGTGTGAAACAACGGTTGATTCAGATGCTGCATGATTATATGGAAATCTTCGCCTGGTCTTACGAAGACATGCCTGGGTTGGATACCGACATTGTGGTTCATCACCTGCCTACCAAGGAAGAATGCCCTCCGGTAAAATAGAAGGTCTGCCGTATGCGTCCAGAGATGTCCGAGAAAATCAAAGCTGAGGTTATGAAACAATTTAACGCCGGTTTTCTTGCAGTAACTTCTTACCCTCAGTGGGTTGCCAACGTGGTTCCAGTACCAAAGAAGGATGGTAAGGTACGAATGTGTGTTGATTACAGGGATTTGAACAAGGCAAGCCCCAAGGATGATTTCCCTCTGCCTCACATTGACGTTCTGGTTGACAATACTGCTCAGCACAAGGTATTCTCCTTCATGGACGGTTTCTCAGGTTATAATCAAATCAAGATGGCTCCGGAAGACATGGAGAAGACCACTTTTGTTACTCATTGGGGCACCTTTTGCTACAAGGTCATGCCTTTTGGGTTGAAAAATGCTGGGGCAACCTACCAACATGCCATGGTTGCTTTGTTCCATGACATGATCCATCATGAGATTGAAGTATATGTCGATGATATGATTGCAAGGTCCCAAACTGAGGAAGAACACCTCAACCATCTACAGAAACTGTTTGACCGTCTGAAGTTGTACAAGCTGAGGTTGAACCCAAACAAATGCACCTTCGGGGTAAGATCTGGAAAATTGCTAGGCTTCGTCGTAAGTGACAAAGGTATTCAAGTGGACCCTGCCAAGGTAAAAGCCATACAAGAGATGCAAGCTCCCAAAACAGAGAAAGAAGTCAGAGGCTTTCTGGGACGACGGAACTACATTGCCCGATTCATCTCACATCTAACTGCTACCTGTGAACCAATCTTCAAGTTACTGAAGAAAGATCAAGTAGTACGTTGGAACGATGAATGTCAGGCCGCTTTCGAGAGAATCAAGGAGTATCTCCAAGAACCACCCATTCTTATGCCACCGGTTGAAGGGAGACCTCTAATCTTATACTTGACAGTACTAGACAACTCAATGGGGGTGTGTGCTGGGGCAGCATGACGAGTCTGGCCGAAAAGAGCATGCCATTTATTACCTTAGCAAAAAGTTTACCGACTGTGAGACCCGATACTCACTGCTCGAGAAAACTTGCTGCGCTTTGGTATGGGCTGCTCGCCGGCTGAGACAGTATATGTTGAGTCACACTACTCTCTTGATTTCAAAAATGGATCCGATCAAGTACATATTCGAAAAGCCCGCTTTGTCCGGAAGAATAGCAAGATGGCAAATGATCTTGACAGAATACGACATCCAGTACACGACTCAAAAAGCAATCAAGGGAAGTGTACTGGCAGACCATTTAGCACACCAGGCAGTGGACGACTACCAGTCCATGAATTTTGAATTTCCAGACGAGAACATCATGGTAGTGACTGATTGTGAAGTACCTGGACCGGATGAAGGACCTGAGGAAGGATCCCGATGGTCTATGCACTTTGACGGAGCCTCAAACGCTTTGGGTAACGGTATTGGCGCTGTGATCATATCCCTAAAAGGCACTCATACTCCACTCACTGCCCGGCTATGTTTCAACTGCACCAACAACATGGCGGAGTATGAGGCATGTATCATGGGTCTTCAAGCTGCAATTGACTTAAGGATCATGTTTCTGAGTGTCTTCGGAGATTCCACTCTCGTGATCAATCAGATCAAAGGCGAGTGGGATACGAAACACCCAAATCTTATTCCTTATAAAGAGTATGTGTTGACGTTGATTTCCCACTTCACGGAGATAACTTTTGAACACTTCCCAAGAGAGGAGAATCAGTTGGCGGACGTGCTGGCTACGATGTCTTCCATGTTCAAAGTCAAATGGGACAACGAGGCTCCCTGGATCATTATCTGGAAGTTGGATGAACCTGCACATTGCTGTGATCTTGAGGTTGAAGAGGTAACTGAAAAACCCTGGTATCATGAGGTGAAGAGGTACTTGGAAGCTCAAGAATACCCCGAGGGTGCATCTGTCAATGACAAGAAGTTTCTGAGAAGGTTCGCTGCAAAGTTCTTCCTCAGCAACAACATTCTTTACAAGCGAAACCATGATTAAACTTTACTGCGGTGTATGGATAAGACTGAAGCAGAAAAGATTATGGCAGAACTACATGAAGGTACCTTCGGAACACATTCCAGTGGACATACCATGGCAAAGAAGATCCTTCGGGCAGGATATTTCTGGTCCACAATGGAAGCCGACTGTTATCAACATTCTCGGACATGTCATAAGTGTCAGATATATGCTGATAAGGTGCACACTCCTCCAGTTCCTCTGAACGTCTTGACAGCACCGTGGCCTTTTGCAATGTGGGGCATTGATATGATCGGTGAGATCAGACCTACGGCATCCAACGGGCATCGCTTCATCCTAGTAGCGATTGATTACTTCAAAAAGTGGGTTGAAGCAGCTTCCTATGATACGGTAACCAAGAGCGTCGTGGCACGGTTCATTCGGCATAACCTGATCTGGCGTTATGGTGTACCTGAAAGGATCATTACGGACAATGGTACCAATCTTAACAACAAGATGATCACTGAGCTCTGCGAGCAATTCAAGATACAGCACCACAACTCTTCTCCCTACCGGCCGAAGATGAATGGGGCTGTAGAAGCGGCAAATAAGAATATCAAGAAGATTGTGCAGAAGATGACAGTGACCTACAAAGATTGGCACGAGATGTTACCGTTTGCTCTTCATGGATACCGTACCTCAGCACGGACGTCAACCGGGGCAACTCCCTTTTCCTTGGTCTATGGCATGGAGGCAGTCTTGCCTATCGAAGTCCAGATACCCTCTCTTCGGATAATGAAGGATGCATATTTGAGCGAAGATGACTGGATCCAGACTCGACTTGATCAATTAAACCTAATCGACGAAAAGAGACTCACTGCTATTTGCCATGGTCAAACGTACCAAAAACGGATGATCAGGGCATTTAACAAGAAGGTAAGACGCCAAGAGTATCAAGTTGGAGATCTGGTAATCAAACGCATCATCCTTCCTCAAAGTGATCCCAGGGGCAAATGGACCCCTACGTACGAAGGGCCATTTATGGTTAAACATGTCTTCTCAGGAGGAGCCATGGTTCTAACCACCATGGATGGTGACGACCTTCCTCACCCTGCCAATGCAGACATAGTAAAAAGATACTACGCGTGAATAAAAGACCCGCTAGGTTGACACACCTAGGCAAAAATAAGGGCTTCCCGACGAACCAAAAGGGTTCGGGCAAAAATAAGGGATGAAATGAAAAAAATCTGTACACCCGGCAAGTCGAAAACCTGAAAAGGCGCCTTGGGCAAAAATGGGTATCCCGGTGGACTGAAAACCCGAAAGGGCGGTCCAGGAAAAAGTTAGGGATAAGCGTAATACTATGTCTCATTGGATCACGTTGCATCCAGAATTCGGTATCAACTATCAGGTTCAAACGGCATCAATCGATCAGCTTCATCTTCAACTGAGCAGCAAAGTGATGAGATGCTTGAAGACATAAAGGCGATTGCAGAGTTGAAACCCAGTGGGACTTTTTCACATAGCTGTTTTGTTTTCCTTTTCAAAATTGTAAACTCTATGTTGTTCGGAGGCGTTCTCTTACTAGGACGTCAGCCTCTTGTACATAAACGCCTATTTACAGGCAAATTCAAAAATCAATACAAATTCACTTTTCAGACGAATTGCCAATTATTTTTCCTTTTTCTGTTTTGTCTTGCGAAGAACGTCCAATGTTTATTTTTGATATATGCATTTGACACTAATTGTTAACTCATAAATATTTACATGCGAAACAAAGGACTAATTACAGGTGACATCAAAAACAAGGGCAATAATGAGTTGTCTAAGCAGTCTAGTTGCTTTGACAACCAAGGTACCAAGGTAGGTTCGGCTGAAGAACGCAACCAGGATACCTTCACTCCCCGCAGAGTAAGACCAGAATCAGTAATACTCTCCCCGAGCAGAGTTGGTCTCCCGCCAGCCCTAACAAGGCACAATATCTCCAGCAAGTCAGCAACGCTCTCCCCAAGCAGAGTTAGCTTACTGTCAGCCTTAAGGAAATTGGGTATCCCCAGAAGATCTCAATATTCCCCAGAGGAGTATGCAGACATTCCTAACAAGCATCCCCGGCAATCTTGATCTAAGATTGTTCCCCGGCGGAATACAAGACACCCTAGTGGAGCCATTCCCCAGTACAGTCTCAAAAAGTCTCCCTAGGAGAGTTGAATCAATCTCCCCAGTAGATTCTGGAAGCTTATCCCCAGTAGATTCTGGAAGCTTATCCCCTGCAGAGCACGAACGCGTCTCCCCGGCTCTATTCAAAGGTTATCCTCAACCAGAGCTTATAAGTGGATTATCCTCAGCTAATTGCCACAGAAAGATCGTCCTCGGCGAAATTCTCCCTATCCCCCAGCGGAGTTCATCAAATCCCCAACAAAGCTTATCAACGGTATCCCCAGCGGAGTTATCATCAAACCTCAGCGAAGTATATCTTCCCATAGAGTATTCCCCGCAGAGTGATCTCTCCAACAAGTTTATTCCCCAACGGAGTCATCTTCTCCTACCGGTTTATTCTTGCAACCATCATCTCCAGCGGAAATGAAGAACTTCACTCTTCAACATCAACCCAGGATTCAAGCTCCCGACATTCGTCAAGGAATTATTCTCCTAGACGAGAATACGTTCATGAACATCACATATTCATACATTATAGCATGCATACGCATCATACAACACAAATCTCATATATTTTTGAGAACATCATGGCGTCATGCATTTCATACATCATGACATTTCATACAACTGACGTTTTGCCTTTTCAGGAAAAAGGTCAATCCAAAGATAATTACTATCAACTGTCACAATTCCAGATTCGATACCTGTATCTAGCCAGGGCATATCTGTGAGCGATCAATTCCAGATTCGATTCCTGTATCCAGCCAGGGCACGTCTGAAGAGTTTGAAGATTCGATTCCTGTATCCAGCCAGGGCATATCTGTTGACGACTATTTCCAGATTCGATTCCTGTATCCAGCCAGGGCACGTCTGAAGAGTTTGAAGATTCGATTCCTGTATCCAGCTAGGGCATATCTGTTGACGACTATTTCCAGATTCGACTCCTGTATCCAGCCAGGGCACGTCTGAAGAGTTTGAAGATCCGATTCCTGTATCCAGCCAGGGCATATCTGTTGACGACTATTTCCATATTCGACTCCTGTATCCAGCCAGGGCACATCTGAAGAGTTTGAAGATCCGATTCCTGTATCCAGCCAGGGCATATCTGTTGACGACTAATTCCAGATTCGATTCCTGTATCCAGCCAGGGCACGTCTGAAGAGTTTGAAGATTCGATTCCTGTATCCAGCCAGGGCATCTTTGTTGACGACTATTTCCAGATTCGATTCCTGTATCCAGCCAGGGCACGTCTGAAGAGTTTGAAGATTCAATTCCTGTATCCAGCCAGGGCATATCTGTTGACGACTATTTCCAGATTCGACTCCTGTATCCAGCCAGGGCACGTCTGAAGAGTTTGAAGATCCGATTCCTGTATCCAGCCAGGGCATACCTGTTGACGACTATTTCCAGATTCGACTCCTGTATCCAGCCAGGGCACGTCTGAAGAGTTTGAAGATCCGATTCCTGTATCCAGCCAGGGCATATCTGTTGACGACTAATTCCAGATTCGATTCCTGTATCCAGCCAGGGCACGTCTGAAGAGTTTGAAGATTCGATTCCTATATCCAGCCAGGGCATATCTGTTGACGACTAATTCCAGATTCGATTCCTGTATCCAGCCAGGGCACGTCTGAAGAGTTTGAAGATTCAATTCCTGTATCCATCCAGGGCATATCTGTTGACGACTAATTCCAGATTCGATTCCTGTATCCAGCCAGGGCACGTCTGAAGAGTTTGAAGATTTGATTCCTGTATCCAGCCAGGGCATATCTGTTGACGACTATTTCTAGATTCAATTCCTGTATCCAGCCAGGGCACGTCTGAAGAGTTTGAAGATTCGATTCTTGTATCCAGCCAGGGCATATCTGTTGACGATTATTTCCAGATTCGATTCCTGTATCCAGCCAGGGCATGTCTGCATGAAGAGTTTGAAGATCAACCCCTGTAACAGGCCAGGTAATTATCTTTCTTTCTCAGGTACGCAAGTTCTCGCTAAGGAATCTCTTACGCGATCGACACCTAGATGGCATCTATAAGCCCATCCACATACCATCTCTCCAAATGGCATCTATAAGCCCATTCCCGACAAGGCTCTGTCACAGCTCCAGATGGCATCTATAAGCCCATCCTCCTATCCACCATCTCTCCAAATGGCATCTGTAAGCCTAT
This sequence comes from Vicia faba, assembly GCA_948472305.1. NCBI lineage: Eukaryota > Viridiplantae > Streptophyta > Magnoliopsida > Fabales > Fabaceae > Vicia > Vicia faba. The sequence goes on from OX451740.1 coordinate 264,882,375, forward strand.
TCCCGCCATCATACTACTGATACTCTACTATGTGGGTGCAAATTTCTGGGCACTCTAGTGTTCAATCATCTTCCACCCTCGGATCACGAGAGGCACACAAGCCAATCTACATCCTTAGGTCTAAGAAGATTGAACGGGGGCAACTGTTGTACCCCAAAATTTTCCCTCCCATATTCTTCAAAGTTTTGACAAGCATCACCTCAAAGGGTTCAAAGTCTACTCAAGGGCTACACAGTCAAGCACCCTCCTAACACAATCAAATTAGGGTTTTGGTTCTTGCAAGGAAGTTGAGGTTTTCAAGGGCTCAAGCAAGTCCCATATGCTCATATACATTGTCAAGAACCTACATGTCAAGTTTCAAGGCTCACAAGGTCAAGTTGCACAATCAAAAAACCCTAATTGCTTCACAATCAACTGTAGGGGCAAAATGGTCATTTGGCAGTCAAAAGTCAAAATTTTTGGTCAACATCTTATTTTGAATCCACAATCATCATTTGGTCAAATCTTGACCATGATTCCACAAGAATGGCTCAAAAATCATCAAGATGCAAAAGTTTCTATTTTTGGACAGTTGAAAAGTCAACTGTAACTTGACCAAGGCATAACTTTTTCATGGTTCATCAGAAAAATCCCATCCAAAGATCATTTTGAAGGGGATGACATTTCCTAGAACTCATCTACACATTCCAAGTCCAAAAAATGCTCTCACAAAAAGTTATCAATTTCAACATTATAGGTCATTTTCAAAAGTCAACAAAAAGGCACTTTAAGTCAAAGACCATAACTTGAGATTGGTAAATCAAAATGACATGGGACCAAATACATTGGTTAGATGACTTCAAGACCTTTCCAAAATGTCGAATAACATGTTCATATGATCAAAATTGAGCAACATATGCATTGGAGAAGTTGGGAAAGTTTTGTGAAATGGCCAAAGTCAACTATCCATGAAACTTCATTTTTGACAAAAAGAGCCCACTTTTTCCACTTGGTTCAGCTTTCCCATGCCACCCACGTGTCCCATGATTTATTTCAAGATTAAAGATTAATTTTTCTATTTTTATTTAATTTTATTTGATTTAATTCATTTTAAATCTTTAAAATTCAAATAAAAATCAAAGAAATTAATTAAGGGAAATCTTGTGTTTTGAATAGCCTTGATGCATCATGAAACATATACCAAATTCGTGCAAGACCTATTTCAAGTATAAAAATTCAAATTTTGCACAAAAAAGGCAAATGCTTTAATGGTGATAAAGAGGAAATCTCAAGACTTCATGGCATTGGTTTAAGGCTCATATATTGTTTGATTCTCATTCACCAACATATAGGCGCGCCTCTCACACAGAAATAGAACCTAGAGACACCTAGAACGGCAACCCTAATTCTCTCAAATTTTCCTTAAAATTGACAAATTCGAATTTAATTTTTTAGCAAGTTTCAAGGAGTTCTAAGGATTCAATCGTGTTCCTGGGCATAGCAGCAATCATTCCCAACCCTTACACAAAGCCAAATCATCCCAGATCGTGCTCCCTAGTTCTCATTGGTTTGTTAAAATTCTTGAATTCGTTTTTCATATTTCATGCATTATTAATTGTTTTTGATGGTTTGTGTGAACTCAGGACACTCATTAGAATGCATTTGATGCATAGCATGCAAGCTTTTATGCAGGAGTAAGGACCTGCCATTGCTAGGGCCGTTTTGGTTATCTTCTTCGAAACTCCCTGTACAGTCGTTTTCAGGCCAAAACAATGGCACCATTGAATCCGCAGGGGTCGAGTTAGGGTGACTAGGTCCTTCTTTTTCTTTGATTTTTCCTATTTTGCAGGATCGGCCATGGTACTCGCCGGAGAAGACGACCGGAGCTAGGGCTCCGACGTCGTTGACTGGCGTGGACTCAGGCGTGGCTGGCGTGGCACGATAGCTCAATCTGATTCGCTCCCATGTTACACTTGGGCCCCACGCGTGTTGACTGTGTTTAAAATTTAAACATGACACGTTTTCACTTTTAACCAATTAATTGCAGAGTATTGACAACAAAGACAGTTAGCTCAGTTGGCAACGCGTTAGTGGATTTCTCCAGAGGGCATGAGTTTGAATCCTGGTCCTGGCATTTCTCTTTACCTTTTTCATAATTAACATGCTTCCTATGTTTTCTATTTTTTTTTATATTTTCATCCTAATTTAGTTTATCTTCAAATAATTTTTCTCATGCATTTAAAAAATCACAAAATATTTTCCTTTTGCATTGTAATCAGAAAAATGTTTATTTAATTTTTGACATTAAAATTAATATTTTTGCATGCATATTTTAATTAATTGTTAAATAATCATTAAATTGACTTTTAATTGCTTTTAATTATCAAAATTGATCCAGAAAATTACCAAAAAAATTATTCTATCATTAAATTAACATAACTAACCTTTTTCATAAAAAAAATCAAAAAATTAACATTATTATTATTATAATATTATTTTTGTAAATAAATATTAACAACTAAATAGTTTAATTAAGTCAACTTTAATTTCTTTTTCTTTACAATTAAAATAATTTAGAATTAGGTTAACTTAGAATTTTAATTCTTTTATTTTATTTCATAAAAATATAAAAAAACACAAAAAAAATCTTTTCTTTTAATAAATTAATTAATTAGTTTAACAATTAGTTTTTAATTTCATTTAATCACAAAAAAGACAAAAAAATTCAATTCTTTTCTTAAAAGGGTCAACACCCTTAAGACATTCCCGATTCATTCTTTCGCGCGCATTTTATTTTTGATTATTTCTGTAACTGCCTCCGGATGTAATAGTAATTAGGTTTACCGCTTTATTTAAACTTTCCGCACTTTATCAAAACGGGTCTTTGTATTTTTGGCGATGTATAGACTCGCGCCTTGTAATAGCGTAGAACTTTATATTTCTGCAATTTACTTTCCGCACCCCCTAACTGTTAAATGCATGAAAGAATGTATGGTAAATAAAAACAACTCGTAGCTCACAAATAACATGTACAAAAACATTAACTGAAAAACAACACATGAAGCACATGCCACTTCTAGGGTACGCTTCACTCGTTGCCTCGAAACGTGGTCATCAAGTATAGGGTGTCTTAGAGGTCGCCCTCCTGTCTAAGATCCAGTCGCCTCGAAACGGTTGCCTCGGATAAAAGGATCTAGGACATTAGGGTTACCACTAAGATGTCCTACCATTGCTTCGGTGACCACATTGTCCCGATAATCGAATTGACCCGAACACCTCCAACGATGGTGCTACCTACCCCTCAATGGTGGGATACCACTATCTAAAGGACTCTTACACAACTTAATTCCTTAGGGTAGGTAGATGACTCATGGGTACTTGCTCTTTTCAAACAAACAAAAATAACTTTTCGCACCCCACACTTTCAAAAAGTTTTTCAAACAAAACACTTCATACACTCTTAAGGACTGATACAAGAGTTACTTAGAAGTTTTTCAAACGAAACTTTCTCAAAACCCATACACACTTGAAAAGCAAACAATTTTTGAAAACATAAGAGCAAGTACCTAAGAGCCCGTGGATAACCACGGATAGAAAGGGTGCTAACACCTTCCCTTTCTATAAATCTACCTCCTGAACCGAGAAACATTCTCGAATAAGGAATTTTGCTGTGCTTTTGTCCTTTCCATGTTGGAGAACATAAAAGACGGTGGCGACTCTTGCTTACCGAGACATTTTGCGAAACCAGCTAAAAACAGTCAGTTCTTTTTCCACCGACCACAGTATCCTCTACAATTTCCTTAATAGGATCTAAAAAATTTGAAATTAAAAACTCATTTGAAATACAAATATTAGCATAACCGTCATTTGGCTCACACATGGCCCCATCTCCAATTTGTAAAATCCCCTCAGAGACCCCCTAAAACCTAATATCCTTGTGAATAAGGTAGATGAAAGGTGCCTAACACCTTCCTTTCGTCTAATAAAGTCCGAAACCAAGAATCTCTGTCTGTGAATTAAGATTTTCTGTTAGATTCCCTTCCCTAGGATAAAAACTAATAGTGGCGACTCTTGATTTAAAAACCAGTTGCAACACTATCAATAAAGACAAAGTTCACTACATCTTATTCCTCATAACATCCTTCAAGATCGAAGAAATGATAAAGACGAAGCTTACAATATCAACATAGGCAGTCACAAATTATCAAAATCAAAAGCAAAAAAAAAATTAAAAAAAAGTAAAAGAAAGCCCGCTAAGTCAAGTAACAATATAAAAAACTTGACTTAGGCAAAATTTAGGGCATCCCAATGGACCAGATTCAAAAGAATCGGCCCATGAAAAAATAATGGATTTGAATCAAAATTGGAGAACAATCTTATGACCGCAACCTCAAGTATCATCAAGGCTTCTTATCAATGCTTTTATCTTATTAATGCTTTTCATCGGTACTTGTATCTTTACCAATGCTTCTCATCATCACCACGACTATGAAAATTCTCTTGCAGGCTGAATGCATCCGTTGGACAAATTGAACTTAGGATTGGAGAATATCAAGGAGAATTGGATGGGCTAAATAAATCTTGAGCCTTATATCCTTGGTTTCTTAAACCACAAACCAAGGCCACATTACAACCTTCAAAAGTCCTATTTGAAGCAAGGTTAACTATAAAAGCATAATCGGAAAATTTTGCGTTAATTTGACTCCTATGTTTGTTAAAATTATTGCTAACCACTCTGCTTCTTCAAATATCCACCTCTAATCATCCATTTCTATTCCATAACAAACTTCGATTTTAAAACTTGCATGTGTATCAAACCTAATTACTTTTCAAAATGAATAATTTTATCTATGAATAGACACGTAGCATCAAAGGAGATCTCAAAAATTGGTTTAATCAAAAGAGATCCATTTCAGAAAGATAGAGCATCTAAGGAGGAACCCTATGGTCATAGACAAGACTAATGATCGTAGGGGTATATCACATGAAGATACTATTGACAAGGGGCGATCATTCTGAGATTCAATCAACTTGGATCACATTTCAAAGTGTCGTTTAATCAGGGGCATACCTTTCAAAGGAGTATTCCTTAATCAAGTCATATCACAACATGGTATTGAATCGGTTTCCTCTTTTCAACAAACTTCTCAAGGCCCTAGTGATCAAGGGGCAACCTTTCAAGACTCAAATGTCGGGGAAATGCATATCAGGTTCATATTACGACAGGTAGGGTCCAACTTCATTTCAAGCAATTCCAAGTACAAAATTTTCAAAGGTTCAAATCTTGGGGAAATTTACATCAAGTACATGGTGGGGTCCAAGTTCTTTATGACATTACTTCCTCCAGATCCTAGAGATTGGGGGGCATATCTTTCAAAATTCTAATGTTGGGAAAACCATTACGAGACTCGATCAAAAAGAGTTGGTTCAAAACAGTTCAAATCATCCAAGAGTACCTCCTCCAAATTGTGGAGATTGAGGGCATAATGTTTCAAAGTGCAAAATAGTAGGGTCATTCATACTATGATCAAAATATTTCCAAGCTCATATCAAGGAGAATCTCTTCCAATACCAGACATATTGGGGAAATATATCCCATAAAGAAGAAAGCTCTCTACGATTCCCTAGTGGATCTTTCGCCTACGTCAACAATCTTCGAGTTCAAAACAAGTATCACAAAATCACATTAGCATTACGCCCTGCGATTTTGAGCCAAGCAGCCCTAGAAACCCCTCTACACTTTAATCATCCACGACCAATCATAGGGGCATCAGTCAAAAGCATACGAGTCTGCATAAATCATTGTCGTGCATTCATTAGGTTACTTTAATCCATAATTAACCTATACCTATCATCTAATTCATCTGACGGATTCCGACAGCATGGATCTAACAAAAAGCCCAATCTCACTTGGCATATGCCCTTAAGCCCAATTATCATTGGCACATCAAAATTCCCATATATCCAAGTCGATCATTACATACATTGGTCAGTCATTATACACATTAACGCTTGCATCTGCATGCATACATGAAATATCATAGACTAAGACTTACGACCCCCCCTCCCCCCCCCCCCCACCGTAAATATCCAGAGTCAATTTCCAAGGGAGTCACTATTCTCAATCCAAGTGAAATCTCCAGCTAAGTCAGTAACATCTATTTTACTATCCCTCTTAGTGAGTCTTTCGTACAAGAGTTCTTCGTCAAACTGAATCGTAAGCAGCCTTACCTAATTTCCATCCATTTAAGAGGTAAGCATCCTCATGTAATATTTATCAGTCATCCATACATAATTAACCTTATGTAAAAGTCATGAGCAGCCTCACACTTCCCAATCACTTGATCAACGTCTTCTAGCAACCTTACCGATATTAACAACCTTGTTGTTTGTTTCACCTTTCCAAGATTGATATTATTCTAATAGCCTTACTAACATTGGTGTAAAAGCCCAGTTCCTATCTGACACATCATTTTAAAATCCCATGTTCATTTCTGGCGCATCATATCAAAAGTCCAGTTCTTGTCAGGTAGTGTTCCAATTTTTGTTTGGAAGCTAATTCTTAACCCTAGTTCTCGTCTTGTAGCCTACCTTAAGCAATGGTTTTTCAGTTCAAATAACACGGGCATTGCATTTATCAATCATTACATCATTTCAACTCATAACATTATAAAGCATACATATTATGCATCACGCATACATCAAGCATAATCATATCAAACATACATACATTACATTCAATCACATAGGCCCATGAAAAACTGCGGAAAGTCTCAAGGCATGCTTACCAGCTAAGACGTACTTAATTTCAAATCCAAGCTCAACACTATCCATTCATCTTGCTATCACTATAGCCACCTCAGTTGAGAACAAACATAACCATCAAAGGTATCGCTATCAAAATTTCACTAGGAAGCTTACCTATGACTCATATTCAAGGCCTAGTCATCACCAGACTCCGGGTATTATACTTTCAATCATCAAATTCAAACTTTTCAAAATTCAAAAATTCAACTTCATTTGGTTATCAAGCCTTGGTTGAGAATAGATACAACCGACATCATTAGTGAAACTTCGAATAAAAATTGAGCGGGTAATCCTCTAATTCCTGCTTTGGTAGTCATGTGGGCTTCAACCTCAGACTTCCCTAAATGAACGAAAGCAACAATCTCATGGGACATTGGCTCCCCCTCCAAACCGGTGAAAGGAACACGATCGATAATAAGTAAACTCAGTAGATAAGAATACTCCTCTAATGTAGGCATCAACTGATAATTAGGGAAAGTGAAACATCGATACACCGGGTCATAGAACTGGACCAAAGTCGAGAGAATACCCTCCTTCATCCTAAGCTTCATGAGAGACATGATGGATCCATACTTCTTCCAAAATCTACGGAACTCTCAATCTCGGGAATTAGACTCATCAAATCATCTATCTTGGGATTCTTGAAACTGTACTTGTAAGTTTTTATTTTTCCAGAATCAATGGTCAAAGCACCTGAGATATTCACAAAGAGTCAACTTTAAGTCCCTTGAACCACAATGTTTTTAAAAGATGCTCATGGTGCATGAATGCATGATGCAACAATCACACACAAGTCCATAAACATGGGGGTTCATAGGCTCGACATTATGAGAATGGAGTCAAAGGTACTTCCCACAAGTTATGGTCTAATAGTTTATCACCTTCTGAACAAGGTTCTAAGAGGTTCCCAGAGTCTACATCCTTCCTTCGGATATTACCAACGTCCCGATTGACTCGGTAATTAGCAATATTCTAAGGAAGAACTCGTCCGAGCATAGTATCGCATGACAACCATTTATGGATTACTCCGTCATAGCTTTCGCACTACACTTAAAAGGCCAAGATTGGTTAAGGGTCCTACGGTCCTCAATTTCAGCAGGCTCCCAGGTCAAAAGTAGTACGTCTTCTAGATTACTTAGTAAAAGAAACTACAGTTAAAGGGGCCTCCACTCAGTGAGGGATCTCATGTCTCCTTTTTTAGGATTACTCCCTCAAAGTTAACATGACTATACCTCCCGTCCTATCTTAAGTTTGACGAAGTCCGGGTAGAGGACTTATGAGAAATCACCAAGCACCCTGAAAACTAGTAAAATCCAGACAAACATATATACAACACATAATAGACAAAAAACAAAAGCATATACACAAATAAAAAAAGATAGGCTCAACCTACTTAGGAATGGACCAACAAACAGAGTTGAGTTTTCCCCAACAGAGGCACCACTTTTTTCTGTAGCGGTAGAAACGTTGAGACAAAGCCATTGGATTGACTTGACTCACACATATCAAATAATAATCTCCACCGCGCTTTATTATTTCTAAAGGAATGGTAAAAGAGAGAATAACCCAAAAAGAGCAAGAGAAAATCTAAGTTCGGGGGTTGGTTATGCAAAGGGAAGGTATTAGCATCCTAAACATCTTCGATACTCTGTAGGAACCTCTTTCAAAATTTGTGTATTTTGGCTATAAGAGTTGTATAAAAAATAGATTATGGGGATGAGAAAAGAAATATTTTTTACAATTTTTGCACCGTCGCGGTTGCGAATCTTTAGTGCATGCGTACCACCTTCCGTGAAATAGAAGATCAGGGTACTCGTAGTTCACCTTAAAAAATTTTAAAACACAAGTGTGTTGGTTAATTTTAAGAGACGAGACATCATCATCTTATCCAAATGGAAGAACATACTTACTACCCACAATTATGAGAAAGGAGAATTTGCGTCATCTCAAAGTGGAGGATATAGCTTGGAGTTTAAAATCAACAAAGCCTCACTCAACACCCAAGTGGAAAATATCTCACTTCACTACATAGCATAAAAGTATAGTAGTTCACATCATTTCAAGGATTGAAAATGGTCTAATCTTTTGAGAAATTTTTAAAGTAAAAAGCACAAAGTGGCAAAATGGTTTGAATGAGATTGATTGACTTTTAGTCTTCTCACAAAAAATGTCAAGGTATTATTAAGTTGATTAAAGTTTGATCAAGAAAATATTTTGAAAATGCATGGACCTAAGTCCAAGTTTATTATGAAAGCGGTTCAAGTTTAAAACAAGAATAGTTTTCAAAAGGAGGGAGAAGATTTTTGAAATTAAAGAATGTGGGAGGAGATGAAGGGACTATCCTAAAGCATAAAGTAAAATCTAGGGAAAAGAACCGTCTAACCAACAAGGAGCCAACACTTGACATTATGAGTTAGTGTAGAATTCCCATTCTTTGGATTGAAACCAAATGAGCAAGGATAATATAACCTCTTGAGAGTCAAACATCAAGTGAATTAAGTCTTCACAAAAAAATTGGCAGAGTAACGACTATATATAGATGAATTCTCAATCACTGACAAACCATATAATCAGAATAATTTGCACACAAAGAAAACAAACAACCCAATGTCTTGGGGGTAAACCCCAAGAACTCCAGACAATATTGTAATAAAAGCCACAATGTCTCAAGGTAGGTTAAGGTCTCTAATCCTAAGTCCAAGAAGTCCATCACTCCATAATGCCAAGGATAGTAACCAAATAGTCTAAGTAACATTAAAGTTTTTTATGGTTCAAGTTGATTATTAGGTATCTTCAAAAAGAAACGAGAAGCTCAAGTGAGCAAAATAAAAATGACATAAAAGTAAATGCTCAAGTGAGCAAAGATGAAAATAGAATGAAATGTAAATGCTAAAATAAAATGGTGCATAAAGTAAAGGCATAAAATAAAAGCATAAAATAAAAGGCATAAAATCAAAATCAAATGTTAATGAATTAGTAATTAGAGGTTAGTTGAATGACCATCTTGAAACTTGCATTTGAAACTCATTACAGGATTGATAAAATCAAAGTCTCTCAATAACAAGTTTCATTTTCTTTTTATCAAGTATATCATTCATTTTCAAAATCTCAAGGCAACAATAAATGATCAATGATGTTTAAGTGATTCACTTTGACCAAAGTTTATAAAGATTCATTAGAGGATTGATAAAACCAAAGCCTCCTAACAATGAATCTCAAGATTATTGGATCAAAGGTTTCAAATTAACATACTTGGGCTTACAAACATAGGTTTGGGCCACGAATGATCATTTCTCAAATCGGGACAAAATTTAGCGCTATGTTAAGCAATCGTAAGTGGACTTATATAGAAGTCGCGCCTATTTTGAGGTCGGTCAATAGTAATCTATGTAGCATATATTTAGATAAATGATATGTAAATCATTCTCCAATAACATGTTGTAAAATCAAGAAGGGGATAAGATGAAGAGGGAAGAGATAAGAATTAAACCACATTTGAATCAAAAATTTAATCAAGCTATCATTAAAATCAACTATCCATTTTGGTGGAGTTAAACTCAACACCCAAGATCCAATGATGTTAATGAAGCTCGTGATCAAAATCTCATAGTTCAAGGTCATCCAGAATATATACAAAAATAAAATTGTATTTAAAAATAAAGAAAAAGATTTTTTTAAATGGTTTTAAATGAAAATAAAAAGGGAAAATAGCAACTATATTCAAACATCCAAGAAAAAATCCAATGAGACTATAGGAAAATCATAAATGAGCTCAAATATTTTTATAAAGTTTTTGGTAATTTTTTAAAGTTAGAAACTATTTTTAAAATTAAAATAAATAGGCAAAATAAACCAAAAATTGTGAAAATTAGTAAAGTCAGAAATAAAAATAAAATGAGGTCACCAATATTTATCAAGAGGTCATTGGATCCTTCCATATTTTTTTCAGTATTTAAAAATTAAGAAAAGTATTTTTAAACATTTAAAACAACTCAATTAAAGTGAAAAAATGTAAAAAATATCAAAACACAAAATAAAATTTTGAAAAAAATAATAATCAGAAAGAGAAAAATCAAAAGTATTTTTAAGAATTTTTTCACATTTTTTGAAGTTAAAATGAATTTTTGAAGTTTAAAACAAATAAAATATAAAATCAGAAAATAAAATAAAAACCAAAAAGATGTAGACCATTGGATGAAAGTCAAAACGTGTTAGTAAGCTAATCCAATGAATCAGACACGCTGTGCATATCACGCTTAATGAATAAAACACTAAATCATTTATTAAAATCAGAATTAAAAAAAATAAGTGGCATGATATCATTGGTTGAGAGATGACACATTTGTCATCTTCAACCTCCAGCCATGCGAATTACAGGTCTCTGAAATGGAAAAATTAGAGCTCGAGACGGGTACCTTTCACTTCGTCTCTTCAAGACGATTTCAATGGTACCCTCGCAAAAAATTTATATAAGGTGTAGCTCAATCGTTTTGGAAGGAAAGATTTATAAAGGGATTTGAAAATTCATGGCCAAAACTTACTTCCAGTTGAAAACAAATGTTGCGACTAGAATCAGAATGATGAGAGCTTCATTACAGTACCAAAGTTTGAGAAAATTGCAGAAAGAATCTACCTATTGAAGTTCAAATTCAGAGCTCTGAAACTTGACTTCGCTAGCACAATTTAGGAAGTCTTAGAGCTTGGTTCTTCTTCTGTTAGTTTTAGTGAAGTTCAAGGATGAAGAATTGACAAAGAAAATGAATTGAGGAAAGTTGTAAAACCAAATTCGAAGTTACAGAAAAGTGGGTTCAAGAGAGAGTTTGGTAGAGTGATTCTGGCTATCTAAGCTTGCCAAAATGAGTGGGATAGAGCCTGTATTTATAGGAGAAGTGAATGGGATCAAGAGGAGGGGTTAATGATGCAATTTGGAGGAAAATCGTGCACACCTGTTTTCATGAAATAAGTGTGATCACATGTGCATCAAAACTCATACAAATGATGAATTTTGACACTCTAAATCATCCACACGCTTATGCTAATCATGTTTAAGTAGAAAACACACACAAATTTGGTGATTAGAAGTCAACTTATGGAAATTGCATTATGACTGTTTGAGAAACTTCAGTTCTAAGGTACCAACTTTGAAATCATGGTGTGCACAATTTAGGGAACCTTAGGACTTGATTCTTGATGTGTTGGAAAGATGAAATCACGAACTTACGATATGCAAGGAATGGAATCAAATGGATGTTTGAGCTGATAGTTTTGATGAGTCAAAGTTGAGAAAAAGATGCTGACATTTTGTACTTAGAAAAAGTCTAAGTTTTTCTTCAAAAATAACCTATAATGTCTTGCATCCAAACATGGTCTTCCATTTAAAATTTTCTCTTGACCAAAAAAAATGTCATGAAGTGGACCCCTTGAATGACATTTTGAGACTTGAACTATTTAAAATCTCTAAAAAATGAGAAATTTATGACTTGGTGAAGTTGGTGAAAATTCATGAGTTAACCTATAATATTTTGAGTCCTTAAGACATCTTCCATCCATTTTCAAGCTTTGCACATAAAATAAGTGTTTAAGTTCACATCTTTAAGATAATTATGGAAAACGAATGGGCTCAAGGAGATACAAATTGACCAAGTTATGATATTTTGAAGTCTTATAAGGGAATTTGATGGCCTATCTAGAGGACTTGTAATTTTTCTCAATCACTAGGCATCTTCCCCATAAAATTTTCTTGAAAATTTTGAAGTGATTTGCTGATAACTCTTTAAAGGGGAGCATCTATTTGGAATCACTTAAAAATACCAAAAAATGAGCAAGATATAGCCCTTAGAAGTTCAAAACCTAGCTCCTAGAGCAACAAAATATCTTAGAAACCCTTTTCAAAATTGACAAACTTTCTTGCACAAATATCTTTGTATTTCAAATAGAAGTTGTTGATGATGATAATAAGAAACCATATCAACCATAACCACTTCCAAATATTAAGAATTGATGGAATTATGCACTTGTGATCAAGAAATCAAGAACTTGTCCAATTAGGTCAAACTCTTCAAACAACTTTTGCATCTATTGACTTTCTTTGACAAATTGAGGCATAATGAATCAAAGTAGACCTTGTCATGATATTACTTCAAAGCCTCTTCAATGATGAAGCTTGAATCTCAATGAATCTTTGTTGAAGAAAGCATGGAAATAAACTCATGAACCTATAGATCAACCTGATGAAGTGTGTTGTGCTTTCACCTATAGCACCATCAACTAGAGAAAACATTCATAGTATTCATTAGTTAAAATTTAATCAAAAACAAAACATAGATGATCACAATATACAAGTCAATGTGCTTGGTGATTCCTAATGAGCACACTTAAAGATAGGGAGAAGAACCAAACTCTAGTGTGATTTTGTTGTAATTGAGTTGATATGAGATGATAGAGGAATCTTAGGGGCAAAAATTAGGGTACAACACTTCACTCTGAACCCTTCTGTTGCAGGTTAGGCTGGCACATTCCGGAATAATTCTAGAGAATTTTTTGTGGCTTTTACAGCACCGATTATGTTTCCTTCTTCTTTTATTGCTGTTTTTTGTGTGCAGTGATTAAAGCTATTGGGATTGCTTATGCTCTAAATTGAAATAATCTTTGGATTGAGACAGACTCTCAACCGGTGGTCAAGGATTTCTCCAACAGGACTCTTGTTCCCTGGCAACTTTGTTCTAGCTAGATCCTTTGTAGAAACATGCTTTCTAACATGAATTTTTTTATCACACATATTTATAGAGAAGGTAACTCTTGTGCGGACTTTTTGGCTAATCTCAGTCGCACTTCGAATTCCCTCATTCTTTTTTATTCCATCCCTTTAGATATTAGGAAGGATTTTGTAAAAAATAGGTTAGAAATGTCTTTTGTTAGGTTCACTTACTCTTGAGAAGGTTTTGGCCTAGCCCCCTTCTCCTTTTGTTTCTCTATTTCTTTATTAATTTCAACCCCTATTTAAAAAATATAATTAAATACGTTAGATATTAAATTATTGAATCATATTACCTTAAATTTAAAATTTATATTAACTATTTTTATATAAATATTATACACAAATAGAATTATAAGCATTGTAATTTTTTACTCTTATTAAAAAATTATTAATATAGTTTATTTATTCTCTAATATAAAATATTATATAAAATATTATATAAAATATATTATTTTAATTGATCTATGTAGTATTTTTAATGTTGAAAAAGAAAAATATTTATTTAAGAACATGTTTTTCTAGCTAAGGCTTTATAAGGATATTTTATATTTTTCTAAATATAATAAAGTAAAATATTTTTTTATAGGGATGTATTTTTTCTAGCTAAGATTTTTAAAGGAAAGAGAATATGAAAAAATTGAAGGATTGAGTGGAATGAATTGAAGAATTTTGATTGGGAGAGTTTTAGAGGGTTTATTTTTATTTATAACACTGAAAAAAATTTTAATTTAGGAGAATTCAAAATTTATATCTGAGAATTTTGAAGGACTTTCATACATTTTTTAAATATATTATATGTTGTTATAGTATTCTAAAAATTAAAAATATATTAATGATAAACAATCTTTTATCATTCAAAACAAAATTATTCTTCCAAAAAATATAAAATATTTTCCATATTTTTAAAAAATGGTTTTGGAAAGCATTCTCTCCCCCCTCTTCTCCAAAGTCTAAAAAAAATATTAAAAGCTAATAATATACAAATGTTACATATTAAACTATTGAGGAGTCACATATTAAATTATTTAGTTATAATGCTTTAAAACTAAAAAAATATGTAAATTATTTATTTCCAAATATTATATATAAATAGAATAAGAAGACGTGTCAATTTTTAATTTATATTAAAAAATTAATTTTTTTATTATAAATTATTTATACAAAAGTTATTATTGTAAGTAGTTGACTTACTATTTATGCAGCAGTAAATAAAAAAATTTATAGAATTTTTTATTTTTATAATTAAGGTGTTATAAGGATATTTTATTTATTTTTATAAATAAATAAAGGCAAAATACTCATTTTGGTCTCTTAACTATACTCTTGGATTCACATTGGTTTCTTAACTTTTTTTCGTGTCATTTTGGTCTCTTAACTTTCAAAAAGTTTCATTTTAATTTTTTTTATCTAATTAACGACGGAAAATCTTTGAAATCCATCGTTAAATTTGTCGCTAATTAGACAAAAAAGACAAAAATAAAACATTTTGAAAGTTAAAGGACCAAAATAACACAAAAAAAAAAATTAAAGGACCAATGTAAACTCAATGATATAGTTAAGGTACCAAAATGAGTATTTTGCCATAAATAAATAAAATACTTTTTGTAAGAATATTTTTTAGAAACACTTTTTTCTAGTTAAGGTGATATAAGATTATTATTTTTTTCATTTTGATATGTAAATAAAAAAAATAATTTTTATATAAATATTTTTTATCTCAGATTTTATAAGAACACTTTGTTCACTTTTATATTTAAATAAGTAAATTATTTTTATATGAACACTTTATTTAATTAGGGTTTTGCAAAGACATTTTATTCATTTTCATTATGTAAAATAACAAAAGTTAATGCAAATTACTTTTTGAAAATCATATTAATTTATTTAAGTTTAGAAATTTATAAAATAAGTGCAAAAAAAAAAATAGAATTAAGATTACAGTTAGAGTTATTATCAAAATAATATGTCAAGATCAAATTAAAATTTTATTTAAAATTGACATAATGTCAATCTTAAATTTATATTAAATAGATATTCTTATAAATTATATTTATATTGAGTTGACGCTGAATAATTTAGTTTACAATTAAATTTTTCATTAACTGAACTGTACGAGTGGACCACAATTTTCAACCTGAATTAAATTAATTATTTACTCAAGTGAATATTTTTTTTTACTCTTTATTAACCGGACGTTGTTTAGACAAGTATCTTTTAAAATTTAAATGTCATAATCTTATCATCTAGAACTTAATCTATATAAATACCTCATTAGCCTTGGCTTATTCCTCAAATTGTAAAGTGGTTACTAACATAATCTTCGTAGTATAGAGATATTATGGCTAATAATTTAGAAAATGCATTCTCCCATATACTCATCTTTGTAGGTTCACTCACAATATTTCTAGTGACTCCTTCGTCTTGTTTTAAACTCAAAAATATTGTTAGTATTACCTCTAACTTCTCATCTGATTCAGAGTTGTTGTCTTCAGAGGCTACTTGGTATGGACCTCCCAATGGTTATGGAAGTGAAGGTACATAGTAGAAATGTTAATCACATGTAGATTTTTCCAACGGCTACTTAGTAATTTTTATAATTTTGTAACCAAAAAACTGATGCAATGATTTTAATTGATGTGTAGGCGGTGCTTGTGGATATGGAAAAGCAGTTGGTAGGCGTCCATACAATTCAATGATATCAGCGGGAAATCCTTTCCTCTACCAATCAGGCAAAGGTTGCGGCTCATGTTTCCAGGTCAGACAGTTAATACTATGAAAAATACTTGTATTATGAAAAATACTTGCATGAAAATGTAACTAAATACTTATTCTTAGAAATAACTTATAAGAAGGGAGAAAATTTTAATTTTATTTAAAATTTAATTTCTTTTTTAATTGGAATTATAGAATGATTGTGATAATCGAAGATAGAAAAAAATTTGATTAATAAAAAAGTTATAATTAATTTAGTGCAAGACTATTTATTATAAGTTCGCTCAAAGAATAATAATCTTTATTGAAACAAAATGAAACCTAAATGTTGAGTCGGAGATTTCGAACATATGGGAATCACCTTTCAACTCATTGTAATATCAACATTCGTAATATTCTAAGTCAGACTCACGAATACGCTCCAATGGAAGCACCTCAAGTCTGTATACAAGAAACCTCAAAATTTTACAATTAAGAACAAGCTCAATATTCTTACTCAAACAACATCATCAGTATAATAGATTAAATAGTTGCTCACCTATTTGCCAAAGAGAATACTACAATTCCTCCTTGAGGTTGATTTACCATAGCCATGTCGATGTGAATCCAAGATTTGCTCAAAATCAAAAATCAAAATGAGATTATTCTTGAAATCTATAATACGATGATTGATCTGAAGAAAAAAGCGCGATTCATAATAGATTACAGAAAATTGATCAAAGGCATGCAGGAAAATCAAGATATAATAATGCATTAAAATGGATAAGAAAGGTTACTTGGTGGAATCAGGACCAACAGCTTCACAGAGCTCATAGAGTTGATTGATTGGCAACCATGTAACGAACGCGCCATGACTTATCCTGCATGAGAAAGTTATTCAACTATGAAATAAAGCATGTAGTAGAATATCATTCTAGAAACACCTAGATTTCCATAAAAAATAAAAAAAAATTGTGCTTTTTTAGTGAAAATAATAATTTTATGACTTATATTAAAATATCATTTGTTCATAATATAAAACTGTTCAAAAAATTCAGTGGAATAAAATATAGCTGTAGGTAAATGTAATATAACTGTAGGTAAAAGTAATATTTAGTGACAAAAATCAAGCCATCACTAAATATGGGTGTCACAATATGTCACTTTTCTTGTAGTGAAAAAAAGGTTTGAAAATACTATAACAAAATTATTAGTGTAAACTTTTTTTTAATAATTACATATTGATTTTATTTTGTTCTAATTTCAGGTGAAATGCATAGGAAATTCTCTTTGCTCAGGAAATTTTCTATTAGGAACCACAATTGAGTCTGGAAAAATGTTTGTGGCCAATGATGTAATTCCTCTGGGTTGGAAGCCTGGTCAAACTTTCAGAGCAACTAAAAGTTTTAATTAAAAATTATGTTTAAAAGGTCTAGCTATTTGGATTACAAGTTTTAGTGATATGTATCCACCTGAATCAAGTCCCCTAAGTGGATTTTGGATTGTGTCACGTAATTAAATAATAATAATAATAAAATTTTATGTTATTTTAAATTGTTGTGTTCATGCGTTTATTTGATTTTACGAATATAGTCAATACATGTATATTATACTTTTGATAAACACAAACAACTTTATTTTGAACAATTATATAGGAATTAATCACAAATAAAATGAATATATTTGCTTCTATGTTGTGAGTGAAATATAAGATTTAGTTTTGTAAATTTAAATAACTATTAAAATATGATAAATGGTTTATATTTTGATTTGATTTAATATCATTTTGATACTTGTATGAATTTATTTTGATAATTATCGTTTTATTTTGTATATTTTCTTTTTGATATTTTGACAAACATAGTAAATGTTTTAATTTGAACAAATATAAAAATTAATCACAAATAAAAAAAATGTACATGCTTATAACTTTACATAATGACATATAAATTTCACTTTTGACAATTAGTTTTGATTGGTTTTAATGATGGTATCTATTTTAGATATATAATTTTAAATTGTAAAATACAAGTAACCTTTGTGATTCGCAATATTTTAATTCGTTATCTGTTAATTTTTAAAATTTTCAAAGTAAAATTTTAAACTGTATTTTATAAAATTATATTTATAAAATATTGTAGTTATAATTTATATGGTATTTTTAATCATTTGAAATAATTAATACATAAATTAGCATATAAGTATTTTTATTTTATAGTTAAGAATTTATAACAATACAAACATTAATAGTATTTTATAAATTTATGCAAATACAACATTTTTAGCATTTGACAAAATTTAAATTCATGACCTTCGTAAAATACAATTAAGTGTTTGTCTTGTTTTTTTTTTTTTTTAGCAGTGGTAGATAAGAAAACGAGTGATGTAGAACAAAGATAATTGAAATGTCGACGAGATGATGTGTAGGTTGTGATTTTTTATGTTATATAAATTTTATAAAATTTACGCAAATTATACATTTACGCATTTGACTGAGTTTAAACCTATGCCCTTTAGTAAAATACAATTACATGCTTTTATTTTTTGAAAAAGTAAAGATGAATTTTAAAATGTGTCACATAGGAAAATAAGTGAAGTGTCAGTCGAGATTATGTGACATGTTCTAATTTTATATTTCTTTTTGGTCATTATTATTAACTTTTAGATTAATTAATTTTTATATTATTATACTCTTAATTTAAGTATTTAATATTAATAATTGATTCATCAAATATAATTTAAAATGTTATAATAAATTTCATTTTGATTGTATAAAAATCAAAAAGATTAATTACATTTAATTAGTTTTCTTAATCAGTGTGAAAATAATTATTTTGACTTATAATTATAAACGAATATATAATATAGATGATTAAAATCAACTTTCATATTATTAAATTATACTTCTCTTTCTTATTGACTTTGCAAGTTTATGGGAAATGAGATCTCATTAATAAATGACAAATCGAAGTTTTTTTCCTCACCATTTTTAATCTTCTCATCTTAGAATATGTTTGACTAAGTAAAATTAAAAGAAATTTTATTTTGTTATAAAATAGGTAAAGAAGATAAAGGATGAGAGAAAAATGAAAAATAATTATGTATTATTTCATTGTTCTGTCTTTCTACAATGAGACTGATTATATATATATATATATATATATATATATATATATATATATATATATATATATATATAAGGAATAAAATCATTGCGAGACAATCATTCAATTATTCATAATACTCCCTTTTAGATGTTTGTTTTGGATATGCCTCGTTAAAATTTGACTACAAAAAACTCAATAAAAAAAATCTAGTGAAGAAAAAAGAGTACAATATGCTTTTAAAATAAATTCATTTCTCTCCCTCAGCTAAACGGTCCTTTCTTCGACCATTAAGACCAATCTTTTGTACTAGTTGATTAAAAGTTCTACTTGGAAGTGACTTTGTGAAAAGGTCTACAACATTATCACATGAAAGAATTTGTTAGATTTTTATATCACCACTCTTCTAGATATAGTGAGTTAAAAATAACTTTGAAGAGATGTGTTTTATTCAGGCTCTTTTGATGTAACCATCTTTCAATTGAGTGATGCATGAACTGTTATCTTCATATATGGTCGTTGTATTTGTTTTCCAGAAGACAAACCACAAGTATTTTGTATGTGTTGCATTAAGGATCTCAATCAAACCTATACTCGACTTGCCTCATGTAGTGCTAAAAGTTCTGCATGATTAGATGAAGTTAATGTTATTGTTTGTTTCACTGATCTCCATGAGATATATGTACCACCACATATAAATAAATAAATTGTTGATTATCTACCATTTTGAGGATCTGACAAGTAACTTGAATCCGCATAACCTGTTAATTAGAATTTGAATACTTTGGTATAAAACAAACTCATATTCATTTACCCTTAAGATAACAAAGTATATGTTAGACACCGTTCAAATGTTTTCGTGTAGGTGAAGAATTATATCTTACTAAGAGAGTAAGAGCAATTGATATATCGATTTCTGTATAATTAGGAAGATAGATCAGTGCTTGAATTACACTGAGATATGGTACTTCAAGACCAATTAGTTTTCATCCTCTTCTCGAGGTCTAAAAGAATGTTCTACACGTTCAACAATCTAACATCATCGGGGTACACGACATACGAGATTTGTCCATATACAAATGTTTTAGCACTTATGCTACATAAAGTATGATATTTGTCCATATAGAAACATTTTAATACTTTTCTATATAACTTTCTTGGTGTATGAAATTTTCCAATGTCTAAATGTTTGCCTTTTAAGGACTTTTTATTTCTCAAGTCTTGCACCTCAAACCATTTATTTAAATAATTTATGGTTTTTGGAATCTTCTCAAGATGTTTATCAATGTATTGAAGAAATTCAAGAACTCATTTCTTATAAACCAGATCTAATCTATTGGCTTTTATCCAACTACGATCCATAACAACTTCTAAAATTTATACACATATAATAATGTGAATTACACACCAAAATATAATCCAAAAACTAACTTGAGCATATGAAAATCTAAACCTAAAGCATATGAAAAATGTACTCATATTCACTTGAGCATATATACAACATAAACAAATAGAAAAGGAATGAAGATGTCGAAGAGTACCATACTTCGAAACCGAAGAATCAAATGAACAAAGAGGGTAAAGATTTGAGCATATACAACATAAACCAAGAAATAACGAATGAAGATGTTGAATAGTACCGTACTGCGAAGCTGAAGAATCAAATGAATGAAGAGGGTGAAGATTTGAGCATATACAACATAAAAAAAGAAAAAAGGAACGAAGATGTTGAAGAGTACCGTATTGAGAAGCTGAAGAATCAAATGAAAAAAAAGGGTGAAGATTTAAGCTCCAAATGAATGGATACGAAGATTTGATGCACCACTAACGTCTGTGGGTCGCTTGTTCACACATGGCGTCTTATGAAAGAAATACGAAATAAGTTTTATTTTAATTTATCAATAAAACCCTTAATCGCGGTTGGACAAAGCAAGCGCAATGGAAACTTAAGTCATCTAACAACGGTTGACATATTCACCATTGGTAAATTGTAACACAGTGGGAGAGTTGACTTGGTTTGTGTTTTATCGCAAATATTGCAGATAGCAAGAATCGTCACCGACTTTTCTTTTATCCAATAAGGAAAGGTGAAAAGAACAGAAAAGACCTTTTAAGATTTTGAGTTCGAGGGGTAAGTTATGAAAAGGGAAGGTGTTAGCACCCTTTTCATCTGTAGTTATCTACGGGCTCTTAATTGTTTATCTCAATTTAATTTTCTTAGTGTATGCTTTGAAAAGATTTTGGAAATACCAATGTAAGGCAATCTTCTTTATAATAACCCTTGTATCAGTCTTCAAGAGTGTTTATAAAGCGTTTGAAATTAGTTTTTTTGAAAGTGTGAGGTGTGAAAATTATTTTAGTTTGTGAGCAAGAAATTAAGGGTATCTTACCAACTGAAAGGTCTTTCGTTGTCCTTTTCCTTCTCCGTTAGGGGCGGTGTTATCCATACCATTAGTTGGTAGGTAGCCCCATCTATTGGATGTGAAAGGACACACGTAGGGACATCGTTATGGTCATTGAATGCAACATATAGGGATACCTTAACAATTCAAAAGGATTATCATCATATATTTGTAGGCAAGATCGAGGGACAAGATCATTTATCGTAGGAAACTTCGAGGTACATCGCAAGACTATGATCTTTAGGAAGACTTTAACTGAGGGTCTTTACTAATGGTATCCCTACGTTCGAGGTACATGGCCATTGTTATTCCGAAGGCAACTGAGAGAGGCTACCCTAGAGGTGCATGTGCATATAGTGATTCAATTCATGTATGTCTATCTTTGTTTAGGGTGATCTAACGATTTGTTTTAGATCTTACCATACATGCCTAGTTAATATACAGTTACATACATACATACATACATACATACATACATACATACATACATACATACATACATACATACATACATAGGTGCCGAAAATAAAAGTGCAGAAAAATAAAGTCGTACGCTATTACAGGGCCTTGGGGCAGATACAATAGTATAAATTTGTGAGAAATAAAACTACAGCTATTTCAAAAAAAAACTGTACGGCCCACAAAATTGCTCTAAAAAAGTAAAAGGGTAAATAAATAAGAAAATATTAAAAAATATGTTTTAAATTCCTAAAATCTAAAACGTTAGAAATTAATTTTTTGTGTGTATTTTTATAGAAAATAATTTAAGTTAATAATTAATAAAAACCTAATTATTCTAACTAATTTTACAAATTAAAAAATAAGACCTAAAATCTAATTAAATAAAAAAATTTAATTAAAAAAACCTAAAAGACTATTTTATTTTATTTTATTTAATATTCTGATTTTTATATGTTTTGATTTTAATTGTGAAAAAGAAATAACTTAGTGGAAATGGAGTTTCAAAGAGAGAATATGATTGTGCCCTAGCCATGGTAACTCATCATCCATGCATTAAAACTTGCATTTTCTTATTCAAACTTGTTCTAAACACCATGATGAACTCATTTGTGCACACAAAATTAGTTAAATATGCATAAATTAAAATATTCGAATTCATGAAAATTACCAAAACCAGTGGGCTTGTGTAAGCTATTCCAGACGTGAATAGATTTGTTTTTGGACTTGGTGAGATTCCTGGGAGCTTTAGGAACACGATTTGAGGCTTGGTTTTGATTGAGAGTGGCTGGAAATTTTGATACGAGTTTGCACCTTTCTTTGAAAATTTGTGATTTTGAAACCTTGCTTTTATGACAACCACTTTGTGTTCCCTTTTGAACTTGAGTGTTGCATGTATTTATAGACGAATAATAAGGATCAAAATAAGGAAAGGATCTTGTATCATTATGTCACAATTCATTGCAAAGAAAACACATTGAAATCTTTCCAAAATTGTTTTAAAAACATTCCAAAATTGAAGATTATTGTTCCCAACATTTTTTCACGGTTTTGGCAAGCTCTTAAGAGGCCTTGGGCCTTCTATAAGATACCAAAATGAAGGTCACACACCCTTTGGTCCATCAACTCATATTTTATTTGATTTATTTTCAATTAATTTGAATAAAATTAAAATAAATAAAATAAAAAATCAAAGTAATATATAAATTAACTTAGAGGTCCTATAACATGTTATAATCATGTTTAATCCTTAAAAGTTAGGCCCAACAGTCCAAAAGATCAAAATTGCTCAAATGAAGTTTCACGTATTCTCTCAAAATTTCCAAACTTGCACAAACCATATCTCACTCAATATTTATCTTTTGAAGGTGATATTGGACTTTTTGTAAATCTCAAGATGTCCTCTACAATATCTATGTTGACCATTTTTTCATTTGAATATTTTATCTTGATGTAAGTTGCATTGATAAGAAGTGTCTTTTTGTTGACTTTTGAAATGACCTATAATGTATTGGCTCATATCTCTTAAATGATGCACTTTTGGATTTGAGATTAGAGATAAAAATTTGTATAGAATTGGATTTCCTTTAAAATTACATTTGGTTGGGGAAAAACTGATGATGCATGTGAATGTTATGCTTGGTAAAAGTTCAGTTGACTTCTCCTAAGGAAACCCTAATTTGGCAACTTTTGACTTTTGATGATATGAGGGTTTTCTTAAGGAATCATGATCAACTCTTGAACAAATTATGAATTTGACTTTAAAATATTTATGTTGACCAAAAATATTGAAGTTTGACTGTATGTTGGCCACAATTGACTTTTTACCCAATAAAGTTGATTTTCAATCATCTAAGCGATTGGCTGAGAAAACTTATGATCCAAGGCTCGAAACTTGATATGAGCATCATTGAATACATATGAGGACCCATGAAAACCACTTAAGACCTTTGACACCCAATATTCCTTGAGAAATACCAAACCCTAGTTGTGGACCCATTGCTTAGGAGGAGAATTTGTCTGATCAATTCATGAGTCATCTTGAGCATTTGAGGACCTTTTGAGAATGTCTTGAAGAAAAATGGAAGGGAAAATTTTGGGGTAAAATAGCGGCCCCTGTTCAATCTTCTTAAACCTGAAGAGTTAGATTGGCACGCTCGCCATTCGCGGTCTTAAGGTGGAAGAGGATTGAACACTTAAGTGCCAAGAAATTTGCACTCGCATGTGCACGAAGTAACACTATTGATTGATTGTACTGTGAATGGGCTTAAAGATGCCATTTGGAGAGTGATGGAATATCTTCGGAGATGGTATTATAGATGCCATCAAGAGTAACTATTGATAGGAATATCAAAATGAGTTTATGCCTGACTTTGTCTGGATGATGTACAAGAATGAGTCTACGTATGACTTTGTATAGAAGATGTATTTGTCTAAAAGAACAATCAGAATGAAATATATGCTTGATTTCATCTAGAATTAGTCTATGCCTGACTTCTTCTAGAAGAGAAATTGGTAGGAGTTTACGCCTGACTTTTTTCCAAAAGAGTTTCAGAAGGAAATCTACACTTGATTTCATCTGAATGATGCCCTAGAAGTTGTCTACGCTCGACTTCATCTAGGAGAGATATTGGAAGGAGTCTATGCCTAACTTTTCCCAAAAGAGTTTCAAAATGAAATCTACGCATGACTTCATATAAATGATATACTAGAATGAGTCTATGCCTGACTTTGTCTAGGAGAGATATTGGAAGGAGTCTACACCTGAATTTTTTCCCAAAAGAGTATTAAAAGGAATCTACGCTTGAATTCATCTAAATGATGTACTAGAAGATGTCTACGCCTGTATTTATCTAGAAGATATATTAGAAGGAGTCTACGCCTTACTTTTTTTCTAAAAGAGTATCAGAAGGAAATATATGCCTGATTTTATCTAAATGATATACTAGAATGAGTCTATGCCCGACTTTGTCTAGAAGAGATAATGGAAGGAGTCTACGCCTGAATTTTTTCCCAAAAGAGTATTAGATGGAATCTACGCTTGACTTTATCTGAATGATGTACTAGAAGATATCTATGCCCGACTTCATCTAGAAGAGATATTGGAAGGAGTCTACGCCTGACTTTTTTTTCAAAAGAATATCAGAAGGTAATCCACACCTGATTTTATTTGAATGATATACTAGAATGAGTCTATGGCCAACTTTGTCTAGAAGATATATTGGAAGGAGTCTACGCCTGACTTTTTTCCCAAAAGAGTATCAGAAGGAATCTATGTTTGACTTCATCTGAATGATGTACTAGAAGATGTCTACGCCCGACTTCATTTAGAAGAGATATGAGAAGGAGTCTACGCCTAACTTTTTTTTCAAAAGAATATCAGAAGGTAATCCATGACTGATTTTATCTGAATGATATACAAGAATGTGTTTATGCCGGACTTTGTCTAGAAGAGATATTGGAAGGAGTCTACGCCTGAATTTTTTCCTAAAAGAGTATCAGTAGGAATATATGCTTGACTTCATCTAAATGATGTACTATAATATGTCTATGCCCGACTTCATCTAGAAGAGATATTAGAAGGAGTCTACGCCTGATTTTTTTTCAAAAGAGTATCAGAAGGAAATCTACGCCTGATTTTATTTAAATGATATACTAGGATGAGACTACGCCCGACTTTGTCTAGAAGAGATATTGAAAGGAGTCTACGCCTGACTTTCTTCCGAAAAGAGTATTAGAAGGAATCTACGCTTGAATTCATCTGAATGATGTACTAGAAGATGTCTACGTCTGACTTCATCTAAAAGATATATTGGAAGGAGTCTATGCCTGAATTTTTTCTAGAAGAGTATCAAAAGGAAATTTACGCCTGATTTTATCTGAATGATATACTAGAATGAGTCTACACCCGACTTTGTCTAGAAGAGATATTGGAAGGAGTCTACGCCTGAATTTTTTCCCAAAAGAGTATTAGATGGAATCTACCCTTGACTTCATCTGAATGATGTACTAGAAGATGTCTACGACCGACTTCATCTATCCGAGATATTGGAAGGAGTCTACGCCTAACTTTTTTTCCAAAAGAGTATCAGAAGGAAATTTATGCCTGATTTTATCTAAATGATATGTTCGAATGAGTCTACGCCCGAGTTTGTCTAGAAGAGATATTGGAAGGTGTAGCAGTAGAAATGTTGAGACTAAGCCATTGGATTAACTTGACTCACACATATCAAATAAAAATCACCACCACGCTTTATTGTTTCCATAAGAATGGGAAAATAGCGAATAATCCAAAAAGAGAGGGGAGAGAATCTAAGTTCGGGGGTTAGTTATGTAAAAGGAAGGTATTAGCACCTGAAACATCTACCGTACTCTGCAGGAACCACTTTGTAAATTTGTGTATTTTTGATATAAGAGTTGTATACAAAAATAGAATGTGGGGATGAGAAAAGAAGTATTTTTTACAATTTTTCACCCTCCGTGGTTCCAAACCTTTAGTGCCTATGTCACCTTCCGTGCAATAAGGGATCAGGGTAGTCCAATTAGGTCAAACTTCTTCAATCAATTCTTGCATCTTTTGACTTCCTTTGACAAATTGAGGCATGATGAATTATAGTAGGCCTTATCATGATGTACTTGAAAGCATTTTCAATAATGAAGATTGAATCTCAATGAAGTTTTGTTGGAGAAGGCATGGAAATAAACTCATGAACCTATGAATCAACTTGATGAAATCTGTTGTGCCCTCACCTATAATATCATCCATTAGAGAAAAATTTCATTGTATTTGTTAGTTTAAAACTTTATCAATACAAAACAAATATGATCACAATATACAAATTAAGGTGCTTCGTTATTCCTCATGAGCAAACCAAAAGATAGGGAGAAGATTGGAGTACAATGGAAGGAGTTTACGCCTAAGTTTTTTTCCAAAAGAGTATCAGAAGGATTTTACACTTGACTTCATCTGAATGATGTACTAGAAGATGTCTACGTCCGACTTCATATTAAAGAGATATTGGAAGGAGTCTACGCTTAACGTTTTTCCTAAAAGAGTATCAGAAGGAAATCTACGCCTAATTTTATCTGAATGATATACTAGAATGAGTCTACGCCCGACTCCATCTAGAAGATATATTGGAAGGATTCTACACTTGAATTGTTTCCAAAAGAGTTTCAGAAGGAAATCTACGCTTGATTTCATTTTAATGATGCACTAGAAGCTGTATACGCCCGAGTCCATATAGAAGAGGTTTTGGAAGGAGTCTACGCGTGACTTTTACCCAAAAGAGTTTCAAAAGGAAATCTACGTCTGAATTCATCTAAATGATATACCTGAATGCGTCTACGCCGACCTTGTCTAGAAGAGATATTTGAAGGAGTTTACGCCTGACTTTTTTCAAAAAGAGTATCAGAAGGAATCTACGCTAGACTTCATCTGAATGATGTACTAGAAGATGTCTACACCTGACTTCATCTAGAAGAGATATTGGAAGGAGTCTACACCTGAATTTTTTCCAATAGAGTGTCAGAAGGAAATCTACATCTGATTTTATCTGAATGATATACTAGAATGAGTCTACACCCAACTTTATCTAGAAGACATATTGGCAAGAGTCTACGCCTGAATTTTTTCCTAAAATAGTATCACAAGGAATCTACGCTTGACTTCATCTGAATGATGTACTAGAAGATGTCTACGGCCGACTTCATATAGAAGAGATATTGGAAGGACTCTACGCCTTCCTTTTTCGCAAAAGAGTATCAGAAGGAAATCTACGCCTGATTTTATCTGAATGATATAATAGAATGAGTCTACACCCGACTTTGTCTAGAGGAGATATTGGAAGGTGTCTACGTCTGACTTTTTTCCAAAAGAGTATTAGAAGGAATCTATGCTTGACTTCATCTGAATGATGTACTAGAAGATTTCTACCCCCGACTTCATCTAGAAGAGATATTAGAAGGAATTTATGCCTTACTTTTTTCCAAAAGAGTTTGAGAAGGAAATCTGCACTTGCTTTCATCTAAATGATGCACTAGAAGTTGTCTACATCTGAATTCATCTAGAAGAGGTATTGGAAGGAGTCTATGTCTGACTTTTTCCCAAAAGACTTTAAAAAGGAAATCTAAGCCCGACATCATCTAAATGATATACTAGAATGAGTCTACGCCCGACTTTGTCTAGAAGAGATATTGGAAGGAGTCTACGCCTGACTTTTTTTCTATAAAGAGTATCAGAAGGAATCTTTGCTTGACTTCATCTGAATGATGTACTAGAAAATGTCTACACCTTACTTCATCTAGAAGAGATATTGGAAGGAGTCTACGCTTGACTTTTTTCCAAAAGAGTATCAGAAGGAAATTTGTGCCTGATTTTATCTAAATGATATACTAGAATGAGTCTATGTCCAACTTTGTCTAGAAGAGATATTGGAAGGAGTCTATACCTGACTTTTTTTCCAAAAGAGTATCAGAAGGGATCTATGCTCGACTTCATCTGAATGATGTAGTAGAAGATGTCTACACTCGACTTCATCTAGAAGAGATATTGGAAGGAGTCTACGCCTGTTTTTTATCTAAAGAGTATCAGAAGAAAATCTACGTCTGATTTTATCTAAATGATATACTAGAACGAGTCTATGCTCGACTTCATAAGAAGAGATATTGGAAGGAGCCTACGCGTGACTTTTTTCCAAAAGAGTTTCAGAATGAAATATACACTTCTGAATTATGCACTAGAAGCTGTCTATGCTCGACATCATCTAGAAGAGGTAATGGAAAGAGTCTACGCCTGACTTTTTCCTAATAGAGTTTCAAAAGTAAATATATGCCAGACTTTATCTAAATGATATACTAGAATGAGTCTACGCCCGACTTTGTATAGAAGAGATATTGGAAGGAGTCTACACCTGACTTTTCCCAAAAGAGTATCAGAAGGAATCTACGCTTGACATCATCTAAATAATGTACTAGAATATGTCTACACCCGACTTCATCTAGAAGAGATATTGGAAGGAGTCTACGCCTGAGTTTTTCCTAAAAGAGTATCAGAAAGAAATCTACGCTTGATTTTATCTGAATGATATACTAGAATGAGTCTACGCCCGACTTTGTCTAGAAGAGATATTGAAAGGAGTCTACGCCTGACTTTTTTACCAAAAGTTTATCCTAAGGAATCTATGCTTGACTTCATCTAATTGATCACTACAAGAAAATTAGTGTTTAACGACACAAAAATTGCGACAGTTATGTGATAACTGTCGTAATTGACATATAGAGACAGTGTTTACGACAGTTGACACCAACCGTCCCTAATATTTATTTTGCGATGGTATAATTAACCATCATAATATTATTATTACGACGGTAAAACAACCGTCGGCCCCCATTTAACACTTTTAACATTGATTTTTCACCAACAACTAGTCACGACGGTAAAATTAACCGTCCTAAAAGGCATATCCCGACGGTAAAGCACCCGTCGCACCCTTAAACCTTTCACGACGGTAAAATTATCCGTCCTAAAATTCATTTCACGACGGTAAAACAACCGTCGCACCCAAAACCTTTAAAAATTCTCATGGGCACGACGGTAAAACACCCGTCGCCGTAAAAAAATTAAAAAGCTCTTCACTTTCTACTCCTGCGTTCACTTTTTCTACTCACGAAGAAAATACAAGAATTCTCGACCTAAGGTTCGTGTGGGTCTTCCAAAGAAGAACCCTAAAGTTTTGAAACCCGCTTTCACCATTCCTCCCAAACTGTTACAATCCCTTCGTTCGTCGAAAGAAGATGAGACCTCCCGGCGGAAGCAGCAACGTTCGTCGGCAACCGAAAGAGTCGGCCTACTTACCACCAACTCCACTAAACAGCCACCGTGACTCTGACGTGAGTTTAGCCAGTAGCCGTCCATCCTCCGTCGGAATCCATTCTCTCGACGTTTACAAAGACCGTTCGTACCAACAGAACGCAACCGCAACCATCAATTCATTCCTGGCCTCTCAGGATTTGAATGTCTCTTTCAAACCTTTTTCCTCTCCTTCCGCTAAACACATTCACCAAACCCTAATCTTCCTCGTCGGGCTCCTCGATTTCAATATAAACAAAATAGAAGATCTTCCGCCACTTCTCAAATTCATGAATTACCCTCACAAACTCAATAAATCTGTTCTCAAATCCCCCGCTGCACCTCATCAATGGCCTTCCATTCTCGCCCTCATTCATTGGCTTGTTCAGTCTTGTCAAATTCATCTCTCTTTTTCTTCTCCCTCCCACACCACCACCCTCCAAACCAACAACATCGTCTTCCAGTATTCTCTCAACGCTTATCTAAATTTCATTAGAGGTGACGATGAAGCCATCTCCGAACTCGACCACGAAATCCGCACCAGGATTCTCCGTGAGAAGTCTAACGCTGACAACACCCTTGCTGCCGCTGAACAAAAGGTCTCTGAATTGGAGGCTCAATTGGAGGGATTGAGGTCTGCTCCTTCTCAGAAGGATTTACTCGACAAAGAGAAGGAAATGCTTCAAGGAGATGTCATTAAGTTTCACAAGATTATTGACGAGTTTGGGTTGCGGATTGAGTCGAAAGAGAGGGATTTGGTGGAGAAGGAGAAACAGTTGCAGGCTAAGGTCGTGGAGAGCGACAACATATGTCAAGAGAATAAAATGCTAAAGAAGAAGGTGGAGTCACAGCCTTTCAATACCAGGGATGTTGAGAGGATGAAAAGAGAGTTGCAGGCTGCTGAGAGGGATGCTGGAGAGGCTGAACTTGCTAGGAATGATTGGGAGGAAAAGTGTTGGGAGCTTGACCGTACTCTCGCAAATAACATCAGAGACTTAGAACCTATCACCAGGGATTGTAACCAAGCCCTTAAGAGGTTCTTTTCTTTTACTCTTGTATTGTATTCTATTGCACCCCATTTGTTTTTTTAGCATAATTGTAGTAGTACTATTATTTTGTAGCAAATGCTATGATGATTATTGATACAGAGTGTCTGCCAAAGTTGAAATCTAAGATAAATCTAGTAAGACTTTCTGATTATAATATTTTATTGGCAAATGTTAGAATCTAACTAATGGATCAAGTGAAATTATAAACCTTATGATTAGAATCTGTCCAAGGTTTCTCATATTAGCATTGCATGGTTTGTTTGAATCTCTTGATGAAAGATAACTGAGCTGGCTTTGTGTTGATTTCAATAGGCTAGATCAGAACATGAATGCATGATGAATCATCTACCCCTTATCTTCCAAAGAGCTAAGTTAAAGTTAAATTTTGACGCAGGATATTGTGATTTTTGTGTGGTGCAGGATATTGATAAGAAGGATGTTTCTCTTAGCAAATTCAAGGGGAAGGTTCTCTTGATTGTCAATGTTGCTTCACGATGGTATGATTTATTCACTTTATATTTGTGTGAAAGCCTTATTTTTTTCAGTTGTAATGTTATGTTTAGGGGAAATTGCACTCACTTTCCCTTTAGGTTATGGTTGGATCGATGAATTAGAAAGGAGCAGAGCAGAATAGAATATTATGGAATGGAGTGGAGTGGAGCAATGGAATGAACTAAATTGTTTTGTTCCGTTCCGTCAACTTATAAAAAATACACAACTATCCATTATTTGCAAATCCAAACAAGGGAATCTGATTATATACCACTCCATTTTATTTCATTCCATCACATCCCACCATTCCAAACATAAAATTTTAGGTATGCTTAAGCAGATAGTTCTCCATTGTAGTACATAGTATTAGGGTTTTAGAAGTTTCCGCAATGTATTGCAACCGCATGGGTTGCAAGCATTTATTCACGCATCCGCAATTTAGAATTATTACACTCTCACTTTTCTTATGGAGGACATTAAATTAAATTCGCCTCAGCTTCACGTGCCTCTAATTTGTTATACAAATATTGAGGGGGCATTATTCAAGCCGAACTGATAGGATGGATTCAGTGTTATTCATTTAACAAATTAGGTGGCGAGTCTTCATTTAAAAATAAATAGTGTGTTCTATATAAGCGTATCTCCGAAGTGATTAGTCAATTTCTGCTAATCAAGTTCTATTTGAGAAGGTTCAAATCAAATACCTTGAAAGTTATGTCAAAGTTTCTGGTATGTTATGATCCTCCTATTGAATGATTTCCTTTGAATGAATGGCAGTGGCTTGACATCATCAAATTACACAGAACTCTCGCACTTGTATGAAAATTTTAAAGATAGAGGTATGTTACTTATGGAGCATAGTTATTTGTTTATTTTTCCTATATTTTTTATATGATTATTGGTGACTAGATATTTTGACAGTGTAGCTTCATTTTGAATCTATCTACTTCTGAAATCATTCTGTTTTGAGTTGGATCATGTTTAAGATTAGGAGAGTAGTATGTCTATTCTTCCCTGTTTTGAGTTGGATCATGTTTAAGATTAGGAGAGTAGTATGTCCATTCTTCCTTGTTTTGAGTTGGATTATGTTTAAGATTAGGAGAGTAGTATGTCTATTCTTCCTAGTTCCTATTGAAGTTCAGGCATAGGTAACTTGTTGGGATTTTTAGATGTGGATACTGATGTTTGATTGAGTGAAGCTAACTAAATGGGATATGTTGATGTACTTACTTTAAAAACCATATCTCTATTCCAAGTATTTCTCTATCGGCCAAGAAAAAAGTGTTGACGTACTTACTTTAAGTTCAGTTGATCATGTATATGCATAATGCATTATTATTACTACTACATTTTGAACTTGAGGTCTGGTACTAAATTTGTGATCTACTCAGATCTGCAGCAAAATGATCACACTTTTTGTTTATAGGGTTATAGTCTTAGATGAGATTCTCTTGTTTTGAGAAATATATGCATGTTTTCTAACATACATTCATTTATTTATTCTACCTGATTGCAATGTGAGGACTGAGGAATTAAGACCATGGGAGTATTTGATACTCATGTTTTGTGTGTAACTTTCCTGTCACTGTGTCTGTGAGGAGGTTGGTTTGGAAAACTCCTTCATTACAAATATTCGACATTGTATTAACATTTTGAATTCAGTGCAGGGGAAGGTCACTGTGCATACTTTTGCTAGCATTTCTTCTTCGAATGTGTAATCATACTATTCTTTCTTTCACATTTTGAATTTCCTGTAGATGTTTTATACCATGTCATATGATTGCCATTTGTCAAACTACTTGTTTGGAAGGGAGATGATTTTATATATATATATATATATTTATTTGATGTTGTTTATCAATTTCGCTTATATATTCTAATTTGGATTTATTTGTTCACAATGTTTGTAGAGGGTCGCCACTCTTTTGGATTGGTGTTGGTGTTGGGTTTTCTGCACTATTTTCAGTGGTGAGAACCATAGTCAAAACTCAGTATTATATATACTGATGTTTATTTTTCTTCATTTTTATTTATGTTCAATATATTAAGGTCCATTTCTTTTTGGCAGGTAGCTTCAAGATTAAAGGTGAAGCAGCAGCTGCAAGAACTGCCTCTCAATCTACTGTCACAGTAGACATACCTTCAACCAAAGTAGAAGCAGCAGCCTCGGCCCCAGACATTAATGTTAAAGAAGAAGTGGAAGTAAAGAATGAACCAAAAAAATCCGGTAACATACAATCTCTGTTCATGACTCCCATTTTTCTTCTTGTTGGATGACATGTACTACATTTGCAATTTATAAGTAGTGTGATTCCGTGTCCACTATCAGATGTATATGTGGCTCTAAGAATTTAAGTAAAAGTTGTACCCAAATCACTGTTGTCGATTGGTTCATCCTACCATAGGACGCATTACTAGTCTTTCCATGTATACTATCTTGCAGCTTTCTTTTTGTTATAAACTTATAATAGCTTGAGTGAGCCTATGCCACAGCATTATTTTTAAGCTTTGCTTGCATGCAAGTATCCTCTGACAAACTTGATAGTGCTCCCTAAATAGACATCAGCTGTTTTAGTTTTCCGTTGAATGCGTCACTAACTAATGTCTAATTGTCAGGTGAATGTCTTTGAATTTATGTCTGTATCATTTGGGATTATTCATTAGTGTATGCATACCTATTATTTTCTCAACCTTGCTTGCATGCTATCATGTTAGTTAATGGCTCTACAGTTTCTTAAGTCACTTGTAATGGAAACATACTGCTTTGAATTATAACAAATTGTGAAGTGTGTCCATATAAATTTGCTGGAATTAAAATTTTCCTGATAAATATTTATTTATTGCAGCTTTTGTAGATGTGTCTCCAGAAGAAACTGTGCAGAAGAATGCTTTTGAAAGATTTAAAGATGTTGATGAATCAAGTTCATTCAAGGAAGCCCGTGCTCTAGCTGAAGTGAGTTTACAATTCTAGTTTTTTCTAAATATGTTTAGTGATTTGTCTTACCCTTAACATGTAATAACAATATTATTGAAGGCTTCTCAAAATGGAGCTCCTTTTAACCAAGGTTTTGGCAATTCACCCGGGTCTCTATCTGCACGTAAGTAAGGAGTCAGTTGAAATTGAAAATATTTACATATCTGCTTTATTGCTGAAATCCTGTGTAGTGTAATACATCTATTCAAGCGATTTCAAGGAAATATAATGGCACAATGTAGACCGGGCCTGTTAAATAGATGACTGTTCATGTTATTATAGTCGTGCATATTGATTTAATATATCTGTCATCATCGATTTTAAAGTTAAATTTTATGAGTATTATTTTAAAGATTATTATTTTAAATTTTATGAGTATTATTTTAAAGATTATTATTATTTAAATACATTTTAATACATAGATGGTCTTTAGAAAATTTAATTTTTGATAGTCTGATTACTAAGTCTTTTGAAACTATTTCATTAAGTAAGTCAAAGTTGACATGAGCTAAACGTCTATGCCATAGCCAAAAGTCTTCACTCAAGGTGACAAGACTTTGAACATTATTCAAGGAAATATATCTTAAGTCAAGCATATAAATGTTACTAACCCTCAAACCCTTAAACATACAATCCTTCTTTTCACTATGTTCAGTTATGCAAAAATATTTTGCAAAAGACACTTTATATCCATTATTTCATAATTGACTAATACTAAGAAGATTATGTCTAAGGCCTTCAACTAACATAACATTTGAGATAGTAATAATTGAGGAATTACCTATATTATCTTTTCCAAGTATCACACCTTTGTTGTGATCACTATAGGATTCTATGTTTCGATCTGAGCAAGTCACTAGCTACAGGCTTTAGAACGCGTGTAAGTGTTTCGACCTGAAATATGGATGTGTCGACACATAAAATAAGAATTTCTGCAATTTCATAAATCTTCCAGTATATGTCGACCTGAAGGATACATGTGTAGACCTGTGACTTATAGAAGCTTACATGTTTAAAAATTGAGTTACAAGTGTCAACTTGAAAATCGAATGTGTCGACACATACAATGCAAAAACGTGCAGAAATTAATTTTCAATGTGTTGGGTCAATTTCAAATTGGTTTTTGATAATTCTTAAGACCTATGATACAAAATACCTTGCATTGAAGTTGTACTCACAATGGTGTATATGAATCTGTTGTAAACATGACATTGTTGTTTGGGAGTTTTGAAGTAGTGATACAATGTTTTTTTAATATTTTATGAAAACAGTGTAATTAGCATAAATAAATAACTTATTCACCTCGGTAATAATTAAGTGTTTTTTGTACTATATTCATCGGCCTTAACAAATCTTTGTTGTCCATTTAATGATTATCAATGGTCAAGACACTACCATTAATAATCTGTGTGAAATCTAAGCTCTTGAATAGATTGCAAGAGTTAATACAATATATTTCTATGATGGATTGCAAGTGCAAAAAAATTTCAGGGTTCATGATTTGTTTTCTTAAATATTTTTATTCGAATCGATAATTATTTGATTTTTTATATTAATTGCCTTTTTTTTATTAGAAACAATTTCATGTAAGGTCTAACAGAAGATCTTCTCCAAGATTCAATATTACGAAGATGTAAATCTAAATCTTGAGGTAATTTGATTTTTATTTTGAACCACCATAAGAAATTTGAATTTTATTTTAATTTTAATATTCTGTGTAAGCAATGTAACAACTTTAATATATATATATATATATATATATATATATATATATATATATATATATATATATATATATATATATATATATATATATATATATATATATATATATATATATATATATATATATATACCCTAGATGTTTTGGAGAAATCGAGATAAAAAATACGTTAATTTTGAAAATAATAAAAGTGTGGCTACTGGGGTTTGAACTCGTGTGCATATAACTGTATCTCTCGGGTTTTGAAACACCGAGGTGTTAAGTTGAGACTTTTCATGACAATATTGGTTAACTTGTTTTTTTTACCGAGGTAAAACGCATTTCGTGTCTGATGTTAGAAGCGTTATTTATTATAGGGTTGTTATTTTTTTAGTTGTGGTTGCAAGAGTAGATGTCATAATTCTTGATAATTTTTAAGTTCTTTTGAAGTTGGAGGCTTTGGCCATAATTTCATTTAAATTCGAATAACGATTTTTCATGAAAATTAGTTAATTGATGAGTTGTGTTTTGTTAATTTATTCCACTACAATGAGCCTAATTAAATGGGAACATGTGATGACGGATGTTTATATTATATGGAAAAGATTTGTGATGTCTATGTGTGATATCTTATGTAAATAATTGTTTTAAATTTGTATTATACGCGTTGGGATTTTAGGGTGTTATAATTAATAGTCCCAATCCATTTGGGTTAAGGCATGAAAGCTCTAAAGAGTCTGGTGTAATCATTATGAATCATATTAATCTTGTTTATATTCTTATGGATGTGGTAAGTCATTAATGTTTGTGTAACAAAAATTCTTACTCATATAGTTTGTATTAGAGCCTTGCCAAATGTTACGAAGGTAGACAACCCGAAAGGTAAGAATCATACATGTATCTTTTGAAAATAAAACTAAAACTGCTATCTCCATATTTAATGGAAATTATGGGGAGGTTGTTTTATAAATCAATGGTTAAAAATCATTCTTGTGTTTCTTCATTTTAACCTTCGTAAAGATTGGTTAAATCTGTTGGTTAAATTCTTGTGTTTCTTCATTCTTGTGCTATCTCCTTTGTATTAATTTTTCAAAATATGTGTACCCGCAGGTTGGTTAAATCTGTTGAACCAATAAACGACATGTTTTCCAGTGGTTGGTGTTTCACTGGATAATCTAATACTTGAATCTAGCAGTAGTTTTGTCCCAAGCCCCCAAAGAAGACCCTCGTGTTGTTTAATTGAAGAACTATCAAATGGTTACTCTAAGGTTACATGGATTGAACATACACTAGTTAACGATAACAAGGTGAAGAATTTTTATCGACCTCTAATTAATTCTGGACTCGCATTTGGCGCGAATTTCATGTTCTTTCATGTTACTTATTTCTTTTTTACTTTTTAAGAATCTTCAAAACATTATAACAATATAATTGTAGTTAGATATGAAAACATTAATAATTTAATATTTTCAATTTATCAAAGCAACATTGAAAAGCACTTAAAAGAAAATCTCAAGTTCTCTATCAATCAAATATTTTACTTCCTAATCATTTAAATTTTCTACAATTTTTTAAAAATTTGCTACCTTTTATATTAAAATTATTATCATTTGTATAAAATTTTAAAATTTAAATATTATAAAAACTACTTATTTGTTATAACTACTTCTACCTTTAACATGTTTCATAAAAAATGTAAGCACATATATTTAATATTTCTATACATAGAAACATATACTTCTATTTTCTTATTAAAATATTCTCTTTTAAAAAAATAAAACAAAAAACTGAAAGAAAAAAAAGAAAAATAAAACAAAAAGATTGACGAACTAACATTATATTTTAAACCACTTATTTGTCATAACTATTTTTATCTTTAACATGTTTTATAATGAATATCGCACATGTATCGAATATTTCTGCACAAAAAAGCTTATACTTCTATTTTTTTATTAATATATTCACTTTTAAAAATTATTTGATATTGTCTTCAAACAAAAATTATAACA
Source organism: Vicia faba (assembly GCA_948472305.1). NCBI lineage: Eukaryota > Viridiplantae > Streptophyta > Magnoliopsida > Fabales > Fabaceae > Vicia > Vicia faba. Next base: position 264,920,649 of record OX451740.1, read on the forward strand.
AAATAATGGAAAAAAAAATAATGTTACATGGTCACCTTTCAGTGAGTTAGTGTAGACAGAGAAACTAAACAAAAAAATTCCAAAAATTAAAATAAGAGTTATTAAAATAAATTAACATTATTAAAATATAATAATAATTCAAAAATTATTAAAATAAATAAAAAATTATAATTATAATTAAATATAAAATAATAATTAAAATAAACTAGTTAAATAAATGAATATAAAATGCACACAATATAAATAAAATAAAAGTTAATATAAATAAATTGATTTTTAAAAAACTTGTAAAAATTATCTATATAAACTATTATTAAAATAAATATCTATATAAATTATTTAAATATTAATTCTATTGATGTAATTATTACAGTAAAAAATATCTAATACTTACGTGAAGTATCTTTAACAAAGAAGTAATCTTTTACTCTCACTCGAAAATAAAATTAATAATCATTTTACATGTATAAAGTAAGAAATAGAAGATAAAAACAATCATACAAATATGAAGAATAGCACAAAGCACAAATGTGAAGATCTAAAGTGAAGTCACATATTTATAGTCACATAGAGCAAGAGTATTTAGACCACTAAAAAATATTAAATTTATAATAGAAAATTTAAATATTAATTCATTTATTAGATGAATAGTTTAAAGATTGAAAAGTTTATATATATATATATATATATATATATATATATATATATATATATATATATATATATATATATATATATATATATATATATATATATATATATATATATATATATATATAATGACATTAGTAATTTTTAAAATTTGAACTATTCAATTAATTGTATGGTTATATAATTATAACAAAAAATTATTTAATATGTAAATGTGTCTTTGTATATTTTTAAGATATTTTATTTTATTTTATAAATAAATTTAAAATAATAGGAATTTAAGGGAAAAAGTAATAGAAGAAGTTATAAAAATTTAATGACTATTTAATATATAATTTTATTAATAGTCAATTTATTGACTATTCAAATGAGAAAGAAATGGAAGAATTTATAAAAATAATTTATATTTAAAACATGTTAATGGTAAATGAATTGTTAAAATTAGTTTATAGTTATGTAAGATTAAAATTTTAGAAAATGAATAGTTTCATACACTGTCAATTCAACAACCATTTAAGAAAGAAATTAAGGAAAAAATTAATAAAAATAATTTACAATAAAAAAAGATTAATATTAAAGTAATTATTAAAATTAATTTATAATTATATTTGTATTATTGACTTTTTTTTTTATAATTTATAGTTATAGTTATATAAAAATAAAAAACTAAATATTCCTAAAAAGGCAATATAAAACATCTTCCTTTGTGCATATGAAGTTTAAAATATTATAAAAATAATAAATAGTTTAATATAAATGGAAAAAATTGTTTTATAATAAATTTTAAAAAATATTTTTATTTATGTTATTAAAGTATTAAAATAAAATGCTTTAAAACTTTAAACTATCATATCTATATTTTATTGAGTCTAAATTAATTTTTGATGATTAAAATGAATTTATTTTAATTAATGGATAGCAATGTCCGTAGAGATAAAATATATGTTAATGGGTGATGAAAGAGTTTTAATAATATTTATTATAAATATTTTTTATAGTAAATAATATTATTTTTATTATAAAAAACAACAATTATAGTTAATTATAAATAAATAAAATTATTTAGAAAATGATCTCTTTCATATTGATTATTTCTTGTGTTATATTTTAAAAAATTGATATGAATATAATAATAATAATAATATAATATAAGTCAATTATGTATAATAATTATTAATTATAATTTTTAATGCAATTGTAACCCAATTAATTATTTATTGCGTTAACCTTAATTATTAAACGTGTAAAGCGTCCATCTATTCATTGATTTTCTTTCATAATTTAAAAGATAGTTCATTAGTTTTATTTTCTTTAAATAATAAACATATTTAAAGTATTTATAATAAGAAAATATTTTATTTTTATAACATTTTATTTTGTGATATTAACATATAGGAAAAAATATTATATGTATGAATTTTTTATTGTTCAGAAATAAGAAATTATATTTTTCTATAATATTAATAATACAATTTACGTTAATTATAATTCATCATAACAACCGAAAATTATGACGAAATGACTTTATAAATACTTAAAAGTGAGTTCTTATTTTTTATTAATATATTAAGATTAAATAATTTTTTTTTAAATATATCTAATATTAGTTATGAGAAGAATCAAAGGATGTGAGGAGAAGGTGTTGGCAAATAGATAAGTTTTGATTGGTGGTTTAATAGAAATTATAAACATAAACTATATCAAATAAATTACATTTAAAAGTATGAAATTATATTTTTCTATAATATTCTTAATATAAATTAAATTATTATGACTGAATGACTTTATAAATATATAAAAGTGAGTTCTTTTCTTATTTTTTAAATTAAAATAAAAAGTATGAAGAGTTTTATAAATTTTATTTTTTAATTTATTATAGAAATTGGAGTAAGAATATAAATATGAAGAGTATTATTTATAAAATTATATCAACTTTAAGATATTATAATTATATCAATTTTTTTATATTTTAATTACATTTAGATTTTTTTGTGAGATCGACACATAAACTTAAATTTTTATAAAATTGACGGTTTGGTTAAGGTTGTAATTACGGCTTCACATTTAAAATTTATAAATTCATAAAAATAATTTTTTTATTTTATAAATTAATAAAATATAAATTCGGTGAAGAATTTTAAAAAAAAGAGTGATATATAGATATAGATGGATTTGGTTTAAATTAAATTATAAGGTTGTGTAAAAGATTAATTCAAGTTTTTAATTTATTTATAATAATGTTTAATAATTTAGTTTAAAATATATATCAATTATCTTAAATAATCATTACGTTCTCTATTCTTTGAATTTTTATATTTAATATAAAAGTAATGCAAAAAATCAAGATGAATCAACTTTTTACCAACTTTTTTGAAAAGAAAAACTATATATATATATATATATATATATATATATATATATATATATATATATATATATATATATATATATATATATATATATATATATATATATATATATATATATATATATATATATTGGTAATTAAATAATATTTTATTATTTTCTTTAATTCTATAGTTATAAATTTCTTAACTAATTAATGTCTTGATGATAGTAATATTTTTATTAACTTAATAGTTACAAATTTAATTGAACCGTTACAAATATTTTTAAATAATTAATTTACCTTTTCATCTTTTAGTTTTTGAATTTACTATAAACTTATAATGTTAATTGATGAAAATTATAATATTAATTAAAATTTAGTATTAATATTATATATAAATGAATGATGATAGATAGAAAATATATAAAATAATAGTCAAAAGATTGTTAATATAAAAACAGAAAATATATGAAAAATGATATTTAGAAATATTTAATATTAAAGTAATAGAAAAAGTTACAAAAATTAAAATTTTTAATTAATAATAAATAAATAATTAATTATTAGATCATCCTAGGCAATTTATTTTTATTTTAAATTCAGATGATTTTGTAAGATTAAAACATTTAAAATTAACAAACTCATAAAAATAATTTTATTTTTTTTACAAATTAATAAAATATAATTCATAGAGATAAATTCATCATTGTAGTGTCTTAGTTAATATTTGATAATTATTAAAATGAAATTATTTTTTATTTTTTGTTTTTATATATTATCATCATTGTAGTGTACTAGTTATAATGTTAGCGATTATTAAAATAAAATTATTTTTTCAATTTTTGAATTAAAATAAAATATATGAAGAGTTTAATTAATTTTATTTTCTAATTTTTATTGAAATTAGAGTAGGAATATAAATGTGAAGAATATTATTGTCATAACTCATAAATTATACCAACTTTAAGATATTGTAATTATATCAATTTTTTTATATTTGAATTAAGTTTAGATTTTTGTGAGATTGACACATAAACTTCAATTTTTATGAGATTGACACGTAAGTTAAGATTTGATTAGGGTTGCTATCACGGCTTATTTATATTTATATTAAGTAGATGTTTCATTATATCATATAACTAGAATAAGACCGGCGCAATATGTAGGGTATTGATGAATTATTTTAAGTTACATTAAATTATATAAATTTTGATTTTGTTTAGGATATACGTGTTATATTTGAGATGATAATATGAGATAAAGAGGATAAAAAAGAGAGAATAATTTTAAATGAAAAATATAATATGTTTAAATTATAGAAATAATAAATAAGACGATTCAATTAAATTTTAAAATGTGAAATAAATGGAAAAAAATTCAATAATATATTTTTAAAAATATAAAAAAATTCAATGATATATATATATATTCTCAAAACATTCAAGTGATTTATAGTGATTTTTTTTTAAAAAAATAATCTTTTTTCTTAAATTTCAACATTGACTGTATGTCATGGATTTATTGGTCATCAATTTTTATTTTCATAATTTTTTTATATGTCTTCTGTTTTGAAATATAAAGTTTGTTAAACTACATAATATTATACTTAGTTAAAAATATATACTTTTCATTTGTCACAATAAAATTTTATCGTGTTCATTAATCATATGATAATTAGTGGCTGCTAATATTTTCATAATATACGAACCAATGGACAGTGTGATCATGATTAATGGTGAACAAAATAGTGACTATACATTTTTTGAAGGATGCCAATATAAGTAAGAGATAAATTAATTTAATAATAATAATGAATATAATTATAGCAAACTCAACAAATTAACTGATGTGGAACATATATTTGTTTCAAAAATTGCTAAGTTTATTGATGAAATTTTTTAAGTCGTATTAGATTATATAAATTTTAATTTTATTTAATATAAATGTGTTATATTTGAGATGATAACATGAGATGAAGGTGATTAAAAAAAAGAGAATAATTTTAAACGAAAAATTTATGTTTGAATTATAGAAATAATAAATAACACGATTGAATTTAATTTTGAAATGTGAAATAAATTGAAAACAAATTCAATAAATTATTCTTATACTTTCCTTTTTTTTATTTTCAATATTTCTAAAAATGTTAAATCTTTGTTATTTATAGATAAAGACATACTATATTCAAACGTCTCAGACTTTATGTAATCAATTATCATAATCAATATTAAGATCTAAGAAGAACATCTCCATTTTTTTGAAGTATGCACTTTTAATTTTGTATGTTATTCCTAATTATAAATAAACATGTCTAATATGTATCATTGAATATCAAATACTCAAATTCTTAAATTATAATATCATTAAATTTTATTAAAATGATGTGAATTACATCATTGAATATCAAATACTCAAATTATTAAATTATAATATCATTAAATTTTATTAAAATGATGTGAATCACATCATTGAACCATGCGATTAAATTACACCAGTACAAACTAATGTGTCACACTAACGTAGCCACAATTTCAACCATATCAGTATACACCGTATAATTTACGTGATCTATTGCCACTTACCTAAAATGCCCCCAGATTCGAGTGTAGGATCTTTGCAAGAAGAGTAAACCCGAACAACCCTCAAATATAAAGCATACAAAGCAAACAAAAAAAGTATTTAAAAGTGATCTAACTCTAAAGGTAACCCCTTTTTTTAGTGTGTCCCCAGCTGAGTCGTCAGTTCTGTAATACGGTGGAAGAACTGACTTTTGGTTTTGAGTTCGGGCGATAGGTTATGAAAAGGGAAGGTGTTAGCACCCTTTTCTTCCATAGTTATCTACGGGATTTTAATCGCTAGCTCGCTTTGTTTTTGAAAATGCTTTGTGTTGTGTGTTTGAAAATATTTTGAAAATGCCAATTGTAAGGCAGACTTTGTAATGATTCTCGTTTCTGTTCTTCAGAATGTGTACACAATGTTTAATTTAAAAATATCTTTGAAAGTGTGATTGTGAAATATATTTTTGTTTTGAAATGGTTGTGAGCAAGTGATTACGAGCGTTCTACCTACTTAAGTATTTCTTGGCATTTTCTTCCTCCTTTAGATAGTGCTATCCTACCATTAGTTAGTAGGAAGCCCTACCGTTGGATGTGAAGGGACAAGTGCAGATCATCGTACAGTCATTGAAGACAACTTGTAGGGGTGCTTTAGCAATTCGTAAGGGACTAGATTATTTATCGAAGGCAGCATAAAAAGGGTCATTAAGGGACTACGATCTTCTTAATCGAGGGACGATACTAAAGCGTCCCCACGTTCGAGGGACATGACTGTATTTTATTCCGAAGGAAACAAGTGAGGTTACCCTAGAGGTGTGCGTGTGCAAAGTGTGTTATGTTCAGTTATTTTAATATTTGAAATTATGGTTAGCTAACGATTGTTATTAGTCTTTTCATGTAAACCCTAATTACTAAGCAACAATAACAAATATAGTAAAGCGATAAATGTACAAAATAAAATTCTACGCTATTACAAGGCTTCGAGAATGGGCGTACAAGTAATAAAATGCGGGGGAAAAGTAAAACCGTAATTAACTATTACAAACTATGAGCAGTTACATAATCAAAAAATGCAAAATTAACAAAATACGCGAAGCAGTAAAAAGAAGGAAAGGGGAAAGGAAATTGCTTTGGTGATTTTTGATAGAAAAGTATTGGTGGTTAACCTAATGACCTAAATTGATTTTCATTAATTAAAAATAAATCGATTAATTAAATTAATCAAACCTAAATTGATTTTAATTAAAGAAGAAGGTTTAGTGAAAAAAAACCTAAAAACTAAGTTAATTGATTAAATAAAACCTAAAAATTAATTTGAGTTAATTAAATAAAAACCTAAAAAACAATTAGGGTTTATAAAAAAAAGGGTGGTATACGATTGGTGGCCTTAGTTTGGACTGAATCATCCTGCACAATAAGATATAAACAAAATACTGCAAATCGGTGTAAGAATGGTGGTATACGATTCAGGCCTCATGGGTTTCATGCAACGGGTCAATCCTGCATTATTTTGACTCACAAACACATTGCAAATGTTAGTTCAAGTCAAAGCATCATAAAAATTAAAAAAAAAATGAAATTCATAAAACATGTGAAACGATAATGCGTGGAATGAAGGTCTCAGGCCTCATTAATAATCAAGAAGGCTCCATTCTTACCCTACAGGGTCCTTGGAGTGGAATGGGATGGTTGGCTGGCGTGGAAAGAGGTTGTAACAAGGGTTTACAACTTGCCTTAGTTTTTGTGAATTTTGGAATTTTGGAGTTCTTTCTTGAGATCAGGGTTTCATGCCTTTTGTGTCTGAATGAGTGTGTTTAAATAGCATGGAATTAGGTCAAAGATATGGGCTTGGACTTTGTGTAAGAAGCGTTTTATTTTATCTTATTTATTTTTGAATTATTAATGAATAAATAAAAAATAATAAAAAATAAAATAGATCAAGGGGTACATGAACAAGATATGAGGTGTATAAGGAGTTTAATACACGCTTGGACTTTAAGCAATGGCCAAATAGTCCAAAATATCATGTTTTCTCAATTTGAACTTCATGCATTTGCTCAAAATTTCCCAACTTGCACTGGTCCTAACTTTCTCAATTTTCATCCTTTAAAAGTGATATAGGACTTTTTGGAAAGCCCAAGGTGTCCTATACAATCTCTATGTTGATCATTTTTGCATTTAAAGACTTTATCTTGATGTAAATTTCCTTGACAAAAAGTGTCTTTTTGTTGACTTTTGAAATGACCTATAATGTATTGACACATATATCTCAAATGAAGCATTTTTGAAGTTGATCTTAGAAAGACAAGTAGTAGAGAATTGAATTTTCTTCAAAATGAGCTTTGGTTAGGGAAAAACTGATGAAGCATGTGAAAGTTATGCTTGATCAAAGTTTAGTTGACTTCTCCAAAGGGAAACCCTAATTTAGCAACTTTTGACTTTGATGATTTGAGAGTTTTCCTTGAAGAATCGTGATCAACCCTTGATCAAATGATGACTGTGATCTCAAAATAGTTATTTTGACCAAAAATCTTGAATTTTGATTGTATGTTGACCACATTTTACTTTTTACCCACTATAATTGATTTTCAATCATCTGAGCAACTGACTGAACAAATTTGTGATGCAAGGCATGAAACTTGGTATGAGAATTCTTGGGGACCTGTAAGAAACCATGCATTACATTTGAGACCCAAATTTCCTTGTGGAATATGAAAACCTAGTTTTAGACCCTTTGCTTAGGAGGAGAATTTGTCTGATCAATTCTTTAACATCCTTGAGCATTTGAGAACCCTAGGAGAATGTCTTGAATAATAGGGAGGGAAAATTTTGGGGTACAACACTAACCATAATCAAAGATTAAAATAAATTAATCACAACAAACTTTGCACATCCACATCTCTAGGGTAACCTCTCTTATTGCCTTCGGAATAAAACAGTCGTGTCCCTCGAACGTGAGAACGCTTTAGCAAAGACACTCAATTAAAAAGATCGCAGTCCCTTGATGACCCTTTCGGTGCTGTCGTCGGTAAAAGATCTAGTCTCTTAAAGATAATTTCTAAAGCATCCCTACAGGTTTCCTTCAATGACTGTATGATGACCCACGCTTGTCCCATCATATCTAACGATAGGGCTTCCTACTAACTAATGGTAGGATAGAACTATCTAAAGGAGGAGGAAAAGTACAATAATGATTTGGAGTAAGGGTAGAACTGTTAATCGTTTTCTCACACTTTGAAAAAAAAACATCTTTTCACAAACACTTTTTTAAAATATTTTCAAACAAACACTTTGTACACATTCTCGAGGACAGACACGAGAATCATTACAAAGTTCTCCTTACAATTGGAATTTCAAAATATTTTAAAACATGCACAACACAAAGCAATTTTTAAAACAAAGTGATATGAGCTATTAAGAGCCCGTAGAAAACTACAGATGAAAAGGGTGCTAATATCTTCCCTTTTCGTAACCTACCCCCCGAACTCAAAATCTTCAAGGTCTTTCCTATTCTTTTCACCCTTTCCTTATTAGATAAAAGAAAAGTCGGCATAAACTCTTGCTATCCGTAACATTTGCGATAAAACGCAAAAATAAGTCAATTCTCCCACTGTATTACAGGCGGTCTAGAAAAAAGTTAAGGATTAAATCGTACGATTATGTCCCGCTGGATGACCCATCTAATTACAGCCAACTTTATTACTAGCGTCAAGTTCAAACAATATAGATCAATTCAATCATCTTCTTCCGACAGCAAGTGATGAGATACTTGAGACATATGGGAAATAGTAGAGTTCAAACCCGATGGGATCGTTTCCACATAGTTGTTTTTCTTTGTTTATCTTTTTTTACCCCTTTCTCAATTTTTACGACGATTTCCTCTTACTAGGATTTCTGACTTCTGGTATAAAACTGCCTGCTTATAGGAAAACTTTCAGAATCAATGCAATTAAATATATTTCAAAATTCAAAATTGTTATTACTTTCTCTATTTTGTTTACAAAAACGTCCAATGATTACGTTGAATGAACATATGCATTTGAATATGATTACTGTTTACAAAATATATGCATGAAAACAAGATCAACATTTACTAAAGACTCTAGGAGTTGGGATAATGTTCAAGTTATCCACAAATCCCCATAGAGAAATCTCCGTGGAACTATCTCTAAAGAGTTATCTTCATAAGCTCATCCCCAAAAGAGATATATTCCTTAGCAAGTCTAATATGACCTCAGAATGAAATTGGGGCATCTTCAAGCAGTTCACCTCCATATCCCTGATGGATAGCTTGACATGATCATCTTCTCCAATAGGACCCCTAGCGGATAAGGAAGTTTGATCTTTTCCCCAGCATACAGTTGAAACTTCCTCAATGCAGCCTATGAATTTCCAATCCCCATCAGAGATTATTTCCTCAATTCAGTCTACATAATTTAATTCCCCAACAGAGTTTATTTCTCTGATACTGCAAATTCCCCGAAAGAATTCTCTTATCCAGTTAAATGTCGTTCAACATTGTTCTCCCGAGAAGAGTTGATACCCATATCTGAAACCTAGTCAGATAGTGTATCAGAGGATTGTACACCTCCTTTATCCCAGTCAGGGTACATAAGAATCATATCCTTCAATAAAAGAACGACGAATGATCGACTCTCTTTAAATGCTTTTATTCCCAAGCAAAAGTCGAAGATCCCCAACGGAGTGTCCTCAAACAGAAAGCGAGAATCCCCAGTAAATTCATTCTAAACAAAATTGAAGAATTACATTCTTCATCCCCAACAACAGTCAGGAATTTATTTTCCCTAACTAGACGCTGTTACAAGAAGCTAGTGATATACTTCAATGATATATTGCACCCATACATCATTTATCATAACATGAGTGCATATAATATTCTCATTTATTTTGAGATCCTCATTGCGCAATGCATTATTGTTGTACCCTAGAATTTTCTCTCCCATCTTCTTCAAGACATTCTCCTAGGGTTCTCAAATGCTCAAGATTACTCAAGAATTGACCAGACAAATTCTCCTCATAAGCAATGGACTTACAACTAGGGTTTCATTTTTATCAAGGAAGTTTGGGTTTCTAAGGCCTCAAGTGGTTTCCATGGTTCCTTATATGTCTCTAAGAATGCTCATACTAGGTTTCATGCCTTGCATAACAAGTTTGCTCAGTCAATGGCTCGGATGATTGAAAATCAACTCTATTGAACAAAAATTCAATTATGGTCAACATCATTATTTTAAAGTCATATTCATAATTTAATAAAGGGTTGATCATGATTCATCAAGAAAAACTCTCAAATAATTAAAAGTAAAAAGTTACCAAATTAGGATTTTCCTAAGGAGAAGTCAACTGATGACCAAGCATAACTTTCACATGCTTCATCATATTTTTCTCAACTAAAGCTCATTTTGAGGAAATTAAATTCTCTACAACTTTGTCTCTCTAAGCTCAAATTCAAAAAATGCTTCATTTGAGAGATACGGGCAAATACATTATATGTCATTTCAAAAGTCAACAAAAAGACACTTTTTGTCAAGGTAACTTACATCAAGATAAGGTCTTCAAATGCAAAAATGGTCAACATAAATATTGTAGAGAACATCTTTAGCTTTCCAAAAAGTCCAAGTTCACCTTCAAATAATAAAAATTGAGAGAGTTATGACTAGTGCAAGTTGGGAAATTTTGAGCAAATACATGAAACCCAAATTGATCAAACACGAATTTTTGGGCTAATTGGCTTGTGTTTCAAGGTCCAAACGTGTATTAGGCCTCATAGTGAACCTCTGAACCAATTCATACACCCCTTTAATTTTTATTCCATTTATTTTTTATTTTAATTATTTAAATTCAAAATTAAATAAGATAAAATCAAGGCTTTTCTTACAAGGTCCAAGCCCACAATAGTTTAACCCAATTCTTCTCTATATATTGCTCTTCATTCAGACATAACATCACATGAACCCTTGTAGAGAAACTATTCCAAAACTTCCAAAAAATCAAGAAACTAGGGAAACACAAAACCCTTGTTTCCAGCCCTTCTAAATTGAAACCAAACATTGCATTATCATCTTGAAGTTCCCAGGAATCCATCCCAATCCCAAAGCAGTCAAGATCGTTCCCAGAACATCATGTTCATCCTTACTGGCTTTGGTAGTTTTTTTTAAATTCAAACCTCTGATTTATGCATTATTAACTAATTTGATACGTTTACACGTGTTCATATACAACATTAGAGAAGGTTTGATTCTTAATATGTGAGCTTTGGCGCAGTGGTAAACCATGCAACATGAAGGCTAAGGGTGTTGGTTCAACACCCATCCCTGACATTTTGTGTGATTTTGCTTCTAGCTTGTTCTTTTTCTCTATTTCCCCCCCTTAATGCAGTGTGGAAGGCTAAAGGTGTGGGTTCAACACCTACCCCTAACATTTTGTGTGATTTTGCTTCTAAATTATTCTTTTTCCCTATTTTCCCCCTTAATATTGTGTTGAAGGCTAAGGACGTGGGTTCAACACCCACCTCTGATATTTTGTGTGATTTTGCTTCTAACTTGTTCTTTTTCCCTATTTTTTCTCCTTAAACCCTAAATTAACCTGACCATAAAACCACAAACCTTTTTTTTACAAACCTAAAATAATTGTTTTTTTGTGAACCCTAAAATTAATTAATTTTTAGGTTTTTCATCATTAACCTTTTTTTATTAATTTAATTTATCAATTATGTTGTTAATTAAAATTAATTAACTTTTAGGTTTTTCATCATTAACCTTTTTTATTAATTTAGTTAATCGATTATTTTGTTAATTAAAATTAATTAGTTTTTAGATTTATTCATCATTAACCTTTTTATTAATTTAATTAATCAACTATTTTTGTTAATTAAAATTAATTAGTTTTTAGGTTTTTTTTAATCATCATTAAAAAAACATTTTCCATAAAAAAAAATCATCAAAAAAATTTCTTTTTTTCTCTATTTTAATTTTGTTTTATAAATAAAGTGTATGGGGTTCGCAATTTGTAATAGCTTAGATTTCTCGCTTTCCTTCTTCATTATTATGTAACAGTTTTCAGGTTGTAATAGCTTAGGTTTTTGTTTTCCACTTTCTATTATATAACTGCCCCAAAGCCGTGTAATAGGTTTAAGTTTATCTTTTCTGCTTTTACTTTCCGTATTTTACTACTTTTCATTACTATTATGTTTACTGCTTAGTAATTAGGCTTGTATGAAAAGATTAAAAATAAACGCTAGCTAACCGTAATTGTAAGATTAAAATAACTGAAAACAAATCATTCGCACACTTACACCTCTAGGGTAACCTCTCTTGTTGCCTTTCGATTAAACAGTCATGTCCCTTGAACGTGGGAACGCTTTAGAAAAGTCCCTCCGATACAAAAGATCATAGTCCCTCAATGACCCTTTAGACGTTGCCTTCGGTAAATGATCTAGTCTCGTAAACAATAATTGCTAAAGCATCTTTACGAGTTGCCTTCGATGATTGTACGATGACCCACACCCGTCCCTTCACATCCAATGATAGGGCTTCCTACTAACTAATGATAGGGTAGCACTATCTAAAGGATGAGGAAAAGTACAATAAAGACCTTGAGTAGGTAGACCGATGTTAATCGCTTGCTCACAAATATCTTCAAATCAAAAACATTTCTCACAGACACTTTCAAAATATTTTCAAAATGCATTATACATATTCTCGAGGACAGATACAAGAATTATTACAAAGTTCGCCTTACAATTTACATTTTTAAAATATGTTCAAACATGCACAACACAAAGAAATTTTCAAAACAAAGTGATCTAAGCGATTAAGAGCCCATAAATAACTATGGATGAAAAGTGTGCTAACACCTTCCCTTTTCATAACCTACCAGCCGAACTCAAGATAATCTCGAAAGTCTTTCCTGTTCTTTTCAGCCTTTCCTTATTGGATAAAAGAAAAGTCGGTGGCGACTCTTGCTATTCGCAACATTTGCGATAAAACACAAAACCAAGTCAGTTCTCCCACCGTATTACAAAACTGGAGACCCTGTTAGGGATCTACAAAAAAAGAGGGGTTACCTTAGAGTTTAGGATCACTTTAATTGTTTTACTTATTTTCTTTGTCTGCTTTATATTTGGGGTTTTCTCGGGTTTACTTTCTAGCAAAAGATCATATACCCGGATCTAGGGACCTTAGGTAAGTAGCTATAGATCATGGAAATCATACGGTGTAGACCAATATGGTTGAAGTGATGGCTACGTTAGTGTGACACTTTGGTTTGTATTGGTGTCCCTTGAGTTAGTCGAGGAGAAAACTAGGATGTCGCGTGGTGTCATAAGCACTAATTGACTTTTAGAACCTTAATTGACCAAACTTAGCCATTAGAAGGCAATGAGATGGCCAAATTTTGTGCAGTCCAAAGTTGGTTGATACTCGATGCTACACTCATTGAGATTCGACTCCCCGGATATTTCGGTGGCAAGTCAGTTGCACTGCTGAAATAAAGCCTGTGAGAAATATTGGTAATATGAGATTCCTAGAACACGGTTACTATTCTTAGGACAGGTTGAGCCAACTTAAACTTCTAGTGGGTATTTACCTACGAACCCCATGCAAGCCTTAAACCTAAGACTCTTGTGTGCTTTGTTTGTGTTTGTTATTTGTTCAAACATGACATCATAACATCATGTAATCATACCATATCATTTTCACTGATCATTTCAAGGATCTCAAGGGCCTGTGATGCAGGTTTATCATGAACCAGACTGCTAGCAAGATCCAAGGAGATTTATTTTCCTCTAGTGCCGTCAAAGATCAAAGTAATTTTTTTGAGTCAAAGGATAGGACCCACTAGACATGGTGAGCTTGATTCTCATAGAAGGACGTTCAAAGATGCAAAGTTATTTAGTCAAAGCTGCAGTCATATTCAACTTCTAACATTTCATTTTTATTTATCCCGCGAGATCCTTGAAAACATTGCATTTACATATCATGCATGTCATTACATAACAGGTATTTCCCAAGACACGTTTTCTCATCTTCTTGCTGTTTATTTCAGTAAAAGATGGATCTCCAACAAACTGTGAAATAACTTCAAGCTCAAAACGCTCAATTCCAAGAGACGCTCCTGAACTTAGCCAAGGGGAAGAAATAAATGATGGCGCTCATCGCCAAGAAGAAAAAGACCAGAAGACCAGTCGGCATCTTCAACATGGGAAGAAGGTTCAAAGGTCCTCCTAAGCAAGCTCAAAACTATGATATTCCCTTTGATAAAGACGATAATCAGGAAGAGGAAGACAAGAGTGTGAAGGCTGAAAGGAGAAGTAACCTTGGTTCTGGCCAAGATTCTGATGAAGAAGGCTATTCTGCTAAACAGTATCCTTCCGCTGATGAAAAATACAAGTAGCTAGAAGATCGTCTGAATGCCATGGAAATCCAAAGAGTGCTTGGGTTGGATTTTGAGGAGTTGGCATTAGTCTCGGGGGTTTTGATCCCTCACAAATTCAAGATCCCTACTTTTTCTAAATATGATGGTGTGTCCTTTCCAAAGCTTCATTTAAGGTCTTATGTTCAGAAGATCCAACCTCATACTGCTGATTGGAAGTTATGGGTACACTTCTTTCAAGAGAGCTTGTCAGGAATACAATTAGAATGGTTCTATCAGTTGGAAGGAACCAACATCCGTACTTGGGATGAATTGGATGCTGCTTTTTATAAACAATACCAATACAATGTTGATCTTGCACCAACCCGTGTGCAATTACAAAGTATGACTATTGGCTCTCATGAAGGCTTTAAGGAATATGCCCAGAAGTGGAGAGATCTGGCTGGAAGAGTGCAATCTCCTTTGTCTGATAGGGAGTTGGTTGATATGTTCATGGGAACTTGATAGGACCTTTCATTAATCATCTGATCGGAAACTCTTCATCTGGTTTCATTGAGATGATATTAAATAGGGAACATGTTGAAAGCGGAATTAGAAGTGGAAAGATTCAAGTGGCTGCGTCTTCAATTACTGTAAAGAAGACGTTCAACGGTAAGAAGGAAACAAATGTTGTGTATGGACATAAGGCTCGTGCTAGAAGTGATCACAACCAATTTGTGAGGGCGGTGCTAATTTCTAATCCTGCACCGGTACAACAACATCAACAAGGCAACCAGCATAGGTCAGGCGCACAGAGAAGACAGTTTACTAAGATTAGCATGCCACTGTCTCAGGAATTGCAACATCTTTTGAAAGAAGAGCTGATAACATTAAGGGATCCTCCTCAGAATCCCAACACTTCCTCTCCCCGTTATAATTCAAATGTGAAGTGTGCCTACCATTCCAATATCCTCGGGAACGACACCAATAGTTGCTGGGCCTTGAAAAAAATTCAAGATCTGATTGACAACAAAGAAATTGAGTTCGATCCGCCTGAGACTCCCAATGTGATTACTACACCTATGCCAAAGCACGACAAAGGTGTTAATGCAATTGATGTTATTTCTGCTGAAGAAGATGTTGATGGTGACTACAACCTAAACAATTGGATCTTTCCTACCGTCAACAATAGGCTTAGCAACTGGAATACCAAAGATGTTATCTCAATCTCCTTTAGTCATGAGTAAATGCCACATTCTGTTTTATTGCTTTCCAAGTTTTGGGTTATGTGTTTTAAACAATGACTTTAAGCCTTATGCCTTACCCAAGGCACAATGGTCCATTTGTTAAGGGTTTTCATTTCATAAACATATCTTCATTTAATAAAGCATTGGACATTTTCCATTCAAATTTTGTGCTCTTTTTATTTCTTTTATTTTTATCACTTTTAAAATAGCTATGTGTTCTTACACACACCCACACAATAAATTACAGATCCACGTCCACTCTGGATCTCGGTGATAACGATTCTGCTATAGAAACTTATGACTTTGAAAATTCGATATACCAAGCCGAGGACGAAGGATAAGAAGATTGTGAAATACCTGGAGAGCTTTCCAGACTGTTAGTGCAATAAGAAAAGGCTATACAACCGCATGAGGAGCCAGTCGAGGTTGTAAACACAGGTACTGAAGTAGACAGGAAATAAGTCAAGATAGGTGCCAACCTAGAATATGGTATATAGAACAGGTTAATTCAGATGTTGCATGACTATGTTGAGATCTTTGCTTGGTCATACGAAGACATGCCAGGGCTAGATACTGATAATGTGGTTAATCATCTACCGATGAAAGAGGGTTGTTCTCCAATAAAGCAGAAAGTTTGCCGCATGCGTCCCAAGATGTCAGAGAAGATCAAGGTTGAGGTTATGAAGCAATTCAATGTAGGTTTCGTAGCAGTTACATCATATCCTAAATGGGTTGCAAATGTGGTTCCTATACCAAACAAGGATGGCAAAGTGCGTATGTGTGTAGACTATAGGAATCTGAACAAGGTGAGCCCCAAAGATGACTTCCCACTTCCACATATTGATGTTATGATTGACAACACCGCTCAACATAAGGTATTCTACTTCATGGACGATTTCTTGGGTTATAATAAGATCAAGATGGCACCTAAAGTCATGGAGAAAATAACCTTCGTCACACAGCGGGGCACTTTCTGTTACAAGGTTATGCCTTTTGGGTTGAAGAACACCGGCGCAACATATCAGCGTGCCATGGTAGCTTTGTTCCATGACACGATCCATCACGAGATAGAGGTCTACATTGAAGACATGATAGCCAGACCCCAAACTAAAGAGGAACATCTTGATAATCTACACAAGTTGTTTGAGAGGTTGAAGAAGTACAAGTTGAGGTTGAATCCGAACAAGTGCACCTTTTGGGTGAGATCCGGTAAGCTCCTGGGTTTCATTGTCAGTGGTAAAGGTATTTAAGTTGATCCTTCCAAGGTCAAAGCCATCCAAGAAATGTCCGCTCCCCGCACCAAGAAGGAAGTCATAGGTTTCTAAGGACGACTGAATTACATTACCCGGTTTATTTCTCATTTGACTGCTAGTTGTGAGTCGATCTTCAAGTTGCTGAAGAAAGATCAGGTAGTAAAGTGGAATGACAATTTCCAAATAGCCTTTGACAAGATTAAGGAGTATCTCCTAGAACATCCTATTTTGATGCCATCAGTTAAGGGAAGACCTTTGATTATGTACTTAACAGTGTTAGAGAACTCAATGTGGTGTGTACTGGGCCAACGTGACAAGTCTGGTCAAAAAGAGCATGCAATATACTACCTTAGAAAAAAGTTTAACGACTGTGAAACAAGATACTCACTGCTTGAGAAAACTTGTTGCGCTTTTGCATGGGCTGCTCACCGGCTAAGACAGTATATGTTGACCCATACTACTTTGTTGATCTCTAAAATGGATCCCATCAAATACATATTCGAGAAACCGTCTCTCTCCGGAAGGATATCCCGGTGGAAAATTGTCTTAACAGAATACGACATTCAGTACACCACTCCGAAGTCTATTAAAGGAAGTGTATTGGCAGATCATGTGGCACATCAAGCTGTAGACGATTACCAATCTATGAATTTTGAGTTCCCGTATGAGAATATTATGCTAGTTTTAGATTTTGAAGAACCTGAACTGTATGAAGGACCTGAGCCAGGATCCCAATAGACTATGGCTTTTGAAGGAGCTTCTAACGCACTTGGGAACAAAATTGGTTTTGTGATTATCTCCCCCAGGGTTGCCATACGTCCTTCACCGCTAGATTATGTTTTAACTGTACCAATAATATTGCAGAATACGAAGCGTGCATCATGGGTATCAAAACTGCTACTAATATGAGAATCAAGTTATTTAATGTATATGGGGACTCTGCCCTGGTGATCGGTTATATTAAGGGAGAATGGGATACTAAACATCCAAATCTCATTCCTTATCGAGAGCATGTGTTAACATTAATTCCATACTTTGAGTAAACCACTTTTGAGCATACCCCAAGGGAAGAAAATCACTTGGAAGATACATTAGCTACCATGTCATCTATGTTCAAAGTCAGATGGGACAACGAAGCTCCTCGAATTACTATTGACAAATGAGACGAACAGACACATTGCTATGAAGTTGATACTGATTGAGTAGAAGAAAAGCCTCGGTTTCACGAAGTAAAATGATACCTAGAGGCCTAAGAGTACCCCGAGGGGGCATCTATCAATGACAAGAAATTTATATGGAGGTTCTATGCTAAGTTCTTCCTGAGCAATAGAATTTTGTACAAATGCAACTATGATTCGACTTTGCTTCATTGTATGGACAAGAAGGAAGCTGATAAGATTATGGAAGATATGCACGAAGGTATCTTTGGTACTCACTCCAGTGGGCATACTGTGGATAATAAGATTCTGAGAGAGGGTTAATATTGGTCCACTATAGAAACTGATTGCCATCATAATTCAAGAACTTGTCATAAATGCCAAATCTATGTTGACAAAGTACATGTGCCTCTAGTTCCTCTGAATGTCTTGACTGCTCCTTAGCCATTTGTAATGTGGGGCATTGATATGATTGGAGAGATCAAGAATGTTGTGGCCTGGTTCATTAAGCATAACCTCATATGTAGGTATGTCATCCCCGAAAGGATTATCATGGACAATGGTACTAATCTGAACAATACTATGATCACGAAACTCTGCACCCAGTTCCAGATGAAGCACCACAACTCTTCTCCATACCGACCAAAGATGAATGGCACAATGGAAGCTGCCAACAAGAATATCAAGAATATTATATAGAAGATGATGATGACATACAAATATTGGAATGAGATGTTACCATTTTCTCTTCATGGGTATCACACCTCAGTACAAACATCAACTGGGGAAACCCTACTCGCTCTAGTCTACGGTATGGAAGCTTTCCTACCTATCGAAGTTCAAATTCTTTCTCTAAGGATCATGAAATATGCAGATTTATACAAAGACGAATGGATTCAAACTAGGCTGGACCAGTTGAATTTGATTGATGGGAAAAGGCTTCCGACTATTTGTCATGGTCAGATGTACTAGAAGCACATGATCAAAGCCTTCAACAAAAAGGTTAAACACCAAGTATATCAGGCTAGTGACTTGGTGATTAAAGCGTATCATCCTACTACAAGGTGATCCCAGGGCCAAATGGACTCCCACCTATGAAGAGCCATTTGTAATCAAGAAAATAGTTTTTGGCGGTGCAATGATATTTACCACCATGGACAGTGAATATTTTCTGCACCCCGTGAACGCAAACATTGTCAAAAGATACTACGCATGAAAGAGACCCGCTAGGTTGAATAGCCTATGAAAAATAAGGGCATCCCGACGAACCAAAAGGGTTCAGGCAAAAATCAGGGATATATATAAAGATTGTACAGCCGACAAGTCAAAAACTTGAAAAGGCGGCTTGGGAAAAAAAGGGTATCCCGGTGGACTGAAAATTTGAAAGGACGGTCTAGGAAAAATTTAAGGATTAAAGGGTACGACTATGTCCCGTTGGATCATCTACTTACAATAAGCTTTGTTACTGATGTTAAGTTAAAACATTACAGATCAATTCAATCAACTTCTTTTGGCAGGGAGGGATGAGATGCTTGAAGACATAAAGGCAATAGTAGACTTGAAACTCAAGGGGGTCATTTACACATAGCTATGTGTTTTGTTTTTACTCTTTTCATTTCATGACAATTTCCTCTTACTAGAATTTCTGTTTCTATTTACAAAAACGTCTGTTTATAGGAAAATTATCAGTTTAAGACGATTTCACAATTCAAATTTTGTTTTATCTTTTCTGTTTTGTTTGCAAAAATGTCCAATGACTAAATTGAATGAACACATGCATATGAATATGACTACTGTTAACAAATATATGCATAAAAACATGAATAATAATTTACTCAAGACTCTAGGAATTGGGATAACGTTTAGGTCGTCCACAAGTCCCCACAGGAAAATACCCACAGAATAACCTCCATGGGATTATCCCCACACAGTTACCTTCATAATCTCATCCCCGAAGGAGATACATTCCTCCCGCAAGTCTAATATTCCTTCAGGCAGGAATTGGGGCATCTTCCAGTAGTTCACATAATCATAATTCCCAGTAAATCCCCCTAGCGGATAAAGGAGTCTGATCATTTTTCTAGCATATAGATGAAATTTCGTCCGCACAGCCTACGAAATCCCAATTCCCATAAAAAATGATTCCCTTAGTACAGTTCACAGGAATTTAATTCCCCAGCTGAGTTTGTTTCTCCAACATTACAAAATCCCCTACAGAGTTCTCTTCTCCAACAGGGCTCATTACCTCAGCAAGGTTTATTTCCTCGGCAGAGTATATTTCTCCAGCTAAGTTTATTTCCCCAACGGAATTTAATTTCCCAAGAAAAATTCACTCCTCCGACTGCTGAAAATTACCGACAAAATTCCCCTCTCCAGCAAAATGTATTCAAGGCTACTATCCCCAGAAAGTTGCTATGGAATCCAAGACCGGGACAGATATCAATTTTGTCCTCCCCAAAAGAGTGACGCCCGTACCTAAAAATCGGTCATACGGAACCTATGAATATTATCCATCTCTTTTATCCCCAGTTAGAGTATATAAGAACTAAATTCCCCAGTCGAGCGATGAACGACCGAGGTTCCTGAAATCTTCTATCCCCAAGCAGAAGTCAAACATTCCCAGTGGAATATCCTCAAAACAGAAAGCATGAATCCCCAGTAGATACATTCTAAACAAGATTGAAGATTCATATTCTTCATCCCCAACAATGGTCAGTGTTGTACCCCAAAATTTTCCCTCCCATTTTCTTCAACGCATTCTCCTATGGTTCTCAAATGCTCAAGGATGCTCAAGGAATGGCCAGACAAATTACCCTCCAAGGCAATGGGTTCACAACTAGGGTTTCACTTTTCTCAAGGAAGATTGGGTTTCAAAGGCCTCTTGTGGATTTCATGGGTTCTCATATGTCTTCAAGAATGATCATACCAAGTTTCATTTCTTGCATCACAAGTTTGCTCAGTCAATTGCTCAAATGACTAAAAATCAACTGGATTGGGTAAAAAGTCAATTATGGTCAAAATACAGTCACACTTCAAGATTTTGAATTCATGTTCATGATTTTATCAAGGGTTGATCATGATTCATCAAGAAAAACTCTCAAATCATCAAAAGTCAAAAGTTTCCAAATTAGGGTTCCTTAGGAGAAGTCAACTAAACTTTGACCAAGCATAACTTTCACATGCTTCATCATATATTCCCCAACCAAATATAATTTTGAAGGAAATTCAATTCTCTACAACTTGGTATCTCTAAGTTCAAGCGCAAAAAATGCTTCATTTGAGAGATATGGGTCAATACATTACAGGTCATTTCAAAAGTCAACAAAAAGACATTTTTTGTCAAGACAACTTACATCAAGATAAATCTCCAAATGAAAAAATGATCAAAAAAGAGATTGTATAGGACATCTTGAGCTTTCCAAAAAGTCCAAGATAACCTTTAAAAGATGAAAATTGAGAGAGTTATGACCAGTGCAAGTTGGGAAATTTTGAGCAAATGCATGAAGTTCAAATTGAGCAAACTTCATATTTTGGGCTATTGGGCCATTTTTTTAGAGTCCAAGCATGTATTACTCTCCTTACACACCTCAGATCTTGTTCATGCACACCTTGATCTATTTTATTTTGACTATTCTGATTTTAATCATTATTAATTCAAAATAAATAAAATAAAATGCAAAGCTTGTTAACAAAGGTCCAAGCCCATGTTGTTGACCTAATCCTTCACTATATATTCTGAATTCTTCATACAAGCAAGCCAAGAACCCTTATATCAAGAAGCTTGTCCAAAATCTCAAATTTTTGAAGAACCATAAAACAACATGAAACCCTATTCATAGTCCCTCTCACTACAAACTAACCAGCTCAGTCACTTCCAAGAACACCACGGGGTAAGGCTGGACTGGTTACAACGACCCAAATGGCCAGAAACGCCCCTGCATGCATCATCGTTCTCTCTTTATTACATAAAATCATATTTTTATTTCCTTGTTGTTTTGATTGTAACTAATATCTTTTATGTGTTTTTGAGGTTCAAAAGGGTAGAAAAACCCATCGCGGAGGTCCCATGCTGGCCAAATCGTGAACCACCATCTTTGTACCGATCAGAGTTGTTTTCACCATAGCTCTCAAACCAGGCCTTTTCAGTCCAAAATAACCATCCTATTGAACTCGTAGCCCTTTATTTAGGCTTGCTAATATTTCTTATTTTGCAGGGACAAAGAATTGACTCAGCGGAGAAGACAACTGGAGCTAGGGCTCCGACGTCTCTCTGGTCTATGCATTTGCGTTGAATATTTGTTTTATTTATTTAATTATAGTGAACGGACGTATTACCGCCCCAGCGGTTGAAGCTCGCGCGTTAAAGGCCTTATTATGCCAAGGCGTGGGTTCGATCCCAACCTTTTGGCGTTTTGGCATTTTATGGTTTTGTTAGTTTTGTAGATGATAAAGCGTGTTGGTTTCCTCTCTTTGTCACCAAGGCACGCCTGGAATAGTGGTGAATGTATTAGTTGGAAGTTCTCAGGGCGTGGGTTTAACACCTACCCCTACCATTTTATTTATTTTCCTCATGATTCTCCCTTCTTCTTACTCTTTTACTCTTATTTTTCTCTATTTTCACAAAACCTTTTTTTAAAACCATTGATTTTTTATAAACCCTAATTAGTTTTAGGTTTTATTTAATCAACTCAAATTAATTTTTAAAGGTATTTTTATTTAATCAATTAATTTAGTTTTTTAGGTTTTTTTCACTAAAACTTTTTTTAATTAAAATTAATTAGGTTATTAGGTTAATCATCAAACCTCTTTTTTATCAAGAAAATAACCAAAGCAATTCCTTTCTCTTTTCTTTATTCTACATTTTTGCGTAGTTACTCTTTTTGTGTTGTCTAGAATTATGTAACTGCTCATGGTTTGTAATAGATAATTAGGGTTTTACTTTTCCCGCATTTTTATTACTTTTACCCCCCATTCCCGAAGCCCTGTAATAGCGTAGACTTTTAATTTTCCGCACTTAAATTTTATACTTTGTATATATTAGTGTTAGCTAATAGGATTGTATGGCAAGAATAAAAGCGAACGATAGCTAACCTAATATAAAATAAAATAACTGAATCATGAATCACTTTGCAGAGGCACACCTCTAGGATAACCTCCCTTGTTTCCTTCAGAATGAAACACAGTCATGTCCCTCGAACGTGGGGACGATTTAGCACCATCCATCGAATCAAAGATCATAGTCCCTTGATGACCCTTTCGAATGTTACCTTCGGTAAATGATCTAGTTCCTTATGAAATTGCTAAAGCTCCCCTACGAGTTGCCTTCAATGACTGTACGATGACCTGCACCTGTCCTTTCACACCCAACGATATGGATTTCTACTAACTAATGGTAGGATAACACTATCTAAAGGAGGAGGAAAATAACAAGAAAGACTTTGAGTAGGTAGAATCATGTTAATCGCTTGCTCATAAATTTTTCAAAACAAAAACATTTCACACAGACACTTTCGAAATATTTTCAAAACACTTTGTATACATTCTTGAGGACTGATACAAGAATCATTACAAAGTCCGCCTTACATTGGAGATTTCAAAATATTTTCAAACAAAAAGCACATTCACAAAGCATTTTCAAAACAAAGTGAGCTAAGCGATTAAGAGCCCGTAGATAACTACGTATGAAAAGGGTGTTAAAACCTTCCCTTTTTATAACCTACCCCTAGAACACAATAATATCAAGGTCTTTCCTGTTATTTTCACCCTTTACTTATTGGATAAAAGAAAAGTTATGGCGACTCTAGTTATCCGCAACATTTGCGATAAAACACAAAAACAAGTCATTTCTCCAACCGTATTACAGAACTGACAACTCTACTGGGGAAAAGATATAAAATGTGGGGTTACCTTATATTTATATCTTTTTTAAAATGCTTTCCTTGTTTGCTTTGTATGCTTTACATTTAGGGCTTGCTCGAGTTTACTTTTCTTTCAAAGATCCTACACCCAGATCTGGGGACATTTTAGGTAAGTAGAAATAGATCATGGAAATTATACAGCATATAACGATATGGTTGAAGTGATGGCTACAATAGTGCGACACATTGGTTTTTACTTGTGTCCCTCGAGTCAGTCGGGGAAATACTAGGTTGCCTCGTGGTGTCATAAGCACTAACTGACCTTTAGAACCTTAATTGATCTAACTTAGCCATTAAAAGGTAGTGAGATAGCCGACTTTAGTGAAATATGAAGTTGGTTGATACTCGATGCTATGCTTATTGAAATTCGACTCTCGGGTTTTGTTTGGTGGCAAGTTAATTTTCGTGCTAAACAACACATGTGACAAAAATCAGTGATAGTGAGATCCCTAGAACTCGGTTACTTCTTTAGGACAGGTTGAGCTAACTAAACTTCAAGAGGGTACTCACCTATGAACCCCATGCAAGCCTTAAACCTAAGGCTCTTGTGTGCTTTATTTGTGTTTGTTATCTGTTTAAACATGACATCATAACATCATGACATCATATCATGACTAACAATTTCAAGGAGCTAGGGGGTTTATCTTTGTTCTGTGTTATAGGTCATGGCTTCTAGTCGCAGAAATACTATCTGAATCAACTTCGTAAGGGTACCTTCCAAGGTTGAGGAATTAGTCTCAAAGGTTCTTGACAATTCTCAATTCACCAAGAGACATGGTCATCTACTTAATTTGGTTACTCCTGGTTTCCAAGAAGACATGATGAGTGTTTTGTTGCAGTTCTTTGATCATAAGCATCATTATTTTACCTTCCCGGATTATCAATTGGTTCCCACAATGGAAGAGTTCTCTAAATTACTCAGAGTGTCTATTCTTGATCAGATACCTTTAACCGGTCTAGAGCAAGTTCCGAAACCTGAAGACATCGCAACAACCTTACATCTGATATCACTCAGGCATATATCACTATTATTGAACGCTGTGGGGAATTCCCTAATGTACCACTCCTTGGTATAATAGGGGGAATCACTTACAACCCTTCTATAGCTCTATGTCAGTTTGGTTATGCTCGAAGAGATGGTCCTCATGATATGCCCATCCAGGGTATTATGTTCGACTATGAGAATGATCCTCAAAATTACCATCAAAGGTTTACACGTGCTTGGGGTATGGTCAATAAGATTGATAGAAAGACTTTGGGACAAAAGAATTTCATTCCTCTAGAGCCTTACCTCAAGTGGGTGCGGTCTCGTGCTCAAAATCTTAAAATGCCATATCCTGCTATCCTATCAGTGATCGTAGAACCTGTTATTGAAGGAGATGCTCCTCATACCGTTCTTTATCCCCATATGCATATTGACTTCAAAGAATTATAGAAGTCTTGGATTCAACTCAAGGAAGAAAGGGATACCTTTAAAACTCAACTCTATGCTAGTGAGAAGAAAGTAATGGTGCTGGCGAAATGACTCCATGAAGAACAAAGCCTTAATGCATATGTCAACACAAAGAGGAAGCTCCCATGGAAGACTTGAATTCATATTTTGTTTGTTTGCAACTTTTCTTGTTATCATTATAAGCCTAGAAGACAATTATAATTTGAGCTTGTTACTAAAATTTCTATTGTTTCCTTTTGTTTAAGCAAATTTAAATTCTAGAAAGGTCCTTGAAAACATCGCACTTGTATTTACATATCATGCATATCATCACATAACATGTACTTTCTAGACAGGTTTTCTCATCTTCTTGCTGTTTATTTCAGTAAAAGATGGCACTCTAACAAACTGTGAAAGAACTTCAAGCTCAAAACGCTAAAGTTCAGCAAATGTTCTTGGACTTAGCTAATGGCCAAGATGAGTTGAAGACTCTCATCACAAAGGGGAACAAGAAGAAGACTAAAACCCTAAATTTTGAGGTCCCCGTGAATGAAGATGATAACTAAGAAGAGGATGACAAGAGTGTGAAAGCTGAAGAAGATAACAACCTTGGTTCTGGCCAAACTTCTGATGAAGACTATTCTGCTGAACAATATCCTCCCGCTGACGACAAATACAAGCAGCTAAAAGATTAACTTATTTCGGGGGTTGTTATCCCTTACAAGTTCAAGGTTCCTACTTTTTCCAAATATGATGGTGTGTTATGTCCAAAGCTTCATCTGCAGTCTTATATTCGGAAGATCCAACCCAATACTGCTGACAGAAAGTAATGGGTTAACTTCTTTCAAGAGAGTTTATCTGGGATATAACATAAATGGTTATATCAGTTAGAGGGAACCAATATCCACACTTGGGAAGGCCTGGTTGGTGCTTTTTACAAGTGGTATCAATACAATACTAACTTTGAAGGAAAATTGCGATCAAAACGCAGCGGAATATAAAAATTTCCTTTAGAGATCCTTACGAATGAGCATGGTCAGTGATAGAAAGTTTTACCTCCTGTGGCGATTTAGACCTTTGATGTCGTGATCACGAGCGTTGATGAAGAACAACGCCTCTACTCAGTCCACACGAACAGATCGCTTCCGGTCACAGTGCTAGCTGATCACGAACGGAAACCTTGAGTGAGAGAGAGAGTCAAAAACGAAAATGCATCAAGTGAAAAAACTTCATCACAAGTGATCTATTTATAGAATCACTCGTGTGGGCTACAAGCTAAAAGCCCAATTAAGGCTATAAGCTAAAAGCCCAATTAAGCTTATGGACATCATACCTTATGATGTACCATATATCACTTATCCACGTGGTACCTTACCACTTTCCGTATTACACTTAAGTGCACCGTACCTTACGGTGTTCCTTATTTATTCTATCTCTCATCAACCTGTCCTTATGTGTGTGACCCTGTAGGTTTTCGCGATGTTGGCAATTATATTAAATTACACATTTAATATAATAAACAGTGAGCGGTATCTAGCAACACATCACTGTTACCCAAGTCACGAAAATGTCATGTGATCTGACCAAACCTTTTCCGTGATAATATTTGTGTTGTACAATTACCCTTTTGCCCTCATGTCTATATTGAACACAAGGCATACACTGTGTCACCCTTGTCCAGTTCAATATTGGGCCCTTAGACATTTATCCTGTTATGCAGGATGAGCAAATTCCATCTAGGTCACTCATGTCCCTTAGCATGCTTTTTGAAGTACCCATCAACCATCTTTATAGTCATCCAGTTACGGATGACGTTTGATCAGCAATAAAGTACTTGACTCTACATCTAGGGTCCATAGTGGTTTCAGGTCGAAGGGTGGTATACACCATTATCATCATGAGAATAACTTATGACACTTTGCATAACATTCTATGTAGTATTCTCATAACGGGTCAATCCAGTATAAATATTACTCCTAATATTCATACCTATGTCAAGACTTGATAACTCCTTATCTATGATCCATGAGATGTGATCATCAATCTATCTTCATAATAATCTTAATGCTTTAATGTTATCCCACTTCACATTAAAGCTTGACTACGGATACTTTAAGAATAGTTTCTTATGTTTAATGGGATCTCATGATTAAGTCACACTTAACATTTCATTAAACCAATAAACCATTCTAGGGACTTTATTATTTTGGAAAACATAATAAAGAAATGCCTTTTATTATTAATAAATAATTCGATACAAGTACCAAAAGTATTGGCCTCTAGGGCTTACACCAACAATCTCCCACTAGCACTAGAGCCAATCAGGCATACCCCTAATACCCATAGATCTAGTATGTCCATCATGCTTCAGTTGCGCAAGAGGCTTTGTTAATGGGTCAGCAACATTGTCAAGTGTAGGTACTCTGCATATTTTCACATCTCCCCGATCGATTATCTCTCGAATGAGATGATAACGCCTAAGTATGTGTTTGGATCGTTGGTGAGATCTAGGCTCCTTAGCTTGTGCGATAGCACCATTGTTATCACAATAGAGATCAATGGGATCCACAATGCTATGGACTATGCCAAGTTCACTAATGAACTTCTTGATCCAAACAGCTTCCTTTGCTGCAGTTGAGGCAGCAATATACTCAGCCTCGGTTGTAGAATCAGCAACTGTATCTTGCTTTGAACTTTTCCAGCTCACAGCGCCACCATTTAAACAAAACACATAACCAGATTGCGATCTAAAGTCATCCTTATCTGTCTGGAAGCTAGCATCAGTGTATCCAATTACAGCAAGCTCTTCCTGACCTCCATATATCAAGAATGAATCCTTAGTCCTTCTCAAGTACTTAAGGATATTCTTGACAGCTACCCAATGAGCATCACCGGGATTAGACTGGTACCTACTCGTTGCACTTAAAGAATACGAGACATCTGGTCGAGTACATAGCATGGCATACATGATAGATCCTATTGCAGATGCATATGGAATCTTATCCATGCGATCCCTTTCTTCCTTACTTGAAGGGGATTGTGCTTTTGACAGACACATGCCATGTTGCATAGGTATGAATCCTTTCTTGGAATCATGCATATTAAAGCGTCTCAACACTTTTTCTATGTATGTACTCTGACTTAGGCCAAGCAGTTTTTGTGACCTATCTCTATAGATCCTGATTCCTAATATATAGGCTGCTTCACCTAGGTCCTTCATTGAAAAGCATTTCCCTAACCAAGTCTTCACTTGTTGCAAGGTAGGGACATCGTTTCCAATGAGTAATATGTCATCTACATATAATACCAGGAATACGATCATGCTCCCACTAACCTTCTTGTAGACACAAGGCTCATCTTCATTCTTGATGAATCCATATTGTTTTACTGTTTCATCAAAACGAAGATTCCAGCTTCTGGAAGCTTGCTTCAATCCATAAATTGATCGCTGTAACTTACATATCTTTTGGGCTTCCTCTGGTATGTCAAATCCTTCAGGTTGTGTCATGTACACATCCTCAAGAAGATTCCCATTAAGGAAAGCAGTTTTGACATCCATCTGCCATATTTCATAATCATGATATGCAGCGATAGCAAGTAAAATCCGAACAGATTTAAGCATTGCAACTGGTGAAAAGGTTTCATCATAGTCCACCCCATGAATTTGTTTATAGCCTTTTGCAACCAGTCTTGCCTTATAGGTATGTACCTTACCATCCATGTCAGTCTTCTTTTTGAAGACCCACTTGCATCCTATAGGGTTAACTCCTATAGGAGGCTCTACCAAGGTCCAAACCTGGTTTGTGTACATGGAATCCATTTCAGATTTCATGGCTTCTAGCCACTTCTCGGACTCAGGACCAGTTATGGCCTCTTGGTAGGTCACAGGCTCATCTTGATCCATGAGTAATACATCACCCTGATCACTTATGAGATATCCATATCTCTCAGGTTGTTGACGTATCCTGCTTGACCTACGTTGGTCTTGTTCTACTTGAGCAGGTTGCTCTTCCACAACTACTTGTGTTTCCTGCTCTAATTCCTCCATAGGTGTATCAATGCTTTGTGGTTCTTGAATTTCTTCAAGCTCTACTTTCCTCCCACTGATTCTTTTGGAAATAAAATCCTTTTCCAGAAAAACTCCAGTTCGAGCGACAAACACTTTGCCCTCAGAAGGATTATAGAAGTAATACCCTCTTGTTTCTTTAGGATACCCAACAAATAAGCATTTGTCAGATTTGGGCTCAAGCTTAGTTGAAATTTGTCGTTTCACATAAACTTCACAACCCCAAATCTTCATGTAAGACATATGTGGTTTCTTACCACTCCATATCTCATATGGTGTCTTCTCAACCTTTTTGGATGGAACTCGGTTAAGTGTGTAAGCTGCAGTCAATAGTGCATGTCCCCAAAAGGAGTTCGGAAGATCGGCGTGACTCATCATGGATCGAACCATGTCTAACAAGGTCCGATTTCTTCTCTCGGATACACCATTCCATTGTGGTGTTCCGGGAGGAGTAAGTTGGGATAAAATCCCACATTCCTTTAGATGGTCATCAAACTCTAGGCTTAAATATTCACCGCCTCGATCTGATCGAAGAACTTTAATATTCTTACCTAGTTGGTTTTGTACTTCATTCTTGAATTCCTTGAATTTTTCAAAGGTTTCAGATTTGTGTTTCATTAAATACACATAACCATATCTACTGAAATCATCAGTAAATGTGATGAAGTATTGAAAACCTCCTCTGGCTGGTATGTTCAGTGGTCCACATACATCAGTATGTATGAGGGCCAAAAGATCATTAGCCCTTTCACCTTTTCCTGTGAATGGGGACTTTGTCATCTTTCCAATTAAACAAGATCTGCATGTCTCATATGATTCATAATCAAAAGAGTCCAAGAGTCCATCTTTATGGAGTTTGGAAATGCGTTTCTCATTTATGTGGCCTAAGCGACAGTGCCAAAGATAGCTTGGATTTAACTCATTAGGTTTAATCCGTTTAGTATTAATGTTATAAATTGGCATTTCAAGATCAAGGACATATAGTCCATTGTTCATTTGTGCAGAAGCATAGAATATATCATTCAAATAAATAGAGCAACAATTGTTCTTTATTATAAATGAAAAACCAAACTTGTCCAAACAAGAAACGGAAATAATATTCCTACTAATTGCAGGTACATAATAACAGTTCTCTAACTGAATTATTAAACCACTAGGTAAAGTCAAAACATAAGTTCCTACGGCTAAAGCAGCAACCTTTGCTCCATTTCCAACTCGTAGGTCAACTTCACCTTTTGCCAAATCTCTACTCCTTTTTAGCCCCTGCACATTAGTACAAATGTGAGAACCGCATCCAGTATCTAATACCCATGATGCAGAAGTAGATAAATTAATTTCAATAACAAAAATACCTGAATTTGAAGTCCCTACTCCATTGTTCTTATCTTCCAGGTACTTTGGGCAGTTTCTCTTCCAATGTCCGGTCTTACCGCAATGGAAGCAAGTGCCCTCCTTTGCTATGCCTCCACTAGGCTTCAAAGCAGGAACAGTAGGTTTAGGCTTGGCAACTTCCTTGCCTTTCCCTTTACCAAACTGCTTGGTAGGCCTCTTGTTCAGCTTCTTTCCATTACTGACCATCAGAATGGACTTCCCTTTTGTCTTCATATTCTGCTCAGCAGTTTTCAACATGCTTAGCAATTCTGGAAGACTCTTATCCATGTCATTCATGTTGAAATTCATGACAAACTGATTAAAGCTATCTGGCAACGATTGCAAGATAAAATCAGTTGCAAGTTCCTTTCCAAGCGGAAACCCTAACCTTTCAAGGTTCTCCACATACCCAATCATTTTGAGTACATGGGGACCTACAGGGTTTCCCTCAGATAACTTGCTGTTAAAAAGGGCCTTTGAAACCTGAAACCTCTCATTTCTTGCCTGCTCTTGATAGAGCATTTTCAGATGTCCGATCATATCGAACGCTGACATGTTCTCGTGTTGCTTTTGCAACTCCGAGTTCATAGTAGCTAGCATGAGACAAGCGGCTTCATTAGCATCATCGAGATGCTTCTTATAAGCTTCTCTTTCTGCCTTAGGTGCCGAACTAGGCGGTTCCTCTTCAGGAACAGGTGTCTCCAAGACATACAGCTTCTTATCGTGCTTGAGGACAATCCTCAGATTTCGGTGCCAATCCAGGAAATTTGTCCCAGACAATTTTTCCTTATCTAGGATTGATCGCAAAATATGGTTGTTTGTTGTCATGGTAATCTACAAAAAAAATGAAAATATAAGTATCATTAAAACAACATATTTAATTAGGCCTTTAATCAAATATGCTCCCACTATTTTACTCAAACCAAATGACCCTCATCATTTGATTCGGAAAATCCCGTTGGAAGACTTTCTAGTGGGTCGAGATCCATATTTCACTTTGTTCTAAGTCAGCGTTAGGCTGATTACACAAAACTAGGTTATTTAGGTAGGAACTCCTTCCAATTGTATCTCATACAACTCTCGAATATTTTCAGTTGGGTGAATAACTCCTTATTCTAATTCATCATATGAATCATTCCCAACTCTTGCTTCTAAACATGTATAATCTTATTATAATGTGTTTAGTTAAGTTTGACCCATTGTTTTAGCAGTTGGATATTACAATTATCCCATCGCACCTTACTAATATAGAACATGCACCTCGCGTAGGCGAAACCTACATTATTCGATACTAGTCTTGATGAGTGCTAAAACTTGGAAAGCATGAACTTAATATTTAACTTGAGGGATTTTGTTATTAGTTTGATCTCACCGGCTTAACATGCAATTCGTCTCTCTCATGCATCAACATACAAACACATGCATCAATATACATAAAAGGATACAGTTATGGCCCCTAGCGCAATTGTTCTCCCAAGCCAATGAGAGAACCTAAGCTAACCTAATAACGATCTAAACTTCTCCAAGCAAGATCTCCAAGGTTATCCTCCTTTGATATTGTATTCTTCTCTTTCTTCATAACATTACATTACATAAAAGAAACTCGTTTTACATACGAGGGAGTGAGATGAGAAAAGAAGTTACATCAAGAATTTTAGAGAGAGGCACGACACGCAGGCCGTATTTTACAATCACAAAACAAAATAAAGGAAAAAACTAAGGCCATAACTGATCACCACAAGACAATAATAATAAACACACTTTTATTATTAGTTTAAATTTCTGTTAATTAAAAAAAGGCAAATTAAATTTCGATGATTGATCACACTACGCAGAGTTAGCCGGGGGTTCCGCTGCCCGGTCAGCGGACGGTGGTTCCGCTGACCGTTCAGCGGACGGGGGTCAAGGGGGCAGCGCCCCTTTGCGGGGTTGTCAGGGGCAGCGCCCCGGCGCAAAATTTTAATGAACAATTCATTTGAAATCAGCGTCATTTTCGCACAACTCTTGTGCATTCACAACCCTAATCGCATGACTCTACAACAACACAACCCTTGTGCCGTCATGAACCCTAATGCAACAGTTTCATGCTGTCAAACACATCTCGATTGGTAATTCAATATGATTAATCACATGCCATTGCTTCACCATACTAATGTCGGATTCCGAAGCATATGAACAGTGATCGGTCAAAGGAATAACAATCATCAAGTGTTTGAATGAACGAAACAGAAACAGTATATCACATATACCATCATTGCATCAGATTTACTTATATCACGATCGATGTATCGCTGCTTCACCATACTAATGTCGGATTCCGAAGCATAGTCAACATCAATCATCCAAATCGAAACAGAAACAGTATATCACATATACCATCGTTGCATCAGATTTACTTATATCATATATAAGAGTGATCGATCTTATTTGTGTAACCTATGGACGATCGATGTATCGCTGCTTCACCATACTAATGTCGGATTCCGAAGCATAGTCAACATCAATCATCCAAATCGTACACAACAGATGCCAAATTTAATTAATCGTTTATTATTCAATTCATTCTGTTTTTAATCGAATCAAAACAGAAAATATAGAACATAAACAACTATCAGATCCATGGTTTCGTAAGTGGCTCTGATACCACTGAAGGAAAATTGCGATCAAAACGCAGCGGAATATAAAAATTTCCTTTAGAGATCCTTACGAATGAGCATGGTCAGTGATAGAAAGTTTTACCTCCTGTGGCGATTTAGACCTTTGATGTCGTGATCACGAGCGTTGATGAAGAACAACGCCTCTACTCAGTCCACACGAACAGATCGCTTCCGGTCACAGTGCTAGCTGATCACGAACGGAAACCTTGAGTGAGAGAGAGAGTCAAAAACGAAAATGCATCAAGTGAAAAAACTTCATCACAAGTGATCTATTTATAGAATCACTCGTGTGGGCTACAAGCTAAAAGCCCAATTAAGGCTATAAGCTAAAAGCCCAATTAAGCTTATGGACATCATACCTTATGATGTACCATATATCACTTATCCACGTGGTACCTTACCACTTTCCGTATTACACTTAAGTGCACCGTACCTTACGGTGTTCCTTATTTATTCTATCTCTCATCAACCTGTCCTTATGTGTGTGACCCTGTAGGTTTTCGCGACGTTGGCAATTATATTAAATTACACATTTAATATAATAAACAGTGAGCAGTATCTAGCAACACATCACTGTTACCCAAGTCACGAAAATGTAATGTGATCTGACCAAACCTTTTCCGTGATAATATTTGTGTTGTACAATTACCCTTTTGCCCTCATGTCTATATTGAACACAAGGCATACACTGTGTCACCCTTGTCCAGTTCAATATTGGGCCCTTAGACATTTATCCTGTTATGCAGGATGAGCAAATTCCATCTAGGTCACTCATGTCCCTTAGCATGCTTTGTGAAGTACCCATCAACCATCTTTATAGTCATCCAGTTACGGATGACGTTTGATCAGCAATAAAGTACTTGACTCTACATCTAGGGTCCATAGTGGTTTCAGGTCGAAGGGTGGTATACACCATTATCATCATGAGAATAACTTATGACACTTTGCATAACATTCTATGTAGTATTCTCATAACGGGTCAATCCAGTATAAATATTACTCCTAATATTCATACCTATGTCAAGACTTGATAACTCCTTATCTATGATCCATGAGATGTGATCATCAATCTATCTTCATAATAATCTTAATGCTTTAATGTTATCCCACTTCACATTAAAGCTTGACTACGGATACTTTAAGAATAGTTTCTTATGTTTAATGGGATCTCATGATTAAGTCACACTTAACATTTCATTAAACCAATAAACCATTCTAGGGACTTTATTATTTTGGAAAACATAATAAAGAAATGCCTTTTATTATTAATAAATAATTCGATACAAGTACCAAAAGTATTGGCCTCTAGGGCTTACACCAACAATTGCACCGACTCGTGCGCAATTACAAAGTATGGCTATGGGCTCGAATGAAGGATTTAAAGAGTATGCCCAAAAGTGGATAGATCTGGCTAGAAGGGTGCAACCTCCTTTATCTGACAGGGAGATGGTTGATATGTTCATAGGTACTCTGATCGGGCCTTTCTTTAATCATCTTATCAGAAGCTCCTCATCTGGTTTTACCGAGCTAATTCTAACTGGGGAACATGTAGAAGATGGTATCAAGAGTGGAAAATTCAAGTGGCTGTTGCGACTGGTTTTTAAATCAAGAGTCGCCACTATTAGTTTTTATCCTAGGGAAGGGAATCTAATAGGAAACCCTAATTCGAAGACAGAGATTCTAGGTTTTGGACTTCATTAGATGAAAGGAAGGTGTTAGACACCTTTCATCTACCTTTTTCACAAGGATACTAGGTTTTAGGTTTAGATTTGGTTTTATAGGGGAACTCCCCACGATTTTTGATCGTATGCCTATGTATCCTCTTATTAGAAATCAGAGTCCCAATTCGTAGTTCTTATGGGGTTGGTGTTTTTTATGGGTTGCAAATGTATTTTGAATCACCTTGCATTTTGACCGGGAGTAGTGATTGCGGAGATTTTGGCTAAATGCGTGATTAGTCAAAATGCGTTTGAAACCCTTTTGTAAAAACAGTTGTTTAGATTAGTTTGTTGCGAAAAATAGTTTGATGTTTGTTTGTATTTTTTAATCGTATTAATTGCAAAAATTCTTGATTAATGCATCATATAAAAATATTTTATTCAATACATAAAAAATGTTCATGAGTTTTAAATAAAAATAATTTGGATGATAATATAATAACATTTACATATAATAAATAATAATACTATAAATAAAAAATATGATAATAAAAATTAATATTAATAATAATAATAATAAATATAAAGAAAAGGAAATAAATAATATGAAATGAAAATAGAATTAAAAAAATAAAATAATTAATTACTCTAAGGGGGTGCAGTTTCTAATTGCTAAGTAAACAAATGGGTGTTAAAAGGATTCTGGGCTAGCCCAAATATAATTCTGGGCAGGGGGTGCTAACTGTCTTGCTTGTTAGGAAATATGAGCAAAGGGGGGGGGGGGTGTAAAGCAGTGGGCTTAGGCCCAACGAGTTTGAAAAGTGTTCTGTTTGATTACGTGTGGGAGGGAGTACGTTAGTTATCATGAAACTTGGCCTAAAGACCGTTTGATCGACATCATGCAGACGAGATTGAGGGAACATGCTAACTATCATATGCGCGCGGGTACGGGATTGAACAGAATACCAAAGTTTGTTTTAATTAATTTTTTGTTTTGACCCTTATAGTAAATCATTATCTTCCCCTTCTCTCTTTCTCGCTGCACCCATAACCCTTACCAACCCACTAAAACCCTATATCTCTCTTCCTTTTTCCCCACAGTGGCTCAACCAAACCTTACCCCAAATCCCCAACCAACATTCAAAAAGAAAAAAAACAAAGTCAAACTTTCGCGATGTCGTTCTGAGCTTTTTCGATTCTGGTTTGAGCTAACCCATTCTTTCTCTCTTTTTTTTTTGTAGATTGTGGTGGCGGCCGATGATGGCGGTGGACGCGATTGCAGCGATGGTACAATTAGGGTTCTAGATATTGGAACCCCAAATTCTCTCCTCTGTATTCTTATTCTTCTTTTTCCTTGCTCTTCTGCGGTCTTCGAAGCCCTTTCTCTTTGTCTTTTTTCTACTGTCAAATCCGCCTCCCCCTTTTCTGTTAATTCATGTAGTTATTTATAGGTTTATTTTAGTTTAGGGTTTTGTTTGAATTTTTAGAATTTGGATAGCATAGATTGAGGATTTGAAATCAATTAGGGATTGGATTGTATGATGTACTTTATTTAATTGGATTTGGTTATTTTATACACTGAATGTAATTGATTTCTATGGATTTGGTTTAGTATAATATATTTTGGAGATTTGATATTAGCTTAAGGATTTGATTTTAACAGTATATGTTAGTGCAAAAACCATCGTGAATTTTGGCTATGATTTGAACAGTTCTTGTTTCTAATACTTGGGCTTGCGCTGATTTTGGTTATTTAGCCCAGCAACACTTAACAAAATAGGTCCTTGCGCTTTGTTCGTTATTCCAGCAATATTGTTCTTCCATTACAAAAAAGTTTATTGTTATTATTTTTTTAATACAACCAGGCCCAATTGATTATTTAACTAAAAGTCTTCAAT
This sequence comes from Vicia faba, assembly GCA_948472305.1. Taxonomy (NCBI): domain Eukaryota; kingdom Viridiplantae; phylum Streptophyta; class Magnoliopsida; order Fabales; family Fabaceae; genus Vicia; species Vicia faba. Next base: position 264,958,231 of record OX451740.1, read on the forward strand.
AATAAATAAATTTTATTTTAATGACCAATGAAAACATTATTTAAAAGAAAGTTTAACAACAATAAAAACATGTCACGTTTTCTCTTTAAATAAATATATGTTACTTATTATACTTCTCTTATATATATATATATATATATATATATATATATATATATATATATATATATATATATATATATATATATATATATATATATATATATATATATATATATATATATATATATATTTAAATTAACATAATAACAACATCAATCTTAATAATACTTCCTTAAAACAACAAAGCAACAAATGGGCTGCTTAATGGGCCTTAAATAGCAATTCCACCCCTTTCTTTAATAACAATAACTTAAAATTAAGTGGACTTAATAATTTAATAACTTAGTAATTATTAATTTTGAAATAATTTTCCATTTTCGAATCTCTTGGGCCATAGGCCAACATGCTTCGCGAATGGGTTCACGGATACACGAGTCTTTCTGATTTAGAAAGCCCAACTCTCCTAAATTTAAAGTACACCCCCTGATCCTCTTGAGTAAGGATGGGCCATCAGATACTATTGTACCATCTTTAATTAAATATTTCTTCTATTTTAATTTTAAAACGAAATCGTCTAGGTAGGGTAAATTTGGGGTACGACAGCTGCCCCTATTCAATTATCTTCCAATCAAATAGCGTGAGAATATACGAATCTTATGCATTTTGATTGGGAGTTTATTAAATACTTGGAATACCACAAAATATGTCCGACGAAGATAAATTTACGCTGATATAGCATACCCTTGCGAGTCTTGAGGAAGTAGGCAAAGATGATGATATATCGCTTACTAGGGTTTGATGACGAGGCAGATGGTCTTGAGCTTGAGAGTGCAGTTTTGTATGTCTTGGTTTGGTTTTGATTATTCACCTATTTGGAGGATGAATAAAATAATAATTGATGATGCATGGCTTCTTGAAGGCTGAGGCCATGGGTTATGTTTGCGAGTCGCTGTATGACGTCTTAGGCGATAAGCTATTCTTTGGTTTCCGAGCATCGCTGCATGAAGTCTGAGGCGATGGTCTGTGTTGTGGAATAAAGAAACACATTGCTGCATGAAGTCTTAGGCAATGGGTTAGGTTTGCAAATCACTATGTGAAGTATGAGGCGATAGGCTAGATTTTGGTTTTCAAGCATTATTGTATGAAGTCTGAGGCGATGGTCTGTGTTGCGGAATAAAGAAACACATTACTGCATAAAGTCTTAGGAAATGGGTTAGGTTCGTAAATTGTTGCATGAAGTCTGAGGTGATAGGCTGGATTTTGGTTTTCGAACATCGCTGCATGAAGTCTGAGGTGATGGTCTGTATTGCGGAATAAAGAAATACATTGTTGTATGAAGTCCTAGGCAATGGGCTAGGTTCGCAAATAGCTGCGTGAAGTCTGAGGCGATGAGTTTAAATTTTGGTTTTCAAGCATCGTTGTATGAAGTCTGAGGCAATGGTCTGTGTTTCATAATAAATAAACACATTGCTACATGACGTCTTAGGCAATGGTTTTTATTATGGAACAAGGAACCACATTGTTGTATGATGTCTTAGGAAGTGGGTTAGGTTCGCGAATCGCTGCATAAAGTCTGAGGCGATAGGCTAAATTTGGTTTTTAAGTATCACTGCATGAAGTCTAAGGTGATGGTCTGTGTTTCGGAATAAAGAAACGCATTGTTGCATGAAGTCTTAGGAAATGGTCTTTATTAAGAAACAAGGAACCACACTATTTCACGACGTCTTAGGCAGTGGGTTAGATGAAGAGAATAAATTGCTGCGTGGAGTCTTAGGCAATGTACCGAGCTTCGTACATTACTGCATGAAGACTTAGGTAATTAACTGAACACATCACTACATGGAGACTTTGCTGATGGGATGAACGCGTCACGACATGTAGACTTAGGTGACGGGTTGAATCATAGGAGAAGTGTTTTGTTGGTTTACCCTTAGATAGCTAAATTGAGGGTGAGGTTTCTTATTTGCTTATTGACATGGAACCCTGAATATATGTGTATTGTATGTATGCAAAAACGTATAGTGTATGTATGCTTTGGATATGCAAAACATGTGTGTGAAATGTGTGTAAAATGCGTGTATGCCTTGAAATGTTATGAAGAATATTTCTGGTATTCTCCCCTTTACACCATGGGTTTTGAGTTACCAATTCCATGGCATTGTATGTTATGTTGTTGTAGCATTTGTTGAATTTGATTTGAATACGGTGAAAAAATGTTAGCAAGCTTTTGACTGATTTTCTTGTATTGTAAGCCCAAGCGTAGGTGTAAACATATGTGCAGACCTTGTGTTGTAGGTGCAGGCGTAGGTGTAGATGTATGTGTTGGACGTAGACTTTTTGTGTCGTGAGCGTAGACATGTGTATAGACTCTTATGTTGTAAGTGCAGGAATAGGCGCAACCATGCATAGGGACGTGGACGTGGATTTTATTTTGATGTTTTTCTAACCAAAATGCTTTTTGATATTTTTGTCAAATGCTTTTATTTGTTAATTTCCCCGAAATGATTTCAAGACAATATTCACAAGTAATGATCGTAGTACTTTGTAAACAAGTCTGAAAAAAGAAAAAAATGTAATTCAAAAGATGCAAAGAAAGCAAATGTTTTATTAATATGCCTCTGAATAGGCGATAATACAAGATGCAATTCCTAGAAAGAGTTAATTACAGAAAGTTTTAAAACCGTAAATGGCAATGAAAATGATAATTGCTGTCGTTGTTCCCCAATATCCTTTTAATGGCTCTTATCTCATTTGCTTCTGAGTCGTATGATTTAGACCCATCTCCCCCTTCGTGGTTCGTAGTCGTAGTTCATAGATCGTAGTCTTTTAGTTCTTTATTTCTTTTTGAATGATCCCTAATTTTTCCTGGATTTCCCTTTCGGGTTTTCAATCCACCTTGATAAATTTTTTTGTTATATGCCCCTAATTTTTGCCTGGATCGCCCTTTAGGGTTTTCGATCCACCATGACGCTCATTTTTACCTAAGTCGCCCGTTTAGGTTTTGAACTTAGCGAGCTTTTTTATACATAGTATTTTTTTACTGTGTCTGAACTTGCCGGATGCGGTAGTTCTTCCTCATCCATTGTTATGAGGATGAGACCACTACCAGAGGATATTTTTTTGACTATGTATGGACCTTCGTGAAGAAGTGAAAAACACAAGAAGGGGGGTTGAATTGTAAAACTTGAAATCAAATGAAGACAACACGTTATTTTTATCCTGGTTTGTTTGATCTCAAACTACTCCAGTCCACCCGTCAAGGTGATTTCGCCTTTCTCCAACGAGGTCTTAATCCACTATATTCAACTGAATATTACAACTGCTTTAACAACTGCTAAAGCCTTCTTGAGTCTAAACCACAGACCGGTTTCTCAAGGAAATTCTTTCTTACAGATAAATGAATACTATGTGTGTTGAATGTTTTCTACAAAACTTTATATCACAACTGTGATAATACACAATTTAAGCTTATGTGAAACTAGGATGCTATGACTATAGAGTAAACAATTTGAGAGATATAGCAAGCTGTATGAGTGAGGATGAAGATGATTTGCTTTAGGCATGTAAAGAGTTGTAGAGCATTAGCCAATTCATTTCTCACTGACTTGTTTATATAGACTTGGAAAAGATACGTTGTAGTCAATTATTCCATTTCAATGCCCATTACGTTCTTTCCATATTGAGGAGATCTTTGTCTTGGAATACAACCATTGGTAATAAAGTGTCTTGAATGCACAGTACCATTGTCAATTCAGCGTGTTATTGGCTTTTGGCTTATTTTGACGCTTCTAGGTGTTGATGATATTGTTTTGGTCTTGATCAGAGTTTAGAGTATGTTAAGCGCAGATCTGTTCATCAAGCTTCAGCGTAAGCACATGCTTTGATCTTCTGATGCTGGCATATGATATTTCATCTTCTGATGCTGATGTTGACATTCTTATGCTGATATCCATCAGAGTTTCTGTAAATGCACAATATAATTTTTAGGTAGCATATATGTCTCATATGAATTATACAATTTATTTAATCTAGCATTTTGTTATCATCAAAACTTTAACTTAGGGTAGTAGATTTAAACTTTGTTCTAACAATCTCCCCCTTTTTGATGATGACAAAAACCGGATATTTTCAATTGAAATTTAAAGAAAAAATATCAGAGATAACCAAATAATAAATTTGTATCAGCGATAAACAGAAATGTATCAAAGACAAGAATATAGGGAATAGAAAGGTATCAGAGTTATGATCAGAAAAACTCCCCCTGAGTTCATTACTTCCCTTTTAATTCCATGAGTCCTTTAGCATCAGATCTTTATTGAACTTTCTTTGAGCATCAGATCTTTCCTTTACTAGAGCAGAGCTTCAGTGTGTTAGAGTTCATCAGATTCTTGTACCTGTAAGCTTATGCAGAACAAAGAAACATTCAAGTATATCAGAGTGTTAGAATGTTTGAGACTTTTGTCTCAGTAATCCGTTATTGAAAAATATCATTCTTTCTCCCCCTTTTTGTCAGCAATCAAAAAGTGCAAATAATTGAAGTTAAAAACGATCAGTGCAGAAAAACGATTGTATTCAGTTCAGAGCTCAGAAAATATTACATATAACATGTAAAGAAAACAGTGAAAACATCAAGAATCAAAATCTAAGAATGGGGAGGAAGGCGTGTGAACAGAGCTTCTAGCATGTTCTTAATCTGATCAGTGGTTTCCTTCTGCTGATGCACCATGCTGACTACTAAGTCAATCTTACTATCCTGAACATCCATCCTTTCCTTCATTCGTTGATCATTCTCATCCATTCTCTCCTGCAGTCTAAGATCATTTTGCTTCAGCTCTTCAAGAGTCTGCCTGTCCAATGCAGCTTGAGAGATGTCAGAATCAGGATGCTTCTGAGAGGTTTTTGCAATAATTTCTTCTTGACTTAAATCTTCAGCTGGAATCGTCTGTTCTTCTGCTGGTTGAACTGTTGAAGCTGGACGCTTTTCAGACCAAGGCTCACTGTCCAAAAGAAGAACTTTATCATTCAGCAGACCTTCAATTTCTTTCAGCAGATTGCTGAAGTTCTGTTGAGCCTGTTCATAGCTTTGGTCTTGCAGCTTAAAGGTTTCAGCGCATACCCATCCTCTGAATTGTGTCCAGAGGTGGTCTGAAACAGCAGGATCAATCACTTCCAGACTAGCCTATTTTAGAGAAGAAATCTACTTCTGCATGTCTGTTTCAAAATTCAAGATGCTAGAACCAACATCTGGTTGTTTGGGTTTGGGAATGGCGGTTTTAGTTTTAAGGGCAGCAAGGCGTTCAAGGACTGTTAGATCAATGAAGGTCTTGCTGTGGTCATCTGGATTTTGCTTGGGTGAGGGAGTAGGAGAATCAGGAATGATTATTGGACTGGATGGGGTATTAGGTGGAGTAATTTCTAGTGAGGATGGTAGTTAAGGCATATTAACAGTGGTGCCACCGGGAAATTGAATGGCTAAGGGTTGTGGTTCAGCGGATTCAGATGATTGAGGTTCAGGGGATTGAGCCTCAGAGTGTTGAGACTCAGGTTGTGGAGATGATTCCTGTTGAGGTGAAGGTGGATTAAGTTCTGGTTGTGGAGATGGAGGTTGTGGAATTTCTGATTCTGGTGAGTGTGGATCTTCTGGTATTGGTGAGAATGTAGTTTCTGGTTGAGGTGAATGGGGAGTTTCTGGTTGAGAATTTGGATTTTCTATATGGGGATCGGAAGAGTGTTGATCTATTTCTGAAGGAACTTTTTCAAGTTCTGGTTCTGTTGTGGTTGTAGGTTTTGGATTGTGAGGTTTGGCGCGGGATCTTCTGAGGGTTAATGACTCAGAAGGATCAAACTCAGGTTTAGTATCATCAATGGTTGGAATGGGAATGGGGATTTCAAATGAAGCTGGGGTTGGAATAAATGTTGGAACAACAGATGAATTTAAAACATTAACAAAAGACAGATTACCTCTCTTCTTTGGGGTCTGCTGAGACGGTCCTTCTGATGCAGCCTTTCTCTTCTTAGTCTTCTTCAGAGTAACCTTTGGTGTTTGCTGGTGCAGATCTTTAATGTTTAGATCAGGATCTGTGCCATCAGCTTTACACGCATCCAAGTATCTGAGAACAATGACTGGTTTAGAGTCAATCTCAGAATATAGGAAAGTTGTCCAGAGGGACTCTTCTGCTAGTGATTTCAGCATGAGGAGTGATGCTGGGCTCCTTCCTTATGTTCTCATCAGTTTCATCTTCTTCAGATTCTTGGCATTCAGCTGCTTGCCAACAGAAGGTTCTAGAGAGCTTATTTCCTGTGCCTCTGTCAAGTGTTCAATCAGCCTATTCTCCGTTAGAATATCTGATATCAATCTGCCGAAGGGTATCCAATCCCTTTTAGTCCTTTCTTCTTCTCTCGTTTCCTTGACGCTTGTCTTCAGATGATTGAACAGAAGATGAGCTAGGTTGATCTTGGACTTCTTTGCAATAAAGTAAATCAGAAATTGTTGATCTATGTTTATATACTCAGGAGAGCTTGTAGGCTTCCCGTGGTTGAAGCAGCCCAGAATAATCTTTGCCCAAATTCTGTGTTGATATTTCAAATCTCTTATTTTGCTAGAGGGAACCCCATGTGTGAAAATCTCTCTTGCAATTAGGGAAGAGTTTGCACATCTATCTGCCATGTCAATACAGCAGATACCACCACCAGTGTATCCAATCAGCCTTGCAATGTGATCTTCAGTAATCACTATCTTCTTTCCCATGATATACGAAGTAACCTGATGAGTTGAGGAAGACGCATGTATCCAGAATTCTTTAACAAAAATGGGGAACGTTGGACCCACCAACCTATCAAAGTACCTTTCCCAACCTTGTGCCTTAATTTCTTCAGACAAATCAAAGCCATTTTCCTTTAAACTGTTGAAATCTACTATCAATTCTGACAGAACTTCCAAGTTCTTGACCGGAGTGAGGAGCGTTCTGAAAGGAATCTGATACTAGTCAAAAGAAGCATCTTGCTGGGAACCTGCAGATGGAGTGCTAGAGGATTCCATGTTCACACAAGGGTTTGAGAGAAAAAGATTGAAAATGGTTTCTTTGAGAAAAGATGAACACACAAATTAGAACACCGAAAAATGTTGAAGATTGTAAGTGACGGTGAAAATGAATGAGTGATGTTTAAGGCGTTTAAATAGGTTTCAAAAAATGTTTTGAAAACATAAACGTTTTAAGAGAGAGAATTAAATCATGATTACTCGCATTTAATGTTGGCTGATTTTGGGGGATTTAGAAAGATATTTGGAACGGTTACCCATGACATGTGTCTCAATGCACCCAATCAGCGCTTTGCCTTCTCAGAAGCGTGCGCGTGTGTTCTGCCTCAGGAATTAGCTGATGATTGGATGACACTTGTTTGATTTAGTGAACAGCACATCTATCCTTGAAATGAAACGCTCAGATCTTTATGGATAGAATCTGATACAATCTGCATGTCTAGATTTCTGAAAAAAGATTGATCAGAAGTTCACAGTAAAATAAAACAAACTCTGAAGGTTAATATATAAAATTAAAACATTTTCACTCTGGGCAGAGCTTCATGCTGAGATGTTTCAGAATGAAGTTGAACCTATCTTCAGAAAGTGGTTTTGTGAAAATATCAGCCCATTGATGGTCTGTATCAATAAATTTTAAGTTTAAAGCGCCTTTCTGAATATAGTCCCTAATGAAATGATGTTTTATTTCTATATGCTTAGCCCTAGAATGCAAAATTGGATTTTTACTTAAGCAAATGGCAGAAGTGTTGTCACAGAGTATGGGAATGTTACTCTCAAATATCTGGAAGTCTTCAAGCTGACTTTTCATCCAGAGCATTTGTGTGCTGCATCCTGCTGCTGCTATGTATTCAGCTTCTGCTGTTGATAGCGCAATTGTGGATTGCCTTTTGCTGGACCAAGAGATCAGATTTTCTCCCAGAAACTGGCAGCTTCCAGAAGTACTTTTACGCTCTACTCTGTCTCCAGCAAAGCCAGCATCACAGTAACCTACTAAGCTGTAATCACTAGATTTTCTATAAAATAAACCCAGATTAGTAGTACCTTTCAGATACTTGAAAATTCGCTTAACAGCTATTAAGTGAGATTCTCTAGGATCTGATTGGAATCTTGCACAAATGCATACACTGAATAAAATATCAGGCCTTGAAGCCGTCAGATAAAGAAGAGAACCAATCATACCTCTGTAGACCTTCTGTTCTACCTTTTTGCTTACCTCTTCTCTTTCCAGAATGCACGTGGGATGCATTGGAATCTTTGATGACTTACATTCTGAGAGATCAAATTTCTTCAGAAGTTCTCTGACATATTTGCTCTGATGAATGTAAGTTCCCTCTGGAGTTTGATTGATCTGAATTCCCAGAAAGAATTTCAGTTCCCCCATGAGGCTCATCTCAAATTCTGCCTGCATACACTTAGCAAATTTTCTTCCAAGAGAAGGATTAGTAGATCCAAATATAATATCATCAACATAAATCTGACACACTAAGATGTCATTCTTAACTGTCTTACAGAATAAGGTTGTGTCCACTTTCCCTCTGGTGAATTCTTTTTCTAACAGAAAGTTACTTAGTCTTTCATACCAAGCTCTGGGAGCTTGTTTCAGACCATACAGTGACTTCTTTAGTTTGAAAACATACTCGGGATTTTTTGTACTTTCAAAACCAGGGGGTTGGTGCACATAAACCTCTTCTTCTATATAGCCATTTAAGAACGCACTCTTGACATCCATCTGATATAGAGTGATGCATTTATTAACAGCAAAAGAAATTAAAAGTCTGATAGATTCTAACCTGGCGACTGGAGCAGAGGTTTCTGTATAGTCTATCCCCTCTTGATGACTATAACCTTGTGCTACCAGTCGTGTCTTGTTTCTGATGACTTCACCTTGTTCGTTCAGTTTGTTTCTGAACACCCATTTTGTTCCAATGACGTTGAATCCTTTTGGTCTGGGAACTAGATCCCACACGTCATTTCTGGTGAATTCAGCTCTTCTTGCATTGCTAGAATCCAGTCGTTGTCCAGAAGTGCTTCATCAATTGAAGAAGGTTCAATCAGAGAAACAAGTCCCATGAGGGATTCTTCAGAGTTTCTGAAGCTGGCTCTTGTTCTGATTGGATCTTCCTTTCTTCCTAAGATTGTTTCTTCAGGGTGATCCATGCTGCTTCTGGGTAGTCTTTTCTGAGGTTGATCAACAGATGTTGCTGGATTGCTCGTAGTGCCTCTTTCTGATGTTGAAGGAGTGTCTTTGTTGAGAGATTCTGATGACTTGTCTTCAGAACCTGTGAATTCAACTTCCATACTTGCAAAGACTTCATTCTGCTTTGACTTTTCAGAGTCAAGCTTATCATCAAAGCGAACACTGATTGATTCTTCCACAATCTGTGTTTCTGTATTGTATACTTTGTACCCTCTTGAGCGTTCAGAGTATCCTAACATAATACACTTCGGTGCTTTAGAGTCAAACTTGTTCAAATAATTTTTTGTGTTTAACATAAAACAAGTACATCCAAATGGATGAAAATATGAAATGTTGGGCTTTCTGTTCTTCCACAATTCATATGGAGTCTTTTCCAGAATAGGTCTTATGGAGATTCTATTCTGAATGTAGCACGCTGTGTTTATTGCCTCTGCCCAGAAGATCTTAGCAACGTTTGTCTCATTGATCATGGTTCTGGCTATTTCTTGCAATGTTCTGTTCTTTCGTTCTACAACTCCATTTTGCTGGGGAGTTCTAGGACAAGAGAAATCATGCAGAATTCCTCTGTCATTAAAGAATGACTCAAAATCTTTGTTTTCAAATTCTCCAGCATGATCACTTCTGACTTTAACGATTCTAAGATCCTTTTCATTCTGAACTTGGTTACAGAAGGTGACAAACACAAAGTGTGACTCGTCCTTGTGTCTTAAGAACTTTACCCATGTCCATCTGCTATAGTCATCTACGATTACTAACCCGTACTTCTTGCCACTGACTGAAGTAGTTTTAACTGGTCCAAATAAGTCAATATGCAGAAGTTCTAATGGCTTAGAGGTGGAAACAACGTTTTTAGATTTGAAAGCAAGTTTTGCAAACTTGCCTTTCTGACATGCTTCACACAGAGCATCTGAATTGAACTTCAGATTAGAAAGTCCTCTGACCAGATTGAGTTTGTTAATCTGAGATATTCTTCTCATACTAACATGCCCCAATCTTCTGTGCCAGATCCATTGCTCGTTGTTAACAGACAGAAGACACTTTACATTCTGACTTTTTAGTTCAGAAAGTTTGATTTTATAAATGTTGTTTTTCCTCTTTCCATTAAATAGGATAGTCCCATCTTTCTGACTAACAGCTTTACATGATTTTTGATTAAAGATTATATCATAACCGTTATCACTTAATTGACTTATGGATAACAGATTATGCATTAATCCATCTACTAATAGAACATTATTTATAGAGGGAAGATTTCCATTACCTACTGTTCCAGAGCCAATGATCTTTCCCCTCTGATTGCCTCCAAAGCCTACGTGGCCTCCAGGCTTAAGTTCCAGGCTTTGGAACATATGCCTTCTTCTCGTCATGTGTCGTGAGTAGCCAGAGTCCAGGTACCATGACTGGTGTTTCTGATTTGCTGCTAAAGATATCTGCAACATGTATTATTTTATCCTTAGGTACCCATATTTTCTTGGGTCCTGATTTGTTAGCTTTACCAAAACTCTGGTTGAATTTTGGTTTCACAGAATAATTACTACTAGTATATTTAATGTCATGTGTGTGACCATACACAAAGTGTGAATTCAGAGGAGTGCGTTTAATAATTAGATCCATGGCATTCTTTGGTGTAGGTACCTTACCTTGGTATCCTATTCCCTTTCGGCCGTTTCTGCTAACTCCATAAATCATTGAAGCCATTTTGCTTCTATCTATGCTTTTAGCAAGGAACTTCTGAAAGCTGTGATCATACTCCTTGATGATCTCATCAGCGCTGCTGGGAGTTTCAGAAATTGTTTCCTTCTGAGAGTTTTGTAAAAGATTTTCTAATTTTGAAATTTTATTTTTCAACTCAGAATTTTCCAATTTAAGACTCTCAGTTTTATCAGAGTCAGAATCAAGATTCCTTTTCAGGTTTCTGAATTTAACTCTCATCTGCTGATATCTTTCCAGAATTTCGTTAAGGCTTTCAGCAAGTTCAGACCTCTTTGGTGTCTAATTCAGAGTCTGATTCAGAAGCTTCACTGTCTTCTGATATGTTAGCCATGAGAGCTATGTTTGCTCTCTCATCATCTGATTCTGAGTCAGCTTCAGACGAGTCAGAGTCATCCCATGTAGCCATGAGACTCTTCTTCTTTTCCCTTCCAAACTTCTTTTTGGGCTTTTCCCTCTGAAGCTTTGGACAATAACTCTTGTAGTGTCCTTGCTCGTGCATTCATAGCAGATGATGTCCTTGGTGTTTGGCTTTCTGCTTCCTGAAGAGCCTTCAGATTTTCTGTATCCAGAGGAGGAGTCTGACCTTCTGTATTTGGAGGAGGACTCATTCTGATCGGATCTTCTGGTATTCCTGAACTTTCTTTGCCTCTGCTTCCATAGTCGATTCACTCTTCTGGAGAGGAGGGAAAGTTCGTCTTCTTCTAATGAGGACCCATCAGAAGTTTCTTCAACAGCCTGCAAAACTTTGGAGTCAGATTTTCTGTTAGATTTTAAGGCTAAAGGCTTACCTTGCTTCTGAGGTTCATCAACTTCTAGCTCTATCTCGTGACTTCTGAGGGAGCTGATAAGTTCCTCCAGGGAGATTTTGTTGAGATCTTTAGCTAGCTTCAGCGCTGTAACCATTGGCCTCCACTGTTTTGGCAAGCTTCTGATGATCTTCTTGACATGATCAGCAGTAGAATACCCTTTGTCCAAAACTTTGAGACCAGCCACCAGAATTTGAAATCTTGAGAACATCGTTTCAATTGATTCACTTTCTTCCATTTTGAATGCCTCATACTTCTGAATGAGCGCAAGAGCTTTAGTTTCTTTGACCTGAATTTTGCCTTCATGCGTCATTCTGAGAGAGTCAAACATACTCTTTGCAGTGTCTCTGTTAGATATCTTTTCATATTCAGCGTAAGAGATGGCGCTGAGAAGAATAGTTCTGGCCTTGTGGTGATTTTTGAAGTCACGCTTTTGTTGATTAGACATTGCCTTCCTGTCAATATTCTGACCACTTGCATTTACTGGGTGCGTGTATCCATCTGTCACCATGTCCCACAGATCAGCATCATGTGCCAGAAAGAAGCTTTCAATTCTGTCTTTCCAGTAATCAAAATTCTCTCCATCAAAGACTGGAGGTTTGCCGCTGAATCTGTCTCTATCTTCATTGTTGTCATTGTTGGTGTGTTGATATGTTCCTGCCATTATGTTTTTCTGACGCTGGATCTTGTACTGACACGGTTAAGTGTTTTAGCTCAGAACCAGACGCTCTGATGCCAATTGAAGAAGTGAAAAACACAAGAAGGGGGGTTGAATTGTATAACTTGAAATCAAATGCAGACAACACGTTATTTTTATCCTGGTTCGTTTGATCTCAAACTACTCCAGTCCACCCATCAAGGTGATTTCGCCTCTCTCCAACGAGGTCTTAATCCACTATATTCAACTGAATATTACAACTGCTTTAACAACTGCTAAAGCCTTATTGAGTCTAAACCACTGACCGGTTTCTCAAGGAAATTCTTTCTTACAGATAAATGAATACTATGTGTGTTGAATGTTTTCTACAAAAACTTTATATCACAACTGTGATAATACACAATTTAAGCTTATGTGAAACTAGGATGCTATGACTATAGAGTAAACAATTTGAGAGATATAGCAAGTTGTATGAGTGAGGATGAAGATGATTTGCTTTAGGCGTGTAAAGAGTTGTAGAGCATTAGCCAATTCATTTCTCACTGACTTGTTTATATAGTCTTGGAAAAAGATACGTTGTAGTCAATTATTCCATTTCAATGCCCATTACGTTCTTTCCATATTGAGGAGATCTTTGTCTTGGAATACAGCCGTTGGTAATAAAGTGTCTTGAATGCACAGTACCGTTGTCAATTCAACGTGTTATTAGCTTTTGGCTTATTCTGACACTTCTAGGTGCTGATGATATTGTTTTGGTCTTGATCAGAGTTTAGAGTATGTTAAGCGCAGATCTGTTCATCAAGCTTCAACGTAAGCACATGCTTTGATCTTCTGATGCTGGCATATGATATTTCATCTTCTGATGCTGATGTTGACATTCTTATGCTGATATCCATCAGAGTTTCTGTAAATGCACAATATAATTTTTAGGTAGCATATATGTCTCATATGAATTATACAATTTATTTAATCTAGCATTTTGTTATCATCAAAACTTTAACTTAGGGTAGTAGATTCAAACTTTATTCTAACACTTCATAGTTGGGTGTCCATTTACCACGTGAATCGAGGCGAGGTAGCATAATCTCTTGAGTACCAAACCATGTTGCAGTTCCTCTTGTGCAGTACACCATTACTCAGAAAGAATTTCAAGGCTGATTCCCGTAGAGTTTGTTTGTCAATGATAGATGCATTTTTTGGATATTCTTGTTTTTCGAGGCATTCTTTGATGTCGTAAACCCAAGGCTTGGCGTCTGGCCCTTCTTAGATAGCAAGGCAATGTGTGGCTCTTCGAAGTGTCTAATCGTGATACGTGGTTCGTGGTTTGACCAAGTTACTTTGAACATAGCTGAGAGATTTGCCAGGGCGTCTGCCATTTGATTTTCTTCTCGTGTGATGTGACTGAAAGTGATCTCTATAAATTTCGTAGGTAACTTTAAAAGATGATCCTGATATGGAATCATTTTTGGGTGTTTAGTATCCCGTTCATTGTTGGCTTGGTATATGACTAATGCGGAGTCCTCAAATACTTCGAGGTGCTTTATTCTCAGATCGATGGAAGCTTCCAGTCCTAGTAGACATGCTTTATACTCAGTGATGTTGTTGGTGCAGTCAAAATACAATCTTGCAGTATATGGCTTATGATAATTCTTTGGAGAAGTCAAAACTTCCCCTATACCATGCCCTAGTGCATTTGAAGCCCTTCGAACACGAGTGTCCAATGTGCCTCTAGCTTGATTTCTTTTGTTAGGTCCTGGTATCTCATTGTCACCTATAACCATGACATCTTCGTCTGGAAAGTCGCACTTAGTAGGTTTATATTTTGGCAGTGGTTGGTGAGCTATATAATAGCTTGATTGGCCTTTCTTTGACGTTCAACTCTAACATTTCCCCTAGCTTGATTTCTTTCTGATCTTCCTATGTACCCAGATTAATGGTCTTAAAAACCCTCTTGATATGGTTGTATATTGTATGCCTTTTGCTCTATTTCCCTTGCCATTTCCTCAGAGAGTTCAAGATCTTCATCATCTTCCTCTCCAACTTGGTTGATGGGAGCATCAAAATTATATTGGGTCGCAGCAGTAACTTTATTGGTCGTTTTGGGCATGGATCTGCACCTTTATCATGTTTTGGTGCAGATTTTAGTTTATATAAAATTTTGAAAATGCATATGCAGAGAAAGTATTGCCATTTTTAAATTTGAGAGATAAATGAAATAGAAAGACAAGGATCTTAATTGAAAACAAAATATAACTTTTATTAAGTTCAAATGTTGTCTGAAACAAAATGGGGGACCCTTACAAGAAACCCATATGCCTCGGGCTTGACATAGGTTCTTTCAAAAACAAGAAAAAGATCTCGAGAATTTCCACGACAGTCCATCTTTTGAGTTCTTCTCCCGGGGCGCATTCTCGGATGAAGTTAGTTGCCTTTTTGGTATTGACTTTGTTGGATATCATGCCACATGTCTTCCATGCTTTATTCCCTTGTGGACGAAGGTCACTTGGATTAAAGTAAACCGTGCTTTACCCTTCAGAGTAGCCACATGATTTCCTCCATGGTATGGTCCGAATTGGACTATCCCCTAGTCCACTAAATGTTGCGGAGTTTTCTCGAAGGCTTCATTATGCTCCAATAGGAACCCACATTCCCATAGATATTCCTTCAATGAGGTTATCGGGGTTTTTGCTTGTCTGATTGCCCCAAAGTCGGTGACTACTTTAATTTCATTTATTGTTGGTCCACCATGTGGAGGAATAGGGTTTGATTTGATGTTAGGCTTCTCAAAAGTGATGTCTTGAGATTCTAACAAGTCCTGCACTTTATGCTTGAATGCCCAACATTACTCTATGGTGTGCCCCGAAGAGTTAGCATGGTATTCGCATATGGCATCGACATTGTACCTTCGCGGGAGTGGCCCGACTGGAGGAGCTAGAGGCTTAAGTTCCACCAAGGATGCCTTGACCAGGTGTTGTAATAACTGGCCGGGTGGCATATGGAGCGGATCAAATTTTCTTTGTGGCCTTCCGAATTTGTCTTATTGTTGTCCTTGTGAAATCATTAATGGTTGTGGTGTCCTTGGTTGTGAGGCTACACCATTAATTTCTCCCTATTTTCCTTTGGGGTAATTTGAAGAAGGCCATTTTGAATGGTAGGGGGAATTTGATGGTCCCCATGGTATTTTCCCACTCTTTATTCTCGTCTCGATTCTTTCTCTGATAGTCACTAGATATGAGAACCCCAAAGAAATACTTCCAACCATCTTCTCATAATACATCCCTTGAAAAGTTCCCATAAACATGTCTACTAATTCCTTCTCTAACAGTGGTGGTTGCACACGGGATTCCATCTCCCTCCATCTCTGAGCATACTCTTTGAAAGACTCTTCTTTTTTCTGGGACAGATTATGGAGTTTCATGCGGGTAGGCGCCATGTCCAGGTTATATTTGTAATGCTTTAAGAAAACATTAGCAACATCTCCCCAGGTTCGAATATGTGTTCGCTCCAATTGCATATACCAGTCTAAAGATTTCCCACTCAGGCTATCTTGAAAACAATGAATCATTAGCTTTTGATCATGGGGATGGGCATGCATCTTCCTGCAATACATGCACAAATGTTTTCTTGGACAGGTGAGTCCCTTGTATTTCCCAAAGTCAAGAACTTTGAACTTTGGCAGAATTACCACATCAGGAACTAGGCCCATTTCGAGAACGTCTACTTCGAAGGCGTCAAAACCCTCTACAGCTTTCAATCTTTCTTCTAGAGCTTTATACAGATTCATCGTTAGTGGATTATCAAAAATATGAGTACCAATCATATTTAAGGGTGCCTGGTTGGCATCCTCTGGGTCGTGGTCTCCATATTGCAGATCCAAGTAATTGTCTGCATTATTAGTTGAAACTTGTAGGGTATGTGATGCCCCTGCTTTTGATGGCGGTGGGACAAACCCTTCAGTCCCAACTTCTTGTTGGGCCATGACAGACTTTTGGAGTACTACTTCTGGATCTTTCCTTAGTTGGTGACCGCTTGATGCACCAATAGTTTGGACTACTTCTTTGAAAGCTACCCTGGGAATATGATCTTGTCGGTTGATGATGTTCTTTAAAGCATGAGAACTTGACTCAGATCTCCTTTCATCGAACTTACATCACCCTTTACTTGGTAGAGATTATCTTTGAATGCATCTTGAGTTTCCTTGATTTTCTCCATTGCTTTTTTTGGTAGGCCCTTGTTTGATATGGAGGCCAAGGATATGGTGATCTTCTTTTACCAATGGTTTAACTGGAGAGATTTTGAAAAAGATGAGCTTTGATATGATATGCGGGTGTTTATAAATGCATGCATGCAAATGAATATTTATGAATATGAGAGGGGTTAAGTGTATTATTTACTTGGGTACACATTTATATTTTTCTTCTTTTTATCGGTGACCAGCTTAAAAAATATATGTGAATACGAGATGTGGAAATAAAATGTCATTATTGAAGGTAACATAATCTAGATATTGAATAATATTACAATCTTAAACCAAAACTTGTTTGAATGAAATTAAGCAAAGGGAAATAAATCTTCTATGTGCGTCTGCGGATGTCTTCTCTTGAAACCATCCACCTTTGCTTGACAAAGCTTGAGAAAGTCTTCAGTACATTATTTCCCTTTGGTGGCTTTGATTTTAGACATGTTTGGCGTATTAACATGGACAACTTGTTTCCTTTGGCATCCCTTTTTGAAGACAGTCACCAAGATCTTGATTTTATTGTTATTTTTGTACCCTGTGAATAAGACGAATAAAAAGAAACTGGTGATGAATATATGAAATGTATGACGAATATATGAAATGTATGAATGCATGGACGTAGGGTTTAGTGGAAGGGTTTTGTAATAAATACCCTTATAAAGTAGGCTTCCTAATTTTGACCTATGGTTAATCTACCCTCCCAAAAGGCGTATTCCTTAAGGGTGTCATGAATAACACCAGAGGGAAAAGGAACAAGGGCCTCCCTTAGGTGGAGCCTCTTTACGGACTTAAACTTTCGTCTCAAAGTCGTGAAAGGTCTCGTCATGAGATTTTAGGTTAAGATTATTAAAAAGAGTCATGGGTGCCCTTCCAAAGTCTTACTCATCAAGAGGATATCTCTCGATAAGTATTCCTTTTTCGGAAGTCCACCGACTCTAGGCGAAGTCGTCACATAAACTCACAGGGATGATGTATCCCCTAAACTAATAGACGAACCTTCTTACTAAGGGTTTATTTGAGAATATTTTTGAGATAGAAATTCCTGCCTCATCGTAAATATATAATGATAAGAAAAATTGAAAATAAATAAATAAATGTAATAAAATAGATAAATGCAGCAATAAATACATAAACCATACAAAAATAAAACCAAAAAAAAAACCTAAAATCTAAGGTTGAGGAGTCCCCAGTAGAATCGCCAGCTCTTACGACTGGTTTTTAAATCAAGAGTCGCCACTATTAGTTTTTATCCTATGGAAGGGAATCTAATAGGAAACCCTAATTCGTTGATAGAGATTCTAGGTTTTAGACTTCATTAGAAGAAAGGAAGGTGTTAGGCACCTTTCATCTACCTTGTTCACAAGGATACTAGGTTTTAGGTTTAGATTTGGGTAAAATAGGGTGATAAGTTTTAATAGGGGAAGGGTTTGTTTTTTATAGGGGAACTCGCCACGATTTTTGATCGTATGCATATGTATCCTCTTATGAGGAATCAGAGTCCCAATTCGTAGTTTGTATGGGGTTAGTGTTTTTTAGTGGTTTCAAATGTATTTTGAATCACCTCGCATTTTGATCGAGAGTAGTGATTGCGCAGATTTTGGCTAAATGTGCGATTAGTCAAAATCCGTTTGAAACCCTTTTGCAAAAACAATTGTTTAGATTAGTTTGTTGCGAAAAATAGTTTGATGTTTGATGGTATTTTTTAATCGTATTAATTGCAACAAATCTTGATTAATGCATGATATAAAAAATATTTTATGCAATATATAAAATATGTTCATGAGTTTTAAATAAAAATAATTTGGATGATAATATAATAATATTTACATATAATAAATAATAAGACTATTAATAAAAAATTTGATAATAAAAGTTAATATTAATAATAATTATTATTATAAAGAAAAATAAATTAATAATATGAAAGAAAAATAGAATTAAAAGTAAGAATTAAAAAAATAAAATAATTAATTACTCTCAGGGGGTGCAGTTTCTAATTGCTAAGTAAACACGCGGGTGTTAAAAGGAGTTTGGGCTAGCCCAAATATAATTCTGGACAGAGGGTGCCAACTGTCTTGCGTTTTAGGAAATATGAGCAAAGGGGTGTGTGTAAAGCAGTGGGCTTAGTCTCAACGAGTTTGAAGAGTGTTCTGTTTGATTACGTATGGGAGGGGGTACGTTATTTATCATGAAACTTGGCCTAACGGCCGTTTGATCGATATCACGCGGACGAGATTGAGGGACCATGCTAACTATCGTATGCACACCAATACGGGATTGGACGGAATACTAATATTTGTTTTAATTCATTTTTTGTTTTGACCCTTACATCAAATCATTATCTTCCCCTTCTCTCTTTCTCGCCGCACCCATAACCCTTACCAACCCACCAAAATCCTAGATCTCTTTTCCTTCTTCCCCGCGACGGCTCAACCAAACCTTACCCCAAATCCCCAACCAACAGTGAAAAAGAAAATAAAACAAAGTCAAACATTCGCGTTGTCATTCTAAGCTTTTTCGATTCCGGTTTGAGCTAACCCCTTCTTTCTCTCTTTTTTTTACAGATTCCGGTGGCGGCCGATGATGGCGGTGGACGCGATTGCAGCGGCGGTACAATCAGGTTTCCAGATATTGGAACCCCAAATGCTCTCCTCTATATTCTTCTTCTTTTTCCTTGCTCTTCTACAGTCTTCAAAGCCCTTTCTCTTCATCTTTTTTCAACTGTCAAATCCGTATCCCCCTTTTCTGTTAATTCATGTATTTATTTATAGGTTTATTTTAGATTAGGGTTTTGTTAGAATTGTTAGAATTTGGATAGCATAGATTGAGGATTTGGAATCAATTAAGGATCGAATTGTATGTTATAATTGATTTAATTGGATTTGGTTGTTTTATAGATTGAATGTAATTTATTTCTATGGATTTGGTTTAGTATAATATATTATGGGGATTTGATATTAGCTTAAGGATTTGATTTCAACAGTATATGTTAGTGCAAAAACCAGCGTAAATTTTGGCTATGATTTGAACAATTCATGTTTCTAATACTTGGGCTTGCGCTGATTTTGGTTATTTAGCCCAACAACACTTAACAAAATTGGGCCTTGCGCTTAGTTCATTATTCCAGCAATATTGTTCTTCCATTACAAAAAAAAATTATTATTATTATTATTATTATATTTAAATACATCCAGGCCCAATTGATTATTTAACTAAAAGTCTTCAATAAATAAATAAATTTTATTTTAATGACCAATGAAAACATTATTTAAAAGAAA
The DNA here is from genome assembly GCA_948472305.1 of Vicia faba. Classification (NCBI taxonomy): domain Eukaryota; kingdom Viridiplantae; phylum Streptophyta; class Magnoliopsida; order Fabales; family Fabaceae; genus Vicia; species Vicia faba. The sequence continues at coordinate 264,978,204 of OX451740.1, forward strand.
GTTTAACAACAATAAAAACATGTCACATTATATTTTAAATTAACGTAATGACAACATCAATTTTAATAATACTTCCTTAAAACAACAAAGCAGCTAATGGGCTTCTTAATGGGCCTTAAATTGCAATTTCACCCCTTTCTTTACTAACAACAACTTAAACTTAAGTGGACTTAATAATTTAATAACTTAGTAATTATTAATTTTGAAACAATTGTCCATTTTCGAATCTCATGAGCCATAGGACAACATGCTTCGCGAATGGGTTCACGGATACACAAGTCTTTCTGATTAAGAAAGCCCCGCTCTCCTGAATTTAAAGTACACCCCTGATCGTCTTGAGTAAGAACGGGACATGAGATACTGTTGTACCATCTTTAATTAAATATTTCTTCTATTTTAATTTAAAAACAAAATCATCGAGGTAGGGAAAATTTAGGGTACGACAGCGGCTACATCTTTAAGTGCTGCAAAGAACACATTTAGCGGGAAGAAATAAGTTAATGTTGTCTATGGCCAGAAGGGTTGTACTAGAAATGATCTCCATCAATTTGTAGGAGCGGTGTGTAGCAACTGATGTTTTAATCAGAGCCGCCAATATTAGTTTTTATCCTAGGGAAGAGAATCTAACAGAAAACCCTTATTTGCAGATAGAGATTCTAGGTTTCGGACTTCTTTAGATGAAAGGAAGGTGTTAGGCACCTTTCATCTACCTTATTCACAAGGCTAATAGGTTTTAGGTTTGAGTTGGGAAAACAAGATTTAAATTTTATTAGTGGAAGGGTTTAAATTTGTTATAGGGGAAAGAGTTTAAATATTTTTATAGGGGAAAGAGTTTAAATATTTTTATTGGGGAACTCGCTACGATTTTTGATCGTTTGCCTACGTATCCTCTTATGAGGAATCAGAGTCACAATTCATAGTTCGTATGGGGTTGGTGTTTTTTAGGGGTTGCAAACGCATTTTGAATCACCTCGCACTTGGCCGGGAATAGTGATTGTGAAGATTTTGACTAAATGCGCGGTAAGTCAAAATCTGTTTGAAGCCCTTTTGCAAAAAAAAAAATGGTTGATTAGTTTAGTTTGTTGCGAAAAAAAATTTGTTGCTTGTTGCGTGTTTTTTAATCATATTAACTGCAAAGATATCTTGATTAATGTATGATTAGAAAAAGATCTAATCCAAAAATATATACAATAATGCATGAGTTTTTTTTAGTAAACTAACTTATATGCTATAATAAATAATAATATAATTATTTATACAAGGGTAAGAAATAAATAATATTTGCATAGAAAATAAAATATAATAATAATAGGTGGAAAATAAAAATTATAAGGATAATAATAAGAAAATAAGTAATTATAATAATATATAATAATAAAAAACATTAAAATATAATAATTATAAAAAAATAGAAAATAAGTGATAAAAGAAAAAAAATGATTTAATTAAATTAAACCTGGGGGATGCGATTTTTGAACTAGCAAGCATATTCAAGGGGTACCTTTAGGAGGATGGGCTAAGCCCATTACACTTGCTGGACAGGGGGGGTGCTAAGTGTTTTGTGGTTTAGTAATTACTGGCATGGGGGTGTGTGAATAGCATCTGGGCTAGGCCCAAACACAGTTTGAAGGGGTCTGCACGATAGGGTGTGTGAAGGTGCAAGATTTTACTATGGGACTTGGCCTTACGGCCGTCTGATGCGTATCTAATGGTCGATTGTGAGGGAATATGATGATTACAGAAGGCGCGTGTGCACTGGATTGAAATGGATTATCATATTTTGTTTAACACTTTTCTTCGAGCTTTACAGAAAAAAAACTCTCCTCTCTCTCTCTCTCTCGTCCCCTTCGCCTTATACACAACCCTTCATCTCACAAACCCAAATCCACTACCCAACGGTGGCGCTCAACCGAAAACCCTCCCAACCAACAAAAGAAAAGAGCCACAATTAGGAAAAAGCTAAGTTCGATTTACCCCTCTCGCAATTTCGTTTTCCGATTTTGAGCTTCTGGATTTAATCTCCCATCATTTCTTGTTTGATTCTGCAGATTTACGAATGGTGGCCGGCGATAGTGAAGGTGGAGTGATGATAATCGACGATTAGGGTTTCAGTTATTGAAACCCTAATTGCTCACTTCTTCGTCTTCAACAGGTTATGAGGTGTTCTTCTTCTTCTTCTTCTACATTCTTCAAATTCCTCCCTGTCAATTTCTTTTTTACTGTTTTTTGTCTTCCTCCCCTCTGCAATTCTGTCCGTCCCTGGTATTTATAGGTTTTCTTAGTTTAAGATTTTGCTAGAATTGCTTATAGATTTAGGAATAGAAGTTAGGGATTTAGCATTCTTGGTTAATTATAATCGATTCCAAAAAATATTGTAATTGATTTGGGTCATTGTTCAACGAATTTACAAAAGAATTAGGGATTATGATTTATTGAGATCGATTCTGTAATGGATTTGCTTATGTAATATTTTATTTAGTTTCTATTCATTCCGTGTTATTTAGTTTTAACAGTAATGGAAATTTGATTTGGTTTAGTTAGAAATTATTTGATTTTGTAATTTTTTAGATTTGTCTAGTAAGTGTTTTCATTCGCTGTATCTGATAATATTTTCGTCTTCAGAAATTCCTGGTTTTGGCTGTAAAAAGAAAGATTTTATTTGTTTAATTTTGTTGTAAAGAAAGATATAAATTTTATAAAATCTAAACAGTACACGTTAACTGCTAAGACCTGCACTTTTCTGGATAAAGGTTCATACAATAACTGCTATTTTGAATTAGACTTTTCATTATGTTACATTGAGCTTTTGGCTGTACTGCAAAAGCGTTTTTGTCCATCAATTAAACACAACAAACATTTTTCCTCCTTTTGGACCGGCCCAACCTGACCTTTTTCTCAAAACAAAATTAAGCAAAAACGTTTTAGTTTTCTTTTAAAAGAAATGTACATTCTTTATTTACTTAAGATAATAGTAAGAAATTATTTCCTTTATATACCCCATTTTCATTAAAACAAAAAAAACAGTAATAATAATAACCAGTTTTCTTTTAAATAATAAGACTTAATGAGCATCTAATTTGATGATCACACCCCCTATTCTCTATTTAACACCACATGCGCTTAAATGGGCTTAACTATACTCAAATTCAACCTCTCCTAATAACAACTTTTGAATGGGCTGACTTTAATTTGATTTAACTTCAAACAACTTAAACTTAAGGACTCAATAGTTTAATAACTTAGTAATTATTAATTTTGAAATAAATTTCCATTTTCGAATCTCATGGGCCGTCGTCCAACATGCTTCGCGAATAAGTTTATGGGTCTTTCTGATTCAAAAAGCCCCACCTTCCTGAATTAAAATACACCCTGTTGTACCCCAAAATTTGCCCTCCCATATTCCCCAAGAAATTGCCAAGCCAAGTCATAAAATTCCCCAAGGGTTGCACAGTTCAACTGTCTCTTATGCAGTCAAAACTAGGGTTTGGGTTCTGATCAAGAAAAGGAAGTTTTCAAAGGCCCAATCAAGTCTCCCATGCCTACAAAGATGGTCAAGTATCCTCATATCAAGTTTCAAGGCATTCAGCTCAAAATTGCACAGTCAAAACCCTAGATTGCACTACAGTCAACTGTAGGGGCAAAATGGTCATTTGACAGTCAAAAGTTCAAATTTTTGGTCAACATATCATTTTGAAGCCACAAACATCATTTGATCAATGCTTGATCATGATTCTCAAAATTTGGCTCAGAAAATCATCAAGATGCAAAAGTTACTATATTTGGACAGCTGAAAAAGTCAACTGAAATTGACCAGGGCATAACTTTCACATGGATTATCAGAAAAATTCCATCCAAAGCTCATTTTGAAGAGAAATACATTTCCTACAACTCATCTTCATATTCCAAGTCCAAGAAATGCTCTCACAAAAAGTTATCAATTTCAACATTATAGGTCATTTTCAAAAGTCAACAAAAAGGGACTTTAAGTCAAAGGCCATAACTTGAGATTGGTAAATCAAAATGACATGGGACCAAAGGCATTGGTTAGAGGACTCAAAGACCTTTCCAAAATGTCCAAGAACATGTGAAAAGCTTAAAAATTGAGCAAGTTATGCCTTGTGGAAGTTGGGAAATTTTTGGGAATTTTGAAAAGTCAACAATGGTTCAAATGGTCTAAAATTGCTAATGGGCCTATTTTCTTCCATGATTCATCATTCCAAGCCTATGCACGACCACTTGGCCCAAAGGGAAGCATTTTCTCATTTTTTATTTATTTATTTGGATTATTATTTATATTAATTCAATTAAATTAATTAAATGTGTGAAAAATATCTAAATGAACCAAACAAATCTTTTTGTACACATTTCAAGGTCAATATTTCGTGCACATGCTGATTAGGAAGAATTGGATTGAATTGATCATAATTTGCACAAAAACCATGTGAAAAAGATTGAAAATATAATGGAAAAAAATCAAATCTTCAATCCATAATTACAAGAGATTTTGTTGAAATTTGTTAACCTAATTGCTTCTATACATAATCAGGAATACAACCCTAAGCCTTAGAGACAAAAAAGCTGCGCATAAGAGGCTAGTACAAACTTGAAAAATTGCTTGAAAACTCAAAAACTGAAATCAACTTTAGGAGTCGATTCAAAGCACCATTCTTGTCTCAATAGTTTCCTGGAACCTCACTGAACGTGCTCCAATCAAAAACAACCACAAAAGCTCCAGGAATTGGTACCTGTAACTCAAACTGTAAAGCCAAAAATTTATAATCGTATATCATCTTTTAAGCATTTTTACATCATTCTATTCATGGCATCATGTTTGTTTTGAGCTTCTGAAACTAACCATCGTGTTTGATTGGATTTTTACACGCCATATGCGATTATGCCATAACTGCTTTCTAGGGTTACAGGTTTTCAAAATTGGGGTTTTCTACCCAAGGCAAAATTAGGGTTCCAGACCCACACCATTACACTCAGCTCATCTAGACGAAGAAGACCAGACCATCGCGCCGAATTTATTGGCCCTATAGCGCTAGTCGCTATTTTCTGGAAACCAGCCTAAGACAACGCTTCAAAACCGTGGCCTATGAGTCTTTGTTTCAGAAAAATAAAAAGCTGGGCGAAGAAGATAATGTGTTGGCGAAGCATGATTCGTTAGTTTGAATTCTCGCGCGCTAATCCACTAACTATTTGCTTTTCTTTTATAATATTTCTTGTTTATTTACTAATCACGCGCGTTGAGTTGGTCTAGTGGCAGGCAATGATGCTGGTAACACACGTGACCTGGGTTCGAGTCCCAGGTCTGTATAATTCTCAATATTATTTTTCAATTCAAGCTCTCATGCAGGCATAATCCTAAGACTCACCATACACCTCATGATCCAAGCATACACGTGTCCCAGACGACCACACCAAAGGCATAGATTCAAAGAGCATGCTACGCCTTGGTCAAACGTGTCACGCATGATTCAGAAAGTCAAACAGGCCACTGCCTATTGGGCCCAAACTTTTGGATTATACCTCCATAATGGGACAGCAAACCCCCCTGGTTTGCCATTCTTTTTATTTTTCTTATGTTTTATTTAATTTATTATTTAATTTTCTTGATTGTTTAATTTAATTAATTATTGCTATAAAATATAAAAACATCACAAAAAATCAGAAAAAAGGATAAAAAACATAATAAAATATTTAATGTTCATATTCTCATAAATAAATTAATATGTAAAAATATTTAGTATTAAATAGGTTTTTATTTTAATTCTTTTAATAACAAAAAACAAAAAAATATGTAAAAATATAATTAGGTTTAATTTTTATTCCTCTTAATTTCCCTTTTTACAATAATATTGCTTATTTTATTTATTTTATAATTAAATTGTACAATAAAAATTAGGTTTAAATTAGGTTAAAAACTTTAATATTTTCTTAAAAAACTTAAAAATAATTAGACTTAGGTTTAGCTTTTTACTTTACTTTTAATTATTTTTTCCATTAAATCTTAAAAAATACAAAAATACCAAAAAAATTCTTTTTTTTTTTCTTTAATTTTAATTCCTCATTAATTCTAATTAATTAACTCATTAACATTAATTTTTTTTGCATAAAGGGTCCAACGCCCTCGTTTCTTTAATTTCGCGTATTTTATTTTATATCGTTTAAATAATCATGTAATTCTCCCAAAGCGTTGTAACGATTTAACTTTTCGCACTTTTATTTGCTTTGTTTATTTTCCGTCAAATCGGGTCCGGTTTAATTTTGGCGATGTGGACCCGCGCCATTTGTAATAGTTGTAGATTTATTTTCCCGCAACTTTTAACTGTTAAATAAGCATGCAAGAATGAATGGACTTAAAATAAAATCAAGCGTAGATCACGATGAACTTGACAAAAGATAAATGCAAATGAAAACGACACACGAATCGCACACACCACCCCTAGGGTACGCCTCACTGTTGCCTTTCGAAAGGTGATCGTCGAGTAGAGGATGTCTTAGTAAGTCCTCATGATCCGGGAACCTGGCATGAGGGTAGCTTCTAAGGTGTCTTCCCATTGCTCTGGTGATCACCATGTCCCTACAAACTCGAATGGACCCGAACACCTCCAACGGTGGTGCTACCTACCTCTCAATGGTGGGATGGCACTACTTTTAAGGACATTTACACAGACGAATTCCTTAGGGTAGGTAGGTTCTCAAGGATACTTGCTCTAATTTCAAACAAATCAAAACATCTTTTCACACCAACACTTTTCAAAAGCTTTCAAAGCAAATTTTTCAAACACTCTGACGTACGAGTCGAACTGAAATTTTTCAAAGAAACTTTTTTAAACCCACATTGAAAAGCAAACAAACATTTTTTGAAAACACATTGAGCAAGTATCTAAGAGCCCATGGATAACCATGGATAGAAAGGGTGCTAACACCTTCCCTTTCTATAACCTACCTCCCGAACCGAGAGCAATCTCTTTAAGGAATTTTTCTGTGCTTTTGTCCTTTCCATTTGGAGAAAATAAAAGACGGTGGCGACTCTTGCTTCCGCGACATTTCGCGAACCAGCGTTAAACAGTCAGTTCCAGATCCACCGATCACAGAACTGGCGACTCTGCTGGGGACTAAACTTAAAGTGGGGTGTACCTTAGGGCTAGCTCATAACTATGTTTTCAATTGTTTTCCTTGTGTGCTTTAAATTGTGGGTTGCTTGGGAGTTCTATAGATCCTAAACCCGGATCTGGGGGATACCTTTCTTAGAAAGTAGCAACAAGGCTGTAAGGGAACTGTGCGGGGTATACCGACATGGTTGAAACAGTCTGCTACGTTGATGTGGCACTTTGGTGTGTACCGGTAACCCTTGAGTTCAGTCAAGGAGAGTACGGGGCCTCCGCGTGGTGTCGTGAAGCATCAACAGACCTTAGGAACCCTAATTGAATTATCTTGGCCTCTTTAGGGTAGTGAGATAACTGACTTTGGTGCAGTCCGAGGTTGGTTGATACTCGATACTACACTCAATTGAGGGTTGCTTTCCTGGAATATTTCGGTCGCCAGTTCAGTGGCTAAATCGAAACGATGAACAATGAAAGCAATCCCGTGATATTGGGAACCTTAGAACCCAGTTACTTTGATTAGGACAGGTTGAACCCACCAACTTCAAGAGGGTACTACCCAGACCCCATACTGGCCTAAACCCTAAGGGTTTCTCTTGTGTGACTTGTGTGCCTTTGTACTTGCCTACTTGCATGCTTGTTAGCTGACACATGAACTATTTGCAGGTTTTGTTTATAGTCCTTAACTAGGACTCATGACAAGGTTTACCAAATTTCTTGCAGGTTTTGTTTATAGTCCTTAACTAGGACTCATGACAGGGTTTACCAAATTTCTCGCAGGTTTTGTTTATAGCCCTTAATGGGGACTCATGACAAAGTATACTGAATTTCTTGCAGGATCTGTTTATAGTCCTTAATTGGGACTCATAACAGGGTTTACCTACATCACCCCATGCATAGCATGACATCATACCATTGCATACATCCTAACCCATTTCAAGGATCTCAAGGGCTTGTGATGCAGGTCATGATGAATCAAACATCTAGCAAGGGGCAAAGAGGATTTATTTTCCTCTAGCCAAGGTTGTCAGGGGCTATGACCCACTGGATATGGTGAGCCTTTGACCCTTGAAGAAGGACTCTCAACAACATGAAGTTCCTTCAATCAAGTTACCGGTCCTCAACTCTAACAATTTCTCTGTTTATCCCGCGAGGTCCTTGAAAACATTACATGCATGTCATACGTCTCGTTGCATTGCAGGTATCCCTTGACAGGTTGCTTACCCTTCCTCGCTGTTTATTTCAGCCGATCGCCATGAACCCTGAATCATCAGCCGAGCAGACTATCAAGGACCTCCAGGCTCAGAACGCCCAGTTCCAAGAGCTGATCATGAATTTGACCCAGGGGCAACAAGATCTGAAGGCTCTGCTCTTAAAGAAGGACAAGAAGAAGAAGAGGACTGTCTTGTTCAGCCCTAGGCGCAGATCTGGGAATACACCGCAGACTGAAACTGAGAGGAATACCCCATCTGTGAGGGAAAGCAGTCACCATGAGAGAGAGGTTCCCAGTCCAGTGGTCTCCGACAACGAGACAGATTTTGATGAAGAGCAATACCCTCCTGCAGATGACAGATACAAACAACTGGAGGACAGGTTGAAGGCTATGGAGGTGCAACAGGCACCTGGGCTGGATTTCGGAGATCTGGGTTTGTCGACTGGTGTGATTATCCCGCATAAGTTCAAAGCACCAACCTTCTCCAAATATGACGGGGCGTCTTGTCCCAAGCTGCACTTGAGGTCCTATGTTCGAAAAATTCAGCCGTACTCTGCGGATAAGAATTTATGGATCCACTTCTTCCAGGAGAGTCTTTCAGGGACTCATCTCGAATGGTTCTATCAGCTGGATGGGACCAAAGTTCGTAACTGGGAGGAGTTGGCTACTGCTTTCTACAAGCAGTACCAGTATAATGCCGACCTTGCCCCCACACGTACCCAACTCCAGGGTATGGCGTTAGGTGCAAGCGAAGGTTTTAAAGAATATGCGCAGAGATGGAGAGACCTTGCTGGAAGGGTACAACCACCTCTGACTGACCGCGAGCTCGTCGACATGTTCTTGGGGACCCTGTCTGGTCCATTCTTCAACCACCTAATTGGGAATTCTGCTGCTGGGTTTACAGATCTTGTCTTGACTGGGGAGAGAATCGAAGCTGGTATCAAGTCGGGGAAGATTCAAGAAACCGCACCTGCTGATACTCAGAAAAAGCCCCACAGTGGAAAGCAAGAGTCTAATGCTATACATGGTAAAAAGGGTCGTCATGATGCAGGGGCAATCCAGATTTCTGATCCCACGCCCGTTCAACCAAGAAAGAGCAATAGGCGTAGGATAAAGCATCAAGATAGGAAGTATACTGACATCAACATGTCTTTGTCTCAGGCATTACAGCAATTGCTGAAGGCGAAAATGATCACACTAAAGGATCCTCCTCAAAATCCTGACACTTCCTCTCCCAAGTACAACCCGGGTGTGAGATGTGCCTACCATTCTGACAGTCCTGGACATGACACCGACGACTGTTGGACCTTGAAGAACAAGATCCAGGATTTGATTGACGCCAAGGAGGTCGAGTTTGAACACTGATCCTACACCGAATCAGCGAGAATGTCTTTTGTTCATTCAAATATTCAAGTTGTATTTTTCTTTGATTGTTCGAACATTTATTCATGTTAAACATTGTTATCACATTAATGCATCGCTTATGTCTATTTTGAATCAATATATTCGCATTCACTATATGCAAATTGTTTTCATATTTTTTCTGATGACAACTCTCGTTAATTCTAAGCCTCTTGAGGGAGGATGACGAAAACGATACCACAATGTACAGTATGCTTTTGAACAAACCCCGCTGATGAGGTGCAGGCATTGTTTCAACCCCTAAACACTGGAGTTATAAGGATGATAATCCCTCGTCAACCCATCAGAGCCAAAGAAGTAGGAGTTTTTATTTTCGAAAATCAAAACCCTTAATCACAACCTGGGGCAGGGTAGTTCTCTCAGTTGATCCAAGTGCATCTTTACAAAACGAACAAAGACAGTGATGGTTCAGAACAATCAAAAGGACAGGCAGTCATCATCAAAATTCATAAATGAAAAGCCCAAAAAGTCTAAACCTATGAAAAGAGACTTATGAAACTGGGGCATCCCGCTGACTGTAATTCCAAAAAGGAAACAGTTCAGGCAAAAATAGGGATAACGAAATGAAAAAAAAGGTCTCACAAACCCTCAACAAAAACAAAGAAGGACTGCCTATTCAAAATAAGCTATCAACATCTGAACCATTACTGGAACATCAAAGCAAAGACTCAAGCAAGGTCTAACGCACGATCAACTGAGTTTAGGTTTGGAGAACATCACGAAGAGCGGGTGGGTACAAATAAAATTTGAGCCTTTATCCTTTGTTTCTTAAACCGTGAACCAGGCCACGTTATAACCCTTAAAAGTCCTAGCTGAAGCATGGGTTAGTTCGAAAGCGTACTGTTACGAAAGGTATCCTGACTCCTTAAGGCTTACAGTAAAATACGGAGTTGACATCACGTTTTACAAACAATCACTTGTTTTATGAAAAAGAATGCATTTTCAAAATCTTCGAGACAGACATAAGCTTTGCATTTTTAACATAACTTTGTTTGCATATGACTTTTTGTTTGAACAGCATAGAAATTCGCATGACGAAAGTCTAATGAACAAGAGTATCCCCAATCAAGGGGCACAGCATGATCATGGTCTACCATCTGGGGAAGTTAAGTCAAGATCCAGAGAATCTCTCAAAAGGCCAAAAAGCCTGGGGCAAATCTCTGCCTGAGTCACTTGGGGCACTCCAGCAACGAATCTTGCACGATCAAACATTGTACGCCCGGCAAGTCGAAAACCTGAAAAGGCGGCTTGGGCAAAAATGGGTATCCCGGTGGACTGAAAACCCGAAAGGGCGGTCCAGGCAAAAGTTAGGGATTAAAGCATACGACTATGTCCCGTCTCCTTGTCACCTGCCTGCTAGAAGAAGGTTTGACCCCCAACAATTATCAGCATCCCACATGTGCCTCCCCCATAGAAACAGGGGCAATAAAAGGGTGGTCTAAGCAATCTGATTGTTCTATCCTCCAAGGCGTCAGGGTAGGTTCCGTTGAAGAACATGACCAATACAGTTCAATACTTCCCCAGAAGAGTCCAACCCCGTTTCCCCAGGAAAGTTGGAATTCATATCCCCAGGCAGTAAGCTTATCCCCAGTAAATTCTGGAAGCTTCCCCTCGCAGAGCACGAACACGTCGCTCGACTTTATTTAAAGAGTTATTTCCTTAACAGGATATAACTGGGTTATCCTCAGCCAAAAGCCACGGAAAGAGCGTCCTCGACGAAGTCTTCTTACCCCAGCGAAGTTCATCAACTACTTCCTATACAACAAGACATCCTCAGCAAGTTATTATCAACATTCAGCAAAGCATCTCTCTCCCCACAGAGTATTGCTTCCCAGCATGGTCGCTAGAGTATCTTTTCTCCCCGCAGAATCTTCCATTTGCCAAGTTTATTCCGCAACGGAGTCATCTTCTCCTACCGGTATTCTTGCAGTTATCATCCCCAGCGGAAGCAAAATCTATCATTCAACATCAGCCCAGGAGTGACTTCCCGGAACCCGTCAAGGATTTACTTTCCTAGACGAAAAACACATTCATAAAACGTCGCATACATCATTATAGCATGCATAGACGCATCATATCACCCCAATCTCATTTATTTTTGAGAACATCTTAAAAACAGGCAATTCATGCATTATGATATTGCATACAACTAATTCGTTACTTTTTCAGGAAAGAACAATCAACAGATAAAAGTCTTTACCCGTTGAGGTAGTAATCGTCCCAGATTCCTTCATCATTCTTCTGAGGTAGTAATCGTCCCAGATTCCTTCATCATATATTTGAGGTAGTAATCGTCCCAGATTCCTTCATCGTCCTGCTGAGGTAGTAATCGTCCCAGATTCCTTCATCATATATTTGGAGTAGCAATCGTCCCAGATTCCTTCACCATCCTGGTGAGGTAGTAATCGTCTCAGATTCCTTCATCGTCCTGCTGAGGTAGTAATCGTCCCAGATTCCTTCATCATATATTTGGAGTAGCAATCGTCCCAGATTCCTTCATCATCCTATTGAGGTAGTAATCGTCCCAGATTCCTTCATCATCCTGCTGAGGTAGTAATCGTCCCAGATTCCTTCATCATCCTGCTGAGGTAGTAATCGTCCCAGATTCCTTCATCATTCTGCTGAGGTAGTAATCGTCCCAGATTCCTTCATCATAGATTTGGAGTAGCAATCGTCTCAGATTGGTAAATCAAAATGACATGGGACCAAAGGCATTGGTTAGAGGACTCAAAGACCTTTCCAAAATGTCCAAGAACATGTGAAAAGCTTAAAAATTGAGCAAGTTATGCCTTGTGGAAGTTGGGAAATTTTTGGGAATTTTGAAAAGTCAACAATGGTTCAAATGGTCTAAAATTGCTAATGGGCCTATTTTCTTCCATGATTCATCATTCCAAGCCTATGCACGACCACTTGGCCCAAAGGGAAGCATTTTCTCATTTTTTATTTATTTATTTGGATTATTATTTATATTAATTCAATTAAATTAATTAAATGTGTGAAAAATATCTAAATGAACCAAACAAATCTTTTTGTACACATTTCAAGGTCAATATTTCGTGCACATGCTGATTAGGAAGAATTGGATTGAATTGATCATAATTTGCACAAAAACCATGTGAAAAAGATTGAAAATATAATGGAAAAAAAATCAAATCTTCAATCCATAATTACAAGAGATTTTGTTGAAATTTGTTAACCTAATTGCTTCTATACATAATCAGGAATACAACCCTAAGCCTTAGAGACAAAAAAGCTGCGCATAAGAGGCTAGTACAAACTTGAAAAATTGCTTGAAAACTCAAAAACTGAAATCAACTTTAGGAGTCAATTCAAAGCACCATTCTTGTCTCAATAGTTTCCTGGAACCTCACTGAACGTGCTCCAATCAAAAACAACCACAAAAGCTCCAGGAATTGGTACCTGTAACTCAAATTGTAAAGCCAAAAATTTATAATCGTATATCATCTTTTAAGCATTTTTACATCATTCTATTCATGGCATCATGTTTGTTTTGAGCTTCTGAAACTAACCATCGTGTTTGATTGGATTTTTACACGCCATACGCGATTATGCCATAACTGCTTTCTAGGGTTACAGGTTTTCAAAATTGGGGTTTTCTACCCAAGGCAAAATTAGGGTTCCAGACCCACACCATTACACTCAGCTCATCTAGACGAAGAAGACCAGACCATCGCGCCGAATTTATTGGCCCTATAGCGCTAGTCGCTATTTTCTGGAAACCAGCCTAAGACAACGCTTCAAAACCGTGGCCTATGAGTCTTTGTTTCAGAAAAATAAAAAGCTGGGCGAAGAAGATAATGTGTTCGCGAAGCATGATTCGTTAGTTTGAATTCTCGCGCGCTAATCCACTAACTATTTGCTTTTCTTTTATAATATTTCTTGTTTATTTACTAATCACGCGCGTTGAGTTGGTCTAGTGGCAGGCAATGATGCTGGTAACACACGTCACCTGGGTTCGAGTCCCAGGTCTGTATAATTCTCAATATTATTTTTCAATTCAAGCTCTCATGCAGGCATAATCCTAAGACTCACCATACACCTCATGATCCAAGCATACACGTGTCCTAGACGACCACACCAAAGGCATAGATTCAAAGAGCATGCTACGCCTTGGTCAAACGTGTCACGCATGATTCAGAAAGTCAAACAGGCCACTGCCTATTGGGCCCAAACTTTTGGATTATACCTCCATAATGGGACAGCAAACCCCCCTGGTTTGCCATTCTTTTTATTTTTCTTATGTTTTATTTAATTTATTATTTACTTTTCTTGATTGTTTAATTTAATTAATTATTGCTATAAAATATAAAAACATCACAAAAAATCAGAAAAAAGGATAAAAAACATAATAAAATATTTAATGTTCATATTCTCATAAATAAATTAATATGTAAAAATATTTAGTATTAAATAGGTTTTTATTTTAATTCTTTTAATAACAAAAAACAAAAAAAATATGTAAAAATAGAATTAGGTTTAATTTTTATTCCTCTTAATTTCCCTTTTTACAATAATATTGCTTATTTTATTTATTTTATAATTAAATTGTACAATAAAAATTAGGTTTAAATTAGGTTAAAAACTTTAATATTTTCTTAAAAAACTTAAAAATAATTAGACTTAGGTTTAGCTTTTTACTTTACTTTTAATTATTTTTTCCATTAAATCTTAAAAAATACAAAAATACCAAAAACATTCTTTTTTTTTCTTTAATTTTAATTCCTCATTAATTCTAATTAATTAACTCATTAACATTAATTTTTTTTGCATAAAGGGTCCAACGCCCTCGTTTCTTTAATTTCGCGTATTTTATTTTATATCGTTTAAATAATCATGTAATTCTCCCAAAGCGTTGTAACGATTTAACTTTTCGCACTTTTATTTGCTTTGTTTATTTTCCGTCAAATCGGGTCCGGTTTAATTTTGGCGATGTGGACCCGCGCCATTTGTAATAGTTGTAGATTTATTTTCCCGCAACTTTTAACTGTTAAATAAGCATGCAAGAATGAATGGACTTAAAATAAAATCAAGCGTAGATCACGATGAACTTGACAAAAGATAAATGCAAATGAAAACGACACACGAATCGCACACACCACCCCTAGGGTACGCCTCACTGTTGCCTTTCGAAAGGTGATCGTCGAGTAGAGGATGTCTTAGTAAGTCCTCATGATCCGGGAACCTGGCATGAGGGTAGCTTCTAAGGTGTCTTCCCATTGCTCTGGTGATCACCATGTCCCTACAAACTCGAATGGACCCGAACACCTCCAACGGTGGTGCTACCTACCTCTCAATGGTGGGATGACACTACTTTTAAGGACATTTACACAGACGAATTCCTTAGGGTAGGTAGGTTCTCAAGGATACTTGCTCTAATTTCAAACAAATCAAAACATCTTTTCACACCAACACTTTTCAAAAGCTTTCAAAGCAAATTTTTCAAACACTCTGACGTACGAGTCGAACTGAAATTTTTCAAAGAAACTTTTTTAAACCCACATTGAAAAGCAAACAAACATTTTTTGAAAACACATTGAGCAAGTATCTAAGAGCCCATGGATAACCATGGATAGAAAGGGTGCTAACACCTTCCCTTTCTATAACCTACCTCCCGAACCGAGAGCAATCTCTTTAAGGAATTTTTCTGTGCTTTTGTCCTTTCCATTTGGAGAAAATAAAAGACGGTGGCGACTCTTGCTTCCGCGACATTTCGCGAACCAGCGTTAAACAGTCAGTTCCAGATCCACCGATCACACACCCCATAATCGTCTTGGATAGAGATGGTCCATCAGATACTTTTGTACCATCTTTAATTAAATATTTCTTTATTTCAATCTCAAAAAATAAAATCATCGAGGTAGGACAAATTTGGGGTACGACAGTTGCCCTTGTTCAATTATCTTCCAATCGAATAGCGTGAGAAAATGTGAGTCTTACGCATTCTGATTGGGAGTTTATTGAATACTTGGAATACCCCAAAATTTGTCCCACAAACATAAGGTTACACTGATAAAGCATACCCTTACGAGTCTCAAGGATGTAGGCAAAGCTGGTAATGTACCGCTTACCAGGGTTTGATAACGAGGCTGATGGTTTTGAACTTAAGAGCGCAATTTTGTATGTCTTGGTTTGGTTTTGATCATTCACCCATTTGGAGGATGAATACAACAATAATTGATAATGCATGGCTACTTGAAGACTGAGGCCATGGGTTATGTTCGCGAATCACTGCATGACGTCTGAGGTGATGGGCTATAGTTTTGTTTTCTTTCGAGCATCACATCATGAAGCCTGAGGCGATGATAGGTGTTATGGAATAAAGAATCGCATTGCTGCATGAAGTCTTAGGCAATGAGTTAGGTTCAAAAATCGATGCGCGAAGTCTGAGGCGATAAGCTAGATTTTGGTTTCGAGCATCGCTTCCTGAAGTCTGAGGCGATCGTCTGTGTTTGAATAAAGAAACACATTGCTGCATGAAGTCTGAGGAAATGGGTTAGGTTTGCAAATCACTGCGTGAAGTCTGAGGCGATAGGCTAAATTTGTATTTTTGAGTATCGCTGCATGAAGTCTGAGACGATGGTCTGTGTTGCAGAAGAAAGAAACAAATTGTTGTATGAAGTCTGAGGCAATGGGTTTGGTTCGCAAATCGCTGCGTGAAGTCTGAGGCGATAAGCTAAGTTTGTTTTCGAGCATCGTTGCATGAAGTCTGAGGCGAGAACCTAGGTTTGTAAAGAAATCATCACTCTAGGAACACTTAGGTGATGGGCTGAACGTGTCACGGCATGAAGACTGAGGTGACAGGTTGAATCGTAGGAGAAGTATTTTGTTGGTTGACCCTTAGTAAGCTAAATCTAGGGAGAGGCTGTTTGTCTGCTGCATGATACATGCGTATGATGTCATATTGAGATGTTTGGATGTATGCAAAATGTATTATGTTTGGCATTGATATGGAACCCTGAATATATGCGTATTGTATGCAAAAATGTATAGTGTATGTATGTTTTGGATGTGCAGAATGTATGTATGAAACATGTGTAAGATGCGCGTATGCCTTGAAATGTTATGAAGACTATTTCAGGCATTCTCTCCTTTAAGCCATTGGCTTAGATGTACCAATCCCCTGGCGTTGTATGTTGTGTCGTTGCAGCTTTATTGAATTTGAACGCAGTGAGCAATGTTAGCAAAATTTTGAACATTGATTTTCTGTATTGTAAGTGCAGATGTAGGCATAGACGTAGGTAATGGCATATGCGTAGATTTGTATGTTGTAAGCGCGGGCATAGATGTGGACATGTGTATAGACTTTGTATTATGAGTGCAAGCATAGGTGCAGACGTAGTTGTGGACGTAGTCTTTTTGCATCGTGAGCGTAGACATATGCATAGACATGTGTATATATTTTCGTGTTGCAATACGTAGTAGTAGCCATGAGCATGGATGTAGACGTGGATTTTCTTTCGATGTTTTTCTAACCCAAAATGTTTTTTCGATGTTTTGTCAAATGCTTTTATTTTTGGTAATCCCCCGAAATGATTTCAAGACAATATTCACAAGTAATGATCCTAGTATTTTATAAACAAGTATGAGAAAAGAAAAAATGCAATTTGAAATATGCAAAGAAAGAAAATGTTTTATTGATATGCCTCTGAATAAGCCAGAATACAAGATGCACTTCCTAGAAAGAGGTAATTACAGAAGGTTTTAAAACTGTAAATGGAAATAAAAATGATAATTGCTACTGATGTTCCCCGATATCCTTTTAATTATCTTATCTCATTTGCTTATGAGTTGTATGATTCAGATCTATCTCTCCCTTCGTGGTTCGTAGTCATAGTTCTTAGATCGCAGTATTTTTGTTCTTTATTTCTTTGTATGAAATCGCTAACTTTTTCCTGGATTGCCCTTTCGGGTTTTCAATCCACCGGGATAATTTTTTGTTTATATGCCCCTAATTTTTGCCTGCATCTCCCTTTAGTATTTTTGATCCACCAGGACGCTCCCTTTTGCCTAAGTCGCTTGTTTAAGGTTCGAGCTTAACGAGGTTCTTATACATAGTATTTTTTGACTGCGTTTGAATTTTTCGAATGCGGTAGTTCTTCCCCATCCATTGTTGTGAGTATAAGATTACCACCAGAGGATGCTGTTTTGAAGACGTATTGACCTTGGTAGTAGGGTGTCCATTTACCACGTAAATCGAGGAAAGGTAGCAGAATCATTTTGAGAACTAGACCACGTCGTGGTTCATCTTGTGGAGTACATTGTTACTCAGAAAGAATTTCGAGGCTAATTTTCATAGAGTTTGCTTATCGGTGGTAGAGGATTTTTCTGGATGTTCTTGTTTTTCGAGGTACTTCTTGATGTCGTAAAACCAAGGCTCGTTATATTGTTATTTTTTAAAAGCAAGGCAATGTGCAGGCTCTTCAAAGTGTCTGTTTGTGATGTGCGGTTTGTGGTTTGACCAAGTTACTTTGAACATAGCTGATATAGTTTCCAGAGAGTCTGCCATTTGATTTTATTTTTGTGGGGTGTGACGGAAAGTGATCTTTGCGAATTCCATAGTCAGTTTCCAAAACATGATCCTGATATGGAATCAGTTTTGGATTTTTAGTATCCCATTCGCAGTTTACTTAGTATATGGCTCGTGAGCCCTCTTTGGAGAAGCCAAAAATGTCCCTATATCATGCCCCAATGTATTTGAAGCCCCATCAAACGTGAATGTCCAACGTTCCCCTGGCTTGTTTTTTTTCGTCAGGTCCTGGTATTTCGTAGTTGCTTATTTTTTACAGCAATGTCTGTATCTAACCTTGGTCTGTTTCTATAGAAACAAGCAAATATGTGTAATAATTTGATCAACTTCTTTGTGGCTCCGCTCTAACATTGCCCCTTAGCTTGATTTCTTCCTTTGTAACTAGATTGATGGTCTTAATAGCCTCTTGATACGGTTACATATTGTTAGCCTTTCATTTTATTTCCCTCGCCATTTTATCAGAGAGTTCAAGATCTTTATCATCTTCCTCTTTAGCTTGGTTGATAGGAGCATCAAAATTATATCGGGCCACAGCAGTAACATTATCAGTGGCTTTGGGAATGAACTTGCACAGTTATCATGTTTTGGCGCAGATTTAGTATATGAGATTTGAAAATGCATATGCAGAGAAAGTATTTCCATTTTTAAATTTAAGATATAAATGGAAGAGAAAGAAAGGGATCATAATTGAAAACAAAATATAACTTTTATTAATTGCAAATATTGTCTGAAACAAAACGGGGGAACCCTTACAAGTAACCCCTATGCCCCGGGCTTGACACAGGTTCTTTCAAAAAACAAGAAAACTTACTTAGGGAAAAAAAGATCCCAGGAATCTCCACGACTGTCCATCTTTTGAGTTCTTCTCCTAGGATGCATTCTCGAATGAAGTCATTGGCCTCTTTTGGTATTGACGTTGTTGGATATCTTTGCCACATGTCCGCCATGCTCTACTCCCTTGTTCACAAAGTTGCCTTGGATTGGAGGAAAATGTGCTTCACCCTTCAGAGTGGCTTTATATTTTTCTTCAGGGTATGGTCCGAATTGGACTATGCCCTGGTCCCCTAGCTTTTGTACTGTTCTTTTGAAAGCTTCATTATGTTCTTGCAGGAATCCACATCCCAACAAATATTCTTTCAGCATGTTTATCAGGGTTTTTGCTTGTCTGCTTGCCCCAGTGTCAGTGACTACTTCAATTGCATTTATTGTCCCCCCCATTGTGCAAAGGCATGGGGTTTGATTTGATGTTAGGCTTCTCAAAAGTGATGTCTTGGGATTCTAACAAATCTTGGACCTTATGCTTGAATGGATAACATTGCTCTATGGTATGTCCAAGATAATTAGCAGGATACTCACATCTGGAATTGGCATCGTATCTTCATGGGAGTGGCCCGACTAGAGGAGCTAGAGGCTTGATTTCCACCAAGGATGCCCTAACCAGCTGTTGCAATAACTAGCTAGGTGGCATAGGGAGTGGATCAAATTTCCTGGGTGGCCTTATGCCTTGCCACTTCCCTTGCGGGATCACTAATGGTTGTTGTACCCTGGGTTGTGACACTACAACATTAATTTCTCCCTCTTTTCCTTTGGTGAAGTTTGAAGCAGGGGTTTTTGAATTGTAGGGAGCATTTGATGGTCCCGCTGATATCTTCCCACTTTTTATCCCAGTCTCGATTCTTTCTCCGATAGTTACTAGGTCTGACAACCCCGAAGAGATACTTCCAAATATCTTCTCATAATACAACCCTTACAAAGTGCCCATTAACATGTCTAATAATTCTTTCTCTAACAGTGGTGGTTGCACACGGGATGCCAACTCCATCCATCTCTGAGCATACTCCTTGAAGGATTCTTCTTTCTTCTAGGATAGGTTCTGGAGTTGCATGCGGGTAGGCGCCATGTTCAGGTTATATTTTTAATGCTTTAGAAAAGAATTAGCAAGATCTGCCCAGGTTTGAATATGTGTTCGCTCCAATTGCATATACTAGTCTAAAGATTCCCCACTCATGCTATCTTGAAAATAGTGAATCATCAGCTTCTGATCGTGGGCATGGGCATGCATCTTCCTGCAATACATACGAAGATGATTTCTTGGACAAGTGAGCCCCTTGTATTTTTCAAAGTCAGGTACTTTGAACTTTGGTGGAATCACCACATCAGGAACTAGGCCCATTTTGAGAGCGCCTACTTCAAAAGCGTCAAAACGCTCCATAGCTTTTAATCTTTCCTCCAGAGCTTTGTATTGATTCATTACCAGTGGATTATCAACATCATGCGTACCAGTTGTCTTTAAGGGTGCCTGGTTGGCATTTTCTAGGTCATGGTCTCTTTATTGCAGGTCCAAGTAATTGTCTGCACTATTGGTTGGAATCTGTAGGGTATGTGATGCCCATTCTTTTGATGTCGGTGGGACAAACCCTTCAGTTTTAACTTCTTGTTGGGCCATGACAGACTTTTAGAGTCCTTCTTCTGGCTCTTTCCTTAGTTGGTGACCGCTTGATGCACCAATTGTTTGGACTACTTCTTTGAAATCTACCCTGGGAATCTGATCTCGTCGGTCGATGATGTTCTTCAAAGCAGGAGAACTTGACTCAGATCTCCTTTCATCGAACTTACATCACCCTTTACTTGGTCGAGATCATCTTTGATTGCCTCTTGAGTTTCCTCGATTTTCTCCATTTCTTTTTGTTGGTAGGCCCTTGTTTAATATGGAGGCCAAGGAGGTGGTGATCTTCTTCTACCAATGGTTCAACTGGAGAGATGTTTTTTGAAAAAATGAGTTTTGATATGATATGCAGGTGTTTGTGAATGCATGCATGCGAATGAATATGTATGAGTATAAAATAGTTTCTTGTTTTAAATGTCTTATTAATTTGGGTACACGCTTGTCTTTTGTTTATTATTATTATTATTATTTGGTGATCAGCTTGAAAATAGATATGAGAATGAGATGTGGGAACAAAATGCCTTTATTGAAGGTAACATAATTTTGATATTGAAAAATATTACAATCTTAAACCAAAACTTGTTTGTATGAAATTGAACCAAAGGAAATAAGACTTCTTGGTGTGCTTGCAGACGTCTTCTCTTGAAACCATCCACCTTTATTGACAAAACTTGAGAATGTCTTTAGCATATTATTTCCCTTTGGTGGCTTTGATTTCAGACATGTTTGGCGCATTGACGCAGATAAGTTGTTTCCTACAGTATCCATTTTTTAAAGACAGTCACCGAGATCTTGAGTTTATTATTATTATTCATACCCCCTGTGAATAAGACAAATAAAAATAAACGGGTGACGAATATATGAAATGTATGAATGCACGGATGTATAGACGCATGGTTGAGTGACGGGGTTTTGTGATAAGTATCCTCAGAAGGTAGGTTCCTTAATTTTGACCTACGATTGATCTATCCTTCCAGAAGGTGGTTTCCTTAAGGGCTTCATGAATAACACCAGAGGGAAAAGCACAAGGGCCTCCCTTAGGTGGAGCCTCTTTACGGTATGAAACTTTTGTCTCAAAGTCGTGAAAGGTCTCGTCATGAGATTTTAGGTTAAGGTTGTTACAAAAAGTCATGGGTGTCTTTCCAAAGTCCTACTCATCAAGAGGATATCTCTCGATAAGTATTTCTTTTTCGAAAGTTCACCGACTCTAGGTGAAGTCGTCACATAAACTCGCAGGGATGATGTACCCCCTAAGCTAATAGATGAACATTCTTTCTAAGGGTTATTGGAAATATTTTTGAGATAGAAATTCCTGCCATGCAGTAAGTATATGATGATAAGAAAAATTAACAATAAATAAATAAACGAAATGAAATAGATAAATGCGATAAATAAATAAAATAGAAAACCCCCAAAGTAAAACCTAAAACCTAGTGTTAAGCGTCCCTAGTAGAGTCACCAGCTGTAGCAACTGATTTTTTAATCAGAGCCGCCACTATTGGTTTTTATCCTAGGCAAGGGAATCTAACATAAAACCCTAATTCACAGGCAGAGATTCTCGGTTTCGGACTTCTTTAGACTAAAGGAAGGTGTTAGGCACCTTTCATCTACCTTGTTCACAAGGATACTAGGTTTTAGGATTGAATTGGGGAAACAAGATTTAAATTTTATTAGTGGAAGGGTTTAAATTTTTTATAGGGGAAAGGGTTTAAATATTTTTATAGGGGAAAGGGTTTAAATATTTTTATAGGGGAACTCACTACGATTTTTGATCATATGCCTACGTATCCTTTTATGAGGAATCAGAGTCACAATTCGTAGTTCGTATGGGGTTGGTGTTTTTTAGAGGTTGCAAACGTATTTTGAATCACCTCGCACTTGGCCAGGAATAGTGATTGCAGAGATTTTGACTAAATGTGCGGTAAGTCAAAATCTGTTTGAAACCCTTTTGCAAGAAAAATAGTTGATTAGATAAGTTTGTTGCAAAAAAAAGTTTGTTGCTTGTTGCGTGCTTTTTAATCGTATTAACTGCAAAGATATCTTGATTAATGCATGATTAGAAAAAGATCTAATGCAAAAATATATACAATAATGCATGAGTTTTTTGAGTAAAATAACTTATATTCTATAATAAATAATAATATAATTATTTATACAAGGGTAAGAAATAAATAATATTTGCATAGCAAATAAAATATAATAATAATAATAGGTGGAAAATAAAATTTATAAGGATAATAATAAGAAATTAAGTAATTATAATAATATATAATAATAAAAAATATTAAAATATAATAATAATAAAAATAGAAAATAAGTGATAATAGAAAAGAAATGATTTAATTAAATTAAACCTGGGGGTGCAATTTTTGAACTAGCAAGCAAATCTGGGGGGTGCCTTTAGGAGGTTGCGTTAAGCCCATTACATTTGCTGGACGGGGGGGGGGGGGTGCTAAGTGTTTTGTGGTTTAGTAATTATTGGCATGGGGGTGTGTGAATAGCATATGGGCTAGGCCCAAACATAGTTTGGAGGGGTCTGCATGATAGGGTGTGTGAAAGTGCATGCTTTTACTATGGGACCTGGCCTTACAACGGTATGATGCGTATCTAATGGTCGATCGTGACGGAGCATGATAATTACAGAAGGCGCGTGTGAACTGGATTGAAATGGATTATCAGATTTTTTTAAACATTTTTCTTCCAGCATTACAGAAAAAAAACTTTCCTCTCTGTCTCGTCCCCTTCGCCTTATACACAACCCTTCATCTCACAAACCTTAATCCACTACCCAAAGACGATGCTCAACCGTAAACCCTCCCAACCAATAAAATATAAGAGACATAAAAAGGAAATATCTAAGTTCTATTTACCCCTCTCGCAATTTCGTTTTCCGATTTTGATCTTCTGGATTTAATCTCCCATCATTTCTTGTTTGATTCTGCAGATTTACGAAGGGTGGCCGGCAATGGTGAAGGTGGAGTGATGATAATCGGCGATTAGGGTTTCAGATATTGAAACCCTAATTGCTCACTTCTTTTTTTTTCAACAGGATATGAAGTGTTCTTCTTCTTCTACGTTCTTCAAAATTCCTCCCTGTCAATTTCTTTTTTACCGTTTTCTGTGTTCTTCCCCTCCACAATTCTGTCCTTACCTGGTATTTATAGGTTTTCTTAGTTTAAGGTTTTGCTAGAATTACTTATAGATTTAGGAATAGAAGTTAGGGATTTAGCATTCTTGGTTAATTGTAATTGATTCCAAAAAATATTGTAATTAATTTGGGTCGCTGTTCAACGAATTTACAGAAGAATTAGGGATTTTGATTTATTGAGATTGATTCTGTAATGGATTTTCTTATGTAAGATTTGATTTAGTTTCTATTCATTCTGTGTTTTTTAGTTTTAACTGTAATGGAAATTTGATTTGGTTTAGTTAGAAATTATTTGATTTTGTAATTTTTTAGATTTGTACAGTAAGTGTTTTTATTTGTTGTATCTGATAATATTTCCGTCTTTAGAAATTATGGGTTTTGGCTGTAAAAAGAAATATTTGATTTGTTTAATTTTGTTGTAAATAAAGATATAAATTTTATAAAATCTAAACAGTACATGTTAACTACTAAAACGTGCATTTTTCTGGATAAAGGTTCACACAGTAACTGCTATTTTGAATTGGAATTTTCATTATGTTAAATTGAGCTTTTAGAGGTACTGTAAAAGCATTTCCGTCCATCAATTAAACACAACAAACATTTTTCCTCCTTTTGGACCGGCCCAACCTGACCTTTTTCTCAAAACAAAATTAAGCAAAAACGTTTTACTTTTCTTTTAAAAGAAATGTACATTCTTTATTTATTTAAGATAACAGTAACAAATTATTTCCTTTATATACCCCCTTTTCATTAAAACAAAAAAAATAAAAAATAATAACTAGTTTTCTTTTAAATAATAAGACTTAATGGGCCTCTAATTTGATGATCACACCCCCTATTCTCTGTTTAACACCACATGCGCTTAAATGGGCTTAACTATACTCAAATTCAACCTCTCCTAATAACAACTTTTGAATGGGCTGACTTTAATTTAATTTAACTTCAAAAAACTTAAACTTAAGGACTCAATAGTTTAATAACTTAGTAATTATTAATTTTTAAACGAATTTCCATTTTCGAATCTTATGGGCCGTAGGCCAACATGCTTCGCAAATAATTTTATGGGTCTTTCTGATTCAAAAAGCCCCACCTTCCTGAATTAAAATACACCCCCTAATCGTCTTGGATAGAGATGGACCATCAGATATTGTTGTACCATATTTAATTAAATATTTCTTTATTTCAATCTCGAAAAATAAAATCGTCGAGGTAGGACAAATTTTGGGTACGATACGGTGTTGATTTTTAATCACGCGCCTGTGCAACAACAACAGGGCAATCAACGTAGGATAGACGCACCTAGAAGATAGTTCACCAAGATCAGTATGCCATTGTCTCAGGAATTATAACATTTACTGAAAGAGGAATTGATTACATTAAGGGACCCTCCTCAAAATCCCAACACATCCTTCCCTCGCTATAATCCAAATATGAAGTGTGCTTAGCATTCCAATAGCCCTGAGCACGACACCAACAACTACTGGGCCTTGAAAAATAAAATTCAGGACATGATTAACAACAAAGAGATTGAGTTTGATCTGCCTGAGACCCCGAATGTAATTATTGCACCTATGTCGAAGCATGACAAAGGCATAAGTGCTATTGATGATGTTCTTTATGTTTCTACCACAAGTGATTTGGTTAATCCCCTCCCAATTATCAAGAAGAATCTGATGCAGGATGGTTTATTTCCGGGTTATATTGAAAAATGTTACTACTATGCAACCCAACCCAATGGCTGCAAGTTACTGAAGGAAGGCGTTCAACGCCTAATGGACAATCACATAATTTTATTTGTGAATATTCCGTCTACTAAGAATCTATTTCAAGACTTATCTGTAATATCCATCCCTCTTGTCAGGATCACCTCCAAAGGTCCTGTAAGAATTACTGCCAATCCAAAAGTTGCTCCTCTGATAGTCACCACACCTGGACGTATTCCATACTCTTCAGATAAAGTTATCCCATGGAACTATGGATACGATGTCTACTACCACGACGTCAAGCAAGAACTGCCGATTACTGAGAATGAAGGTACTGAAGTTGTTGATCCCGACATTAACAATATTTTTGGGACCAGTAAGGTTACTAGAAGTGGAAGGGTTTTTTTTCTAAAAATCTCGCCGAAGTCTGTAGCTACACCAGTTCGAGTTACTGATGTTGAGATAACTGCTCAGGCTTGGGGAAAAGAACAAATGGCGGAGCCTGTCCAAACGGAGGAACCTAAAGAAGTCACCACTGATGACATCTCAATGCAAGAGCTAGAGAAGGTGTTAAAAATTATCCGCAATATTGTCGAACAACTGGGGCAGACCCCATCTAAGATCTCCATGTTATCCCTACTACTGTGTTCTAAAGCCCATGCACAAGCTTTAGTGAAATTCTTGAAGTCCGTTCACGTGCCACAAGAGATTTCTCCCGATCAATTTGGAAGTTATGTTGCTAGCTTAACCACTGACATTGGGATAGGTTTTTATGATGCCAACCTAACCACTAAAGGAAGGAACCACAAAAAGGCCTTGTACGCCTCTATTTAATGCAGGGGCACTACTTTAGCTGATGGTTTAGTTGATATGGGTTCCTCACTGAATGTCTTACCAAAGGGTGATTTCGACAGGCTTGATTGTGAAGGGGTTGTGCTGAAACCCATTGATATTATAGTCTGAGCCTTTAACAGTTCAACGAGGATGGTACACAGAGAAGTGGATCTTCTGATCAAGGTAGGCTCGTAGGTATTCAAATCCACTTTCTACGTAATGGATATTCAAACAACTTATTCTTGCTTACTAGGACACCCCTGGATCCATGGGGCAGGAGCTATTACTTCAACCCTACACTAGAAGCTGAAGTATCCCGTGAAAGGAAAAGTTGTTACAGCCAGTGGCGAAGAAGAGTATATGGTTAGCCACTTGAACCAATTTTGGTATGTAGATATGGATGATGAATACATCGAGACTCCCTGTCAGACTTTTAAGTTATCCCTCTTACCGCTACTGAAGATGTTTCTGCTGTTCCCAAGATAACCAGGGTTCCTCCCAGAATGACTTCTTTGAAGGATGCTAATGTTGTCATAGAAGAATGTGGTTGTACTACTCGGGGTCAGCTTCCTGACATTCCGTATAAATCTGACAAATTTGGTTTGGGCTTCACTGCAGAGGCATAGAAGAATGTTCGTCGTTCTTGGGCTAGAAGACCACACATTCCACATCAGCAATAATGGAGTCAACACCATAGAAGATGCTGACAGTGACTATGACCTTGAAAGCTGGATCTTTCTGACCATCGGCAATGGACTCAACAATTGGAAGGCTTAAGACATTGTCTTAATCTCCTTTAGTCAGGAGTAATAGCTACTTTCTGTTTTTTTGCTTACAAAGTTTTGGTTATGTAATTTATTTGAACAATGACTTTAAGCCTTGTGCCTTACCCAGGGCATAATGGTCCACTTGTTAAGGGTTTTCATTTCATAAACATATCTTCATTTAATAAAGCATTGGACGTTTTTCATTCAAGTTTTATGCTATTTGCCTTTCTTTTATTTTTATCACTTTCAAATAGCTATGTGTTCTTACACACACCCACACAATAAATTGCAGATCCAAGTCCACTCTGGATACCATTGATAACGATTATGCTATTGCCTCTTATGAATTTGAGAATCCAATCTACCAAGCCGAGGACGAAGGTGAGGAAGATTGTGAAATTATAGGAGAGCTTGACAGACTGTTAGTTCAAGAGGAAAAGGCTATACAACTGCATGAAGAGTTGGTCGAGGTTGTAAACTTGGGTACTGAGACAAACAGGAATGAAGTAAAGATAGGTGCCAACCTAGAAGACGGTATCAAGAACAGGTTAATACAAATATTACATGAATATGTTGAGATCTTTGTTTGGCTGTACGAAGACATGCCAGGACTCGATACAAACATTTTAGTTCATCGTTTACCGATGAAAGAGGGTTGTTCTCCAATAAAGAAGAATGTTCGTCGCATGCGTCCTGAGATGTCGGAGAAAATCAAGGCTAAAGTTATGAAGAAATTCAAAGTAGGTTTCTTGGTTGTTACATCATATCCTCAATGGGTTGCAAATGTTGTTACGCTACCTAAGAAAGATGGAAAAGTACGTATGTGTGTGGACTATAGAGATCTGAATAGGGCAAGCCTAAAGGATGACTTTCTGTTTCCACATATTAATGTTCTGGTTGACAACACTACTCAACACATGGTATTCTCCTTCATCGACGGTTTCTCAGGTTATAATCACATTAAGTTGGCGCCTGAAGACATGGATAAAAGTACCTTCGTCACATAGTGGGGCACTTTTTGTTACAAAGTTATGCCTTTTAGGTTGAAGAATGCCGATACAACATATCAACATGCCATGGTAGCTTTATTCCATGACATGATACATCACGAGATAGAGGTTTATATTGACGACATGATAGCCAGATCCCAGACTGGAGAGGAACATCTTGACCATCTACACAAGCTATTTGAGAGGTTGAAGAAGTATAACTGAGGCTGAATCCGAACAAGTGCACCTTTGGGGTGAGGTCTGGTAAACTCCTGGGTTTCATCAACAATAGTAAAGGAATTTAATTTGATCCCGCCAAGGTCAAAGCCATTCAATAAATTCCAGCTCCCCACACCGAGAAGGCATTCAGAGGTTTCTTAGGACGACTGAATTACATTGCCCAATTTATTTCCCATATGACCGCTACTTGTGAGCCAAGTTACTAAAGAAAGATCAGGTAGTGAAGTGGAACTACGATTACCAGATAGCCTTGGTAAAAATCAAGGAGTACCTCCAAGAACCTCATATTCTGATGCCACCAGTTGAAGAAAGACCTCAAATCATGTACTTAACAATGTTGGAGAATTCAATGGCATGTGTACTGGGCCAACATGACGAGTATGGTAGAAAAGAACATGCAAAATACTACCTTAGAAAAAAGTTTACCGACTGTGAAACAAGATGCTCATTGCTCTAGAAAACTTTATGTGCTTTGGCATGGGCTGCTCGCCGAATAAGACAGTATATTGACCCATACCACTTTGTTGATCTTTAAAATGGATCCCATCAAATACATCTTTGAGAAGCCTGCTCTCTCCGGAAGAATAGCCAGATGGCAAATGGTCTTAACAAAGTACGAAATTCAGTACACCACTCAGAAGGAAAACAAAGGAAGTGTATTGGCAGATCATTTGGCTCATAAAGCGGTAGACGACTACCAGTCTATGTATTTCAAGTTCCCTGACGAGAACATTATGCTGGTTATAGATTATGAAGAACCTGGACCATATGAAGGACCTGAGTCGGTATCCCGATGGACTATAGTTTTCAATGGAGCTTCTAACGCACTTGGAAATGAAATTGGTGTTTTAATTATCTCTCCCCAGGGTTGCCATACGTGCATCATGGGCTTCAAAGCTGCTATTGACTTGAGAATCAAGATCTTTAGAATATATGGGGACGCATCCCTAGTAATCAGTTATATTAAGGGAGAATGGAATATGAAGCACCCAAATCTTATTCCTTATCAAAAGCATGTGTTGACCTTAATTCCGTACTTCGAGGAAATTACCTTTGAATATATTCCACGAGAAGAGAACCAACGGGAAGATGCATTAGCTACCTTGTCGTCTATGTTCAAAGTCAGACGTGACAACAAAGCTCCTCGAATTACTATTGAAAGGCTAGATGAACCAGCACACTGCTATGAAGTTGATATTGATGGAGTAGAAGAGAAGCCTTGGTTTCATGAAGTGAAAATATACCTCGAGGATCAAGAGTACCCTGAAGGAGCATCTATCAATGATAAGAAATTCCTATGGAGATTCTCTGCTAAGTTCTTCCTGAGCAACATAATTTTATACAAGCGCAACCATGACTCAACTCAGCTTCATTGTGTAGACAAGAAGGAAGCAGAGAAGATTATGGAAGATATGCACGAAGGTATCTTTGGTACTCATTCCAGTGGACATACTATGGATAAGAATATTCTGAGGGCGGGTTACTATTGGTCGACCATGGAAACTGATTTCCATCACCATTCAAGAACCTATCATGTTGAAAAGTACATGTGCCTCCGGTCCCTCTGAATGTCTTGACTGCTCCTTGGCCGTTTGCAATGTGGGGCATTGATATGATTGGAGAAATTAATCCTACCGCCTCTAACATACATTGTTTCATCCTCGTCGCCATCGATTATTTCACAAAGTGGGTTAAAGCTGCCAATAAGAACATCAAGAAGATTATACATAAGATAACGGTGACATATAAGTATTGGCATGAGATGTTACCATTTGCTCTTCATGGATACCGCACTTCAGTGTGAAATCAACTGGGGTAACCCCATTCTCTCTAGTCTACGACATGGAAGTTGTCCTACCTATCGAAGTTCAGATTCCTTCTCCAAGGATTATGAAAGACGCAGATCTAGACGAAGACGAGTGGATTCATACTAGGCTGGACCAGTTGAATTTGATTGACAAAAAGAGGCTTGCGACTGTTTGCCATGGTCAGATGTATCAGAAGCTTATGGTTAAAGCCTTCAACAAGAAAGTCAAGCATCGGGTATACCAGGCTGGTGACTTAGTAATCAAGTGCATCATTATACCACAAGGTGATCCCAGGGGAAAATGGACTCCCACCTATGAAGGGCCATTTGTAATGAAGAAAATATTTTATGGCGGTGCTATGATACTTACCACCATGGACGGTGAAGACTTGTCGCACCCTGTGAACACGGACATAGTTAAAAGATACTACACATGAAAGAGACTCGTTAGGTTGACTGGACTAGGAAAAAATAAGGGCATCCCGACGAACCAAAAGTGTTCGGGCAAAAATCAAGGATATATATAAACATTGTAGACCCGGCAAGTCAAAAACCTGAAAAGGCGGTTTGGGAAAAAAAGGGTATCACGGTGGGATGAAAACCCGAAAGGGAGGTCCAGGAAAAAATTAGGGGTTAAAGCATACGATTATGTCCCATTGGATCACTTACATACAACATGCCTTATTATCAACGTCAAGTTCAAACGATATGGATCAATTCAATCAGCTTCTTCTAACAGCGAGGTAGGAGATGCTTAAAGACCAATGGGGAAATAATAGAGTTAAAACTCAATGGGATTTGTTGTAACCCAATTTTTTCCCCTAAGATCCCTCTATCATCTCATGTCAATTCAATCACAACAAGATCATATTAGGTTTTGGTTTTTCTCCTTATCTTTAGCTTTTCTCATGGGGAATCACTAATAACCATGACTTCTATATTATGATCATCTATGTTTTGTATTTATTAACTTTTAACTAATAAATACAATGTATGTTTTCCCTAATTGATGATATTATAGGTGAAAGCACAACACATTCCATCAAGTTGATCTACAGGTTCATGAGTTTATTTCCATGCCTTCTTCAGCAAAGCTTCATTGAGATTTAAGTCTCATCATTGAAGATATTTTAAAGTAATATCATGACAAAATCTATTATGATTTATCACGCCTCAATTTGTCAAAGATATTTCAAAGATATAAGGGTTGATTGATGATTTGACCTAATTGGACAAGTTCTTGATTTCTTGGTCACAAGTACATTTTTCCCTCAATTCTTAATATTTTGAAGTGGTTATGGTTGATATGGTTTCTAATTATCATCCTTAACAATTTTTATTTACATGAAAAAAGTATTTGTGCAAGAAATTTTGTCAAAATTGAAAAGGATTTCCAAGGCATTTTGGTGCTCTAGGAGCTAGAGTTTTGAACTTCTAAGGGCTATATCTTGCTCATCTTTTGGTATTTTTGATTTATTCCAAAGGTATGCTTCTCTTTAAAGGGTTATAAACAAATCACTTCAGAATATTGAAGAAAATTTTATGTGGAAGATTCCTAGTGATGAAGAAAGATTACAAGTCCTCTAGATAGGCCATCAAATTCCCTTGTGTGACTTCAAAATATACTAACCTGGTCAATTTTTATCTCCCTGGGCCCATTATTTTTCCATAATGATCTTACCGGTGTGAACTTCAACTCTTCTTTTATGTGCAAATCTTGAAAATGGATGGAAGATTCCCTAAGGATGCAAAAGATTATAAGTTATCTCATGAATTTTCACCAACTTCACAACATCATAACTTTCTCAATTTTTGGAGTTTTTAAATGGTTCAAGTCTCAAAACTTCATTAAAGATATATAATTTATGCCATCTTTTTGGGTCAAGATCAAATTTTAAATGGAAGCTCATGTTTGGATGCAAGATATTATAAGTCATTTTTGAAGAAAAACTTAGAATGTTTCTAAGTACAAAAAGTCAGCATTTTTTTCCAACTTTGACTCATTACAACTTTCAGTTCAAGCATCCATTTGATTTCATTCTTTGCACATTGTAAATTTTGTGATCTCATATTTCCAAGGCATTAATAATCAAGTCCTAAGATTCCCTAAATCATGCACACCATTGATTCAAAGATGGTACCTTGAAACACAAGATTTTTGCGTGTTATTACTTCTAGTCATGTTTAGCAATCTTCCAGAAGTGATTATCAGCTTGAAACTCAAGTTTTTGTTGAGTTTTGAGCAAAATAGAAGTAACACTTTTCATGTTTGCAACTTCACACGATTTCCCTCCCAACTTCATCATTTCATACGCGTAAGCATTCCATTAGCTTCCAATAAATAGAGGGTCATACCTCATTCATTTTATCAACCTTAGATAGCAAGAATCACCCTGCCAAACTCTCCCTTCAACCCATTTTCTGCAACTTCGAATTTGGTTTTATAGCTTTCCTCAATCCATTTTCTTTGTCAATTCTTCATCCTTGAACTTCACTAAAGCTAACAGAAGAAGAACCAAGCTCTAAGACATCCTAAATCGTGCTAGCCAAGTCGTATTTCAAAGATCTGAATTTGAACATCAATAGGTAGATTTCTTCATCAATTCTTTCAAACTTTGGTACTGTAATGAAGCTCTCATTATTCTGATTCTAGTCACAACATTTGTTTTCAACTGGAAGTGAGTTTCTGCCATGAATTTTCAAATCCATTTTCAAATATTTCCTTCTGAAACGACTGAGCTACACCTTACATAATTTTTTTGCGAGCGTACCATTGGAATCGTCTTTAAGAGACAAAGCGAATGGTACCAGTCTCGAGCTCTAATTTTTCCATTTCATGAACCTGCAAATTGCGTGGACAAAGGTTGAAGATGACCTACGTGTTTTAATAGCTGGTCACGTGTTTTATTCATTAAGGATCATGATATGCACATCGCGTCTGATCCATTGGATTAGCTTACTAACGCGTTTTAACTCTCATCCAATGGTCTATATTTTTTGACTTTATATTTTATTTCTGATTTTTATATTTAATTGTTTTAAACTTCAAAAAATCATAGAAAATTCATTTCTGACTCAAAAATTATGAAAAAATTCATAAAAATATTTTCAAATATTATCTTTCTGATTTTTATTTTTTCATAATTTTATTTCAGATTTGATATTTTTTATAATTTTTCTTTGTTTTGGTTTGTTTTTAATTATTTAAAAATACCTTTTGACATTTTTAAATTCTGGAAAAATTCATCAAAATTATTTCTCCAATTTTTTACTTTCTGAATTTATTTGTTTAGAATTTTATTTTGACTTCTACTATTTTTGATATATTTTCACTTATTTGAGTAATTTTAGTTAGTTTAAAAATACTTATCTGATTTGAAAAATTACCAAAAATTTTCTAAAAATATTTGAGGTCATTTCTGATTTTACTATGGACTCTTTTAATTTTTCTTTGATATTTTGACTATAGTTTGCTATTTTCCCTTTTCTTTTCATTTTAAAAAATCATTTTCTTTTTTATTTTTTTCATTAAATGCATTTTTATTTTTGAACATATTCTGACCTTGTGACTTTTGATCATGGACTTCATTAACATCATTGGATCTTGGGTGTTGAGTTTAAATCAACCAAAATGGATGAATGATTTTAATGATAGTTTGATTAAATTTTTATTTCAAACATATCCCTTCCCTCTTCATCTCATCCTCTTCTCATTGTGTTACATGTTGTTAGAGGATGATATACATATCACCTCCCAAAACATATGGCACATAAATTGCTATTGACATGCCACAAAATAGGTGCAACTTCTATATAAGTCCACTTATGATTTCTTAACATAACCCTAAATTTTGTCCCGATTTGAGAAATGATCATTCATGGCCAAAACCTATATTTGCAAGCCCATGTTTGTTAATTTGAAACCTTTGGTCCAATAATCTTTATAAGCTTTGATCAAAGTGAATCACTTAAATATCATTGATCATTTATTATTGCCTTAACATTTTGAAAATGAATGATATACTCGACAAAAAGCAAATGAAACTTGTTATTGAGAGGCTTTGCTTTTATAAATCCCCTAATTAGTTTCAAATGCAAGTTTCAAGATGGTCATTCAACTAACCTCTAATTACTAATTCATTAACATTTGACTTTTATTTTATGACATTTATTTTATGATTTTATTTTATGCCTTTACTTTATGCAACGTTTTATTTTTAGCATTTACATTTCATGCTACTTTCATCTTTTCTCACTTGAGTATTTACTTTTATGCCATTTTTATTTTGCTCACCTGAGCTTCTCATTTATTTTTGAAGATACCTAATAATCAACTTGAACCATAAAAAACTTTAATGCTACTTAGACTATTTGGCTACTATCCTTGGCATTATAGAGTGATGGACTTCTTGGACTTAGGAGTGGAGACCTTTACCACCCTTGAGACCTTGGTTACTTCTATTTTTGTTTTGTCTAGAGTTCTTGGGATTTACACCGAGACATTGGGTTGTTTGTTTCTTTGTATGCAGGTTCTTCTGATTATATACTTTGTTTGTGATTGGGAATTCATCTGTATACAACTGTTACTCTGCCCAACTTTTGTGAAGATTTATGAATTTGAGGTTTGATATTCTCAAGAGGTTTAATATCTTTATGCTTTGTATATATTACTGTTAGCTAATAGGATTGCATGGCAAGAATAAAAGCGAACGATAACTAACCTAATATAAGATAAAATAAATGAATCATGAATCCATTTGCACACGTGCACCTCTAGGGTAACCTACCTTGTTGCCTTCGGAATGAAACATAATCATTTCCAAAATTTTCCTTCTCATCTTCTTCAAGACTTTCTCCTAGGGTTCTCAAATGCTCAAGATTGCTCAAGAATTGACCAGACAAATTCTCCTCCTAAGCAATAGACATACAACTAGAGTTTTATTTTATTCAAGGAAGTTTGGGTTTCTTAGGCCTTAATTGCTTTACATGGTTCCTTATATGTCTATAAGAATGATCATACTAATTTTCATGCCTTGCATCACAAGTTTGCTCAGTCAATGGCTCTGATGATTAAAAATCAACTGTGTTGAACAAAAAGTCAATTATGGTCAACATACAATCAAACTTCATGATTTTTGGTCAACATCAACATTTTTAAATCATATTTATCATTTTATCAAGGGTTTATCATGATTCATCAAGAAAAACTCTCAAATCAATAAAAGTCAAAAGTTGCCAAATTAGGGTTTTCTTAAGGAGACTGAACTTTGACCAAGCATAACTTTCACATGCTTCATCATATTTTTCTCAACCAAAGCTCATTTTTAAGGAAATTAAATTCTCTACAACTTTGTCTCTTTAATCTCAAATCCAAAAAATGCTTCATTTGAGAGATATAGGCCAATACATTATAGGTCATTTCAAAAGTCAACAAAAAGACACTTTTTGTCAAGGGAACTTACATCGAGATAATATCTTCAAATG
Organism: Vicia faba; assembly: GCA_948472305.1. NCBI lineage: Eukaryota > Viridiplantae > Streptophyta > Magnoliopsida > Fabales > Fabaceae > Vicia > Vicia faba. The sequence continues at coordinate 265,013,917 of OX451740.1, forward strand.
CAAAAATAGTTAACATAAAGATTGTAGAGGACATCTTGAGCTTTCTAAAAAGACTAAGATCACCTTCAAATAATAAAAATTTAGAGAGTTATGACTAGTGCAAGTTTGGAAATTTTGAGCAAATGCATGAAACCTAAATTGATCAAACATGAATTTTTGGGATAATGGGCTTGTATTTCAAGGTCCAAACGTGTATTAGGCCTCATAGTGAACCTCTGAACCTATTCATACACCCCTTTGATTTTTATTCCATTTATTTTTTGATTTTATTTATTTAAATTCAAAATTAAATAAGATAAAGTCAAGGATTTTCTTACAAGGTCCAAGCCCACAATGGTTTAACCTAATTCTTCTCTATATATTTCTTTCCATTCACACATAATATCACACGAACCCTTGCAGAGAAAACTATTACAAAAATTCAAGAAACTAGGGCAACACAAAACCCTTGTTTCCAGTCCTTCTTAATTGAAACTAAGCATTGCATTATCATCTTGAAGTGCCCAGGAATCCATCCCAATCATCAAGAAGTAAAGATCGTTCCCAGAACATCACGTTCATCTTCACTAGTTTTGGTAGTTTTTTTTTTTAATTCAAACCTTTAATTTATTCATTGTTAACTAATTTGATACGTTAATATGTGTTCATATACTTCATTACAACATGTTTGATGCATAATATGTGAGCTCTGGCACAGTGGTAAACCATATAGTGTGGAAGACTAAGGGCGTGGGTTCAACACCCACCTGTGACATTTTGTGTGATTTTACTTCTAACTTGTTCTTTTTCCTTTTTTTTCCTTAATGCAGTGTAGAAGGTTAAGGGCGTGGGTTTAACACCTACCCTTGAAATTTTGTGTCATTTTGCTTCTAACTTGTTCTTTTTCCCTATTCCCCCCCTTAATGCAGTGTGGAAGGCTAAGGGTGTGGGTTCAACACCCACCTCTGACATTTTGTGTGATTTTGCTTCTAACTTGTTCTTTTTCCCTATTTTTTCCCCTTAAACCCTAAATTCACCTAACCATAAAACCACAAACCTTTTTTTTACAAACCTAAAATAATCGTTTTTTTGTAAACCCTAAAATTAATTAATTTTTACATTTTTCATCATTAAACTTTTTTTATTAATTTAATTAATCAATTATTTTGTTAATTAAAATTAATTAATTTTTAGGTTTTTCATCATTAATCGTTTTCATTAATTTAATTAATCAATTATTTTGTTAATTAAAATTAATTAGTTTTTAGGTTTATTCATCATTAACCTTTTTTCTTAATTTAACTAATCAATTATTTTTGTTAATTAAAATTAATTACTTTTTAGGTTTATTTTAATCATCATTAAAAAAACCTTTTCCATTAAAAATCATAAAAAAACATTTCTTTTTTTTCTCTATTTTAATTTTATTTTATATATAAAGTGTATGGGGTTTGCAATTTGTAATAGCTTAGATTTCTCGCTTTCCTTTTTCATTATTATGTAACTGTTTCTCGAGTTGTAATAACTTAGGGTTTTTTCTTTCTGCTTTCTATTATGTAACTGCTCTAAAGCCATGTATTAGATTTAGGTTTATCTATTCTGCTTTTACTTTCCGCACTTTACTGCTTTTCATTACTATTATGTTGATTGCTTAGTAATTAGGCTTGTATGGAAAGATTAAAAGCAAACCCTAGCTAACCCAAATTGCAAGATTAAAATAATTGAAAACAAATAATTCGCACACTTACACCTCTAGGGTAACCTCTCTTATTGCCTTTCGATTAAATAGTCATGTCCCTCAAATGTGGGGGCGCTTTAGCAAAGTCCCTCTGATACAAAAGGTCACGGTCCCTCGATGACCCTTTCACTATTTCCTTCGGTAAATGATTTAGTCCCTTAAACGATAATTGCTAAAGCATCTTTACGAGTTGCCTTCGATGACTGTATGATGACCCATGCCCGTCCCTTCATATCCAACGATAGGGCTTCCTACTAACTAATGGTAGGGTAGCACTATCTAAAGGAGGAGGAAAAGTACAATAAAGACCTTTAGTAGGTAGACCGCTGTTAATCGCTTTCTCACAATTCTCTTCAAAACAAAATCATTTCACAGAGACACTTTAGAAATATTTTAAAAACACCTTGTACACATTCTCGAGGATAGATACGAGAATCATGACAAAGTTCGCCTTACAATTGGCATTTTCAAAATATGTTCAAACATGCACAACGCAAAGCAATTTTTAAAACAAAGTGAGCTAAGTGATTAAGAGCCTGTAGATAACTACGGTAGAAAAGGGTGCTAACACCTTCCCTTTCTATAACCTACCCCCCGAACTCAAGAAAATATTGAAGGTCTTTCCTGTTCTTTTCAGCCTTTCCATATTGGATAAAAGAAAAGTGGGTGGCGACTCTTGCTATCTGCAACATTTGCGATAAAACGCAAAACCAAGTCAGTTCTCCCACCGTATTATAATTACATGCATCATGACTTTACATAAAACTAACTTTGCCTTTTCTGGTAACTTCCCGAACAGATAGATATTGTCAATAATTTATCACTTTTCAGATACAATCAGACAATGATTCATTCTGATAAAAACATATTTCAAATACAATCAATCAAGGATTCCCTCTACATTTTATTTTAGATGCAGTTTAGATACGATCGAGATATAGATTCATTCTGATACTAATTCTAGTACATCTTCTGGATACAGTCGGACATAGACTCATCCCAATACATTATTCATATACAGTCGGGAGAAGACTCATTCTGATCCAGTTTTGAATACAGTTAGGCGTATACTCATTCCAATACATTATTCAGCTACATTCAGGTGAATACTCATTCTGATCTACTTCGGGATACAATCGGGCATAGACTCATTCCAATATATTATTCAGACACAGTCGGGCGAAGACTCATTATGGTCCTCTTATAGATACAATCAAGACATAGACTCATTCTAGAACATCAGCCAGATACAATTGAGATATAAGATTCATTTTGACAATCCCTAGCCTGTCTGCTAGATACAGTCGGACATAGACTCATTCTAGTATACTTATTAAGATACAGTCGGGCATAGAATAATTTTGATACTCCTATCAACATTAACTTCAGATGGCATCTATAAGCCCATCTCTGATGACATGTCGTCACCTTTTCCAAATGGCATCTTTAAGCCCATTCCCGGTACAATCAACCCATAGTGTTACTTTGTGCACATGCGAGTACAAATTTCTAGGCACTTAAGTGTACAATCATCTTCCACCTTCAGATCACGAAAGGCAGGCATGCCAATCTAACTCTTCAAGTTTAAGAAGATTAAACAGGGGAAGCTGTTGTACCCCGAAATTTTCCCTCCCATATTTGAGACAAATTAATTCAAGGCACATCCTCATGCTCATGAAGGTCTCAAACACTCAAGACTACTCAAGGGTTGACCAGACAAACCCTCATCCTAAGCAATTGACCTATAACTAGAGTTTTTCTTTTCTCAAAGGAAATTGGACTTATAGTGACTCAAGTGTATTGCATGGTTTCTCATATGTATCAAGGTACCCTCATACCAAATTTCAAGCCTTGTAGTACAAGTTTGCTCATTCAATTGATCAGGTGATTAAAAATCAATTGTATTGGACAAAAAGTCAACTTTGACCAATCTACAGTCAAAATTCAATATTTTTTGTCAACATCAACATTTTGAAGTCACATTCATCATTTGATCAAGGTTTGATCATGATTTATCAAGAAAACTCAAGATTCATCTAAAGTCAAAAGTTACTAAATTAGGGTTTTCTTAAGGAAAAGTCAACTGAACTTTGACCAAGAACAACTTTCACATGCTTCATTAGAAATTCCTCAACCAAAGCCTATCTTAAAGGAAATTCAATTCTATACAACTTTGTCTCTCTAATCCAAAGGCAAAAAATGCTTCATTTGTGAGATATGAGCCAAAACTTTGAAGGTCATTTTGACAGTCAACAAAAGACATTTTTTTTCAAAGGAATTTACATCAAGTTAAATACTTTCAATGAAAAAATTACAAACATGAAAGTTGTAGAAGACATCTTGAGGTTTCCAAAAAGTCAAAGATCATCTTCATATGACAAAAACTGAGAGAGTTATGATTGGTTCAAGTTGAGAAATTTTGAGAAAATGCATGAAACCTAAATTGATCAAAGTTGAATTTTTAGGCTAATGGGCCTAAGTTTTTAGGTTCAAACGTGTTCATGACCTCATATTCGACCTCTAAATCCATTCATATATTTTTTTCTTTTGATTTTATTCAACTAAATTCAAAGTAAATCAAATAATATATGAAACTAATGGATTAAGGAGCAAGGCTTTTGTTTTGATCAAATTGGAGGCCCAAAAATCTTATGACAACTTGCCAAAACCGTGTGACGTTGATTGGCACAAGATTGATCTTAAAGAAGAAATTTTTCATGCAAAATTCAAATCAAATCTCTTCACCATGAATTACAAAGATTCATCTCACAAATGTTGACCAAATTCTTCTTTTATAAATACATAACATATTCACACCAAGAAAAAGACACGCATGCTGCCTCCAAGAAGAACCCTAAAATTCCAAAATTTTAAAGAACCTAGGGCACGGTCAAACCCTTATTTCCAGCCGTTTTCTGTCTATTCCAAGCATCAATCAAGCTTCTTGAAGACTCCAGAAACTCATTCCAATCATCCATGAAGCTTGTAACCTCCCAGATCATCACAACCAAGTATAACTGGGTTGTTGAATTATTTTTAGAATCATCGTTTTCAAGCTCTCGTGCAGAAATAACCATTCACCATTGTTAGGGTTCGAAGTTCTCAAAGCTTCAAAACCCTAGCTACATGTACTTTCAGAAGAAAAAAATAAGAACACCATTGAACTCACAGCCTCATAATTAGCCAATCTAGGCACTTTGTTTTGTTATTTAATGTTGACTTCACATGGTTCATGTTCACGGTAGTTTGACCGTCCATTTAAATCTTTGACCTACGCATGGCACTACGTAATTGGTTAATTAAAATAAATACCTGACCCCACTACTACGCGCGTGATTGATTTAATTGAACTTGATCTTTTATTTTTCAATTTATATTATATTGAATGATAATGATTATACTAACGTGAAACACCAATGTCCCAGTGGTAAGATTAATGGTCATTATGCGTGAGGGCATGGGTTCGAGCCAACCCTTGTGCAAATTTTCTTTTTTTTTCCAAGGAAAAATACAAGGTTAATATATGTTGAGAGCTAGCCATTCAACAACACAAACGAAACACTAGCCTGATGGACAAAGCCTTCACCAATGAACTCCAGGGCGTAGGTTTAAGTCCCACCCCAAACATTTTGGTTTTCATATTTTTTTACCTTAGTTTTATTTCATTTTCTTAATTAATCTATTTTCTAATTAACATTAAAACATTAAACATTAACCCTTAAACAAATTAGGCTTAGGTTTTCTTAATTAACTATAATTAGGGTTTGGCTTTTAATTAATTAATTATTATACCTTAGGTTTTAATTAAAATTAATCAGTTTTAGGGTTTTAGCAAAAAAATTCTTCTTAATTAATTAGACGTTAGGGTTTCTAATTAGGATTTTAGGTTTTTTGATTAACTTAATTAATAAGTTATTAGGTTTTAATTATCATCCCTAACCCTAAATCATTTTCTAAAAACATTAAAACATTTTTTCTATCATCTTTTCTTATTTCTTACTATTATTTAAATTATGAGACAAGTGTATAGGTCGCACTCTCCGATGTAATAGCATAAATTTACATTCCCGCATTCTTTTTTCCTATTATGTATCTGCTCCGAGGATGTAATAACTTAGATTTACATTCCCGCATTCTTTTTCCTATTATGTATCTTCCCCAAAGCCATGTAATAGGTTAGGTTTAATTTTCCGCACTTTAAATTCCACACGGTATATTCTATAACTGTTAGTAATTAGGGTATGTATAGAAAGACTAACAATTGGACATAGATAACCCTAATTTTCAAGACTAAATAACTGAAACTAATACACTTTGCACACTTCCACCTCTAGGGTAACCTCTCTTGTTGCCTTATGAATATTGGTCACGTCCCTCGAAAGTGGGGATAATTTAGAAAAAGAACCTCGATTTAACAATATCGTCATGGTCCTTTTTGAATAACGATCATAATCCCTCGATGACCCTCTGAGTTTCCTACAAAATGATCTAGTCCCTTCGATACAATTGCTAAAGTATCCTTACATGTTGCCTTCGATGACCATACGATGACCCTACGCCTATCACTTCACATATTATAGGTAGGATTACCTACCAACTAATGGTATAGATGATACTCTTGAATGCTTGTCACAACCTTTTTGACAACTCAAAACATTTTTACACATCATTTTCAAAACAAATATTTCCAAAAACAATTTTTATACATTCTTGAGGACCGAAACAAGGACTATTACAAAGTTAGCCTTGCATTGGCATTTCAAAATATTTTCAAACAAATCATACACACATAAAACATGTTTTTAAAATGAGTTAGGCAATTAAGATCCTATAGATATCTACGAATGAAAAAGGTGTTAACACCTTCCATTTTCATAACTTACCCCCCGAACTCAAAATCTATCAAAGGTCTTTCCTATTCTTTTCACCTTTCCTAAATATTGGATAAAAGAAAAGTCGGTGGTGACTCTTGCTAACTGCAACAGTTGCGATAAAACCAAAAAGTCAGATCTCCCACTGTATTACACTAAGTTATGGTGTTTAACTTATGAGCGTAGGTTCTCAACTCAGCTTATGGACTTTTTAACATGGCTTCTGACTTCAGCTTCTGGACTTCTTAATTCACTTCTGACTTCAACTTCTAAACTTCTGAACTCAGCTTCTGACTGTAGCTTCTGAACTTCTTCATCTTTTATATCACTCCTAAAGCTGAAAAGATGTTAATCATTCCTAGCTCTGCTTGTAGAGTGTTAAATGGACATGTATGAAGAGGTTTTGTTAGAATATCTGCCAATTTCTTTTTTGATCGAACCAGAATCAAATGTACGAGGCATGACTGCATTTTTTCCCTGACCACATGGCAGTCTATCTCTATATGCTTAGTCCTTTCATGGAAAACATGATTTGAAGATATATGTAATGCTGATTTATTATCACAATAGATGATGATGGGTTATGAGTGTACTATGTTAAAGTCTTGTAGTAAGTACATTAACCATTTTCCCTCACAAGTGATGTGAGCTAAAGCTATACACTCAGCATCTTAAGAGAATCTAGAGACTACAAATTTCTTCTTACTTTTCAAACTGATTAAGAAATCACCGAGAGAAAAAACAAAAACTTGTAGTTGATCTTCTAGTGTTGGGACAAGCACCCGGTCTAAATCTGAGAATCCTTTGATATTTTGAGGCGTGTTGTAACTGTAAAATAATCTTGACCAATGCATTTTTTGATATATTTAAGAACATGTAGGCCTGCTAACATATGTTCAGTGGTAGGTGTGCCAAGGAACTTTCTTAACTTGATGACATTATAAGGAATATGAAGTCTCGTGTGAGTGAGATTCAATAGTCTCTATGGATTTTGTGAAAAGTTTGTTGAAGACCGCTGGAGGAAGTGATTCAATTTGGATTATTATGGATAGAGTGACTAAGTTGGCTCATTTTATTCTGATAAATATTAGTTTTTTATTATAGAAGTTAGCAGAGATCTACATCAGTGTAATTGTGAAGCTACACGAGATTTCGTCAGTATTGTATTAGATAGAGATCCAAGGTTCACTTCAAGGTTTTAGAAGAGCTTGAAGAATTCCTTAGAAACCAAGTTGATCTTGAAATTTTCCAACCATTCACAAAATTACGGTCAGCCGGAGAAGACTATTCAGTCTTTAGAAGATTTGTTGAGAGCTTATGTCTTAGAGCATTGAGGTGCTTGGAACAATTACTTACTATTAATCGAGTTTACCTACAATAAAAATTTCCATTCGAGTATTGGAATGACACCTTTAGAATATTTTTATGGTAGAAGCTGTAAAACACCTTTGTGTTGGTATGAATCCAGTGAAAGTTTTATGCTTGTGCCATAGATTGTTAAACAAACTAATGAGAAGGTTATGATGATTTAAGAGAAGATGAAGGCATCATAGAGAAAACAAAATAATTATCATAATAAGCGCATGAAGACTCTTGAGTTTCAAGAGGGTGACCATGTATTTTTAAGAGTCACTCTGGGGATTGGTGTTGGTCGTGCATTGAAGTCTCGAAAGCTAAACCCTTCATTCATTAATCCTTATCAAATTGTCAAAAGATTCAGAAAAGTTGCTTATCGAGATACCTTAACATCATCTCTTTCGAACCTTCAGAAGTATATTCCTGATATATCTCATTGGAAGTTTTTGCAAATGCATATGTCAAGAATAAATCATTGGACGTTTTTGCAAAACAAAACTGAAAAAAGAAAAACAAATGGTTTTGTAAAAATGACTTGTATTAATTTCGAAGTTGGCCTATAATAGGCGTTTTTGTACAAGGAGGCTGACGCTCTATTAAGAGAACGCCGCTGTGAAAATGAAAGCTATACAATATTGTGTACAAAGAGAAGAAAACATCTATGTGTAATAATACCATTGAGTTTCAATTCTGCTATTTCCGTTATATCTTCAAGCGTCTCATCACTTTGTTGCTTATCTGAAGCTGACTGGATTGATTGGTTTCTTTTTGAGCTTGATAGATGATGCTGAAGTTTGGTCGTAAGTTGATCCAATGGGACATAGTGATACTCTTTAAATCCCTAACTTTTTCCTGGACCGCCCTTTCGGGTTTTCAGTCCATCGGGATACCCTTTTTTGCCCAAGCCGCCTTTTCAGGTTTTCGACTTGCCATGTGTACAGATTTTTTTTGTTTTCATCCTTAATTTTTTCCCGAACCCTTTTGGTTTGCCGGGAAGCTCTTATTTTTTCCTAGGCCAGTCAACCTAGCGAGTCTTTAATCATGCGTAGTATCTTTTCACTATGTCCGCATTGACAGGGTGAGCAAGGTCGTCACCGTCCATGGTGGTCAGAATCATGGCTCTACCAGAAAATATACTTTTGATCACAAATGGTCCTTCATATGTGGGAGTCCATTTTCCCCTGGGATCACCTTGCGGAAGTATGATGCGCTTGATCACTAGATCCCTGACTTGATATACTTGGCGTCTGACCTTTTTGTTGAAAGCCTTGATCATCCGTTTTTGATACATTTGACCATGACAGACAAAAGTGAGTCTCTTTTCATTGATCAGCTTCAGTTGATCAAGTCGAGTCTGGATCCAATCATCTTTATTCAGACCTGCATCCTTCATGATTCTCAGATAAGGGATCTGGACCTCAATAGGCAGGACAACCTCCATGCCATATACCAGAGAGTAGGGTGTTTGCCCTGTCGATGTTCGTGCGGAGGTGCGGTACCCATGAAGAGCAAATGGTAACATCTCATGCCAGTCTTTGTATGTCATCGTCATCTTCTGTATGATCTTCTTGATGTTCTTGTTAGCAACATCCACAACGCCATTCATCTTTGGTCGGTAAGGGAAAAAATTATGGTGCTGGATCTTGAACTGTTTACAGATTTCGATGATCATCGTGTTGTTGAGATTCGTACCATTGTCAGTGACAATTCTCTCTGTCACACCATACCGACAAATCAGGTTATGCTTGATAAACTGCGCCATAATGTTCTTGGTAACAGTAGCAAAAGAGGCAGCTTTAACCCACTTTGTGAAGTAATCAATGACCACCAGGATGAAGCGATGCCCATTAGAAGCGATAGGTCTAATATCTCTGATCATGTCAATGACCCACATTGCAAAGGGCCAAGGAGCCGTCAAGACATTCAAAGGAACCGGAGGTACATGCACCTTATCAACATAGATCTGGCATTTGTGACAAGTTCGTGAATGCTGATAGCAGTCTGCTTCCATAGTGGACCAATAGTATCCTGCCCGTAGGATCTTTTTAGCCATGGTATGTCCACTTGAATGGGATCCGAAGGTACCTTCGTGTAGATATTTCATAATCCTCTCCACTTCGCTCTTGTCTATGCACCAAAGTAGAGTAGAGTCATTGTTGCGCTTGTAGAGGATTCCATTACTGAGGAAGAATTTCATGGCGAACCTTCTCAGAAATTTCCTATCATTGACAGACTCCCCCTCAGGATATTTTTGAGCCTCGAGATATCTCTTCACCTCATAGAACCAAGGTTTGTCTGATACTCCTTCTGTGTCGATCTCATAGCAGTATGATGGTTTATCCAACCTCTCAATAGTGATCTGAGGGGCATCGTTATCCCACCTGACCTTGAACATAGATGACATGGTAGCTAGCGCGTCCTCTAACTTATTCTCCTCTCGTGGGAAATGTTCAAAGGTTACCTCCTTAAAGTGTGGAAGCAATGTCAGCACGTGCTCTTTGTACGGGATGAGATTCGGGTGCTTCGTATCCTACTCTCCTTTGATTTGACTTATCACCAAGGTTGAATCCCAGAAAGCATTTAAGAACTTGATCCTCAGGTCAATAGTAGCTTTGAGACCCCTGATGCATGCTTTATACTCCGCCATGTTGTTGGTATAGTTGAAGCATAGTCGGGCAGTGAAAGGAGTATGGAAACCCTCAGAGGATATGATTACAGCACCAATGCCATTACCGAGTGCGTTCGAGGCTCCGTCAAAAACCATAGTCCATAGGAATCCTTCTTCAGGTCCTTCATCCGGCCTAGGTTCTTCATACTCAGTCACTAGCATAATATTCTCGTCCGGGAACTCAAAATTCATGGACTAGTAGTCATCCACGACCTGATGAGCCAAATGATCAACTAATACACTTCGCTTGATTGCTTTCTGGGTTGTATATTAGATATCGTATTCGGTTAAGATCATCTGCCATCTTGCTATTCTTTCGGAGAGAGCGGGCTTCTCGAAGATGTACTTGATTGGATCCATCTTAGATATCAGCAAAGTTGTGTGGGTCAACATATATTGTCTCAGTCGGCGAGCAGCCAATGGCAAAGCGCAACAAATTTTCTCGAGCAGTGAGCATCTTATCTCACAGTCGGTAAACTTTTTTCTAAGGTAGTATATTGCATGCTATTTTCGACCAGACTCATCATGCTGCCCCATCACACACCCCATTGAATTGTCTAATACTGTTAAGTACATTATCAAAGGTCTTCCTTCGATCGGAGGCATCCGAATTGGTGGTTCTTGAAGGTATTTCTTGATTATTTTGAAAGTAGTATGGCATTCATCATTCCATTTTACCACTTAATCTTTCTTCAGGAGTCTGAAGATTGGCTCATAAGTAGAATTTAAATGGGAAATGAACCTGGAAATGTAGTTTAGGCGTCCCAAAAAGCCTATGACCTCCTTCTCAGTGTGAGGAGTCGACATCTCTTGTGTAGCCTTTACTTTTGCAGGGTCCACCTGAATTCCCTTGTCACTGACAATGAAACCTAGCAGTTTACCAGACCTTACCCCGAAGGTGCACTTGTTCGGATTCAACCTCAGCTTGTATGTCTTCAACCTATCAAACGAATTTTGTAAATGATCAAGGTGTTCTTCCTCAGTTTGAGACATGGCTCTCATGTCATCCATGTATACCTCAATCTCATTGTGAATCATGTCATGAAATAAGGCGACCATGGCTCGCTGATAGGTTGCCCCAACGTTATTTAATCCAAACGACATCACTTTATAGCAGAAAGTGCCTCATTGAGTGACGAAGGTTATCTTCTCCATATCTTCAGGTGCCATCTTGATCTGATTGTAACCAGAGAAACCATCCTTGAAGGAAAAGATCTTATATTGCGCGGTGTTATCAACCAGAATGTCGATATGGGGGAGCAGAAAGTCATCTTTGGGGCTTGCCTTGTTCAGATCTCTGTAGTCCACACACATCCATACCTTACCGTCCTTTTTAGGCACCAACACCATATTGGCAACCCATTGGGGGTAAGAGGTGACAGCTAAGAACCCAACGTTGAACTTCTTCATAACCTCTGCTTTGATCTTCTCTAACATTTCAGGGCGCGTGCGACGGACCTTATGCTTTACCGGAGGGTAATCTTCTTTAATTGGTAGTCGGTGAACCACGTTATCCGTATCCAGTCCTGGCATGTCTTCATATGACCAAGCAAAGATCTCGACATACTCATGCAACATTTGTATCAACCGCTGTTTGACATTAATCCCCAGATTTGCACCAATCTTGACTTCTTTTCTGTCTACCTTTGTGCCGACATTTATTGTCTCAAATGGCTCTTCATGAGGCTGTATATCCCTTTCTTCCTGCTGTAACAGTCTAGCAAGTTCTCTAGGTACCTTACAATCTTCCTCACCTTCGTCCTCGACTTGGTTGATTGAATTTTCGAAGTTATAACCGGCAAAAGAAGAACTGTTATCAATGGCATCGAGAGTGGATATGGATCTGCAGTTTGATATGTGAGTGTGTGTAAGAGCATAGCGGTATTGATAAAGTAAAAAGCAGAAAAGAAAAATAGAGAGCACAAAATTTGTATGCAAAAAGCGTCCAATGTTTTATTGATTTCATATGATAATGACATATAATAACCCTCACAAATAAATCATTGTGCCTCGGGTAAGACACAAGGCCATAGAGTTAATATTGTTTATTACAAATCCGAAAAACAAGCAAGACAATTACTGCTGAACAAAAGTAATCGACACAAAATCTTTGGCCGTCCAGTTACTAGGTCCACCATTGGTAGCAGGGTAGATGCAGCGGTTAATATCACAATCCTCATCATTGTATTCTATAGCATTGACCCCATGATTGCTAATGCGTAGGGGAGGTCCTCCAACCCGAGCACGTCGATCATTCCTTTGAGCTCCTGAAATAAAGCCCAAACCAAATTTGTCAATTTTATAAGGAAAATCAGGGAGCTGTCCCCAAATGGTACACCCACCTTCTTCAACTACTGCTCTGGCGTCCTTGAGAGAAGCCATCTTCAAAGGAGGTCTGGTGATCTTTGGCACACTGGTAATAGTCTCGGTTGATGCCATAGTCTGGGGAACCTCTTCAAAATTTTGACAAGGGGTCTCTATGAACTCGTCGTCCATTTCCACATTCCTGAAAGAGTTCAGATGGCTTACCATGTACTCCTCTTCACCATGCACGGTGACAATCTTTCCCTTCACTGGATACTTCAACATTTGGTTCAGCATAGAAGTAACGGCTCCAGCTTCATGGATCCAAGGACGACCTAACAAACAAGAATAAGATGGCCTAATATCCATCACGTAGAAGGCAGATTCAAAGGTCTGGGAACCCACTTTGACAGGGATGTCCACCTCCCCGTGCACCATTCTTTTTGAATCGTCGAAAGCCTTCACCACAATGTTACTGGGCTTTAAGGTCAAACCTACACAATCTAGCCTATCAAGAGCCATCTTGGGCAGAACATTCAGTGAATATCCAGTGTCCACTAGCACTTGGGCCATAGTAGTGCCCCTGCATTCAATCGGTACATGCAGAGCATCATTATGCTTTCTCCCCTTGGGTGTCAAATCAATATCAGAAAAAGCTAACCCATTATCAGCAGTCAGACTGGCCACACAGTCCTCGAATTTCTCAGCGGAGCTTTCTTGCGGCACATGCACAATCTTGGGAAATGTAACCAAAGCCTTTGCATGGGCCTCAGAACATAATAGCAGAGCCAACATTGATATCTTCGATGGAGTCTACACCAGCTGTTCAACCACATTGTAGTCGCTCTTCTTGATTATCTTTAAAATCTCCTCCATTTCTTATTTAGAGGATTCCAAAATAAATTCTCTATGTGCCTCCGTCCGGGCAGGCTCACCTACAACTTATTTGCCCCAAGTCCCAGATGACTCATCGGCAGGGGTAACAACTGGAGTAAGAATGAGAGTAGTAGCAGGATTACTAGCCGGAACAACAGATGGAATAACAATAGGCTTAACAACAGTCTTCAGGGAGATCTCGGGAGAGAAAACCCTTCCACTTTGAGTAATTCTGCTAGTCCTAACAATGTTACTGATATCGGGATCAGCCTCTTCAGTTTTTTGTCTTTAATGGTTAACAAATCCTGCTTGACGCCGTGGTAGTAAACGTCAGCACCATAATTCAAAGGAACAACTTTGTCCGAGGAGTACCGTACAGGGCTAGGAAAAGTGATTATTAATGGAGCAATTCTTGGAGCATATGTAATCCTAACAGGTCTTTTTAAGGAGACCTTAGAAGGATTGACGGAAATGGTTATGATAGCAATATCTTCATGTAGAACAGTTGGAACCAGATTCTTTTCGAACAAAATCTCTTTGTTATCCATCAGGCGTTAAACACCTTCCTTCAGTAAATAACAACCAGAAGGCAGAGATAAACACATGTGGCAACCTTCACCATAACCCAAAAATAAACCGGCTAGCAACAAATTCTTCTTAACGGTCATGAGAGGAGTAGAAACTTCATCAACATAAGTAACAAATAGATCAATATCAACGCTTGGGCATGGGAGCAGTGATGACATTAGGCATCTCAAGAGCATCAAACTCAATCTCCTTTTCTTCGATCAGATCCTGTATCTTATTCTTTAGAGCCCAACAATCATTTGTATCGTGGCCTGGACTCTCAGAATGGTAAGCACACCGAGCGTTTGGATTGTAACAAGGAGATGTGGTGTTGGGGGTTCTTGGGAGCCTCCCTTAAGGTTGCCAAATTAGAATTTAACATACGGGGTAAAGCCTCAGACAACGTCATATTGATCCAGGTGAACTGCCTTTGAGGTCTTTCTACCCTTGGCTGATGGTTTCGTTGTTGAGTAGCCACAGGCCTAGGTATCATCACAGCCCCTACCGTTGGACGGTGCTTGGTTATATTCTAACTTCTTAGATTGTAAATAGCATTGACCTCCTTCTTACCCATGAATGTCTTTTTCACTGTACTTGAAGAGTTGTCTTTCTGGATCTTGCCACTTTGAATCCCAACTTCTACCCTTTCTCTAGTCAATATCAGCTCAGTAAAACAAGCTGAGGAGCTACGAATCAAGTGATTAAAGAACGAACCAGATAGCATACCAAGAAACATGTCCACCAACTCCCTATCAGACAAAGGGGGTTGGACTCTCCCTGCCAAATCTCTCCACTTTTGAGCATAGTCCTTAAAACCTTCGCCTGCACCCATAGACATACTCTAGAGTTAAGTGCGGGTAGGAGCAAGGTCAACATTATATTGATACTGCTTATAAAAAGAAACATCCAGATCTTCCCAGTTGCGGACATTGATTCCCTCCAGCTGATAGAACCACTCAAGTTGAGTCCCGGACAGACTGTCTTGAAAGAAATGGACCCATAAGTTCCTATCAGCAGTGTGAGGCTGAATCTTCCTCACATAAGAATGGAGATGAAGCTTGGGACAAGAAAACCCATCATACTTTATAAGTACCAGAACCTTGAACTTTTGTGGGATGACAACCCCAGATACCAAACCTAGCTCTTCAAAATCCAGCCCTGGTACTCTTTGGATCTCCATTGCATTCAGACGATCCTCTAACTGTTTGTACCTTTCACCAGCCGGAGGATACTGCTCTTCATTGTAATCAGTATCATTATCAGATTCCCATGGACTAGGGTCTTCCTCCCTTGTCTCACCCTCTTAATTATCTCCTTCCTTGGATGAAGAGGTCAGATCAACCATTTGCTTCAACGGTCCTTTGAATCTTCTTCCCAGGTTTACCACACCAGCGATCTTCTTCGCCTTCTTCTTTCTATCTTTCAGAATAAGGGCCTTCAGATCTTCCTTCCCTTTAGCCAAAGCTACGAACATTTGCTGAAATTGGGCATTTTGTGCTTGGAGATCCTTGATACTTTGTTCAGAAGCCATTATTGCTGAAATAATCAACGAAGAAGATGAGAATCCTACTTTGAAACCTGTTTATGCAATTTCGTGGATGATATGCATATGCAATGATTTCAAGGATTCTTAAAGACTCAAATTTGCTTAAACAAAAGAAACACACGTTAATTGTATTAATAAGTTAGAATTGTTACAAAGAGTTCCTTTTAGGATTACAATCAAACAAAATAACACTTAAAGCAAAAAGAAAATTAGGTTTCCCATAAGCGCATCCTCTTTGGTGCAATGTAGGCGTTTATATTCCTCTCTTCATGAAGTAGCCTAGTGAGTTCCAATAGTTTCTTCTCGCTGGCGTAGAATTGAGCTTCAAACGTATCCCGCTCCTCCTTAAGTTGAACCTAGGATTTTTGTAACTCCTCATGATCAATTGGCATGTCAAGATGAAGAACAAGATAAAGAGTGTCTCCTTCAGCAACCGGTTCTATAATCATAGGTAGGATGGCGGGGTAAGGCATCATAAGAATTTGAGCATGGGCTCGTACCCATTTGAGATAAGGCTCACGAGGGATGGAATTCTTGTTCCCCAGTGTCTTGCTATCAACTCTATGTACGATGCCCTAAGCTCGGATGAACCTTTTATGGTAACCCTGAGCATCATTATCATAGTCGAAGGTGATTCCTTGGATAAGTGTATCATGAGGACCATCCCTTCTTGCATATCCAAACTATCGCAGTGCCAAACAAGGATTGTAAGTGATTCCTCCCATAATGCCTAAGAGAGGGACGTTAGGGAATTCCCCGCATCGATTAATGATGGTAACATTCTCCGAGGATCGAGGACACTAATGAATACCTGAATGTGTAAGAGTCATTAGGCTATGAGACCATCTTAAACCCTATTCATTCTTCAAGACGGATTTGGGTAGGTGCAAAATAAACCACCTAGCCAAAAGAGGAGTGCAACACAGAAGGGCCCCTCTTTTCTTTATAGTGCGAGTATGCAGAGAATGTAGGATATCTCCAAGCAGAGTAGATACCAGATTGTGTGATAGGAAAACCTTAATCGTATTCACGTCTATGAGCTAGTCCGGATTGGGAAATAGTATAAACCCATAGATGATAAGGGCTAACACCTCTTCAAAAGCTTGTAAGTCCAGGGTATCCCAAAAATGATGAGCTTTCTCAAACAAGAACTTAGCCAAAAAACCCTTGACACCTCTCTTGGTTTCCCAATTTACTACTACGTCAGACCGTTGTAAGGATAGAGCTTTAGCAATATCTTCATGTTTAGGGTCTTTTTCCATACCATTGAATGGTACCTTGTTAAGGATAGGAACCCCCAGTAACAGAGAAAACTCCTCCATAGTAGGCACTAACTGGTAATCCGAAAAAGTGAAGCAGTGATGTAGAGGGTCAAAGAATTGAAAGAGCACTTTTAACATTTCTTTATAAGGGTTTGAGGTGACCAAGCTGAGAAGTCGACCATGTCTTTCAGTGAAGGGAGAGCTTTCAGGAACCCTTGATACTAACTCCTTAAGCTGAGGAGGTACCTTTACCAGACTGACTTGGATAGTGAATCTGCGGGCGAGGGCCATGTCCTACAAAACAAGATAAAAATAAACCCTAAGGATCCTTTAAATGGTTAGTATGATATGCTATGTTATGATGTCATGATTATGCTCACATATAGCAGATATAGCAAACACAAGAAAATCACACAAATACCTTAGGTTTAAGGCTTGCATGGGTTTTAAGGTAATACCCTCTTGAAGTTGGGTTGGTTCAACCTGTCCTAAATATAGTAACCGGGTTCTAAGGGATCTCAATATCATCGATCTTTCCCCCAAATTTCATTCTGATAGACAATTGAATTGCCACCAAACAAAACTCAAGAGTCAAACCTCAATGAGTGTAGCATCGAGTATCAACCGACTTTGGGTTTACACCAAAGACAGCTATCTCACTACGTCCTAAAAAGCCAAGTTGGTCAATTAAGGTGCTAAGGTCAGTTGACGCTTTATGAGACCATGCAGCGGCCTCGTATTCTCCTTAATTACACAAGGGCTACTGGTACACACCAAAGTATCGCATCAACGTAGCTACTGTTTCAATCGTGTCGGTATACCCCGCACAACTCCCTCACAGTTCATTGTTACTTACCTAAAAGGAATTCCCCGATCCAGGTTTAGGATCCAAACAACCCAAACAGATACCCTTAAAAGTAAATCAACAAGACAACCAAAGAAGCAATTAAAATGAACTAGATCCTAAAGTAAACCCCACTTTATAAATCATAGTCCCCAGCAGAGTCTCCAGTTCTGTGATATGGTGGCAGAACCGACTGTTAATACTGGTTTGTGCTTTTTGTTCGCAAATGTTGCG
This sequence comes from Vicia faba, assembly GCA_948472305.1. NCBI lineage: Eukaryota > Viridiplantae > Streptophyta > Magnoliopsida > Fabales > Fabaceae > Vicia > Vicia faba. The sequence goes on from OX451740.1 coordinate 265,032,162, forward strand.
GTAAGAAAGAGTCGCCACCGACTTTTATTTTATCTAACAAAGGAAAGGGTGAAAAGAACAGGAAAAATATCTTTTTTCGAGATTTCTAAGTAAGAGGGGTAGATTATGGAAAGGGACGGTGTTAGAACCCATTCCATTCATGGTTTTCCATGGGCTCTTAGGTACTTTCTCATTTTCTAAAATTGCTTGTGTTTGTGTGTTTTGAAAAGCTTTGAAAATGCCTTAGTGCGGAGATTCACTTTATGGTAACCCTTGTATCAGTCCACAAGGGTGTGATAAAGTGTTTTTTTGAAAACTTTTGTTTGAAGAGTATGTTTGAAAGTGTATGGTGTAAAAATGATTATTTGAGCAAGTACTTAACAATTATCTACCTACTCAAAAAAAGGCGTTCTTCTCCTTATTTCCTTTAGACCGTGTTATCCTACAATTAGTGAGTAGGTAACTCTAGTCGTTGGATGTATGAGGGACTATCGAAAGGGACGTAATGGTTGTACGTATGATAGTGCGCCTAAGAGGGGGGTGAATTAGGTACTTTAAAAGTTTTACCGTTTTAGTGAGATGGATGTTATTTTTCTGGTTTAGTGCATGAGTTTACAATTGTGTTTCTTTCTTTTCTGGTTTATGACTAGTGATGAAAGCGGTAAATGCGGAAAAGTAAAGAACACAAAGATGTATCCTGGTTCCCCTTACAGTCCGAGAGTACTCCAGCCCCCTTTCAACATGAAAGAGATTTCCTTATTGTTAGATCTCTAGAAAAGACACCCCAGTCCTTATATACAAGACTCTAACCAATAAAACCACCAAGAACAATCCTCTTGGACCAAGAACAATCCTCTTGGATTTTCACTATTTCAACAATGAGAACAATCCTCTCAAAGTGACTACACTTGTATCTAACAATCCTGGAAAGACAAGATTTAAAAACACTTAAACTTATTTCCAACAATCCTGGAAAAATAAGTAAGTAACTATCAATATTTGAGTTTGAGTGAGTTGAGTAGTATTGATCACTTAGAGTGATTTAACAATGAATGATCTTATCTTCCAATAATAATATTGTACAATGACTCAAGATATAATTGCTCAAAGTTTTCTGTTTAACAATGTATGAAAGTGTGCAGAAAACTTATGTATGAAAGTGAAGAAAGCTTGAGTTTGTATTTTGAAAATTCAGAGAATATATTTTGAAGAGGTGTTGAAAATGATTTTGAAAATGAATATTTATATGTTCATAGCACCCTTTTAAAACATTATAAACTTCTGAAAATGAATCATGAACAAATGCCAAGATTGAGTGAAAAGTTTCAATGGAAAGGTATTATGAACAGGCATGTGCAAATCTGCTATTTTTCAAAATCGTGCAGCATGCAATCGATTGCACCCTTTGTGTAAATAGATTGCACGGGGTTTCAACAACTATATTTTCAAAAGTTTTAAGTGTGCAATCCATTGCACAAGCAATGTCAATCGATTTCATGTAAAGTCAGTAGAAAAAAAATAAGTGAGTGCAATCGTCTTCACAAGCAATGTAAATTGATTTCACTGAGAAATATAAGCAAACATTTTGAAAATTTTAAGTATGCAATCGATTGCACAAGCAATGTAAATCGATTGCACTAGGAAATAGAAGCAAAAGATCTGAAAAATTGAAGCATGCAATCAATTGCACTAATATGCAAATCGATTGCACTTAAGTAAAAAAATGAATTTTAACTTTGAAAAACTTGAGTAACGATTTACAAAACATTTCTTATTCACCATTGAGCATCTATATCTTAAGATCAAAGTAAATAATACCATTATACCTTGAAAATTGTTAAGAGCTTTGAACTGAAGATTTTGTCCATAGATGCTTTGAGCTTGATCATAAATCTTTGCCTTCTTTGTCAATCATGGTTTGTCTTCATCAAAACAACAGTTCATTTGAGAAGCTTGATTTTACATTCTCCCCCTTTTTGATGATGACAAACAATCTTGCTTTATGCATTGTAGTTTCCAAAAAGAGTTTTTCTCCCCCTAAGATTCAAAACTCCCCTTATGTATGAGAATGTTTGAATCCTTTGTATTTGTTCATCTTGGTTGGAGAGTACCTTTAAAAATTAAGACAAGGAAATATACAAGCATAAAGTACCACATCCTTCTCCCCTTTGACATTATCAAAAAGAAGGGAAAGATGCAATAAAAAAAGGATGGACAAAATATATGTAGTAATATTGAAAACTTAACCATAGCCATATTGCTCCATGGTGCTTTTTCTCATCATTTGATAAATGCACATAGTAGTTATCTTTATCAAAACATGATGTTGAAGCCTTTGTCACAAAGTTTTCTTTTACGTAGAAGTTGTCTTTTGTTCTTCAACAAAAAGTATATCTTCAATGGATATGAAAGTTAGTGTATCAACTTTGCCAATGCCAAGAATTCTTCCTTTAAGGTATTTCCCATATGTGAAATAATCCTTGGACTTGAACTAGATTTGAAAGTTAGTGCATGTCTCCCGTTATATGCTTTGAACAACCACTATCAAGATACCAAATATTGCATGTGGTCTTCAAGCATACCTACAAAACATATTAAGTTTGATTGGTACCCAATGTGCTTTGGGTCCATCATAGTTAGTTCCTTTCTTTACCCACACATAATGCCCACTTGCCACACTAAAATTTCTAACATAGCAAGCATTAGGTGTATGGCCTTTAATACCAAAATAAAAACAAGTAGGTTCAAAGTTACTTCTATATCTAGAAGGATAAGATTTCTTCTTAGGAAATGTTTTCTTTTTAGGATAGTGATGAACTATTTTAGGTTTGTTCACTTTTTCTTTGGATGATTGATCACTAGCCTTAACAAAGATAGTTTTATTAGAACTTGGTTTTGAAAACTTTTAATATCCAAGACCACTTTTGTCATTGGAGTATATTTGTTGGCTAAGAACACCTTCCAAACCAATTTGGCCTTTTTCATATATTTCAATGACTCTTTTTAATTGGACAATTTGGAAAGAGAGTGATTCACAATTTTTTCATACAAAATTCTGTTTTTGTTCATCACTTAATTTTTGTTTTTCTTCTTTGAAATCTTTTTCCATAGATTCACATTTTTCTTCTAAGGATGAAATTTGTTTCTTTTGTGATGAAATAGTTTTATACAGAATTTTGCATTCATTCAATAGTTCATCTATAGCATCTTGTGAATCACTATCAAAAATAGAAAATTCATTACTAACCTCATTGTCTTCATCATCGGAATGGTGTGAGGGCATCAATGCTAGATTTTCACTTTCATCACTATTGGAATCGGATGAGGAACTTATGTCATCGTCTTCCCATGCAACATAAGCTTTTTTGTTCTTGAATCCCTTTTTGCTTTTGAAGCCACCTTTCTTGGAGAGTTTTGGACAATCCGGCTTGATATGACCTTGATTACCACATTCATAACATGTGACTTCTTGTGTTGATATGGAATCTTCCTTTTTCTTAAATTGTTTCCTTCCTTTTGAATGAGAAAAGGGTTTGTTATTTCTACCAAAGAACTTACCAAGCCTTTTAACAAGAAGCATGAAATTTTCATCTTCTTCCGGATTGTCTTCCTTTTCAACTTCCTTGGAATCTATCTTCAAAGAAATATTATTGGATTTATTCTCTTGATTTTCATGTTTTTCAAGTCTTCCAAGTTCCGTTTCATATTCTTGGAGTTTCCCAAACAATGTTGCGGACGTCATGGAGGAGAGACTTTTCTTTTCTAAAATTGTCGTTACCTTTGGTTTCCATTCCCTAGTTAAGGACCTAAGTACTTTTAGATTTAGTTCATCATTCGTCAAAGTCTTACCAAGAGCACTTAGATGATTTGTCAAATGCACAAATCTCTTTTGTAGGTCAATAATGGTTTCTCCAGGCTGCATTCAAAATAATTTGTATTCTTGACTCAGGGTATTTAGTCTTGGTCTTTTTACTTCACCGTTCCTTGATGAGTTTGTACCAAGGTATCTCATATTTCTTTTGATGTCTTGCATGCTGAGACAAGGAAGAATTCATCCATGCTAAGTGCACCTTGAAGAAGGTTTATTACCTTTTTATCATAGAGAACTTTCTTCTTATCATCATCGTCCCATGCAGTTTTAGGCTTTGATGAGCCAACACCATTAATTACCGTTATAGGGATAAATGGACCATTCTCGACGGTATCCCATACTTCTTATCCTTGTGCTTCTAGATGTGCCTTCATGCGTATTTTCCAGAAGTCAAAATATTCACCACAAAATAGAGGAGGCTTGCTGTTACTACCACCATCTCTGAAAACGGGATTTTGATTTGCGGAAGCCATTCTGGATCTTTTAGGAACAAGTTACCTATAACCTGCTCTAATACAAATTGTAAGTATGAGAGTGCGCCTAAGAGGGAGGTGAATTAGGTACTTTAAAAGTTTTACCGTTTTAGTGAGATGGATGTTATTTTTCTGGTTTAGTGCATGAGTTTACAATTATGTTTCTTTCTTTTCTGGTTTATGACTAGTGATGAAAGCGGTAAATGCGGAAAAGTAAAGAACACAAAGATGTATGCTGGTTCTCCTCACAGTCCGAGAGTACTCCAGACCCCTTTCAACATGAAAGAGATTTCCTTATTGTTAGATGTCTAGACAAGACACCCTAGTCCTTCTATACAAGACTCTAACCAATAAAACCACCAAGAACAATCCTCTTGGACCAAGAACAATCCTCTTCGATTTTCACTATATCAACAATGAGAACAATCCTCTCAAAGTGACTACACTTGTATCCAACAATCCTGGAAAGACAAGATTTAAAAACACTTAAACTTATTTCCAACAATCCTAGAAAAATAAGTAAGTAACTATCAATATTTGAGTTTGAATGAGTTGAGTAGTATTGATCACTTAGAGTGATTTAATAATGAATGATCTCCTCTTCCAATAATAATACTGTACAATGACTTAAGATATAATTGCTCAAAGTTTTCTGTTTAACAATGCATGAAAGTGTGCAGAAAACTTATGTATGAAAGTGAAGAAAAGCTTGAGTTTGTATTTTGAAAATTCAGAGAATATATTTTGAAGAGGTGTTGAAAATGATTTTGAAAATGAATATTTATATGTTAATAGCACCCTTTTGAAACATCATAAAGTTCTGAAAATGAATCATGAACAAATGCCAAGATTGAGTGAAAAGTTTCAATGAAAAGGTATTATGAACAGGCATGTGCAAAGCTACTATTTTTCAAAATCGTGCAGCATGCAATCGATTGCACCCTTTGTGTCAATCGATTGCACGGGGTTTCAACAACTATATTTTCAAAAGTTTTAAGTGTGCAATCGGTTACACAAGCAATGTCAATCAATTGCATGTAAAGTCAGTAACACAAAAATAAGTGAGTGAAATCGATTGCACAAGCAATGTAAATCGATTGCACTAAGAAACAGAAGCAAAAGTTTTGAAAATTTTAAGTATGCAATCGATTACACAAGCAATGTAAATCAATTGCACTGAGAAACAGAAGTAAAAGATCTGAAAAATTGAAGCATGCAATCAATTGCACTAATATGCAAATCGATTGCACTCAAGTAAAAAATGAATTTTAACTTTGAAAAACTTAAGTAATTATTTATAAAACATTTCTTATTCACCATTGAGTATCTATATCTTAAGATCAAAGTAAATAATACCATTATACCTTGAAAGTTGTTAAGAGCTTTGAACTGAAGATTTTGTCCATAGATGCTTTGAGCTTGATCATAAATCTTTGCCTTCTTTGTTAATCATGGTTTGTCTTCATCAAAACAAAAGTTCATTTGAGAAGCTTGATTTTACAATGGTCATTAAAGGAAACATGTAAGGATACCTTAGTATTTCAAAGGGACTATCATCATAAGATCGTTTCTCGTAGGCAACTCGAGGTACATTTAGGGACTATGATCTTTATAACGATTTTAATCGAGGGTATTTTCTAAGAGTATCCCTATGTTTTGAGGGACATGACCATTGTTTTCGAAGGAAACCAAGTGGGGTAACACCCTAGTGGTGCAAGTGTGCGGCATTGTGCTTTTTTCAGATATTTTATCTTGCGCAGTTAGGGTTATCTAGGTTCAATTAATCATTATCTTTCAGGCATCCATATTAAACATTCATCTAAGCAGTTTATCGTGCGGGAAAATAAATGGCAGAGAGATAAAATTCCTAACTATTACAAGGCTTTGGTGTAGATACATAAGTAATGGATGAAAAGTGAAATGCGAAAGTAAAAACCCTTATTTAACTATTACAAACCGAACGCAATTACATAAGTGATAAAAATAACTGTATGGAAAAAATAACAGCGCACAAAAATTAAAACAAGAAAAAGTTCTAAACCCTAGAGAATCTAATTGTTTATTAAAAAAATATTTTTTGGTATTTTATGAAAAAAATATTTAAAATTTAACCTAATTCTCTAATTAATTTTAATTTAAAGAAAATAATTTAAAGTTAATTAAATTGATTAATTTTCTAAAATTAATTTATTAAGAAAAAATTAAGTCCTAATTTTTTTGTGATGATTTTCTAATTTTATGATAAAAATAATGAATAAACAAAGTAATATAAAACTAAAAAGAATAAATAAAAAAATGAGAAATGGTCCTGAAAGGGGGGGGGGGGGGGGTGAAACCCAAACTGGGGGTGAGGTTGTTGAATTGTGCCAAAGTCCAGATCTTGTGGCCCATGCTCACATTGGATCCAGTGTTGTTATGATCGGGAGGTCCACCATGAGAGAACGTTTCTGGGCGACAGATTTGGTATTGGATAAATCCAAAGGTGATAAGAATGTGACACATGATGCGCGCCTGGGAGTGTAATCTACTGGATCTGCAATTACAAATTGGAAAAATAATATGCAGGAGGCAAGGGTCGAACCCCTAACCTCCCACTCATTTAAATCCTTAAGCCCTCCACTCTTGCCATCTGCGTTGCCTGGTCATTCATACATATAATAACAAAATAATATTATAAGGGAAATCAAGGTCATGGCTGAGTCATCAGACACGCGCAAGCCAGTGGGTCCCCTATAATTTAAATGGACCAATCAGGCGCGGAGAGAGAAAGAGAGCGTTGTTTCTATCCAACCAATGGAACGTTACCATTCTACCATGCCAACCAGCTGACTGAAGACCGGCCAGTCCAACCACCGGAGCCGGTGGTTTCCACCGTCTTCTCCGGTGGAGTCACCTGAAAAAGTGGCCAAACAGAAAACAAAGTATGCAAATTGACTTAAAAAGATCCGCTGATCACGAATCTGGCCTAAAAAATGGATAATTCCTCCTATATCATAGGGTTCGAAGCTAAAACCCTAACGGCGGTCATCCATGGCAATGTGTGATCCCAGGCCCGATTGTCTCGTGTAATACGTCAAAAATCTAGCAAAAATCATTAGCAACACAATATAAACTCAAACAAAATTTATATGGCCTGTTGTGAGAGTTTGAGATTCAGGATTTTACCAAGAAATTTGATATTCGGTTGGGCAACCTCAGAGTGTTTCAGGCGTGTGTGAGGATTGATTTGTCTTCCTGGGAACCTCGGGAGAAAGATGGAGTGCCTGCTTCTGATTGAGATTGGCTGGAACATAAGTTTTTGGATTGCACCACCCTTGGATATTTTAGCAAATTTGTTCTTGGTTTTGGAGGCAGCTTTTTCGTGTCTTTTGACCTAGGATTCTTGTGCTTATGTAGTGAATCTGAATAGGGTTTCAAATGGAGCAAGATATCCATCTCTTGATGCAAAATATTTTCTTTCCAAATATTTAATTTTTGGCCCTTTTTAAGAACAAATCCAATCTTGACTTTCATTCACAATTTCTCTTTTATTTGCCAGCATGTTTTGTCCCTTATTTGGATAGAAAAAGATTCACCATCATATCTTTTATTATTTTGATTATTTACTTTATCTAATTTTGCATTTAAATGGAAAAATAGAAAAATAAATGGTATAAATAATAAAATAATGTATGATTGAGCTCAAGAGTCGTGGGCCATGTCAAGTACAAGTTTCAATCATGAAAACATGGGCCCATTTAGAAAAAAAATCAATTTTGATCAATGTTGACTTTATGCACATTTCCAAAATTTGGTCAACTATAACAATGCATATCTCTCTCATTTTTGACCCTAAGAGGGTGTTCTTTGACTTTTTAGAAAGCTTAGGATGTCCTCTAAACAACCCTTTTAGTTTCATCTTAATTGGATCTTCCATGTTCATGTAAGTAGCTTTGACCCAAAAGGTGTTCTTGTTGACTTTTTGAAATGACCTATAATGTCTGAACTTGTACCTTTAGATTGAGGCATTTCTTGAACTTGAGAACTGAATAGAAATTGTAGAGAATTGTATTCTCTTAAAAATGAGCCTTGGTTGGAAAATTTCTGATAAAGTATGAGAAAGTTATGTCTGGTCAAATTTTGGTTGACTTTTCCTATATAAACCCTAAATTGCCATTTTTGACTTTTGATGAGTTAGGAGAATTTGTTGAGGAATCATGATCAACCCTTTATAAAATGATAGATAATACTTCAAAATATTGATGTTGACCAAAAAACTTGAAGTTTGACTGTATTTAGGCCACAATTGACTTTTGCCCTAGTACAGTTGATTTTCAGGCATTTGAGCAGTTGACTGAGCAAACTTGTTGTGCAAGGCACGAAACTTGGCATGGATGATCTAGAGGACATATTAGGACAATGGAGAACATTTGGGACCCTTGGAACTTAACCATCTTGATTAGGAGTGAAAATCTAGTTTGAGACTCATTGTCTTAGGAGGAGGATTTGTCTGGTCAATCCTTAGTCAACTTGAGCAATTGAGGACCTCTAGGAGTATGTTTTGCGTAAAAATGGGAGGGAAAATTTTGGGGTAGAACAGCCATAAAGTATCCAGTAAGTCGATCTTATACCTAGGTTGATTGAAGAACCACCAGTGGTGATAGTGAATTGAAACTAGAACACTAACCAAGTGGTCAGGCAAGTTCGACGAGACACTGTGGCTGAAGAACAAAACCTAGAGGCCATCCTCGAACGAATTATGGTTTGAAATAGGATGAATACTAGTTCTCAGAGGCCTATGTATTCTTCTTCGTTACCATATTCTATTCTGCAAACAGAATTACCCAGGGTTTGGAAAGTCCATAAACTCACTATGTTGACATGGGGTACAAAAGAGTCCACTAATGAGCATGTTTCCTAGTATCAAACTGAAGATGGTGATATAGCCAACAATGAGGATATGAAACTGAAATTTTTCCCAAGCTCTCTATCGAAAAATGCATTTACTTGGCTTACGGTGCTACCTCCCCAGTCGATCCAGACGTGAAATCAGCTAGAGAAATTATTCCATGAACAGTTTTACATGGGGAAATAACAAATAAGTCTAACAGAGCTTGCTTGCATAAAATGAAAATGTGCTGAGTTAATTGACCAGTATTTGAATAGGTTCAGACTTTTGAAAGCAAAATGTTTTACACAAGTCCCTAAAAACGAACTAGACGAGATGACTGCGAATGGCCTAGACTATTCGATCAGGAAAAAACTAGATACTCAACACTTGAGAGGTATGGCGCAATTAGATATTAGAGTTGTAACACCCTATTTTCCCCATCGGTAATTTAACAAAATCAGAGTAAATTAATTTTCAAATCAAAACACCAAGAAAGGTTTCCACATTTTTCAATACATCAAAAATATGCTCAAGTATAAATAAATGGATACGCAACACACTTTCGGATGAACCGACAAAATTTTCAACATAGTTCTCAAACGTTAACTTTATTAATGCAATGAAAATGAAATCATTAATAAAGTTGCATTACTCTATATCCCCCGAGAAGAAACCATTAACAATACTCGTTCTCCCTCACACACGTCTCTACTTGACTAATACACGTTCCTATTATTAAGAAAAATGGAATTCTTAGAGTTTGCATATATTTTAGGGATCTAAATAAAGCAACTCCAAAGGACGAATATTCGATGCTCGTCGAAGAAATATTAGTCGATTCAGCTGCAGGCTCCGAATATTTGGGCATGCTGGATGGTTATTCTAGATATAACCAATTTTTTATAGCACATGAGGATGTTTCGAAAATGGTGTTTCAATGTCTAGGGGCCTCAGGGACATATGAATGGATTGTAATTCCATTCGGTTTAAAAAATGCAAGAGAAAACTATCAAAGGGCCATGGATTCCATATTCCACCATTTCATAGAGCATCTTATGCAAATTAATATTGATAATATTGTAATTAAATCTTCATCTGAGAATGGTCATATAGACCATCTTCGACGATCATTCGAAAGGATGGGAAAATATGGATTGAGTAATGAATCCATTAAAATAGTTATAATATTTATTGGGGAAGATCAATTTATTGAGGAGATTCATATTGAATCTAAGTGGCAAAACAAAGTTGTTCTCTTCACTACTCAAGATCAAAAAAGAAAGAGAATTCCTATGGGGAAAAGAGCAGCAAAAGGTTTTCGACGCAATCTAAGAATATATAACAAAGCCTCTTGTTTTACTACCACCTAGTCGAAAGAAAAACATGAGATTGTATATAGATGCATCTGATTGGAAAATAGGAAGCATGCTAGCTCAAGAGAAAGATAATGGTGTTGAAAGACTCATTTATTACCTTAGTCGAGTGTTAATAGATGCAGAAACTAGCTATTGTTCAATTAAAAAGTTATGCCTATGTTTGTACTTCTCCTGTATGAAATTAAAGCAATATATTAAGCTATTTGATGTTTATGTTTCGTATTATTTTGATGTTATTAAGAATATGTTGTCAAAGCCCATGTTACATAGTCGAAATGGGAAGTGGGAATTAGCATTAACTGAGTTTTCTTTGTCTTATTTGCCTTTAAAAGCCATAAAAGGCCAAATTGTGGAAGACTTTATTGTAGATCATGCAATAGTCGACCCATCTGTAAACATGGTCGACACAGACCCTTGAAAATTATATTTTAATGGGTCAAGCCATAAAAATGGAACAAGAGTCAGAATTTTAATAATTTCTCCAAAAGGAACGCCAACAAAATTCAAGTGTCGGGTCGATGGCCAATGTTCCAATAATGACGCAGAATATAAAGCCTTAATTAATGGATTCAAAGTCTTGTGGGATTTATGTGCAACCAAAATAGAAGTAAAAAGTGATTTAGAGTTGGTGATCAAACAAATCACACAAGAGTATAAGTGTATCAAGAAGCATCTATTGATATACTTTGCGATTGTGAATTTTATATTTGAAGACTTTGAAGTAGTGAGCATTACGCACATGCCCATGATAGAGAATCAAGAGGATAATAAATTAGCTCAAATTTTGTCTGGGTATAAGGTGTCGACATACAAGCTGAGTGAGTTTGTTGAAATAAGGGAGAAAGTCATCTAGACATCGCCCAAAAAGTTGTCAATGCCAAAAGTTTGGGAGAAGATAATAGTATGGACGAAATTCTTGAAATTTTCGCCATTGATAATTTTCTAGATACAAACTAACGAAAGCCAATTATAGGGTATCTAGAGAATCCAGTTGGAAATACTGACAAGAAGAAAAAATACAGGGCATTAAGCTACATTCACATGGGTAATGAATTATTCAAGAAAACTCTTGAGGGTGTGTTACTTAAATTCCTTGGAGAAACTGAAGTATATGTGGCAGTGTCTGAAGTTCACAGCGGCGCTTGTGGAGTTCACCAAGCTGGCCATAAAATGAAATGGTTGTTATTTCGACAACCCGTATATTGGCCAAGCATGTTAAAAGACTGCATTGATTTTGGCAAAGGCTGTCAAGAGTGCCAAAAGCATGCGTGTATTCAACCTCAGCCAGCGAGCGAATTGCATGCAATAGTTAAACCATGAACCTTTCGAGGATTGGATTTGGACATTATAGGAGAAATTTGACCTGCATTGTCGAAAGAACAACGATTTATCCTGGTGGGAATAGATTATTTTACCAAATGGATAGAAGTTATACCTTTAATTAGTGTGGATCAAGATAGAATGATTGAATTCATTCAGAAACACATAATCTATAGGTCTGTAATTTCTTGATACTATAACTACAGACTAAGGGTCAGTGTTTATCAGTCAAAAGATGCAAGAATTTGCGTCTGAAACAGGATTAAAATTGATAACCTTAACACCTTATTATGCTCTGGCCAACGGTCAGGTTGAAGGGCGAATAAAGTGATAATTGGTATGATTAAAAAGCACATTTCTAAGAAGCCAAAAACTTGACATAAAACATTGTACCAAATACTTTGGGCTTGTCGAACGTCCCCTAGGGAGGCGACGAATTCAACGGATTTGCAATTGGTATTTGGACATAACTTTGTTTTTCCAGTCAAAACACATTTGCAGTCACTAAGTATGCAGTGTAAAAACGATATTTCATCAGAATAATACTATAATATAATGTTAAACGAAACAATAGATTTGGACGAAGAAAGGTCAGTTGCGTTGGATGTCCTAATTCAGCAAAAGGAGCGAGTCCCCAGAGCATATAATAAGAAAGTAAAAACAAAATGGGAGGGACCATTCCAAATTACAAAAGTATTTACAAATAATTCCTACGAGATCGAAGAGATAGGTATCGATCAACGAATCCTTAAAGTAAATGGGAAATATTTGAAAAAGTATTGACCTAGGCTTCAAGACATTCAGATTGCAGTAGAATAAGAGAATATTATGGATTTGGTAGCCAAAATAGAAGAATACCAAGATGGTAACTGTTGTACCCCAAAATTTGCCCTCGCGTTTTTTTCCCCAAGAAATCTCAACTTCAGACATTTCCTGACTTTTCAAACTGGCTCAAGAATCGGACAAACGGACTTTTCTTGACAGTCAAGCAAAATTAGGGTTTTTACTGATTTTTAGGACTCTGAATTGTTCCATACAGTGGGCTTAGGGTTTGGATGATTTTTGGTTCAATTTTGATCAGGCGAGCGTTATTTGGCATTTAATCAGGAGTTAGGGTTTTATGGGCATATTCTCAGAAGAATTTAAATTCCACAGCACTTTGCAGTTTATTCCGAGATTCGGGTTAAAATTCGCGTTATCTTGATTTAATCAGTAAAAGAGACAGTGGTTTGAATTCAGTTTGTTTTGTTTGAGCCAGTCAAAGAAGGTGTGCAGTTTGGAATTACAGTGCTTGGCAAAGAATCAGTGAAAAAAAAAGGGTTGCATCTGATTAAGTTTTTGTGTTCGACTGTGCGTTGCTTTGAATAATGGAGACGTCCAGTTCATTTATTTTGATCAGCAAGGTTTAGTTGATTATTTATGGTTCTAAAAATTAAATACTTGAAATTTAACTTTCATTTTATTTAATTTAAGGAATTATAAATAACAAGTAAATAAAGAAAAGGAATTGAAAAGAATTAAATGTCAATGGAATTTTTATTTCATATTTAATAGTTGTTACAATTGTTATTATTTGGATACGAGTATTTATTACAAAGTATTTAAAATAATAATAAGCGTACAAAAATTAAATTGAAAATAAAATCCTATCCTATTTCTAATTCTTCATTCTTTACTTCGCTCCGGTGCTCCATTTTTTTCTGCAAAAGAGAAGAAGAAAAGTTAGAAAGCAGTTAAAAAAAGGACAGTTAAAATTTGCTCATCATTAGGGGCCACTGACTGGGATCAGTTGACCCTCTCTGCAAATCACGGGATTTCTCCCGGTTCACAGAGAGGGAAGATTTTTATTCATGAATGCAAATGTCAAATGCATAAAATCCAAGTTCAAACTGCATAGTTCAAATCCAATTCCACTTTCTATCCAAAGCAAAAAGGCAATTTACTGTCAAAATGCCAAAATCTACTCAAAAGATATCAAAGAAAAAGTAAGAAGTACAATTGCTGTCAAAAGTGCACAAGCTGTCAAAGAAGGATTTGAAAAAGATATCAATGCAAAGTCAGCACACAAAGCTGTCAAAAGAAGGATAAAGATGCAGAAAAATCCTATATGCAAGCAATCTTAAATCATCATTTCCCAGCCTAGAGGGGCCCCTTCGGAAAAGATAGTACACAAAAATCATATTAAATTCTTAACTGTACTTTTGGAGAAAAAAGAAGAGAAATAAAGAAGCATAGGCAGGTTTTAGGCTAGAGGCAGGGAAGACAGAAAAGATATACAAAAAGAGAATACAGTTCAGCAAGAGAGGAGAGAGCAGAACTTCTTACCAAAGGCAAGAAAATATACAAAAACTTGCTAAGCATTTCACATATCAGGATACTCTGCCTCAATATACAAACCCACAAGCCAGTACAACGCAGTAAAAGAGGAAGAAAAATATTCAAAGAGCAACTGAAGCAAAAACACACAACCCTGCATCAAACATACAAGAACAACTGAAGCATAACCTACTGCATCAGCATTAACCTCACAAAAACCTGCTAATGCCACAATCCTGCCTCACCATACACTGAACTACAAAACCTGCATCAGCATTAACCTCACATAACCTGCTAATGTTCAAAAACCTGTCCAGTTCACACAAAAACCATCCAACCTCATCAACCTGCATTAACCTCAAGAACCTGCACTACCATAACCTGAAACACCTCAAACCCACGCCTTAAAACCTGAAAACACAACTCAAAAGACAGAATAGAAGTGATAAACCAGTTAAAACCTGCAGAACCCAGGCTTCACCCTAAAAAGCCATCAAACACGACCAAGTTCAAACCTGAGCCAACCAACTCCTAAGCCTCAGAGTTTCTTTCCTCATCATAGGCGATACATAGCATCCAACATAAACAAATCAAGGAAACACGAGAGAAGAAGAAGAGAGAAGCAATTCAAGAGAACTCAGTTCAGCAAACATACAGAAGAGGCAAGTTCAAGGCAACCTAGGCCCTCAGTAAATATACATCACTGGGCAAAAATTCAAAAAAGCATACAAATGCTCAAAGGCAACCAACATACAGTGGCAATAGAAGAGATAAAGAAGTGAGTTAAAAAGGGTTCTCAGCACACATCATCATCAAAACCCTAAAATATCAATCAGATAAAGATACCAGGAAAGCATCAAGAAGCAAAGATTCGTCACCGTTCACGCCGTCCCGGCCTCCTGAGCGTCACACCCTCCGCCTCTCCTCCATCTCCAAAGTCAGGTAGCCAATCTTTTCCCTCTTCTCTTCTCCTTCATCTCATAATGAAAGGTAATAGTTAAGACTCAAATAAAAAAAAAACGCGTATCATTCACAAAAGAACATAAAACGTTGAAATCAAACCTTAAATCAAGAGGACGCTGAGTGCACGCGATGGAGGGAAGAGAGATTTGGGGTTGACACTGGTGGCCGGAGGGATGAGTTGCTCAGGAAACTTGCAAGGATGAAGAAGAACGATGGAACTCAGTGAACGCCGCCGCTGCCTCGCCTAAACCTAATTTTTTCCCCAACTGAACGATAATCCTCTCAACCCTAAAGAAAATTATTTCAAGCAATGGGCCTGATCTGTTTCAAAATTCTTTGAGGCCCATTAAATTGCTTTTCTTTTACAATAAATATTAATACTAATTTCTTTTATACATAAACACCTTATATTTTTCTAATTTAATACATTTGTCATAATAATATATTAAATTGAAATATACTTTCTTTTTTATTTTGTTTACTCTTTTAATAAAAATATATTTTGCACATACTAAAATATACATTTTCTTGCATAATTTAAATTTCTTAAAACATTTTTGTATATAGAATACTTTTTTTTATCATATAATTAAAATTGAAACTTTTTTTAATTAAAATACATCTTTGTACATAATAATAGAAATACATTTTTCTATAATATTAAAATTCACAAACATTTGATTAAGATACTTTTTGTATATAAACAAATAAAGATACATTTAATTAAAATTTGAGCATTTAATTTAAAACACTTTTTTTCTTTTATACATATCAAAGCTATACAAATCAAAGATTCCTTAAAATACCTATCTAGGTCAAAAACCCTAATACGCTTCAATTTCACATATCGCACCTGTAAATAATCACACCTACACTTACACATACACAATACATATACATCTCACACTTACACTTACACAATACATTGCTCCTATACACTTGTTTATCTTATATTTGTATATTCGATATTTACATTTGATCGTACATTCGATTTGGTTGTAACTTATTGGATACTATAAGTCTCATCCCTTTTTGTACATTTATACCCCCACTCCCAGATACTATTTTGTAATAGCGTAGATTTTACATTCCGCAATTTACAGTTTTCCAATTATACCATGATTAGACCTAGGGTTTGCATGTACATAAAATCAAACGCTAGATAACCTAATACAAGACAAATACATGTAATCAATACACAATCACACTTGCACCCTCTAGGGTAATCCCACATGTTGCCTTCCAAAATGGGCCATGCTTGCACGTCGAGTATCTTTGGCAAAACAAAATCAAATGATCATAAGTCCCTCAAAGTGTTGCCTAAACGGAATGATCATAGTCCCTTCAAAAACAAATTGCCAAAGACACTTGGCATCATTGCATTCATGGTCCATACGATGACCCACACCCGTCCCGAATAAACTTCCTAAACGCAAGATTGTCCACCAATTTCAATGGTGGAACAAAATTGTTAAAAAGGGGTTAAAACATGACAAAAACCTTTGAGTACAATAGGGTAGACAAGACTCTTAGTTACTTGAGATCAAACTTGCAAAAACACTTGCCTTCTTTTCAAAAACCATAATCCACAACACTTTCAAACAAACTCTCAAAAACATTTGAAAACATCTTTTCGAAAAGATCCACACTTTTGTAAAACACTCAAACACGAGTCAAATACATTAGTTGCCTAAGACAAGGCATCCTTTTCCAAAACATTTTCAAAAAAAGCACCCACACACACACCATTTTCAAAGCAATCGAAAAACAAAGCAAGTGATCTAAAAAACCAAGTAACTAAGAGCCCATGGATAACCATGGATGAAAAGGGTGCTAATACCTTCCCTTTTCATAATCTACCCCCCGAACCCACGAAATATCTCAAAAGGTTTTTGCTGTGCTTTTTTTTAACCTTTCCTTTAGGATAAAATAAAAAGTCGGTGGCGACTCTTGCTCAACCGCACAAGTGCGAATGCGAACGCAAAACACTAGTCAGTTCTCCCACCGTATCACAGAACTGGCGACTCTGCTGGGGATAATTTTAAAAGTGGGGTTACCTTAGGGTTTAGATCACTTTTGTTTTCAATTGATTGCTTTGTTTGCTTTTACATTTGGGGGCTTTGTATCGGAGTTTCATAGATCCTAACCCGGATCTGGGGAATACCCTTTTAGGTAGCAACAAGGCTGTGAGGGAACTGTGCGGGGTATACTGACATGGTTGAAGCAGTCTGCTACGTTGATGTGGCACTTTGGTGTGTACCGGTAACCCTTGAGTTCAGTCAAGGAGAGTACGGGGCCGCCGCGTGGTGTCGCGAAGCATCAACTGACCTTAGGAACCTTAATCGAACCATCTTGGCCTTTTTAGGGTAGTGAGATAACTGACTTTGGTGCAGTCCGAGGTTGGTTGATACTCGATACTACACTCAATTGAGGGTTGCTTTCCTGGAATATTTCGGTCGCCAGTTCAGTGGCTAAATCGAAACGATGAACAATGAAAGCAATCCAGTGATATTGGGATCCTTAGAACCCGGTTACTTCTAATAGGACAGGTTGAGCCCACCAACTTCAAGAGGGTAGTACCTGAACCTCATGCAAGCCTAAACCTAAGGCCTTGTGTGCTTTGTGTGAATATTGTTTTCCTGTATATACACTTACTTGCTTGTGCATACATGTACATAACATCATGACATCATACCATAGCATTTTAGCATTTTCAATAACCATTTCAAGGATCTCGAGGGTTCTGTTGATGCAGGATTACGTTGAGCCAGACGTCTATCAAGGGGCAAGAGGTTTCTCCTCTAACCAATCCAGTCAAAGTTCAAGTGCAACAACTTGAATCAGTGGCTATGACCCACTCGACATGGTGAGCTCGATTCTTGTGGAAAGACATCCACCGATACAAAGCTCTCCAATCAAAGTCCAAGAACAACGACTTGAATCAGTGGCTATGACCCACTCGACATGGTGAGCTCGATTCTTGTGGAAAGACATCCACCGATACAAAGCTCTTCAATCAAAGTCCAAGAACAACGACTTGAATCAGTGGCTATGACCCACTCAACATGGTGAGCTTGATTCTCGTGGAAGGACGTCCACCGGTACAGAGATCTCCAATCCAAGAGCAGAGTTCAACCTCTAACATTTTCTTGAGTTTACCCCAAGAGACCCTTGAAAGCATGCATCCACATATCATGCATTTCATTTTGACAATCTTTCCTTTTTCAGGTTTCCTTACTCTCCTGCTGTTTATTTCAGCAAGAGATGGCTCTAGAAAGGTCTGTCAAAGACATCCAAGACCAGACTGCTCAGCTGCAGGAAATGTTCCTGAACTTGTCTCTGGGGCAAGAAGAGATGAAAGCTCTCCTCACCAAGGGCTTGGGGAATTCCAACAATGCCAGGAGTAATCAGATTGCAGAGCTGCAGTTTGATCTGACAACACTGAGGACTCAAATGATGGGACAGTTGGTGGGCCAGATGGCTCTCATCCAAGACCTATCTCAAAGACAAGAGGAACTCGAAGTTCTTGTCCGCCAACTGCTTCCAAACAACCAACTGGGGCAAACATCTGAGGTTGAAGAGCAAGTCACCGCTCAGCCTCCATCCACTCAAGAAGACAAGGGGAAAGCTCCTTTGCTAGCTTCAGGGTCACAAACCCATCAACAACCTCTCCAGCGTCAACGGGGCAATCGGCGTAAACAAGAAAAGTCGGGAAGACAGTTCACGGAGACTGAAATACCATCATTCTTCATACTGAAGCGCCTGTTGGAGGTCAACATACTTACTGTAAAGGACCCTCCTCAGAAGCTCAATATCTCCTCTCCTCACTTTAATCCCGACGCGGTCTGTGTTTACCACTCCTACAGCCCGGGACACAGCACCAACGACTGTTGGGCCTTGAAGAACAAGATTCAAGATCTGATTGACACTGGGGTGCTGGAATTCATGCCAGACGGTGAGATGAAGATCTTCCGTTAAAGGGTTCTCCGCTTGAAGTGACGAAGCTCAAACTGGAAGACTTTTTGCTTCTTTTTGAATTTTCAAAGTTGTAATTTCTTTTGCTATCAAACAATTATCTGTTGATGTTAAACTCTGTTTTCATTAATGCATTGCATATGTTTGTCTTGAATTCATCCATTCGTTTCACTACTCTTATGCTTTTCTTTATGATATTTGACTCCTGATAAAAAGCTGTAAGCCTTTAGAAGGAGGATGACGAAACAATACCATGATCTTATACAGTATGCTTTTGAACGGACCGTGCTGATGATGTACAGGCATTTCTTTTAATTCCCAAACACTGGAGTTATAAGGAAGTTAATCCCTAGTCAACCCCTTCGAGCCAAAGAAGTAGGAGTTTTCTGTTCTAAACAATTGAAACCTTTGATATAAACCTGGGGCAGGGTAGTATCTCAGTTAGTTCAAAAGAAAATGCGCATTGAAGTCGCAAACTCTCAGCTCGTAATACAACGAACGACGTCAAAAAAAGAGAAAGCGTTCCTTTGGAATCAAAAGACCAGGGTGGTTCCCTATCACATAGACAGTCAATCTCTCAAAAGAGAAAAGCCCACCAAGCCAAAACCTATAAAGGAGGCTTAAGAAAGCTGGGGCATCCCGCTGACAGTAATCCTGAAAACGGTAACAGTCAGGCAAAAGTTAGGGATAACAAATCAAAATCAAAATAGTGAGGTCATTACAAAACCCTCAACAACATGAAAAGTGTTGTAAAAGAAAGAGGAGATGATGACTGTCTCCCCAAAATTCAACTGGTGAACCATCGCCCAAAAGTCGTTCCAAACTCAAAACAGAGTGCGACGCACAATTAATTGAGCTTAGGTTGAAGAACATCACGAAGAGCGGGTGGGTACAAATATACTTTGAGCCTATATCCTTTGTTTCTTAAACCGCAAACCAGGCCACGTTACAACCCTTTAAAAGTCCTAATTGAAGCATGGGTTAGTTCGAAAGCATACTGTTACAAAAGGTATCCTGACTCCTGTAGGGCTTTGCTCTAAATCTTGTGTTAACTTGTCTTATGAAAAGTTTTCTGCTAAAAACGCATTTTTCAAAACTTCAAGACAAACATAAGCTTTGCATTATCCGAATATCACTGTCTGCATTTGACCTTTTTGTTTGACAGCGAAGAAATTCATACAGCGAATGTTCGAAGGAACGAAAACTCTCGCAGTAAGTCAAAATCACTTCAAGAGGATAACACTTCCATCAAATCTCCTATCAATGAGGGGCATGACATGTCATTAACCTGGGGCAGTCCAGTCAAGGTCCAACATATCTTTCACAATTCAATTAACCTGGGGCAGTCCAGTCAAGGTCCAACAGATCGTTCAAAGTTCAGTTAACCTGGGGCAGTCCAGTCAAGGTCCAACAGATCTTTCAAAGTTCAATTAACCTGGGGCAGTCCAGTCAAGATTTCAAGAAATCTCTCAATATGCAGAGTAATCTGATTCAAGATTCCTACATCACCACTTGGGGCATTCGAATGTAAAAAGTGTTCAACAAATCAATTACAACATTTCCAGACTCGACTCCTGTATCTAGCCAGGGCACGTCTGAAGAGTTCGAAGATTCGATTCCTATATCCAGCCAGGGCATATCTGTTGACGACCATTTCTAGACTCGACTCCTGTATCTAGCCAGGGCACGTCTAAAGAGTTTGAAGATTTGATTCCTGTATCCAGCCAGGGCATATCTATCAACTATCGCCATTTCCAGACTCGACTCCTGTATCTAGCCAGGGCACGTCTGAAGAGTTCGAAGATTCGATTCTTGTATCCAGCCAGGGCATATCTGTTGACGACTATTTCCAGATTCGACTCCTGTATCTATCCAGGGCATATCTGTTGACCACATTTCCATACTCGACTCCTGTATCTAGCCAGGGCACGTCTGAAGAATTCCAGATTCGACTCCTGTATCCAGCCAGGGCATATCTGTTGACCACATTTCCAGACTCGACTCCTGTACCTAGCCAGGGCACGTCTGAAGAGTTTGAAGATTCGATTCCTGTATCCAGCCAGGGCATATCTATCAACTATCAACAATTCCAGATTCGACTCCTGTATCCAGCCAGGGCATGCCTGAAGAATCCCAGATCAACACCTGTAACAATCCAGGAAACATCTGTGAACGACCGATTGTAGACCAACACCTGTAATAAGCCAGGATTTATCTACATCACCACTTGGGGCATTCGAATGTCAAAAGTGTTCAAAACCCGATGCAGTTTTTACACAAGCTCATCTTCAGGAAGCCCTACACCGGTTCCTCTTCAAGACTTCTGAAACAAGTTTACGGATTCTTCCCAACAACGGATGCTAATCTACCGACTTGTTCAGACTCTTCTCAAACCTTTGAAAACAGTTTACGGACGCTTCCCAACAACGGACGCGGCTCTATTGCTGATTCAACTACAAGATTTCTGAAAATAGTTCACGGGTTCTCCAAGTAAACGGATGTTAACCTATCACTTGTTCAGATTCTTCTCAAGACTTCTGAAAACAGTTTATGGATTCTTCCCAAGTAACAGATGTTAATCTATCAGCTTGTTCAGATGCAACCTTTGAAATTAGTTTACGGACGCTTCCCAACAACGGATGCGGCTCTATTGCTGATTCAACTTCAAGATTTCTGAAAATAGTTCACGGGTTCTCCAAGTAAACGGAGGTTAACCTATCGCTTGTTCAGATTCTTCTCAAGCTAACCACCACGGAAGATCGTGCTCGCCAAAATTCTCCCTATCCCCAGCGGAGTTCATTAAAATCCCCAGCCAAAGAATCCTCCGCAGTTCAATTCCCCTCAGAGTTTAAGCTTCAGTATCCCCAGCGGAGCCAGACCATTGAACCTTCTCCCCACAGAGTTTTGGAGAAGGCAAACCTTGAGTTCCCCCGTGAAGTCTCCAGAGTTACTTCCCCTCAAGCCAAAGATTCTCAATTTGGCCTCCCCAGCATGAATCTACTAGTTTGGAACTCCCCAGTAGAGGTCATTAGGAATTCTCTTCCCCAGCGACAGCCAAGGATTTATTTTCCCCGGCAGCAGTCAAGATGCTTTTATCTTCAGCCATCTCAGATTCATGTATCCTCGGCAAGATTAGCTCATCAGCTTACATGCGCATCCATCACATTCATAAATATTGATGTCACGTACATTGCATCATGCATCATAACATTGCATACAACTAACCCTTCACCTTTTTCAGGTAAGATCAATCGACAGACAAAGATCATCTCCCAAGATTCACCCAGAAATAGTTCAGATGTGACCCGGACACGGCGACATTCTGATACTTATTCCAGATTCATTCAGACGCGTCATCAAGGAACCCTACACCGGTTCCTCTCCAACTTAAAGACTTCTGAAAATAGTTTACAGATTCTTCCCTACAACGGATGTCAATCTACCAACTGATTCAGACTCTTCTCAACTTTTGAAGACAGTTTACAGATTCTTCCCTACAACGGATGTCAATCTACCAACTGATTCAGACTCTTCTCAATTTTTGAAAATAGTTTACAGACATGTCCCAACAACGGATGCTGCTCTATTGCTTATTCAATCTCAGATAGTTTACAGATTCTCCAGACATGGACGTCAATCTGTTGCTTGTTCAGACCCCTAATTCAGAAATGTTCCAAAACAGGGATGCCTTTCTGACACTTATCCACTCACTTCTGACATACATTTCAACATTTCCAGATGGCATCTATAAGCCCATCCTCCTACCAGCAGTCGCCGAATGGCATCTGTAAGCCCATTCTCAGATGGCATCTCTAAGCCCATCCCCCGACAAAATTCTACCGCACCAGATGGCATCTCTAAGCCCATCACCAAATGGCATCTTTAAGCCCATCACCAAATGGCATCTTTAAGCCCATTCACCTCCACCGTCACATCGACGAGTGCGAATTTTCTGGGCACTTTAGTGTCCAATCTTCTTTTACCTTCAAGTCGCGAAAGGCAAACTTGCCAATCTAACTCTTCAGGTCCAAGAAAATATACAAAAACTTGCTAAGCATTTCACATATCAGGATACTCTGCCTCAATATACAAACCCACAAGCCAGTACAACGCAGTAAAAGAGGAAGAAAAATATTCAAAGAGCAACTGAAGCAAAAACACACAACCCTGCATCAAACATACAAGAACAACTGAAGCATAACCTACTGCATCAGCATTAACCTTACAAAAACCTGCTAATGCCACAATCCTGCCTCACCATACACTGAACTACAAAACCTGCATCAGCATTAACCTCACATAACCTGCTAATGTTCAAAAACCTGTCCAGTTCACACAAAAACCATCCAACCTCATCAACCTGCATTAACCTCAAGAACCTGCACTACCATAACCTGAAACACCTCAAACCCACGCCTCAAAACCTGAAAACACAACTCAAAAGACAGAATAGAAGTGATAAACCAGTTAAAACCTGCAGAACCCAGGCTTCACCCTAAAAAGCCATCAAACACGACCAAGTTCAAACCTGAGCCAACCAACTCCTAAGCCTCAGAGTTTCTTTCCTCATCATAGGCGATACATAGCATCCAACATAAACAAATCAAGGCAACACGAGAGAAGAAGAAGAGAGAAGCAATTCAAGAGAACTCAGTTCAGCAAACATACAAAAGAGGCAAGTTCAAGGCAACCTAGGCCCTCAGTAAATATACATCACTGGGCAAAAATTCAAAAAAAGCATACAAATGCTAAAAGGCAACCAACATACAGTGGCAATAGAAGAGATAAAGAAGTGAGTTAAAAAGGGTTCTCAGCACACATCATCATCAAAACCCTAAAATATCAATCAGATAAAGATACCAGGAAAGCATCAAGAAGCAAAGATTCGTCACCGTTCACGCCGTCCCGGCCTCCTGAGCGTCACACCCTCCGCCTCTCCTCCATCTCCAAAGTCAGGTAGCCAATCTTTTCCCTCTTCTCTTCTCCTTCATCTCATAATGAAAGGTAATAGTTAAGACTCAAATAAAAAAAAAACACGTATCATTCACAAAAGAACATAAAACGTTGAAATCAAACCTTAAATCAAGAGGACGCTGAGTGCACGCCATGGAGGGAAGAGAGATTTGGGGTTGACACTGGTGGCCGGAGGGATGAGTTGCTCAGGAAACTTGCAAGGATGAAGAAGAACGATGGAACTCAGTGAACACCGTCGCTGCCTCGCCTAAACCTAATTTTTTCCCCAACTGAACGATAATCCTCTCAACCCTAAAGAAAATTATTTCAAGCAATGGGCCTGATCTGTTTCAAAATTCTTTGAGGCCCATTAAATTGCTTTTCTTTTACAATAAATATTAATACTAATTTCTTTTATACATAAACACCTTATATTTTTCTAATTTAATACATTTGTCATAATAATATATTAAATTGAAATATACTTTCTTTTTTATTTTGTTTACTCTTTTAATAAAAATATATTTTGCACATACTAAAATATACATTTTCTTGCATAATTTAAATTTCTTAAAACATTTTTGTATATAGAATACTTTTTTTATCATATAATTAAAATTGAAACTTTTTTTAATTAAAATACATCTTTGTACATAATAATAGAAATACATTTTTCTATAATATTAAAATTCACAAACATTTGATTAAGATACTTTTTGTATATAAACAAATAAAGATACATTTAATTAAAATTTGAGCATTTAATTTAAAACACTTTTTTTCTTTTATACATATCAAAGCTATACAAATCAAAGATTCCTTAAAATACCTATCTAGGTCAAAAACCCTAATACGCTTCAATTTCACATATCGCACCTGTAAATAATCACACCTACACTTACACATACACAATACATATACATCTCACACTTACACTTACACAATACATTGCTCCTATACACTTGTTTATCTTATATTTGTATATTCGATATTTACATTTGATCGTACATTCGATTTGGTTGTAACTTATTGGATACTATAAGTCTCATCCCCTTTTGTACATTTATACCCCCACTCCCGGATACTATTTTGTAATAGCGTAGATTTTACATTCCGCAATTTACAGTTTTCCAATTATACCATGATTAGACCTAGGGTTTGCATGTACATAAAATCAAACGCTAGATAACCTAATACAAGACAAATACATGTAATCAATACACAATCACACTTGCACCCTCTAGGGTAATCCCACATGTTGCCTTCCAAAATGGGCCATGCTTGCACGTCGAGTATCTTTGGCAAAACAAAATCAAATGATCATAAGTCCCTCAAAGTGTTGCCTAAACGGAATGATCATAGTCCCTTCAAAAACAAATTGCCAAAGACACTTGGCATCATTGCATTCATGGTCCATACGATGACCCACGCCCGTCCCGAATAAACTTCTTAAACGCAAGATTGTCCACCAATTTCAATGGTGGAACAAAATTGTTAAAAAGGGGTTAAAACATGACTAAAACCTTTGAGTACAATAGGGTAGACAAGACTCTTAGTTACTTGAGATCAAACTTGCAAAAACACTTGCCTTCTTTTCAAAAACCACAATCCACAACACTTTCAAACAAACTCTCAAAAACATTTGAAAACATCTTTTCGAAAAGATCCACACTTTTGTAAAACACTCAAGCACGAGTCAAATACATTAGTTGCCTAAGACAAGGCATCTTTTTCCAAAACATTTTCAAAAAAAGCACCCACACACACACCATTTTCAAAGCAATCGAAAAACAAAGCAAGTGATCTAAAAAACCAAGTAACTAAGAGCCCATGGATAACCATGGATGAAAAGGGTGCTAATACCTTCCCTTTTCATAATCTACCCCCCGAACCCACGAAATATCTCAAAAGGTTTTTGCTGTGCTTTTTTTTAACCTTTCCTTTAGGATAAAATAAAAAGTCGGTGGCGACTCTTGCTCAACCGCACAAGTGCGAATGCGAACGCAAAACACTAGTCAGTTCTCCCACCGTATCACAGTAACCATAAGTCTCCCAAAGGGATTACATGATTTTACAAACACAAGAATTAGTCTTGACAAAAGTGAGTAATCGTAAAAGAAGTCAGACAGGGAATCAGGATTTGAGTTTCTTAAAACGGGTTTTCTCAAAAGAGATCTTGTTGTCAAGATGTTCTTTCTTCGGCGATAACTAACTGAAGCTTTCCTTAATATTAAGGGCTTTTTCACCATGAGAAATTATGTCAAGAGTTATTTGTTGGATTTTATCTTGTGTCGGGAGATCGCTAGTCAAATCCAATGAGGTCTTCTGGCGTTGCATTTCAGCAACCTTTTGGTTGAGCTTGTCTATTTGGACTCGATAGTTTGAAAGTTGTTGATCAAGAGAGGAGTGTTGGTCGAGGCGTTCTTGTCTTTTAACCTTAAACCCGTTGACTCTATTTTCACAAAATTCATTTAACTCCCATTCGACTCTCATCTCATTCGCTTTGGTCTTGAGTTAAAGATAATTTTCCTGCATAATGTAAGATCTTTAGCAAGTTGGCTAAAGAAAGCCTCAAAATCAATCAGGTATTGAGTCAGAGACTCAATAATGGTATGTTGAAAAATTGCATCAAGCAGTTTGAAAATTTCGGCCGCCATAAAAGCTTCCTCCTCCATGAGAACCTGGAATTCACCCTCAAACAAAAGTTTGAGGGTTAACTCGGTGCTCAGTTTAGTGAGAGGTGGAGATGACGAGCCAAATGTTTGGGAAGCAGTCAATACATGTCGAAGTTGTTGAAGCCTCGTAAAGACTTCCACTAGATCCTATCTCTTCAGGGCATGAATTTCTGCTAGGGCCGGGGAATTGATGAAGAATGTATCTAGACGGACAAGGAAATTAGTCTTGGAGAAAGCTGGATGTCTCAATCTTGCGTTACCCATGACATGTTAGGTAGAAATTTTCAAAATTGAAGTTTCACCATAAATGGTAGGTTGAGAACATTTATTAGCATTGTAATTGGCATGGTGCCAAAGGTTTCTGTCAAGGGGAGGCCCGGTTGGATCTCTTGTAGCATTCATAAACTCAAGGGGGTTGTTAGTAGGATTTGTTAGGGAAGATTAACTTGATTCGACGGTGTCTCTGTGAGGATATTGATAAGTGCAAAAGTGTATTTATTTTGTATATATTTTTTGTTGCACTTATCGACTCTTTGTTGTTAATATCGTTAAATAAGCCAGACTTTTGTGTAAATACATTTAGTTTATGTATAATGCATTTTCTTGCATAAAGTGTATCATTTGATAGTTTTTTATTTATTTTTAAAGTATTTTAGCATTGTTAGAGCAATAGGAATAAAGCTCCAAGATGAATTTTTGGATCAATAAAGAAATAAGGCCAAGATTGGAAGCCATTGAAAGTCATGCAGAGAAAGCAAAAGAAGTTTCCTTCCTGTCATGGATCACTGGACGAAAGGAAGGCGTCGCCGGGTGAAATTTGTAGTCAAATTTCCATGTTATTCTGCCATGCGTCGTTGGCCGAAAGGGAGCGTCGTCGGGAGAAAATAAGAAGAGTCTCCCAGTGATGAATTGTGGTTGCCAGACGATAGTAGATATTTGTTTCAGTTGAGAATTTAGCTTTTTTGGGCCTTGTATATAAGAGTTGTCGCCGGGCGACGCTTTTATATCATCGGCGATGGTTGGGGATCAGATTATTGTTATATTTACTTTTTGTTTCATTTGGAGGGTTATGGTTTTGGGGGTGATTTTTGTTCTCCCAACTCCATCAACCTCATTTTTGTAGTGGATTACCTTAGATAACAACATTAGGGCTTTGGTTATGGATGATTGAAGGTGTATTTCTCATTGACTAGCTCTGACAAAATGGAAGATTTGTGATTTATTTCTTCTCCTCTCTATGTATTTCTCTTTTGTTGGGTTTTGTACATGTATTTTACTTTGAACTTATGTATATTTGTCACCCATGGCATTATATAAAATTTGCTTTATAAATCTTTGTGGATTGTTGTCTTAGATTTTTGCTATTTGCTAGGGATTTGAGTTGTTATAGACATATACTGCTTAGATTCTTATCTAGGATGACTATTTGTTAGTTTCTGAACTCTAGATATAGATTTAGAGCTGACATCTACTTGGGTATCATAGCTTAATGCCTCTATGTGGTTGTGTTGTATAGAGGATCATCAGTGTGATTACATAGTTGTCTTCTATGTTGTTGAGGAGATAGAGAGATAATTTCCTTGGTGATACAGTCAGTCTCTCTATTTGGGTTACAAATGACTTAGGTTGTGAGTGATAAAATGGTGACATTGATGAGTATTGTTAGGTTGAATGTAATTGGTCGATAGATTTAAGTCTGTGATGAGTAGATTATATACAGACTTGATAAGTTCTTCCTTAGTTTTTACTTTTGTTTAAATTTATTTTCTATTGATAACATTTTCTTTACAAACCCATTTATCCCCAAACTCATTAACGAGAGAATCGTCGAACGATAATTCAATAACCAATCTCTGTGGACACGATAAATTCCCGAATAAATATTTCCAAAACTTTTATTGCTTGTCGCTATACCGCCTTAAACATAATGGCGCCGTTGTCGGGGATTGGTTCTATTGTCTTCGCATTGTGATAATTCTTTTATTTTTGAGTTTTGTAATTAATGTATATGTTGTATAGAAATTGTATATTAACTTGTATATGATATTTGTGCATGTATGTGTTTTCACATATTATTGTGAAATGTCTCATTTTCGTAACGTTCGTTGTGTGATTGTTAGGACACTTTCTTTAGGTTTGTGCGGTGTGACAATACCATGGCATGATGAGAGGATGTTACTAGGTCGTACAATAAAGGCGTCGAGCTTACGACGTAAAACAAGCATGTTTGTTTGTATTTGTTTATGTGTGTGGTGATTAGTGCTTTAACAAGTTGAAACAAGGAAATATTCTGAATTTCAAATCTTCACTTTTCAACTTGTTAATTCATTTTCACCCGGTTTTCATATCGTTATTTGTATTTGTTTTATTATGTCAATTTGGGCTTTCCGAAAGTTTGTCGTGTTTAGCTTGAGGAGTTTTATTCGTTGTATATATTGCAAATTTTGTACATTGAAATTTTATAGGAGTATTATTTTTGTAATTCTTTTGTTGTTGTTTGCACTTATGTTTTAGTCCAGTAACTTGTAGAATATTGATGTAATTTGTCAAGTTTGATCGTTTTGACTTGAGAATACACGATAATGATTTTCTTAAAGTTTTGTACATGTTCGAGGTATGTGTTTATCGCTTTCTATACTTTAGCATATTCATGATACTTATACTTTTTACAATTTTTATGCCATCATTCTTTTGTATACTTGTTCATTTGTGAATCACTTTAGTTCCTACCCTTTTTGTGAGGTAGTTTTCCATTGTTCACATATGCTGGAGATTACAATTCTTGTTTTAACTGTATTTTATTATGTTTAATCTTTTGTTTGTGTTGATTGTATGAATGCAAGAAAGTGATCAAGGCAGTTTTTGTTCCATTTTGAGCATAACTACCCCTAATCCAAATAGTAAATTCACCTTGTGAGTGTGTTATCATTTGTAACCCTTTGAGATTTTTGTCAATATCCATGTTGTTTTTTCTAAATGCTTGTCTATGAGTGTTTAGTTTCCCTTTTTGGATGGATATTGATTCTTTATTTTCTTGAACCCTTAACTATGATTTGTAGTTGAATTTTCACCTTGCCTTAGAAAGTAGGGAGTATTCACATTATGATGATGGTTGGATTCAAGTTGGGGAGAAAAATGATTGTGTATTTATTGGTTGATTGCTATGAGATTGAAAAAGAAAAAGAAAACAAAACAAAATGTGAAAAATAAAGATTGAAAAAGAAAGAAAAAATTTGAAAAAGTTTTGAAAAAGAAAAACAAAAAGAGTTCGAATAATGTTGTGTTAATAAGTGATTGTACTTTGGTGTGAAATTTATGGTAAAGAAGAAGTTAGTTTGGAATTATATTGTTTTAATCTTTGGTGGATTGATCACTCCCTTAGGTTTAGGCGAGTTTTTGTTTCGATTAGCTTTAGGACTTATCACCTGTTTGTTAACCAAGTCATATTACAACCTTGAAATCCCTTGAGATTCTTGCTTATATATTTTCAATGTAAATTTTTGGGTGAATTCATAATTTAGTCTATTGTTTGCAAGATTGTTGGATGAGTGAAAATACCCCATTTTTGTGTGTTTTTCATCTACCGATGATTGTGTTTGTTAGGTGTGATTCATTTGCAAACAAGTATTGTTTTAGAATGTTTGGCATATTCCTTGTATTTAGCATTCGTTTCATGTTTATGTTATATTCGTAGTTTTGTGGTAAGTATGTTTCTTCATGTATACCATTTTTCATTTGAACCATTGTATTTGTTTCCATTTTCAAAAACCTATTGATTCATGATTCTTTGATTTATCATTCTTTGTTATTTAGGTTATTTGACTTTGTTTGAGGACAAACAATGATTCATGTTGGGGAGAGTTTGATAAGTGAAAAAGTGTAGTTATTTTGTATATACTTTTTGTTGCACTTATCGACTCTTTGTTGTTAATATCGTTGAATAAACCCGACATTTGTGTAAATACGTTTAGTTTGTGTATAATGCATTTTCTTGTATAAAGTGTATCATTTGATAGTTTCGTATTTATTTTGTAGGTATTTGAGCATTGTTGGAGCAATAGTAATGAAGCTCCAAGATTCATTTTTGGATCAATAAAGGAATAAGGCCAAGATTGGAAGCCATTGGAAGTTATGAAGAGAAAGAAAAAGAAGTTTCCTTCTTGTCATGGATCGCCAGGAAAAATTTGTAGTAAAATTTCCATGTTATTGTGCCATGCGTCGATGGGAGAAAGGGATCGTCACCGGGCGAAAATAAGAAGAGTCGTCATGCGATGAATTATGGTCGTCGGGCGACAGTAGATATTTGTTTCAGTTGAGGACGTGGCTTTTCCTAGTCCTTTTATATAAGAGTTGTCGTCGGGAGACACTTTTATATCGTCGAATAATGGTTGCGAATCATATTTTCTTCATATTTCCTTTTTGTTTCATTTGGAGGGTTATGGTTTTAGGGGTTGATTTTTTTCTCCAAACTCCATCAACCTCATTTTTGTAGTGGGTTAGCTTAGATAACAACACTAGGGCTTTGCTTAGGGATGATTGGAGGTGGATTTCACGTTGACCGACTCTGACAAACCGAAAGATTTATGGTTTATCTCTTCTCTTCTCTATGTATTTCTCTTTTGTTGGGTTTTGTACATGTATTTTCCTTTGAACTTATGTATATTTGTCGCCCATGGCGTTATATAAAATTTGCTTTATAAATCTTTGTGGATTGTTGTCTTAGATTTTTTCTTTGTGCTAGGTATTTGAGTTGTTATAGACATATACTGCTTAGATTCTTATCTAGGATGATTATCTGTTAGTTTCTAAACTCTAGAGATAGATTTAGAGTTGACATCTACTTGGGTATCAGAGCTTAATGCCTCTCTGTGGTTGTGTTGTACTGGGAGATCATCAGTGTGATTACATAGTTGTCTTCTGTGTTATTGAAGGGGTAGAGAGATCATTTACATAGTGATACAATCGGTCTCTCGATTTGGGTTAGAAATAACTTAGGTTGTGAGTGATACATAGTGACATTGATGAGTATTGTTAGGTTGAATGTAACTGGTCAATAGATTTAAGTCTGTGATGAGTAGATTATATGCTGGCTTGATAAGTTCTTCCATAGTTTTTACTTTTGTTTACATTTATTTTATGTTGCTAACATTTTATTTACAAACCCATTTATCCCCAAACTCATTAACGAGAGAATCATCGAACGACAATTCAATAACCATTCTCTGTAGACACGATAAATTCCCGGATAAATATTTCCAAAACTTTTATTGCTTGCCGTTATACCGCCTCCAACAAAATGGCTTCGTTGTCGGGGATATGTTCTATTATCTTCGCATTGTGATAATTATTTTGTTTTTCATTTTTGTAATTAATGTATATATTGTATAGAAATTGTATATTAACTTGTATATGATATATGTGAATATATGTGTTTTCACGCATTGTTGTGAATTGTCTTGTTTTCGTAACGTTTGTTGTGTGATTGTTAGGACACTTTCTTTAGGTTTGCGCGGTGTGAAAATACTATGGCATGATAAGAGGATGTTACTAGCTCGCACAATAAATGCATTGAGCTTACGACGTAAAACAAGAATGTTTGTTTGTATTTGTTTATGTGTGTGGTGATTTATGCTTTAACAAGTTGAAACAAAGAAATATTCTGAATTTCAAATCTTCACTTTTCAACCTGTTAATTAATTTTCACCCAGTTTTCATATCGTTATTTGTATTTGTTTTGTTATGTCAATTTGTGCTTTCCGAAAGTTTGTCGTGTTTAGCTTGAGGAGTTTTATTCGTTGTATATATTGCAAATTTTGTACGTTGAAATTTTGTAGGAGTATTATTTTTGTAATTCTTTTGTTGTTGTTTGCACTTATGTTTTGGTCCAGTAACTTGTGGAATATTGATGTAATTTGTCAAGTTTGATCGTTTTGACTTGAGAATACACGGTAATGATTTTGTTAAAGTTTTGTACACGTCCGAGGTATGTGTTTATCGCTTTCTATACTTTAGCATATTCATGATACTTATACTTTTTACAATTTTTATGCCATCATTCTTTTGTATACTTGTTCATTTGTGAATCACTTTAGTTCCTATCCTTTTTGTGAGGTAGCTTTCCATTGTTCACATATGTTGGAGACCACAATTCTTGTTTTAACTGTATTTTATTATGTTTAATCTTTTGTTTGTGTTGATTGTATGAATGCAAGAAAGTGATCAAGGCAATTTTTGTTCCATTTTGAGCATAACTACCCCGAATCCAAATAGTCAATTTACCTTGTGAGTGTGTTATCATTTGTAACCCTTTGAGCTTTTTGTCAATATCCATGTTATTTTTGCTAAATGCTTGTCTATGAGTGTTTAGTTTCCCTTTTTGGATGGATGTTGATTCTTTATTTTCTTGAACCCTTAACTATGATTTGTAGTTGAATTTTCACCTTGCCTTAGAAAGTAGGGAGTATTCAAGTTTGGGAGAAAAATGATTGTGTATTTATTGGTTAATTGTGATGAGGTTGAAAAAAAAAGAAAAAAAAATGTGTACAAAGAAAAGATAGAAAAAGAAAGAAAAAGTTTTAAAAAACAAAAACAAAAAGTGTTTGAATAATGTTGTGTTAATAAGTGATGGTGCTTTTGTGTGAAATTTGTGGTAAAGAAGAAGTTTTATTGGAATTCTATTGTTTGAGTCTTTGGTGGATTGATCACTCCCTTAGGTTTATGCAAGTTTTTGTTTATTAACCAAGCCATATTACAACATTGAAAGCCCTTGAGATTCTTGCTTTTATATTTTCAATGTAAATTTTTGGATTAATGCATAATTTAGTCTATTGTTTGCAAGATTGTTGGATGAGTGAAAATACCCCATTTTTGTGTGTTTTTCATCTACCGGTGATTGTGTTTGCTAGGTGCGATTCATTTGTGAACAATTATTGTTTTATAATGTTTGGCATATTCCTTGTATTTAGCATTCATTTCATGTTTATGTTATAGTCGTAGTTTAGTTGTAAGTATGTTTCTTCGTGTATACCATTTTTCATTTAAACCATTGCATTTGTTTCAGTTTTCAAAACCCGTTGATTTGTGATTCTTTGATTTATCATTCTTTGTTCTTTAGGTTATTTGACTTTGTTTGAGGACAAACAATGATTCAAGTTGGGGAGAGTTTGATAAGTGCAAAAGTGT
This sequence comes from Vicia faba, assembly GCA_948472305.1. Lineage (NCBI taxonomy): Eukaryota > Viridiplantae > Streptophyta > Magnoliopsida > Fabales > Fabaceae > Vicia > Vicia faba. The sequence continues at coordinate 265,066,115 of OX451740.1, forward strand.
AGTTATTTATATATAATTTTTGTTGCACTTATTGACTCTTTGTTGTTAATATCGTTGAATAAACCCGACTTTTATGTAAATACGTTTAGTTTGTTTATAATGCATTTTCTTGTATAAAGTATATCGTTTGATAGTTTTGTATTTATTTTGTAGGTATTTGAGCATTGTTGGAGCAATAGGAATAAAGATCCAAGATGCATTTTTGAATCAATAAAGGAATAAGGCCAATATTGGAAGCCATTAGAAGTTATGCAGAGAAAGCAAAAGAAGTTTCCTTCCTGTCATGGATTGCCATGCGAAAGGAAGGCGTCGCCGGGAAAAATTTGTAGTCAAATTTCCATGTTATTCTGCCATGCGTCGCTGGGCGAAAGGGAGCGTCGCCGGGAGAAAATAAGAAGAATCGTCGGGTGATGAATTATGGTCGTCGGGCGACAGTAGATATTTGGAATTTCCTGATACTATAACTACAGACTAAGGGTCAGTGTTTATCAATCGAAAGATGCAAGAATTTGAGTCTGAAATAGGATTCAAATTGATAACCTCGACACCGTATTATGCTTTGTCCAACGGTCAAGTTGAAGCCGCGAATAAAGTGATAATTGGTATGATTAAAAATCACATTTCCAAGACTCCAAAAACTTGAGATAAAACATTGTACCAAATATTGTGGGCTTGTCGAACGTCCCCTGGGGTGGAGATTAATTCAACGCCTTTGTAATTGGTACTTGGACATAACATTGTTTTTCCAGTCGAAATACATCTGCAGTAAGTAAGTATGCAGCGTAAAAACGAGATTTCGACAGAACAGTACTGGAATATAATATTCGATGAAACAATAGATTTGGACGAAGAAAGGTCAGTTGCGTCGGATGTGCTAATTCAAAAAAAGGAGCGAGTCGTAGGAGCATATAATAAGAAAGTAAAAACAAAATGGGAGGGACCATTCCAAATTACAAAAGTATTTACAAATAATTCCTACGAGATCGAAGAGATAGGCCTCGATCAACGAATCCTTAAAGTAAATGGGAAATATTTGAAAAAGTATTGACCTATGCTTTAAGACATTCAGATTGCAGTAGAATAAGAGCATATTATGGATATTGGTAGCCAAAATGGAAGAACACCAAGATGGTAACCATAAGTCTTCCAAAGGGATTACATGATTTTTACAAACACAAGAATTAGTCTTGACAAAAGTGAGTAATTGTAAAAGAAGTCAAACAGAGAACCAGGATTTGAGGTTCTCAAAACGGGTTTTCTCAAAAGAGATCTTGTTGTCAAAATGTGCTTTCTTCGGCGTCAACTAACTGATGATTTCCTTAAGATTAAGGGCTTTTTCACCATGAGAAATTTTGTCGAGAGTAATTTGTTGGATTTCATCTTATGTCGGGAGATCGCTAGTCAAATCCAATGAGGTCTTCTTGCGTTCCATTTCAGCAACCTTTTGGTTGAGCTTGTCTATTTGGGCTCGATAGTTTGAAAGTTTTTGATCAAGAGAGGAGTGTTGGTCGAGGTGTTCTTGTCTTTTAACCTTAAACTCGTTCACTCTATTTTCACAAAATTCATTTGACTCCCATTCGACTCTCATCTCATTCGCTTTGGTCTTGAGTTAAAGATAATTGTTCCTGCATAATGTAAGATATTTGGTAAGTTGGCTAAAGAAAGCCTCAAAATCAATCAGTTATTGAGTCAGAGAGTCAGGAAGGGTATGTTGACAAATTGCATCGAGCAGTTTAAAACTTTTGGCCACCATAAAAGCTTTCTCCTCCAAGAAAACCAGAAATTCACCCTCAAACAGAAGTTTGAGGGTTACCTCAGTGCTCAGTTTAGTGAGAGGTGGAGATGATGAGCCAAATGTTTGGGAAGCAGTCGATACATGTCGAAGTTTTTGAAGCCTTTTAAGGGCTTCCACTAGATCGTATCTCTTCAGGGCCTGAATTTCTTCTAGGGCCGAGGAATTGATGGAGAATGTATCTAGACGAACAGGAATATTAGTCTTGGAGAAAGCTCGATGTATCAATCTTGCGTTTCCCATGACATGTTGGGTAGAAATTTTCAAAAAGAAAGTTTCACCATAAACGGTTGGTCGAGAACATTTATTAGCATTGTAATTAACATGGTGCCAAAGGTTTCTCTCAAGGGCAGGCCCGGTTGGATTTCCTGAAGCATTAGTAAACTCAAGGGTGTTGTTAGTAGGATTTGTTAGGGCATAATAACTTGATTCGATGGTGTCTCCATGAGTATATCCCTGGAAAATGCCTCAGGATCAACATACACTCGGGACATGGAAAACATGTAATGAAAACAAAAATACCTCAGAAATAAGTTGTGCAACGCCACGTTGTTTTTCGACTTTCATGTTGTACAAACTGTAAAAAATTACAAAAACGTCGTACCTGGAATTAAGGAATGGCTTGGGTTTTCGTTTATTGTGGAGAAGGTTGAGCTTCTATAGCTATGGAAATTGGTGTTGGTGGCGTCGTTGGGTTTCGAGTGGGAAGAGTATTAAAGGCGTCTATGAGCCTTTGAAGGAAGCCTGGTGCCGAGAAGTACTTCTTTTGAAATTGAGAGCACCACTTGTCAAATAGTTGAGTGGTAAAAAAGGAGTGGTCAAATTGGAAAACATGAAGTTCAAGGAATTGAGTAGCCTTATAAAACTTGAGGTATGCCATGTGATCATCAGCATTCACTTGCCTGCCAACCCAGACAATGTCAACATGATGGGAGAACAAAGAATGAGGTAACATTTGACTAAGTCCAAACCGACGAGCCACTAGGTTTGGATGATACGCCATAAATCCATATTCATCCAGTCCAGTATCGATGTGAAAGGAAAGCAGGGTCAGAGTTAAAAATTCCCTCCAAATAGCGCTCAATTGTGCAACATTTGGCGGAGGGATGCCAGGGAAAGGATCTCTAAACCAGTCTGGATCAAATTGTCATTCTATGAAAGAAGCCATGGCCTAAACAAAGGTAGTAGTGTCAAAAAACATGTTGACATATTTCATGAAAATGTACCTATCAAGGTCTTATTGAGAAGTCATCAAGGATAATCTTAGGCCCTTGATAGAACTGTTTTTATTCGGATGCAAGATCACCTCATAAATAAGATAACCTAGTTGGTATTCAAATGTGACATTCAACCAGTGTTGTTGCATCCAGAAAGGACCCGAGAGAATCAATCCATTTTGTGAGTCGAGAGAGACTTTATCATGGACAAAGCATCTCCTAGAGTGTGGTATAGGTATTCCAACAAAAGTTTTCCCATTGATACTTTCCGACCTTCATGGATTTGAATGGCCAAAGGGACAAAGCCTTTGGCTACCTGCAGAGATCCTGGGAAAAATAATAAATAAGAAAGACAAAGGGTGAGGATGTCGATATTCTCCTTGTCAGACAATTCCTGATTGTTGTTGATATGATGATCATATATGTAGTGTTTGATACTGGCGCGCTCAAAATGAAAGGAATTTTCAGTCAGGGCAGTTGGGTAGAAAATTTCACCAAAAGGAGAAAGGCCAGTAATGGCTGCCAAATCGAACAAAAAGGGTTCTAACATCCCACAAGGAAATTGGAAAGTATTATTGGTACATCCCACTAGGATCAGATTGGGGTTAATCCTATGTGCGTTTCTCTTTCATTGCTTCCATTGGTTTTATCTTTTTCTTTGAACTTTGTCTAACCAAGCAAGATAAGTTTTGTTACCTGGAGTAGAAATTGATTGAAAAACCCTAGATCCTATGAATTTAGCGTCAATTGGAATTTCATGGTCGAAGGCTAAAGGCTTCGCTGAGGTGAAACATGGAAAGTACTCCTGAACTTTCTTTGAATGATTCTATTGAGTTGGTAGTGGATCGTGGAATGTGAAGATTTTTTCCGTAATATCAAGTGGGGATAAGCATTTGTGGTTGCCATTTTGCGTTCATCCTTAGATGGTGGTTGAGGAATCACCGCCAAATTTTCTTCTTCAAAAAGAGTGAAGGCTACAGGGTTGTTGCCGGTGTTCATCAGGTCAGCGGAAGAATCAGCCATTACGGTGAAAGAGAAGGAAAAAGAGCAAGAACTATGGATGTTTTGTATCCAAAAGATTACTGAAAAACAATTGATTGTTCAACTGCGCTTGCAGAGAAAAATGGGTATAAGATAAAAGAAGAAGAAACAACATGTATATTTATAGGCTCTTTGAGGCCGTCGATGATGGACAAGTGGAATCCATTAGGATAGTAATGATTGTCGTTAAACTCGAAAGTGGAAGAGTTAGTAGGGTTTGTTGAAATACCATATCCTGAAAATTAGGAGCCATTATGAGAAATAATGGATTGAAATAGGGAATTGTCACTAGTGCAGGAAAGACATTTTACATCGGGAAGAAAGTAAATTTTACATCAGGTCTAGGTCCGATGTAAAGCCAAGTGATGTAGTAAGTCAGAAATATTTCACATCGGGAAACAACCTGATGTGAAAAACACACCTACCACATTGGTTGTCTGTTAAGTCTTATGTGAAATATGGGTTTAATTTTATTTTTCATTAAATAAATGAAACATTTTACATAGGTTGTCGTTCAGGCCCAATGTAAAAGATAGGTTTTTACATCGTTTGCAAGGTGCGTCTAATGTAATATGTATGATGTCGTTCTTAAAAAATTTGACTATTTTTTGGCGGAATTGATGTGGAATTCCTGTAATTTTTTTGTACCTAATTTTTCATATTTTTCAACATTAAGCTAATGGTCTATCATTTAATGTTCTATCAATGGCCTCAAAAGAAATACAACATTAATCAAAATTACTACAACATAGATTCAACATCAACATAAATTTAAATTACAGCAAACTACTACAATTTAAATATTAATAGTATTATAACTTCTATCAATGGCCTTCCACGTTTAACTCCAATCAGTTTTCCCATGGACAAGTTGTTCTTTCTTGATGTATGATTGGTTTGGCTCTTGTCCAAAGTATCATCCTAACACTAGCATTTAAAAAGAAACTAATAGAATTTAGGATATGCACAAAAAATGAATATCAGTTTGACAAATATCATACAAGTGAAGGAACATACACTAGCCTGTGTTCACAAACACAAGATCTCACTACTAAAAATAAGACATTTGGTTAAATGATTTTACACCAACTAATAACTAACTCTGAAGCAGTTCCAAACAGTTTATGTTGATATGGTATACTCCACTAACTAACTTTTGAATCTTTTGAAGCATGTTATAGCTAAGCCAAACTAGTGTCGCAAACTTTGTAAACTGATTAACAACTAAGCTAACACTAAAACTAGTATACTCACATTTCCATTTCCCTTGTTTAGAAAATGCTTATCCTGAAATTCCTGAAATCTATTTACTTATAGATTCTTCTCTACAAGACAGTGTAAAAACATACTAGTTAATCACCAGCATTCGAGACCAAGATCAATATAAAGAAAAAGATATTGTGTAAGTCCAAACACCTAACCTTCTTCTCCATGTATCTTGATTGTTCTTTAGGAATGTGTTAACTAAAACAAATAATTGTTCCATTACCTGTAAAGAATTCATAAGGTTATCCATCAAAGTAAATAACAAATCCAGGGGCATCTTTTTTAAGCTAAATTTTTTGTGAAGGCATCAATATTTAGCTTAAGGGGTGCCAAATATTAGAAAACATACCAATAATTGTGAAATAGAATATCTGAACCCATCAAAAGATTAAAAAAATATATCAACCACACAACCAAAGTAAACCCAAGAAACAAAATCAGTAACAACAAAATCAGCCCATATGATGAACTCGCATGCTAGACAAATTAGCAACCCCCGCGCATCCTATGGGGTTAACAAACTAAGATGATAGCGGGTAAATAAACCCAAATAATTTGTGTTTATCCATTAACTATTAATCATGTTAACATATCATCAACCAATAAAATGTACAGTTTCCCTAATGCGTCAAAAACACAGTACTGTGTTTAGAATTATTTAATGGAGTATAATCAACAAAGCACGAGTGGAAAACCTAAAGAAAGAGAGATTCGAAAAATGAGATTTGCAGATACACATACCTTAATTAAATTTCAATCTCCACTTACACTATGATACTACCAAACTACCCTCCTCCAGAGTTTTGAAACCTTCACATGCAAGTTGAAGAAAGAGATTGAAGTAGCTATGGAAGGAGGTGAAGGTAAGTCATAAATGAGGATATGCGAGAGGGTTTAAAAGAAAGTGAGATGTTAGCGAGTGAGAAAACTAACAACAACTACGACAACATTGAGATAGAGTGAAACAATGAAGGTAACCTTTCTGAAGGTTTCTAGAATATAAATCAATTTGTTTCTGAAGGTTTCTAGAAATAAATCAATTGGTTTCTGAGTTCTAGATTCAATCAATTCTGAGTTCTAGGAAATGGTGGGTTCGGTCTTGGAGGCGGAGAGAGATGAAAAAAGGAAATGGTGGGTTTTGTCTTGGAGGCGGAAACGAAGAGACGTGATATGGCCTAGGGTTTTTTATTGACTTTTTTACATCGATGGATAGCCTGGCCCAATGTAAAGACCCACATCTCCCACATCTTACATCGGTAGAAAGCCTGGATCGAAGTAAAAACCCTTATAACAAAATTTCCTTTTAATTACTAAACTGCCACCGAATTTTTGTCAAATATATCTTACATCCGTGGAAAGCCTGGACCGATGTAAAAACCCTAATAACAATTTCGTTTAATTACCAAACTGCCACTGCATTTTTTCACATCATTTCAAATCCAGGCTCGATGTAAAATCATTTAACCAAATGTCTTATTTTTAGTAGTGAGTGGTGCATAAAGTGGTAATCATGACACGTGACATCATTTGAAAAGACGTGCAGTCAAAAATTTAAAAAGTTAAAATGCCAAAGTTCTTAGTCGATAGACGCTCCATCAAAATTGGCATATTGGGGGATAATTTGTTGGCAAGTGATAAACAGGGGCCGTCTAAAAGAGGATTAGGTCACATGTTGGATGGAATTTCGACTCAGAGGATTAGGTCACAAGTTAGATGGTATCTTTTGTCAAAAGGAGTCTCAATTATTCTACAAGTGATAAACAGGGACCGTCGACAAGATTTAAGAGGTAACCCCTAGAAATTGGGTCTAAATAGTATTAGAAGCATAATCTAGGTCCTCCAAGCCTAGGTCAATCGAAAAATTAGGCAAGTGGCAGCAAAAGCAGTTTCCAGCTACAAGTGTCAGCAGAACGTGGGAAGTTTGGAAGTAGTTCCACACGAATTATTAACGTGAGTTATTCAAGTAACCGTCGACGATTACATTTTAGCATATCGTTAAGAAAGTTTTTGCATTCATTTTTGAAGTTGAATTTTGTAACATTGTAAGAGAGAATTCAAAGTACTAACGTATAGACAAACAAGTCAGTTCTAAGAAATGTACGATTGCGTCCACCTTTAAATTCAAAGCAGGTTATTTCAAGTCGTGTTTATCATTTCAACCTTGCAATTTATTTATTATTTATTTGTCTTTGTCTTTTATCCTTTTCTTATTATGTTTTTCGTACTTTAATCATTTCAAACACCAAAACATTCTCAAACTTAACACTAAGTCTAGGGATTGTTTGCGAGAAACTCCTCCGGATATGATGCGTTAGAGGAAGGCAGTGCGGTAGGTTGCGGGTGGTGGGTGGGTTGACGATGACGTGTCTAGTGATCCTGTTCGGCGAGTTTCAAGTAGTTTTGATTTCAGTGAATGTTTGCAGGTGTTTTATAATTTTAGAGTCCTTATATATGATTAGAGTTAGAGTTGAAAATATATGACACATTAGAGTTAAGTTTGAGTCATATTTTTATTTTAAGTCTGCCAAGTTAAAAGAGTTAATAATTGTGTTATTGAGTAGATTATATTAAAGTTATTGAGTTGTTTAGAGTTAAATGGTGAGTTATCTGAGAGCTTGGAGTTAAGTTAATTTTGTTTTGAGCTACGTTGAGTTATGAGTTGACTTTGTTGAACGTTGATGGTTGAGTGACTCTATGATTACCTTGGTGATGACTAATGTTTAATAATTATATAATTATATGAATTGAGTTCAACTGAAATTAAATATTATGGTGAGTTGAGTAGTTCAGAGGAACTACAATGTTGGCCTTATGTTGACAAAATTAGGGATTCAGAGAGAAATTAGTAATTGATAATTACATTGGTACTGTTATGGAATTTCATGCATTCATGTATATTGGAGATAGAAAGAACTTTGGTCCAGTGATGATCCTGGTTTAGAGAGGAATCAATGAAGGGTCTCAAGTTCAAAGATGAACCAAGTTCAGAGAGGAACCAGAGATGATTATTAAATCATCAACATAACTCTGACATACAAACTTTCGTACCACATGAATTCGGGGGGAGAATTACATTGCATACCTGCTTTGTGATTATTTGTTGTTGTGAATCTAAAATATGTGATTGATAATAATGTTATTAAAACATTCCTTGATGTTTCATATACCAATAATATTTGTGAATTTAATCTCAGCCCTTATTTGTTAGTTTGTTGTTCGATATGTCGATGTTGCGCATGCTCAGATAGAGGAGCATTAGATGATGTTGTGTTGAGGAATGACATAAACTGTCTGCTTCTTTAATTATTATTTCGAGTTATGTTATAGTTTTCTGTCATGTCGTTCTAATATGTTACATTAGGATGTAATAACTTCGATTTTCTTATATTTTTGTTTTCTTTGAGAATTGTTGGATTAATTCTCTTATAGTTAAATTCAGTTATATTAATTATGAGACTTTTCAATTAAACATGTTTTTGTGTTTCAGTTGTTTCATTCTAATTTTATTTTGACAAATAGGTTTTATGAAAGAGATGTGTGACTTCCTTGCTGAATAAATAAATATTTTTGTCTGATTTTATTTGGATAATACTTTTCCAAATTTAAGGTGTACAGTATGTACCCTTCTTGATCTCTAACTTTCAGGCAATGAACATTTAGCCCTTCATCCTCTCTACTTGAAACTCCTAAATCAGATTTTTTTTTTTTGTTTCAAATAGATACTATTTTTATTAAAATGAAGTAAATTGCTTTAGAAATTTAAATTTTATAATATCTAGAATCTTTCATATTTTAAAATTATAATAAAACTTGTTAAGTTTAGAATCATTTACTTTTAATTTATCTAATAAATATAAATTTTCTTTTATATGTATTTTTTAAAAATATAGATAAATAAAGAAATATTTAAATATATATTTATTTCATAAGAGATGAATAAATTGACCTAACATTTAGCATGGAGAGTGAGTACATCTTTTTGATTTTTTTTTAATTTTAAATATTTTACTATAGTTGGTCTTTTGAGTCGAATTGATAAAAATATTGAATTTGACTCACAAAAATAAAAGGCTCTTTTATATATATATATATATATATATATATATATATATATATATATATATATATATATATATATATATATATATATATATATATATATATATATATATATATATATATATATATATAAATGACTTTTATAAAAAATAATTTTAAAATAATAGAAGTTGTCAAAATAAAATCTCATTTTGTTAATTATTGGTGATTTTTCCTAAAATGTAATATAATATTACTTTAAAAAAGTTAATGTACTTGGTCAATTAGATCAATTTCGAATCTTTTACTTTTAATTTAAAAAGAAAATTAAAATAATAGCAGTCATTTGAATTGTGTCTTTTATTTTTTAAAAATAATAAAAGTCATATTTATATTCACTTTATAATATATAAATTTTTACTTTTAATTTTATTGAATAATTAATATTTTTGATCTATATATAAATTAAATAAATCAATTTTTTAATAAATTTAAAAAATAAATTTTACTTATAATAAGAAATGAAGGGAGTATTTAGCAAGACTTATATTATAAATATCAATTAAAACTCTTCTCACCCTTCACATTGATACAAGTGCTTATGAATCACTCTTAAATTGTTGTCACAAAATATTAGTCTTTCACAAAAAAATTATATAGAAAAATGACTGAGAACAATATATATTCGGTTGCATTGACGGTCTTAATGTGGATAAGTGTATCTGTGAGAGTATCAGGACATAATGAGTCCACAAAATGGGCGTTACTAGTTGCTGGATCTAATGGTTATGAAAATTATAGACATCAAGCTGATGTTTGTCATGCTTACCAAATATTAAAAAAGGGTGGTCTAAAAGATGAAAATATTATCGTTTTCATGTATGATGACATTGCCTTTAATCCTGAAAATCCAAGGCCTGGTGTTTTAATTAATCATCCAAATGGTTCTGATGTTTACCATGGAGTTCCAAAGGTACACATTTGCATAATCTATCCTGAATTTTCTTTAATTTTTTTTAATAATTTATTTTCATTTAAAAAATCATATTTTTAAATATACTTATGAAATTTGTGTAGGATTATATTGGAGATGAAGGAAATGAAAAGAATTTATTTGCGGTACTTAGTGGTAATAAAAGTGCTGTAAAAGGAGGTAGTGGTAAAGTATTAGAAAGTGGACCAAATGATACCATTTTCATTTTCTATGCAGACCATGGCAGTACTGGTTTTGTAGGTTAGTAACTCAATAATCTGTTTTCTTTTGTCAAAAAAATAGATGAAATAAATTTTATAATTTTTAGAGTTTAGTTCTTATTCTTGTGAAATTTATAGTGAAATAAATTTATAAATTGATAGTGTATAAAATAATTATTCATGTCATATATTATTTTTAGTTTATTTTATAATAAATTTATTAGTAAAAAAACAATATTTATTGGTAATTAATTTTTATATAACAATGAGTAAACTGGTATTTTGAGTTTTTTTACCAATCCTCTTTTATAAATTTTGTTTTCAATAAAAAGAGTATTAGGTACAACTAGTCACTTAAATATTATTCTTAACATTCACTCTATTAAAAATAGTCTTGTCTCATATCCAATATCCCGAGTCACATTATTTTAATTTAAAAAAGAATTAATATATAAAAATAATATATATATATATATATATATATATATATATATATATATATATATATATATATATATATATATATATATATATATATATATATATATATATATATATATATATATATATATATATATATATATATATATATATATATATATATATATATATATATATATATATATATATATATATATATATATATATATATATATATATATATATATATATATATATATATATATATATATATATATATATATATATATATATATATATATATATATATATATATATATAAATTTTTTTCTAACATTATTCTTTACAAGCAGTGTTAGAAACAGTCATAAAACTCTATTTCTATCTACCACATTTTATTTAATGAAATGTGTAACTATTTTCATTTATGACCAGGTTTACCAGCTGGTGGTAATCTTTTTGGCAAAGACTTTGTAGACGCATTGAAGAAGAAACATGATGCTAAATCTTATAAAAAAATGGTGGAAACGTATTTTAACTTATAAATAGAATTACTGAATATATAAGTTTGTTTAGTTTAGAAAGTATTATTTTACTAATAATAAATGAGTTTAATAGATATGTATTGTAAGTGTAAAATAATTTTACACTATTATCCAATAGAAAACCATTAATTTATTATGTCATTAAAGTTTAAAAAAAAATAAAAGAATGGTTTAATTGGATACATGGTGGTGATTGAGAGATAATGTAAAAATATTTTACACTTTTAGTACATCATTCTTTTTCTCATAATAAATATTATGCAAGTTTAATCAAAAGAGAAAATAATTGATGCACTGATAGTAAAAAATAACTTTACACTATCAATCAATCACAATCATATATCTAATTAAATCACTCTTTTATTTTAAAACTATTTTAATAATATAATATAATATTTATTTTCTATTGGATGATAGTATAAAAATTTTGTATCTCTCAGTACATATCTATTAAACCTTAACTAAAATATAAGAAAAACATGTAAATTATCTCAAAGGGTAATATTAACTATTTATATACTTAAAATAAATTTATTCTAATAATATTTGATATAAAACAATATTGGTATACATGATATTTTAAATTTGTTAATAGTTAGATTGCTTATTTATTTAAGTACATAAATTAAGGTGATATACATGGAAGCATGTGAAGCTGGGAGTATGTTTGAGGGACTTCTTCCAAATGATATAAATATTTATGTAACTACGGCATCCAATGCAATCGAGAATAGTTATGCATTTTACTGTCCAGGGACTCTTATTCCACCACCACTTGAGTATACAACTTGTATAGGAGATTTGTACAGTATTTCATGGATGGAAGATAGGTATGGTATAATTGTTGATTAAATAATTTTTCAAAGATTTAATATCAAATAACTCTTGATAAACTAGTTTGTTAATGGTGCAGTGAAACAAATGATATGACAAAAGAGACTTTGAAACAACAATATAAAATTGTAAGTATCAAAGAATTTTTTTTGATTAATTTCTTAATACTTATATTTGTCAATTTAATATTTGGCATGTAATGAACAGGTTCGGAAGAAAACAATAGGTCAGCCAGAAGGTTCTCATGTGATTCAATATGGTGATTTAAAGATGAACAATAATTTTCTATCTACATACATTGGTGCAAACCTTACTAATGTTAATGTTGACCATGAATCATACATTGGTCTATTTCCTACAACTCCAACAAAGCATATTGACCAAAGAGATGGTCGTTTGATTTATCTTAAGACCAAGGTAGTAGCAATTATTTTTATTATTATTTTTATTATTATTATTATTATTATTATTATTATTATTATTATTATTATTATTATTATTATTATTGGTATGAATCTTGAGTTATAAATATAATTGAATTAAGATGAGAAATATATTTTTTTTCTTTTTTTCAGTTGGAAAGGGCTTTGAATGATTCAACGAATAAGCTAAAAGCTCAAAAGGAATTAGAACTTGAAATTACACATAGAAAACATGTTGACAACAATTTTCAACTCATAAGTAATCTCTTATTTGGAAAAGAGAATGGTTCCACAATGCTGTTCCATGTTCGTGCTCCTGGACAACCTCTGGTCGATGATTGGGATTGTTTCAAGACACTTGTAAGTTCTATACCTTATATTAATTTATTATTTTCAGAATTTATTTTGTTAATTCTTTGTGAAATTCATCATCATTGTTATCATATCATTTTTTCAAGCACAAATCACATTCCATTTTGTCGTCAATATGCACTCTAAAACGTATATGATTTTAGGATAAATAAATGTAAGATATTAAATAGGGATGTTTTCTTAATGTTTTATGCAGATAAAAACTTATGAAGGTCATTGTAGTCCCTTATCAAACTATGGAAGGAAATACTTAAGAGCCTTTGCTAATATGTGTAATGCTGGTATTAGTGTGAAACAAATGGTTGCAGCAGCATCACAAGCTTGTCTAAAGAAAGAATAAGATTCTCAAATCCCTCCTCAAGAATATAATAATTATAATATTGTGTTTTAAATAATAGTTCAATCTTTGTGTTTTATATCATTGAAATATTTTTATTACAATTACCCCATCGTCATATTAATGTATACCCGTTTGAATGATAATATATAGTTTTTCATTTTATGTCTGTTTATAATTTAGAAAAAAACTAAAATGTATTTTTATCCCTAATTAAGTGTTTTTAACTTTTTAGTCCATCTAGGTTTTTAATCCCTCAATTTTATTTTGTTTGAGATTTTGTTTGTTTTCCTCCACTTTTATCTCACGTGACAATAATGATTGGAATAAAAAAGTTACTTTTAAAGAATAATTAAGTATTTTTAATTTTAATTAAAGTTTTTTTAGTAATTATTAGAAAAATTAGTTAATAGAAACATTAAAAGAAATATTTTGGACCTTAAGTCTAAATTAGTTTAGACTCTTTACAATCAAGAAGAAGACAAGGTGTATGTGTTAACTATATAAACACATTATTGTGTAAAGGCAAAACGAAGCGGACTTACTCCCTACATGCAAATACAAATCATCTCTTTTTCAGCACATAAGACACAAACTATCTTCTTAGTGACTTATATGAAGGCACACTATTATAAATAATTTATTTTCATGCAGATTTGTACTAAACTTTTGCAGGAAACAAATTTCATGTAATCTTCCCTGTCGTGTATGGTCCCAAGCTAAAACCTCTATGGGTAATATTTTCGATACGGAGATCCGTAGAGAAATCTGCATGAAATAATTCACGGGTCAATCCGTAGATAAATCCACAACAAATTTAAATCTGCAGGTAATTTTTATGTCAAATTAAATAATTTTTTAAAACATTATGAATTATATATTAAAATAACCATAATATAAAATTAAAAGTTTAATTTTAAATATTTTGAATTTAAATAAGATAAATTCAAATTCATAGAACAAGTTATTATAAAAGCCACTACAAAATTAGTAACAAGTTTTAACAAGTATTTACATAGTTACATTACTAAAAAAAACTCAAACAACCAAGCTACCAATAATCATTTGTCCAGCCAAATAAAAAAAGAAAAAACAATCTAAATTACAACTAAGTCAACAAAAAAAAAAGAGTACAAATCAAAATTACTACAAGAAAATAGTTCTTTAGAGTCAGCCAAAAGCCCTCGCTAAAAGACAAAATGTCGACGCTAAAGAGTGTTAGCGTCGATCTAGCGGCAGGATCATGGCAGACGCCTCAAAGCTGGAAGGAAAACATAGTGCTCAGTCGGCGCTAATATTACGACAACTTTTTTAAACACTATAAAGACACTAATGTTAGGGTGGAGACACTCGCTAGTCACACACATTTATATAGTGTCCGCCTACTATAACACTAACTTGTTACGTGTGTTACTTTAGCGTCGGGCTTTATCTACACTATAGGTTTTATATGTGTTTTATAGCGCTGGTTATTGCCGATATTAATGATCTTAGACGTGTAAGTTTAAAAGTTGCCTTGGCCGACGCTAAGTTAATTTTTTTCCTATTTTGGACCCGTCGGAACCTGTCAGTACAAATAAAAAAAACCCATACATGTTTATCATCTATCAAAGTAGAACAAAACACAATCAAGAGATTGCATCCGAACAATGATCAACATCATAAAAACTAGTCAACGAACAATTGCATAACTAAGTTAAAGGTTGCCCATATGCATAGTCAAGAATATTGATGAAGCGAATGTTAAAATATGAGACCATGATGAATTTCAACCTAAAAACAGTAATTTATAATCGATAGTTCATATTGCAAAATAAAAAATATAATTAATCCATAACAAGTTGTCAATCAAAAGCTCTATATTGACAACAAAACATAAATAGTTTAACAAGAAAAAAATTGGAATACAAGCAAATAATATATGATTCAACTAATCTAAACTTCTTATTATTAAGCCTTAGTAGCACTTATAAATGAATAACACTACAAGAAACCTACTAAAAATCATCAGCCAAAAGAGGTTTTAATTTTATAGAAAAAAGATTCATAGTAATATATTCCTGGTTTTAATTTCATTACACACACAAGTTTGACAATGAAACAATATCAAGAATAAAATCGATATAAAACATACACAAATGTTCCAATTACTTTAGTATCCACACCCATGTCTTCATTAGGATGCCAAGATCACAAACCTTACATATTTCAGTATGATTCAATACAATTAGAAAATGAAGCACACATTTGATACACCTCGAAGCACATTTCACATTGTGATCACATGAACATCCAATAATGAAAAAATGATAATGGTGTCTTTTATAACACCCTGCAGTAGCTGCTGGGCTTTTCTTGTTTCCTGAATAATTGACTGAAATTCCGATAGCAACCTAAAACCATAAAGAGCAGTTTGCTGTACTACTGTAAAACAACCCTGCACCAAGCTGTCACAATACTCTAAAACTGCTGCAAAACAGTCCTGCTATGCTGCTCCTAAACCAGTCCAATATTTGCACCAAACTAGCATATAAGAGCTGCACCTCGAAAGCTATGAAAAGGGCATACCCAAACTGTTCAAATTTTATTTATTTTCCCCCCAAAACCCCAACAAGACTCTTCTATAAATAAGTTGTTTCACAATATACAAAGGGAGGCTTTTGGGCAAGAAAAAAGGAGAAGAAGAAAAAAAGAGAGAGGAGAGAACACAAAGGTTGAAGCTTTAAAACACTCTTAAACCCTGAACCAAAAACAACACCTCTGTTTCTTTTCTTCGAATTCAAGAACATTCAAGGCAGCAAATCAAGTTTGAATCACAAATTACAGCTTCAAGGTAAGTCTTCTTGACTTTAAACCTTTCGTTTCAAGCATCATTAATGATTCATTTTCGAAGATAACATGTAATAATTATTGCCTTCGAAGCTACCCTTTTGTTGTTTTACTTTCTTATCAATTATGTTATAAACTAACCTGTACAGACCATAAAACAATGTTGGAGTGAGAAATTACAGCATGGTTCGACACAAAGCCTTAGGCTACGATCCATACTACTTCATAGGCCCAAACGGAAGGAAAAAAGGGTGTGTGATTCAACACATAACTTTATGCTTCGATTCACACTGAGTTACATGGTCAACTTTATGCTTCGATTCACACTAAGTTACAGGGTTAACTTTATGCTTCGATTCACAATGAGTTACAGGGTCAACTTTATGCTTCGATTCACACTGAGTTACATGGTCGAAAGAAGGATACGATTCGACACATGCTGTCGAAAGATTTGTTTTTTTCTCTCTTTTGGGTTGTTTTTTTTTATATTTTCAAATTTATTTTAATTAACCAAAAGTCTTCCATAAAAAAACCTAAAAAAATGATTTCTTGATTAATTTTATTTCCTTTTAGCTTAGGATTAATTTTCCTATTTTTTAATCATATCCCTTTAGGTAAATTAGGTCAAAACAATTTTCCCAATAAAAATCCAAAGTAAAATCCATTTATTTTTATATTCCTTGTACATTATATTCATGTCATTTCTTATACATTTATTCAATATGGTTGTAATAGATAATTAGGTTTAATTTCTTGCAATCCCCATTTGTACATTTGTATCCCACATTCCCTAATGATGTAATAACTTAGGATTTTAATTTCTACAATTTACCATTTTAATATAAATTGTTAGTAATTAGAGTGTGTATGGCAAGACAAAAATGTATGTAATCAAAACACTATTCACACACGTGCACCTCTAGGATAACCTCGCTTGTTGCCTGGGAAAAATAGTCATGTCCCTAGAATATGGGCGTTTTAGCAAAGACCCTCGATAAAAGATCGTAATCCCTCGATATACCTCGATGTTGCCTCTGGTAAATGATCTAGTCCCTTACGAAAATTTCTAAAACGTCTCATAAGTTGCCTTCTATGAATATACGATTGACCCACGCATGTCCTTTCACATCCAACGATGAGGTTTCTTACCAATCCATGGTAAGATAGCAACATCTAAAGGAGGAGGAAAAGAACAAAGTCCTTTTGAGTAGGTAGGACGCTCGTATTTGCTTGCTCACAAACTAAAACCATTTCCACACTTACACTTTCAAAACATCTTCAAAAACAAACATCTCGTTGAACTATTTTCAAAACCAACACTTTGTATAAATTCTTATAGAGACGAGAATCATTACAAAGTTTTCCGCAACAAAGGCGTTTTCAAAATATTTTTAAACTTAAACCACAAAGCACATTTTCAAACGAAGCAACTTTCAAATAATCTAGCAAACAACTAAGAGCCCGCAGATAACTACGGATGAAAAGGGTGTTAACACCTTCCCTTTTCATAACCTACACCCCGAACTCAATAAAATATCTCAAAGGTCTTTCCTGTTCTTTTCACCCTTTCCTTCATTGGATAAAAGAAAAACCGGCGGCGACTCTTGCTATTCGCAACAATTGCGATAAAACACAAAACAACCAAGTCAGTTCTCCCACCGTATCACAACAATATTATACGATTTGTAATTCCTTGATAGTTTGCGAGTTGTAGCATCTTTGAAATGACCTTATGGTGTCTTGTAAACTAAGCCAAAATTCAAAATTGAAGTCTCCCTCTTAACTTTGTACTTTGTTTAAATTATCTATTCTTTGTTTCCCTTTTTATATTTCAATTGAATGAATATGATGAAAGTTCTAAAAGGAACTAAGAGAGACCTTCATCAAAGTTCCCATTGAAAATATCTTCAATTTGGAAGGCAATATGGTGAACTCGGATGAACAATTCTAAGCCAATCTTCAATTAACAAAATCATTCAATTGGCATCCGTTTGCCTTATGAACTATAAGTATAACAATGAACCCACAAAATTATCCTTTGAGTCATGATTCAATATTTCACAATTCAATCCATAAACCTTTGACTTGGTAACCAATGAGCTCACAAAGTACCATATCTTGAAGAAATCTTAATTTTAATTCTGACGTCCAAGCTAACTTGCAATACAAGCAATCAAATAATTGAGAATAATAATACCTTTGATCACAACACCCTCCTTTTATCATGTTTTTATATCCATCAAACATCCAGTAAAAATGTAGACAAATCCGAGTATGATAGGATATAAACCCTAGATTCATAGCTCTAAAGAGGAAAACCCTGCGACCTGCTATTGATATGGAAATAATAGCTTTGTAGCTTAAGGAGAAAGAAATCTCAACGAATACATATCATAATCTTAATGCCTCTGTTTAACGCTTGAAGAAGGAATAAGCCTTTATTGGATACAGACGCCTTAGGAAATGTAAAACCCTAATTCTTCAAGATCTCTAATCCCATGTCAAATTATTGATTAATGATGCATGATGTGTTAGATGACCTAATGGGAGGTATGATTGATCCTTGTCTTCGCACCCTAGGCATTTACAATCATATTTATTTTTTGATTGATAACTTAGGATTGCAAGTATATTTGAGCAAAAAGATTCTACTTATGAGAATTTAACCCGTGAATTTGAGTTCTTTGATTTACAAATTTAGGGCCGATTGTGCTAGCACTTTAGGCACCGTTCAATTTTGTATGTTTAACATAGAGTACCAATACAATACCGACGAAATTGTAGATATTTTTGAGTTACCCCGTGGGGAAGGAATACCCTGTGAGGCTCCACTTGAGTCAGAATGGGGACCTGAAGCTTTTGTGTTCTGGAGAGAAATTACAAGTCTTATAACTGACTCTTTTGAGGGAAACCTTGCTTCCTAAATCCACAACCCGACTACTCGCTATTTCGCCAAATGTTGGAAGACACTATATTTTACTATGCACCATTTATGATAGTACAAGTGAAATCCTCTAGGGGTACTATTCTATTTGGAGGCATGATTACAGGCTTGATGACAAGCTTGATAATTTAGAGCCCTTGCTGCCTTGTTCTCTTGATCTTGATAGTGCTAGAACTATGAGATTCTGTAGAAACTGAAAAGAGGGTGGATTCCACCTTATGCTTAATAACAACGCTGTTGAAAGTATTGTTTTGCCATGGCTTTTACGTACTAGTGTAGAGATAAGAGCCAACTGGAGATATGATCTTGATGCTCCATCATATGTCGATCCACCACCTAGGGTAGTTCTAGCCAATATGGAAGAAGGACATTATGATGTGTGGGCAACCCTTTTATTTAAGTAGTTTTTTATGATAGCAAATATGTGTGACATAAGTATTAATGAATGTTTAATGTGCTTAATCTATATGTGTTCATAATATGACAATAGTATAACATGTTCAAAAAGAGTAAAAAATGTGTTTTACACATAAAGCACAATTTCAGGTCGATACAAAAGGTTTTGCATCGACAAATACTTAAGCAAAGAATCACAAAAAACAATTCTGCTTCAGTATGAGTCAACCCATTCATACTTTTCATCGATACATGTCAAGTTGATGCTCTTGGAAAATGTTTTAAAACCTTTATGCATCGATACATATCACGTTTTGTTTTCAAAATCAAAAATCAAATCAGTATGTATCGACACATACGCATTATGTATCGACTCATATAAAATGAATGCTTCTGTATTCTGTATGGGAAACATGTTGTATCGACACATAAAGACTTGCATCGACTCAAACATATTTGATCTCTCTGTAATATGTTTTTCCATCAGTATGTATTGATACATAACAGATTGTATTGACTCATATTATGTTTCACAACTAACATGAGTCGACTCATACTGCATTTTTTCACCTCTAACCATTTTCTGTTACATATATAATTAAGTTTTTGCAGCAAAAACAAAATGGGTGTCACAAATACAGTTGGTTTGCATCAAATGTCTGAGAATTAGAAACCTGAAAGATACCTTATATTCATCATCTTCTTAATCATATTTGTCCAACAACAACGAAAGATAAAATTATTTGTTCATTGGATCAAGGGATCACATAAATAACGTTCAACGGTACAATTGGTAATCTTAGCTGAGTTAAACATTCAGAAGGTGGTTTCGAGAAAAAACCAAAGGGATTGTCCTTCAAGAACGGGAGAGTTCTTACGGGTTTGTTAGTCACGATTTCACAAGTCAGATTCAGTCGTAGCAAGGGGTTTGGAAATCAGGGAAATTTCACAAACAGGTCGTGGAAGCGGAGGATTGAATGTGGATCTTGCAGGGAATATTCATAAGCTCATATCAAGTGAAGGTTATTACAAGAAGAAGAAGATCTTAGTGATTACAGTCTGTCTTTGTATTGTAACCTTGTAAACAACATTCAGCAAATTGATATAACAGTTCTCAATTTCAGTTTTGGAATTGAGAGGGAGTCGTACCCACCCGCGAGGACGATAGTGGGGAACTTCCTTACCAAACATCCCGTGTATTATTTTTTTTCTCTCTTTCTCTTTACGTTTTCTGCAATTTTGTGATTCAATTGGGTTGCTTGTTTTTTTTGTTTAATGATACAATAGTGGTACAAACTCTTTTGCTAAAACCACCATTATTGTTGATCATCGAACAAGCATACACCAACTGTTCGACAAAATTGCGTGCAACGTTTTGTTCATTGGAAATATCATTCTTGTGATAAGTGCATTGAAACGTACATCGATATGTGTTTAATTTTCATCTATTTCATATTAATAAAATCCAACAAGTTTATCGCATGTCAAGTTTTCTAGTAGTTGGTTCAAATTAGACGGAAGTTGATTCAGGACCTTGTTTTTTCGCTATTTTTAATAAACTTTGATAGAAGACTTTATATCCTTGATAAATAAGGAGGTGATCTATTCACACCCCCCCCCCCCTCTCGATCACTTACCACATTGTCTAACAAGTGGGATCAGAGCACCGATTCGCTGGTGCTTTGTGTCTACTAGTAACGCTATGGCTTTTGACCCAAAGGGGGCATATAATAGAGCTCATGTTTTCAATTGTGAAAAATATGGCTACTAGAAAGACTGCACGCGAGTACACATAAATTCCATTTACATGAATGTATGGACTTCCAGTCAAAATGTTCATTTTCAAATTACCATGAGGAATGATGCAGGTGCAATAATACCTAAACCTGAGGATCAATGGAATGAAACAGATGAAAATAAGTGGTCGAGCGATTGGAGAGGACGAAATATGATAATATTAGCACTAGGTGTTGATGAGTATTATAGGGTTTCTCATTGCACGACTGCTAAAAAAATGTGGGATGCTTTAGAAATTGCCCACGAGGGCACTACTGAAGTTAAACAGTCCCGCATTAACACACTAAATCAAGATTTTGAGCTCTTTCGCATGAAACAAGGAGAACTTGTATCCGACATGCAAAGGAGATTCGTTCATCTTATAAGTCGTTTGATATCACTTGGAAAACTTGTTTCCAATGAAATTACTACTAACAATATTCTGAGATGTCTTAGCAGGGAATGGCAACCTAAAGTAACAGCTATCAAGGAAGCCAACGACCTCACTATGCTTACCATTACAACTCTGTTTGGCAAGCTGGAAGAACATCAACAAGAACTGGAAAGTATTGAAAATTATGAAAACAAGAGTAAAAAGGATAATAATAAAGACAAGGAGGGTGAGAAGAAGTCAATAGCTTATATGGCTTCTAGCTCCAAGTCATCACAAAAAGAGTAAAATTATAATGACTCAAGTAGTGACGAAGATTCAGATGATGAAGAAATGGGACTCTTTGTTCGAAAATATAATAGGTTTATTCAAAATAATGGAATCAAGCACTCTAATAAGAATCTCATAGATTTTTGAAAATAGTACAAAGAGCCAAGACAATAAGAGAATAAGAAGCATAGACGTTAAGGACCTTGCTACTATTGTGGTAAATTTGGGCACTACAATCCGGAGTGTCCAACGATTAAAAAGGACAAAGGAAAAACTCCACCAAAGAAGTTCAATAAACAAAGAAGAGCTTACATTGCATGGGAAAGCGATAGTGATTCATCAAACAATGACAATTCAAGTGATAAGGATGAGACTGCAAACTTATGTCTCATGACACATAACAAAAATCAGTCCTACCACAAGAACAACAACCACGATAAGAAAGTAAGACAAGCCTACTATAAAAAAATTTCTTCTATGTCTTTTTCTAAACTGAAAATAGCTTTTGAAAAACTGCAAAACAAAGCTGAAGACGCTTTTAAGAGGTTATCCTCCGATAAAAAAATATTTTCATTTTTAGAGGGAAAAATCTATAAAGCTGAAAAAGACTTAAAATATCTAAAAGTTAGTATTGCAGAAAATTCAAAAGATAAGGATGTTATAGGATGTATTCCAAGAAGGGAATGTGAAGTTTGTCATATTTGGAAAAAGCTTTACAACCCAAGGTTACTTTTGTCGTTGATCCTAGACTTTTTAAGAAAACTTTGAATCCACCATATGTAAAATATTCTTTTGTATAAAATATTCCAAAGGTTTCAATGAGCAAAAGTAAGAAAATCCATCATCATGGTTTATGTCATTATTGTTGTCGTGCTAATCATACCATTGGGAAATGCAAGTTTAGGAGATTTATTGTTCCTAAAGGCATTTACCAATGGAGGGCTAAAGGCAACCATGTTACCACTTACCCACACAGACCCAATGAAAATTGGGTACCTACCTCTCTCTTTTGACATTGCAGGAAAAGTGTCTTAAACCTGTGGATAGAAGATGGTTTCTAGACAGCGGGTGCTCAAGATACATGACAGGTGACATATTGCTCTTCATTGACTACAAACCAAATAAGAAAGGATATGTTACTTATGGAGACAATAACAAAGGAGCATTACTCGGTAAAGGTAGTGTAGGTAATCCCTCTACCACTACTATTTCTGATGTTCATTTAGTAGAGGGGTGTTGCACCCCAAAATTTGCCCTCCCATATTCTCCAAGATTTGTCAAGCCAAGTCACAAAATTCCCCAAGGGTTATGCAGTTCAACTGCCTCCTATACAGTCAAAACTAGGGTTTGTATTCTGATCAAGAAAATGAAGTTTTCAAAGGCCCAATCAAGTCTCATATGCCTACAAAGATGGTCAAGTATCTTCATATCAAGTTTCAAGGCATTCAGCTCAAAATTGCACAGTCAAAACCCTAAATTGCACTACAGTCAACTGTAGGGGCAAAATGGTCATTTGACAGTCAAAAGTTCAAATTTTTGGTCAACATATCATTTTGAAGCCACAAACATCATTTGATCAATGCTTGATCATGATTCTCAAAATTTGGCTCAGAAATCATCAAAGATGCAAAAGTTGCTATATTTGGACAGCTGAAAAAGTCAACTGAAATTGACCAGGGCATAACTTTCACATGGATTATCAGAAAAATTCCATCCAAAGCTCATTTTGAAGAGAAAGACATTTCCTACAATTCATCTTCATATTCCAAGTCCAAGAAATGCTCTCACAAAAAGTTATCAATTTCAACATTATAGGTCATTTTCAAAAGTCAACAAAAAGGGACTTTAAGTCAAAGGCCATAACTTGAGATTGGTAAATCAAAATGACATGGGACCAAAGGCATTGGTTAAAGGACTCAAAGACCTTTCCAAAATGTCAAAGGACATGTGAAAAGCTTAAAAATTGAGCAAGTTATGCCTTGTGGAAGTTGGGAAATTGTTGGAAATTTTTGAAAGTCAACTTTACTTCAAATGATCCAAAATTGCTAATGGGCCCATTTTTCTTCCAAGTTTCTTCATGCCAAGCCTATGCACGACCATTAAGCCCAAGGGGAAGTGTTTTCTCATTTTTTAATTATTTATTTGAATTTATATTAATATTAATTCATTTAAATTATTTAAATATGTAGAAAATATAAACATGACCTAAAAAAATCTTTTTGTACACATTCTAGGCTCAAGATTTCGTGTACAATTAAATATGGCAAGATTTGGTTGATTGGAGCTTAATTGATACAAAATACATGAGAAAAAGATTCAAAAAGATCTTGGAAAATCAATTAGCAAAAACCATTATGGCATGAGATTTTGTTCAATTTTGATAACCTAATATGCTCACTATATGATCAGAATCACAACCCTAAAAGAATTGGACACAAAGCTGCGCTCAGAAGCTATACACAAACTTGAAAATTTTCCCTAAAAGTTCAAAACTGATTTCAAGGTTATAAGGCGATTCAAGACACCAAACCTATTTCAATAGCTTCCTTAGGCATTCCTGAACAGATTCCAATCGATATCAACCACCAAAGCGCAAAGAATCGGTAACAAGGACCTTCCCTGTACAGAGAAACTTTCGAAATCCTATATCATAATTCATACATTCTTTTGCATTTTTATTTGTGAATTCTTGTTTAATATGAAGTTTCCAAGCTAACTGATATGTTTAATTGAGTTTTCATAAGCCATACGCGAATCTACCATGTTTGGATATTAGGGTTTTCAGGATTCAAAATTAGGGCTTCTCAAACGAAGCAAAATCATGACTCCAGACTCACACCATTGCACTCAGCTCAACTGGACGAAGAAATCCCAATAGTCGCGATGAATTTATGTTCAAGGATAGCCTAATCGCTATTTTCTTGAAAGCTGCCTAAAACCACGCTTCTAAAACCGTTTCCATAGGCTTGTGTTTTCAGAAAAAATAAAAAGAGAACGAAGACGATGATGCGTTGGCAAGCAGTGGTTGGGTGTTTCAAATTTGCGCGCGTTTTTAACCATTATGCTTGGGTTTTGCTTTTTGTTATTTCTTTAATATAATATGTTAATTGAAACGTGATGGCTCAGTGGAAGGGACATGTGTTGGTAACATCAAAGACCTGGGTTCAAGTCCCAGGTCTGGCAAATTGCAATATTATTTTTCAACGTAAATTCTTATGCAGCGCGCCTATTGTGGTTCACCATGTTCCATCCTCATCCAGACCTACACGCGTCCAATCAAACCAATTCAAAGGCCAGGATTCAGGGAGTACAGTGGGGGCTAGTCAATATGCCACACAAAATCTGGAAAAGTCAACGAACTTCAAAGCTTATTGGGCCAAAATGCTAGGCCTGTACCTCCTAAATTGGGACTACACCCCACTCTGGTTTGCAACTTCTTTCAATTTTTTACTTATTTTTTATTTTATTGTTAATCATTATGTTATTTATTTTATTGCTTTAATTTAATTAAATATTTTTTACAATACATAAAAAATACAGAAAAGACAAAAAAAAAATATAATTAATAATATTTATTTTCTTATAAATTAATATGTAAATTATTTAGTTTAATTAGGTTTTTAACTTTAATTCTTTTTCATAATAAAAATCCAAAAATATAGAATTAGGTTAATTGATAATTTTTATATCTTTTTAATTTTTCCTTTTTCTCACAATATTGTTTATTTATTTATTTTATTTTTATAATTAAATGTACATAAGTAAAAATTAGGGTTTAATCTAGATTAATATAACGTTTTTACAATAAACTTAAAAAACAATAGAATTAGGGTTAGTCAATTATAATTAATTCCTTCTTTTTTTTCTTTTAAAGCTAAAAAACACAAAATACCAAAAACATTTAATTTTTTAATTTTACTTCTTCATTAACTGTAATCTTTTGCAAAAGGGTCCAACGCCCAGGTTTTTAATTATTTAATTTGCGCATTTATCTTATGTCATTTAATTTTGTATCTCTCCCAAAGTATTGTAATTTAAATTTCTCGCACTTTTATTTATTGCTTTATTTATTTTCCGCTAAATCGGGTCCGGTTTAATTTTGGCGATGTGGACCCGCGCCATTTGTAATAGCCTTAGATTTATTTTTCGCAAACTTTATAACTGTTAAAAAGCATGCAAGAATGAATGTCCTAATTAAAATCAAGCGTAGATCACAATGAACATGACAAGACAAATAACTGAAACATGACACACAATTTGCACACACCACCCCTAGGGTACGCCTCACTGTTGCCTTTCGAAAGGTGATCGTCGAGTAGAGGACGTCTTAGTAAGTTCTCATGATCCGGGAACCTGGCATGAGGGTAGCTTCTAAGGTGTCTTCCCATTGCTCTGGTGATCACCATGTCCCTAAAAATCGAATCGACCCGAACACCTCCAACGGTGGTGCTACCTACCTCTCAATGGTGGGATGGCACTACTTTAAAGGACATTTACACAGACGAATTCCTTAGGGTAGGTAGGTTCTCAAGGATACTTGCTCTAATTTCAAACAAATCAAAACATCTTTTCACCAACACTTTTCAAAAGCTTTCAAAGCAAATTTTGCAAACACTCTGACGTATGAGTCGAACTGAAATTTTTCAAAAGAAACTTTTTTAAACTCACATTGAAAAGCAAACAAACAATTTTGAAAACACATTGAGCAAGTATCTAAGAGCCCATGGATAACCATGGATAGAAAGGGTGCTAACACCTTCCCTTTCTATAACCTACCTCCCGAACCGAGAGCAATCTCTATAAGGAATTTTTCTGTGCTTTTGTCCTTTCCATTTGGAGAAAATAAAAGACGATGGCGACTCTTGCTTCCGCGACATTTTCGCGAACCAGCGTTAAACAGTCAGTTCCAGATCCACCGATCACAGAACTGGCGACTCTGCTGGGGATATCTTTTAAAGTGAGGTGTACCTTAGGGTTAGTTCATAACTGTGTTTTCAATTGTGTTGATTTGCTTGCTTTAAATTGTGGGACTGTCTTGGGAGTTCTATAGATCCTAACCCGGATCTGGGGATACCTTCTTAGAAAGTAGCAACAAGGCTGTGAGGGAACTGTGCGGGGTATACCGACATGGTTGAAACAGTCTGCTACGTTGATGTGGCACTTTGGTGTGTACCGGTAACCCTTGAGTTCAGTCAAGGAGAGTACGGGGCCTCCGCGTGGTATCGTGAAGCATCAACAGACCTTAGGAACCTTAATTGAACTATCTTGGCCTCTTTAGGGTAGTGAGATAACTGACTTTGGTGCAGTCCGAGGTTGGTTGATACTCGATACTACACTCAATTGAGGGTTGCTTTCCTGGAATATTTCGGTCGCCAGTTCAGTGGCTAAATCGAAACGATGAACAATGAAAGCAATCCCGTGATATTGGGAACCTTAGAACCCGGTTACTTTGATTAGGACAGGTTGAACCCACCAACTTCAAGAGGGTAATACCTAGACCCCATGCTGGCCTAAACCCTAAGGGCTTCTCTTGTGTGACTTGTGTGCCTTTGTACTTGCCTACTTGCGTACTTGTTACCTGACACTTGTTTCTTGCAGGTCTTGTTTATAGTCCTTAATTGGGACTCATAACAGGGTACTAAATTTCTTGCAGGTCTTGTTTATAGTCCTTAACTAGGACTCATGACAGGGTTTACCAAATTTCTTGCAGGTGTTGTTTATAGTCCTTAACTGGGACTCATAACGGGGTTTACTAGATCTCTTGCAGGTTTTGTTTATAGTCCTTAATTGGGACTCATAACAAAGTATACTGAATTTCTTGCAGGGTTTGTTTATAGTCCTTAGTTGGGACTCATAACAGGGTTTACCTACATCACCCCATGCATAGCATGACATCATACCATTGCATACATCCTAACCCATTTCAAGGACCTCAAGGGCTTGTGATGCAGGTCATGATGAACAATTAGCCCAGCAAGGGGCAAAGGGGATTTATTTTCCTCTAGCTAAGGTTGTCAGGGGCTATGACCCACTGGATATGGTGAGCCTTTGACCCTTGAAGAAGAGCTCTCTACAACAGGAGGTTCCTTCAATCAAGTTGCCAGTTTCCAATTCTAACAAGTTTCTCTGTTTACCCGCGAGGTCCTTGAAAACATTGCATGCATATCATACATCTCATTGCATTGCAGGTATCCCTTAGACAGGTTGCTTACCCTTCTCCGCTGTTTATTTCAGCCGATCGCCATGAATCCTGAATCATCAGCCGAGCAGACTATCAAGGACCTCCAGGCTCAGAACGCCCAGTTCCAAGAGCTGATCATGAATTTGACCCAGGGGCAACAAGATCTGAAGACTCTGCTCTTGAAGAAGGACAAGAAGAAGAAGAGGACTGTTCTGTTCAGCCCTAGACGCAGATCTGGGAATACACCGCAAATTGAAACTGAGAGGACAACCCCATCTGTGGGAAAAAGCAGTCATCAAGAGGAAAGGGTGCCCAGTCCAGAGGTCTCTGACAATGAAACAGATTTCGACGACGAACAGTACCCTCCGACTGAGGACAAGTACAAACAGTTGGAGGATAGGCTGAAGGCTATGGAGGTTCAACAGGTACCTGGGCTGGATTTCGGAGATCTGGGTTTGTCAACTGGTGTGGTTATTCCTCAGAAGTTCAAAGCACCACCCTTTACTAAGTATGACGGGGCGTCTTGTCCCAAGCTGCATCTAAGGTCCTATGTTCGGAAGATTCAGCCATATACGGTGGACAAGAATTTATGGATCCACTTCTTCCAGGAGAGTCTTTCAGGGACTCATCTCGAATGGTTCTATCAGCTGGATGGGACCAAAGTTCGTAACTGGGAGGAGTTGGCTACTGCTTTCTATAAGCAGTATCAATATAATGTCGACCTTGCCCCTACGCGTACCCAACTCCAGGGTATGTCGTTAGGATCAAGTGAAGGTTTTAAAGAATATGCGCAGAAATGGAGGGATCTCGCTGGAAGGGTACAACCACCTCTGACTGATCGGGAACTTGTGGACATGTTCTTGGGGACCTTGTCTGGTCCATTTTATAACCACCTGATTGGGAATTCATCTGCTGGATTCACAAATCTTATCTTGACTGGAGAGCGAATAGAAGCTGGTATCCGGTCCGGGAAAATTCAAGAGGCTGCACCTTCTGATAAAAAGCCTCATCATGGAAAGAAAGAATCCAATGCTGTGCATGGTAAAAAGAGCCGTCATGAGGTAGGGGCCATCCAGATCTCCAATCCCGGACCTGCTCAACAAGGACAGGGGCAACAGCGAAAGGAGAAACGGCAGTACACCAAACTCAACATGTCGTTGGATCAAGCACTGCAACAAATGTTGAAGGCGGGGCTGATCACCTTAAGGGCTCCTCTCCGGGATCCGAACACTTCTGCACCCAACTATCATCCCAACGATAGGTGCGCATATCATTCAGATAGCCCGGGGCATACTACAGACAATTGCTGGCCTCTCAAGAACAAGATCCAAGATATGATTGACGCTGGAGAGATTCAGTTTGAAGTCCCAGAGACCCCGAACATAATCACTGCTCCGTTGCCCAATCATTGAAGCCTTTTGTTTATTTGAATTTTGAGTTGTATTTTTCATTGCTTATACAAACGATTAATGTCATAGCAAACTCTTTTATGTTATCAATGCATCGCATACGTCTGTTTTGAGAATTAATACAATTGTTTTCATTATATCCAAATTCCTTTTCATATTTTTTCTGATGATCAACTCTTGGTTAATAATTCTGAGCCTCTTGAGGGAGGATGACGAAAATGATACCACGATCTACAGTATGCTTTTGAACAGACCCCGCTGATGAGGTACAGGCATTGTTTCAAATCCTAAACACTGGAGTTATAAGGAAGATAATCCCTCGTCAACCCCTCTGAGCCAAAGAAGTAGGAGTTTTTCTTTTCGAAAACTAAAACCCTTTATCATAACCTGGGGCAGGGTAGTTCTCTCAGTTGATCCAAGTGCATGACGAATGGCACCAAAGAGGTCCTTACAAAACGAAGAAAGACAGTAATGGTTCCGAATAATCACTAAAGACAGGCAGTCATCATCAAAATTCGTAAATGAAAATCCCAAAAAGTCTAAACCTACAAAGGGGACTTATGAAACTGGGGCATCCCGCTGACTGTAATTCCAAAAAGGAAACAGTTCAGGCAAAAAAAGAAAGGGATAACAAAATCAAGAAAGAGGTCTCACAAACCCTCAACCAAAACAAAGATGACTGCCCATTCAAAATAAGTTATCAACATCTGAACCATTATTGGAACATCAAAGCAAAGCCTCAAGCAAGGTCTAACGTATGATCAACTGAGTTTAGGTTTGGAGAACATCACGAAGAGCGGGTGGGTACAAATAATTTGAGCCTTTATCCTTTGTTTCTTAAACCGTGAACCAAGCCACGTTATAACCCTTAAAAGTCCTAGCTGAAGCATGGGTTAGTTCGAAAGCATACTGTCACGAAAGGTATCCTGACTCCTTAAGGCCTACGGTAAATACGGAGTTGACATCACGTTTTACAAACATTCACTTGTTTTATGAAAAGATGCATTTTCAAAAATCTTCGAGACAGACATAAGCTTTGCATTTTTAACATAACTTTGTTTGCATATGACTTTTTGTTTAAACAGCATAAAAATTTGCACGATGAAAGTCTAATGAACAGAAGTACCTTCAATCAAGGGGCATGGCATGACTATTGTCCATCATCTGGGGCAGATAAGTCAAGATTCGGAGAATCTCTCAAAAGGCCAAAAAGCCTGGGGCAAACCTCTGCCTGAGTCACTTGGGGCACTCCAGCAACGCATCTTGCACGATCAGACACCTTCTGGTAATACGACAACACAAGCAGCCAGGGGCAACTCCCTGCATTCTAAGAGCGTGGACATAGTCGGAAAAATACTACGCATAATCAAAGACCCGCCAGGTTGACATACCTAGGCAAAAATAAGGGCTTCCCGGCGAACCAAAAGGGTTCGGGCAAAATGAAGGGATGAAATGGAAAAAATCTGTACACCCGGCAAGTCGAAAACCTGAAAAGGCGGCTTGGGCAAAAATGGGTATCCCGGTGGACTGAAAACCCGAAAGGGCAGTCCAGGCAAAAGTTAGGGATCAAAGCGTACGACTATGTCCCGTCATCTTATCATCTGCCTACCAGAAGAAGGTTTGACCCTCAACAACTATCAGCACCCCATAAGTGCCTCCCCTCATAGAAACAGGGGCAATGAAGAGTGGTCTAAGCAATCTGGTCGTTCTGTCCTCCAGGGTATCAAGGTAGGTTCTATTGAAAGACCTAACCAATACAGTTCAATACTTCCCCAGGAGAGTCCAATCCAGTTTCCCCAAGAAGGTTGGAATCTATCTCCCCAAGCAATAAGCGTACCCCCAGTAAATTCTGGAAGCTTATCCCCTAGCAAGGCACGAACGCGTCGTCCGGCTTGATTTAAAGAGTTATTTCCTTAACAGGATATAACTGGGTTATCCTCAACCAAAAGCCACGGAAAGAGCGTCGTCGACAAAATCTTCTTATCCCCAGCGAAGTCCATTCATACTTCCAATGCAGAAAGGTATCCTCAGCGAGTCATCCTCAACAATTCAGCAAAAGCATCTCCCCACAGAGTATTTCTTCCCAGCATGGTCGCTAGAATATCTTTTTCTCCCCGCAGAATCCTCCATTCGCCAAGTTTACTCCCCAACGGAGTTATCTTCGTCTATTGGAATTCTTGCAACTATTCTTCAACATCAGCCCAGGATACGACTTCCCGGCACCCGTCAAGGATTTATTTTCTTAGACAAACATACATTCATAAAACGTCACATACATCATTATAGCATGCATATGCATCATACTACATGAATCTCATTAATTTTGAAGACATACAGTTCATGCATCATGATTTTGCATACAATTATGTTTTGCCTTTTCAGGGAAAAGATCAATACAAAAATGACTACTATCAACTATCGCAATTCTTTCTCGATATAGTTTCAGATGTAAACCAGACATGGTGACGTTCTGATGCTGCTTCCAGAATTCCTTCTAGATATAGTTTCAGATATGATCCAGAAATGGTGACGTTCTGATGCTGCTTCCAGATTTCCTTCTAGATATAGTTTCAGATATGATCCAGATATGGTGACGTTCTGATACTGCTTCCAGAATTCCTTCTCGATATAGTTTCGGATATGATCCAGATATGGTGACGTTCTGATGTTGCTTCCAGATTTCCTTCTAGATATAGTTTCAGATATGACCCAGATATGGTGACGTTCTGATACTGCTTCCAGAATTCCTTCTCGATATAGTTTCGGATATGATCCAGATATGGTGACGTTCTGATGCTGCTTCCAGATTTCCTTCTAGATATAGTTTCAGATATGATCCAGATATGGTGACGTTCTGATACTGCTTCCAGAATTCCTTCTCGATATAGTTTCGGATATGATCCAGAGATGGTGACGTTCTGATGCTGCTTCCAGATTTCCTTCCAGATATAGTTTCAGATGTAAACCAGATATGGTGACGTTCTGATACTGCTTCCAGAAGTCCTTTTTAGATGTTTCCCTCTCCGACGATGAGTGTGAGGTGATATTCTCCCTATGGTTCCCTCTCCAGCGGTGTGTGAGGTAGTAATCCCTTTTTTAGATGTTTCCCTCTCCGACGATGAGTGTGAGGTGATATTCTCCCTATGGTTCCCTCTCCAGCGGTGTGTGAGGTAGTAATCCTTTTTTTAGATGTTTCCCTCTCCGACGATGAGTGTGAGGTGATATTCTCCCTATGGTTCCCTCTCCAGCGGTGTGTGAGGTAGTAATTCCTTTTTCAAGATGTTTCCCTCTCCGACGTTGAGTGAGGTGATGATTCCCTTTCAGATTATAATAGCTTATGGTTTTCTTCCCGATACTGCAAAGATGGTAATTCCCGCCAAGATTTTTCTCAACGAGCGTTGTTGAAGCTAAAGTCGCCCAAGGTTCTCTTACCATTCACGCTAAGGCAGTAACCATTCCTGGTCCATTCATCAGCGTTTGAAGCTCCAGACTCAGCTCCTGTAACCAGTCAGGACACATCTATATCAAGCATCTAAAATCAGCTCCTGCAACGTGTCAGGTACTCATTTCCTCTTTTGCAGGTATGCAGGTTCTCGCTAAGGAATCTCCTACGCGATCAACATCCAGATGGCATCTATAAGCCCATCATCCTATCCAGCAATCTCCAAATGGCATCTATAAGCCCATTCCACCACACTGCTATCATGTGAGCGCAAATTTCTGGGCACTTTAGTGTTCAATCAGCTTCTACCTTCGGATTACGAAAGGCACGCCAGCCAATCTGCATCCTCAGGTCTAAGAAGATTGAACAGGGGCAACTGTTGCACCCCAAAATTTGCCCTCCCATATTCTCCAAGATTTGTCAAGCCAAGTCACAAAATTCCCCAAGGGTTATGCATTTCAACTGCCTCTTATACAGTCAAAACTAGGGTTTGTATTCTGATCAAGAAAATGAAGTTTTCAAAGGCCCAATCAAGTCTCATATGCCTACAAAGATGGTCAAGTATCTTCATATCAAGTTTCAAGGCATTCAGCTCAAAATTGCACAGTCAAAACCCTAAATTGCACTACAGTCAACTGTAGGGGCAAAATGGTCATTTGACAGTCAAAAGTTCAAATTTTTGGTCAACATATCATTTTGAAGCCACAAACATCATTTGATCAATGCTTGATCATGATTCTCAAAATTTGGCTCAGAAATCATCAAAGATGCAAAAGTTGCTATATTTGGACAGCTGAAAAAGTCAACTGAAATTGACCAGGGCATAACTTTCACATGGATTATCAGAAAAATTCCATCCAAAGCTCATTTTGAAGAGAAAGACATTTCCTACAATTCATCTTCATATTCCAAGTCCAAGAAATGCTCTCACAAAAAGTTATCAATTTCAACATTATAGGTCATTTTCAAAAGTCAACAAAAAGGGACTTTAAGTCAAAGGCCATAACTTGAGATTGGTAAATCAAAATTACATGGGACCAAAGGCATTGGTTAAAGGACTCAAAGACCTTTCCAAAATGTCCAAGAACATGTGAAAAGCTTAAAAATTGAGCAAGTTATGCCTTGTGGAAGTTGGGAAATTGTTGGAAATTTTTGAAAGTCAACTTTACTTCAAATGATCCAAAATTGCTAATGGGCCCATTTTTCTTCCAAGTTTCTTCATGCCAAGCCTATGCACGACCATTAAGCCCAAGGGGAAGTGTTTTCTCATTTTTTAATTATTTATTTGAATTTATATTAATATTAATTCATTTAAATTATTTAAATATGTAGAAAATATAAACATGACCTAAAAAAATCTTTTTGTACACATTCTAGGCTCAAGATTTCGTGTACAATTAAATATGGCAAGATTTGGTTGATTGGAGCTTAATTGATACAAAATACATGAGAAAAAGATTCAAAAAGATCTTGGAAAATCAATTAGCAAAAACCATTATGGCATGAGATTTTGTTCAATTTTGATAACCTAATATGCTCACTATATGATCAGAATCACAACCCTAAAAGAATTGGACACAAAGCTGCGCTCAGAAGCTATACACAAACTTGAAAATTTTCCCTAAAAGTTCAAAACTGATTTCAAGGTTATAAGGCGATTCAAGACACCAAACCTATTTCAATAGCTTCCTTAGGCATTCCTGAACAAATTCCAATCGATATCAACCACCAAAGCGCAAAGAATCGGTAACAAGGACCTTCCCTGTACAGAGAAACTTTCGAAATCCTATATCATAATTCATACATTCTTTTGCATTTTTATTTGTGAATTCTTGTTTAATATGAAGTTTCCAAGCTAACTGATATGTTTAATTGAGTTTTCATAAGCCATACGCGAATCTACCATGTTTGGATATTAGGGTTTTCAGGATTCAAAATTAGGGCTTCTCAAACGAAGCAAAATCATGACTCCAGACTCACACCATTGCACTCAGCTCAACTGGACGAAGAAATCCCAATAGTCGCGATGAATTTATGTTCAAGGATAGCCTAATCGCTATTTTCTTGAAAGCTGCCTAAAACCACGCTTCTAAAACCGTTTCCATAGGCTTGTGTTTTCAGAAAAAATAAAAAGAGAACGAAGACGATGATGCGTTGGCAAGCAGTGGTTGGGTGTTTCAAATTTGCGCGCGTTTTTAACCATTATGCTTGGGTTTTGCTTTTTGTTATTTCTTTAATATAATATGTTAATTGAAACGTGATGGCTCAGTGGCAGGGACATGTGTTGGTAACATCAAAGACCTGGGTTCAAGTCCCAGGTCTGGCAAATTGCAATATTATTTTTCAACGTAAATTCTTATGCAGCGCGCCTATTGTGGTTCACCATGTTCCATCCTCATCCAGACCTACACGCGTCCAATCAAACCAATTCAAAGGCCAGGATTCAGGGAGTACAGTGGGGGCTAGTCAATATGCCACACAAAATCTGGAAAAGTCAACGAACTTCAAAGCTTATTGGGCCAAAATGCTAGGCCTGTACCTCCTAAATTGGGACTACACCCCACTCTGGTTTGCAACTTCTTTCAATTTTTTACTTATTTTTTATTTTATTGTTAATCATTATGTTATTTATTTTATTGCTTTAATTTAATTAAATATTTTTTACAATACATAAAAAATACAGAAAAGACAAAAAAAAAATATAATTAATAATATTTATTTTCTTATAAATTAATATGTAAATTATTTAGTTTAATTAGGTTTTTAACTTTAATTCTTTTTCATAATAA
The DNA here is from genome assembly GCA_948472305.1 of Vicia faba. NCBI lineage: Eukaryota > Viridiplantae > Streptophyta > Magnoliopsida > Fabales > Fabaceae > Vicia > Vicia faba. Next base: position 265,102,020 of record OX451740.1, read on the forward strand.
AAATCCAAAAATATAGAATTAGGTTAATTGATAATTTTTATATCTTTTTAATTTTTCCTTTTTCTCACAATATTGTTTATTTATTTATTTTATTTTTATAATTAAATGTACATAAGTAAAAATTAGGGTTTAATCTAGATTAATATAACGTTTTTACAATAAACTTAAAAAACAATAGAATTAGGGTTAGTCAATTATAATTAATTCCTTCTTTTTTTTCTTTTAAAGCTAAAAAACACAAAATACCAAAAACATTTAATTTTTTAATTTTACTTCTTCATTAACTGTAATCTTTTGCAAAAGGGTCCAACGCCCAGGTTTTTAATTATTTAATTTGCGCATTTATCTTATGTCATTTAATTTTGTATCTCTCCCAAAGCATTGTAATTTAAATTTCTCGCACTTTTATTTATTGCTTTATTTATTTTCCGCTAAATCGGGTCCGGTTTAATTTTGGCGATGTGGACCCGCGCCATTTGTAATAGCCTTAGATTTATTTTTCGCAAACTTTATAACTGTTAAAAAGCATGCAAGAATGAATGTCCTAATTAAAATCAAGCGTAGATCACAATGAACATGACAAGACAAATAACTGAAACATGACACACAATTTGCACACACCACCCCTAGGGTACGCCTCACTGTTGCCTTTCGAAAGGTGATCGTCGAGTAGAGGACGTCTTAGTAAGTCCTCATGATCCGGGAACCTGGCATGAGGGTAGCTTCTAAGGTGTCTTCCCATTGCTCTGGTGATCACCATGTCCCTAAAAATCGAATCGACCCGAACACCTCCAACGGTGGTGCTACCTACCTCTCAATGGTGGGATGGCACTACTTTAAAGGACATTTACACAGACGAATTCCTTAGGGTAGGTAGGTTCTCAAGGATACTTGCTCTAATTTCAAACAAATCAAAACATCTTTTCACCAACACTTTTCAAAAGCTTTCAAAGCAAATTTTGCAAACACTCTGACGTATGAGTCGAACTGAAATTTTTCAAAAGAAACTTTTTTAAACTCACATTGAAAAGCAAACAAACAATTTTGAAAACACATTGAGCAAGTATCTAAGAGCCCATGGATAACCATGGATAGAAAGGGTGCTAACACCTTCCATTTCTATAACCTACCTCCCGAACCGAGAGCAATCTCTATAAGGAATTTTTCTGTGCTTTTGTCCTTTCCATTTGGAGAAAATAAAAGACGGTGGCGACTCTTGCTTCCACGACATTTTCGCGAACCAGCGTTAAACAGTCAGTTCCAGATTCACCGATCACAGAACTGGCGACTCTGCTGGGGATATCTTTTAAAGTGAGGTGTACCTTAGGGTTAGTTCATAACTGTGTTTTCAATTGTGTTGATTTGCTTGCTTTAAATTGTGGGACTGTCTTGGGAGTTCTATAGATCCTAACCCGGATCTGGGGATACCTTCTTAGAAAGTAGCAACAAGGCTGTGAGGGAACTGTGCGGGGTATACCGACATGGTTGAAACAGTCTGCTACGTTGATGTGGCACTTTGGTGTGTACCGGTAACCCTTGAGTTCAGTCAAGGAGAGTACGGGGCCTCCGCGTGGTATCGTGAAGCATCAACAGACCTTAGGAACCTTAATTGAACTATCTTGGCCTCTTTAGGGTAGTGAGATAACTGACTTTGGTGCAGTCCGAGGTTGGTTGATACTCGATACTACACTCAATTGAGGGTTGCTTTCCTGGAATATTTCGGTCGCCAGTTCAGTGGCTAAATCGAAACGATGAACAATGAAAGCAATCCCGTGATATTGGGAACCTTAGAACCCGGTTACTTTGATTAGGACAGGTTGAACCCACCAACTTCAAGAGGGTAATACCTAGACCCCATGCTGGCCTAAACCCTAAGGGCTTCTCTTGTGTGACTTGTGTGCCTTTGTACTTGCCTACTTGCGTACTTGTTACCTGACACTTGTTTCTTGCAGGTCTTGTTTATAGTCCTTAATTGGGACTCATAACAGGGTACTAAATTTCTTGCAGGTCTTGTTTATAGTCCTTAACTAGGACTCATGACAAGGTTTACCAAATTTCTTGCAGGTGTTGTTTATAATCCTTAACTGGGACTCATAACGGGGTTTACTAGATCTCTTGCAGGTTTTGTTTATAGTCCTTAATTGGGACTCATAACAAAGTATACTGAATTTCTTGCAGGGTTTGTTTATAGTCCTTAGTTGGGACTCATAACAGGGTTTACCTACATCACCCCATGCATAGCATGACATCATACCATTGCATACATCCTAACCCATTTCAAGGACCTCAAGGGCTTGTGATGCAGGTCATGATGAACAATTAGCCCAGCAAGGGGCAAAGAGGATTTATTTTCCTCTAGCTAAGGTTGTCAGGGGCTATGACCCACTGGATATGGTGAGCCTTTGACCCTTGAAGAAGAGCTCTCTACAACAGGAGGTTCCTTCAATCAAGTTGCCAGTTTCCAATTCTAACAAGTTTCTCTGTTTACCCGCGAGGTCCTTGAAAACATTGCATGCATATCATACATCTCATTGCATTGCAGGTATCCCTTAGACAGGTTGCTTACCCTTCTCCGCTGTTTATTTCAGCCGATCGCCATGAATCCTGAATCATCAGCCGAGCAGACTATCAAGGACCTCCAGGCTCAGAACGCCCAGTTCCAAGAGCTGATCATGAATTTGACCCAGGGGCAACAAGATCTGAAGACTCTGCTCTTGAAGAAGGACAAGAAGAAGAAGAGGACTGTTCTGTTCAGCCCTAGACGCAGATCTGGGAATACACCGCAAATTGAAACTGAGAGGACAACCCCATCTGTGGGAAAAAGCAGTCATCAAGAGGAAAGGGTGCCCAGTCCAGAGGTCTCTGACAATGAAACAGATTTCGACGACGAACAGTACCCTCCGGCTGAGGACAAGTACAAACAGTTGGAGGATAGGCTGAAGGCTATGGAGGTTCAACAGGTACCTGGGCTGGATTTCGGAGATCTGGGTTTGTCAACTGGTGTGGTTATTCCTCGGAAGTTCAAAGCACCACCCTTTACTAAGTATGACGGGGCGTCTTGTCCCAAGCTGCATCTAAGGTCCTATGTTCGGAAGATTCAGCCATATACGGTGGACAAGAATTTATGGATCCACTTCTTCCAGGAGAGTCTTTCAGGGACTCATCTCGAATGGTTCTATCAGCTGGATGGGACCAAAGTTCGTAACTGGGAGGAGTTGGCTACTGCTTTCTATAAGCAGTATCAATATAATGCCGACCTTGCCCCTACGCGTACCCAACTCCAGGGTATGTCGTTAGGATCAAGTGAAGGTTTTAAAGAATATGCGCAGAAATGGAGGGATCTCGCTGGAAGGGTACAACCACCTCTGACTGATCGGGAACTTGTGGACATGTTCTTGGGGACCTTGTCTGGTCCATTTTATAACCACCTGATTGGGAATTCATCTGCTGGATTCACAGATCTTATCTTGACTGGAGAGCGAATAGAAGCTGGTATCCGGTCCGGGAAAATTCAAGAGGCTGCACCTTCTGATAAAAAGCCTCATCATGGAAAGAAAGAATCCAATGCTGTGCATGGTAAAAAGAGCCGTCATGAGGTAGGGGCCATCCAGATCTCCAATCCCGGACCTGCTCAACAAGGACAGGGGCAACAGCGAAAGGAGAAACGGCAGTACACCAAACTCAACATGTCGTTGGATCAAGCACTGCAACAAATGTTGAAGGCGGGGCTGATCACCTTAAGGGCTCCTCTCCGGGATCCGAACACTTCTGCACCCAACTATCATCCCAACGATAGGTGCGCATATCATTCAGATAGCCCGGGGCATACTACAGACAATTGCTGGCCTCTCAAGAACAAGATCCAAGATATGATTGACGCCGGAGAGATTCAGTTTGAAGTGCCAGAGACCCCGAACATAATCACTGCTCCGTTGCCCAATCATTGAAGCCTTTTGTTTATTTGAATTTTGAGTTGTATTTTTCATTGCTTATACAAACGATTAATGTCATAGCAAACTCTTTTATGTTATCAATGCATCGCATACGTCTGTTTTGAGAATTAATACAATTGTTTTCATTATATCCAAATTCCTTTTCATATTTTTTCTGATGATCAACTCTTGGTTAATAATTCTGAGCCTCTTGAGGGAGGATGACGAAAATGATACCACGATCTACAGTATGCTTTTGAACAGACCCCGCTGATGAGGTACAGGCATTGTTTCAAATCCTAAACACTGGAGTTATAAGGAAGATAATCCCTCGTCAACCCCTCTGAGCCAAAGAAGTAGGAGTTTTTCTTTTCGAAAACTAAAACCCTTTATCATAACCTGGGGTAGGGTAGTTCTCTCAGTTGATCCAAGTGCATGATGAATGGCACCAAAGAGGTCCTTACAAAACGAAGAAAGACAGTAATGGTTCCGAATAATCACTAAAGACAGGCAGTCATCATCAAAATTCGTAAATGAAAAGCCCAAAAAGTCTAAACCTACAAAGGGGACTTATGAAACTGGGGCATCCCGCTGACTGTAATTCCAAAAAGGAAACAGTTCAGGCAAAAAAAGAAAGGGATAACAAAATCAAGAAAGAGGTCTCACAAACCCTCAACCAAAACAAAGATGACTGCCCATTCAAAATAAGTTATCAACATCTGAACCATTATTGGAACATCAAAGCAAAGCCTCAAGCAAGGTCTAACGTATGATCAACTGAGTTTAGGTTTGGAGAACATCACGAAGAGCGGGTGGGTACAAATAATTTGAGCCTTTATCCTTTGTTTCTTAAACCGTGAACCAAGCCACGTTATAACCCTTAAAAGTCCTAGCTGAAGCATGGGTTAGTTCGAAAGCATACTGTCACGAAAGGTATCCTGACTCCTTAAGGCCTACGGTAAATACGGAGTTGACATCACGCTTTACAAACATTCACTTGTTTTATGAAAAGATGCATTTTCAAAAATCTTCGAGACAGACATAAGCTTTGCATTTTTAACATAACTTTGTTTGCATATGACTTTTTGTTTAAACAGCATAAAAATTTGCACGATGAAAGTCTAATGAACAGAAGTACCTCCAATCAAGGGGCATGGCATGACTATTGTCCATCATCTGGGGCAGATAAGTCAAGATTCGGAGAATCTCTCAAAAGGCCAAAAAGCTTGGGGCAAACCTCTGCCTGAGTCACTTGGGGCACTCCAGCAACGCATCTTGCACGATCAGACACCTTCTGGTAATACGACAACACAAGCAGCCAGGGGCAACTCCCTGCATTCTAAGAGCGTGGACATAGTCGGAAAAATACTACGCATAATCAAAGACCCGCCAGGTTGACATACCTAGGCAAAAATAAGGGCTTCCCGGCGAACCAAAAGGGTTCGGGCAAAATGAAGGGATGAAATGGAAAAAATCTGTACACCCGGCAAGTCGAAAACCTGAAAAGGCGGCTTGGGCAAAAATGGGTATCCCGGTGGACTGAAAACCCGAAAGGGCAGTCCAGGCAAAAGTTAGGGATCAAAGCGTACGACTATGTCCCATCATCTTATCATCTGCCTACCAGAAGAAGGTTTGACCCTCAACAACTATCAGCACCCCATAAGTGCCTCCCCTCATAGAAACAGGGGCAATGAAGAGTGGTCTAAGCAATCTGGTCGTTCTGTCCTCCAGGGTATCAAGGTAGGTTCCATTGAAAGACCTAACCAATACAGTTCAATACTTCCCCAGGAGAGTCCAATCCAGTTTCCCCAAGAAGGTTGGAATCTATCTCCCCAAGCAATAAGCGTACCCCCAGTAAATTCTGGAAGCTTATCCCCTAGCAAGGCACGAACGCGTCGTCCGGCTTGATTTAAAGAGTTATTTCCTTAACAGGATATAACTGGGTTATCCTCAACCAAAAGCCACGGAAAGAGCGTCGTCGACAGAATCTTCTTATCCCCAGCGAAGTCCATTCATACTTCCAATGCAGCAAGGTATCCTCAGCGAGTCATCCTCAACAATTCAGCAAAAGCATCTCCCCACAGAGTATTTCTTCCCAGCATGGTCGCTAGAATATCTTTTTCTCCCCGCAGAATCCTCCATTCGCCAAGTTTACTCCCCAACGGAGTTATCTTCGTCTATTGGAATTCTTGCAACTATTCTTCAACATCAGCCCAGGATACGACTTCCCGGCACCCGTCAAGGATTTATTTTCTTAGACAAACATACATTCATAAAACGTCACATACATCATTATAGCATGCATATGCATCATACTACATGAATCTCATTAATTTTGAAGACATACAATTCATGCATCATGATTTTGCATACAATTATGTTTTGCCTTTTCAGGGAAAAGATCAATACAAAAATGACTACTATCAACTATCGCAATTCTTTCTCGATATAGTTTCAGATGTAAACCAGACATGGTGACGTTCTGATGCTGCTTCCAGAATTCCTTCTAGATATAGTTTCAGATATGATCCAGAAATGGTGACGTTCTGATGCTGCTTCCAGATTTCCTTCTAGATATAGTTTCAGATATGATCCAGATATGGTGACGTTCTGATACTGCTTCCAGAATTCCTTCTCGATATAGTTTCGGATATGATCCAGATATGGTGACGTTCTGATGCTGCTTCCAGATTTCCTTCTAGATATAGTTTCAGATATGACCCAGATATGGTGACGTTCTGATACTGCTTCCAGAATTCCTTCTCGATATAGTTTCGGATATGATCCAGATATGGTGACGTTCTGATGCTGCTTCCAGATTTCCTTCTAGATATAGTTTCAGATATGATCCAGATATGGTGACGTTCTGATACTGCTTCCAGAATTCCTTCTCGATATAGTTTCGGATATGATCCAGAGATGGTGACGTTCTGATGCTGCTTCCAGATTTCCTTCCAGATATAGTTTCAGATGTAAACCAGATATGGTGACGTTCTGATACTGCTTCCAGAAGTCCTTTTTAGATGTTTCCCTCTCCGACGATGAGTGTGAGGTGATATTCTCCCTATGGTTCCCTCTCCAGCGGTGTGTGAGGTAGTAATCCCTTTTTTAGATGTTTCCCTCTCCGACGATGAGTGTGAGGTGATATTCTCCCAATGGTTCCCTCTCCAGCGGTGTGTGAGGTAGTAATCCTTTTTTTAGATGTTTCCCTCTCCGACGATGAGTGTGAGGTGATATTCTCCCTATGGTTCCCTCTCCAGCGGTGTGTGAGGTAGTAATTCCTTTTTCAAGATGTTTCCCTCTCCGACGTTGAGTGAGGTGATGATTCCCTTTCAGATTATAATAGCTTATGGTTTTCTTCCCGATACTGCAAAGATGGTAATTCCCGCCAAGATTTTTCTCAACGAGCGTTGTTGAAGCTAAAGTCGCCCAAGGTTCTCTTACCATTCACGCTAAGCCAGTAACCATTCCTGGTCCATTCATCAGCGTTTGAAGCTCCAGACTCAGCTCCTGTAACCAGTCAGGACACATCTATATCAAGCATCTAAAATCAGCTCCTGCAATGTGTCAGGTACTCATTTCCTCTTTTGCAGGTATGCAGGTTCTCGCTAAGGAATCTCCTACGCGATCAACATCCAGATGGCATCTATAAGCCCATCATCCTATCCAGCAATCTCCAAATGGCATCTATAAGCCCATTCCACCACACTGCTATCATGTGAGCGCAAATTTCTGGGCACTTTAGTGTTCAATCATCTTCTACCTTCGGATTACGAAAGGCACGCCAGCCAATCTGCATCCTCAGGTCTAAGAAGATTGAACAGAGGCAACTGTTGCACCCCAAAATTTGACCTCCCATATTCTCCAAGATTTGTCAAGCCAAGTCACAAAATTCCCCAAGGGTTATGCAGTTCAACTGCCTCCTATACAGTCAAAACTAGGGTTTGTATTCTGATCAAGAAAATGAAGTTTTCAAAGGCCCAATCAAGTCTCATATGCCTACAAAGATGGTCAAGTATCTTCATATCAAGTTTCAAGGCATTCAGCTCAAAATTGCACAGTCAAAACCCTAAATTGCACTACAGTCAACTGTAGGGGCAAAATGGTCATTTGACAGTCAAAAGTTCAAATTTTTGGTCAACATATCATTTTGAAGCCACAAACATCATTTGATCAATGCTTGATCATGATTCTCAAAATTTGGCTCAGAAATCATCAAAGATGCAAAAGTTGCTATATTTGGACAGCTGAAAAAGTCAACTGAAATTGACCAGGGCATAACTTTCACATGGATTATCAGAAAAATTCCATCCAAAGCTCATTTTGAAGAGAAAGACATTTCCTACAATTCATCTTCATATTCCAAGTCCAAGAAATGCTCTCACAAAAAGTTATCAATTTCAACATTATAGGTCATTTTCAAAAGTCAACAAAAAGGGACTTTAAGTCAAAGGCCATAACTTGAGATTGGTAAATCAAAATTACATGGGACAAAAGGCATTGGTTAAAGGACTCAAAGACCTTTCCAAAATGTCCAAGAACATGTGAAAAGCTTAAAAATTGAGCAAGTTATGCCTTGTGGAAGTTGGGAAATTGTTGGAAATTTTTGAAAGTCAACTTTACTTCAAATGATCCAAAATTGCTAATGGGCCCATTTTTCTTCCAAGTTTCTTCATGCCAAGCCTATGCACGACCATTAAGCCCAAGGGGAAGTGTTTTCTCATTTTTTAATTATTTATTTGAATTTATATTAATATTAATTCATTTAAATTATTTAAATATGTAGAAAATATAAACATGACCTAAAAAAATCTTTTTGTACACATTCTAGGCTCAAGATTTCGTGTACAATTAAATATGGCAAGATTTGGTTGATTGGAGCTTAATTGATACAAAATACATGAGAAAAAGATTCAAAAAGATCTTGGAAAATCAATTAGCAAAAACCATTATGGCATGAGATTTTGTTCAATTTTGATAACCTAATATGCTCACTATATGATCAGAATCACAACCCTAAAAGAATTGGACACAAAGCTGCGCTCAGAAGCTATACACAAACTTGAAAATTTTCCCTAAAAGTTCAAAACTGATTTCAAGGTTATAAGGCGATTCAAGACACCAAACCTATTTCAATAGCTTCCTTAGGCATTCCTGAACAGATTCCAATCGATATCAACCACCAAAGCGCAAAGAATCGGTAACAAGGACCTTCCCTGTACAGAGAAACTTTCGAAATCCTATATCATAATTCATACATTCTTTTGCATTTTTATTTGTGAATTCTTGTTTAATATGAAGTTTCCAAGCTAACTGATATGTTTAATTGAGTTTTCATAAGCCATACGCGAATCTACCATGTTTGGATATTAGGGTTTTCAGGATTCAAAATTAGGGCTTCTCAAACGAAGCAAAATCATGACTCCAGACTCACACCATTGCACTCAGCTCAACTGGACGAAGAAATCCCAATAGTCGCGATGAATTTATGTTCAAGGATAGCCTAATCGCTATTTTCTTGAAAGCTGCCTAAAACCACGCTTCTAAAACCGTTTCCATAGGCTTGTGTTTTCAGAAAAAATAAAAAGAGAACGAAGACGATGATGCGTTGGCAAGCAGTGGTTGGGTGTTTCAAATTTGCGCGCGTTTTTAACCATTATGCTTGGGTTTTGCTTTTTGTTATTTCTTTAATATAATATGTTAATTGAAACGTGATGGCTCAGTGGCAGGGACATGTGTTGGTAACATCAAAGACCTGGGTTCAAGTCCCAGGTCTGGCAAATTGCAATATTATTTTTCAACGTAAATTCTTATGCAGCGCGCCTATTGTGGTTCACCATGTTCCATCCTCATCCAGACCTACACGCGTCCAATCAAACCAATTCAAAGGCCAGGATTCAGGGAGTACAGTGGGGGCTAGTCAATATGCCACACAAAATCTGGAAAAGTCAACGAACTTCAAAGCTTATTGGGCCAAAATGCTAGGCCTGTACCTCCTAAATTGGGACTACACCCCACTCTGGTTTGCAACTTCTTTCAATTTTTTACTTATTTTTTATTTTATTGTTAATCATTATGTTATTTATTTTATTGCTTTAATTTAATTAAATATTTTTTACAATACATAAAAAATACAGAAAAGACAAAAAAAAAATATAATTAATAATATTTATTTTCTTATAAATTAATATGTAAATTATTTAGTTTAATTAGGTTTTTAACTTTAATTCTTTTTCATAATAAAAATCCAAAAATATAGAATTAGGTTAATTGATAATTTTTATATCTTTTTAATTTTTCCTTTTTCTCACAATATTGTTTATTTATTTATTTTATTTTTATAATTAAATGTACATAAGTAAAAATTAGGGTTTAATCTAGATTAATATAACGTTTTTACAATAAACTTAAAAAACAATAGAATTAGGGTTAGTCAATTATAATTAATTCCTTCTTTTTTTTCTTTTAAAGCTAAAAAACACAAAATACCAAAAACATTTAATTTTTTAATTTTACTTCTTCATTAACTGTAATCTTTTGCAAAAGGGTCCAACGCCCAGGTTTTTAATTATTTAATTTGCGCATTTATCTTATGTCATTTAATTTTGTATCTCTCCCAAAGCATTGTAATTTAAATTTCTCGCACTTTTATTTATTGCTTTATTTATTTTCCGCTAAATCGGGTCCGATTTAATTTTGGCGATGTGGACCCGCGCCATTTGTAATAGCCTTAGATTTATTTTTCGCAAACTTTATAACTGTTAAAAAGCATGCAAGAATGAATGTCCTAATTAAAATCAAGCGTAGATCACAATGAACATGACAAGACAAATAACTGAAACATGACACACAATTTGCACACACCACCCCTAGGGTACGCCTCACTGTTGCCTTTCGAAAGGTGATCGTCGAGTAGAGGACGTCTTAGTAAGTCCTCATGATCCGGGAACCTGGCATGAGGGTAGCTTCTAAGGTGTCTTCCCATTGCTCTGGTGATCACCATGTCCCTAAAAATCGAATCGACCCGAACACCTCCAACGGTGGTGCTACCTACCTCTCAATGGTGGGATGGCACTACTTTAAAGGACATTTACACAGACGAATTCCTTAGGGTAGGTAGGTTCTCAAGGATACTTGCTCTAATTTCAAACAAATCAAAACATCTTTTCACCAACACTTTTCAAAAGCTTTCAAAGCAAATTTTGCAAACACTCTGACGTATGAGTCGAACTGAAATTTTTCAAAAGAAACTTTTTTAAACCCACATTGAAAAGCAAACAAACAATTTTGAAAACACATTGAGCAAGTATCTAAGAGCCCATGGATAACCATGGATAGAAAGGGTGCTAACACCTTCCCTTTCTATAACCTACCTCCCGAACCGAGAGCAATCTCTATAAGGAATTTTTCTGTGCTTTTGTCCTTTCCATTTGGAGAAAATAAAAGACGGTGGCGACTCTTGCTTCCGCGACATTTTCGCGAACCAGCGTTAAACAGTCAGTTCCAGATCCACCGATCACAAGGGGCTTAAACACAATTTGCTAAGTATTAGTCAATTGTGTGACAAGGGTTATAAAGTTATTTTCACAAACACTTGCTGCATAATTGAACATACTGAACATAATATTGTGTTTAAGGGTATTAGAGTAAACATAATTTATATGCTTGATCTTTTTGATGTATCGTTAACAAGCACTAAGTGTCTAGTAACCTTGAATGATGATTCTTCGCTTTCGCATAGACGGCTATCGCATGTTAACATTGATTTTCTTAATAAGGTTGTATCTAAGGATCTAGTAGTCAGTCTTCCAAAAATAAAATTTTCAAAATATCACCTATGTGACGCGTGCCAAATGGGATAGAAAACAAGGGTCTCTTTCAAATAAAAAAATGTGATTTCTACTTCACGACCCCTTGAGCTTCTCCATATGGACCTCTTTGTACCTTCTAGGACAAAGAGTCTAGGTGGAAATTACTTTAGCTTTGTAATCGTTGACGACTATTCTAGATTTACTTGGACTATATTCCTTCGTAGCAAAGATGAAACCTTTTATGCTTTTAAGAGTTTTGCAAAACTGTTCCAAAACAAAATGGAAACAAAAATAATTATAATTCGAAGCAATCATGGAGGTGAATTTCCAAACCATCTCTTTGATATATACTATGACAAGCATGGTATTAAGCATAACTTTTCATCCCCTCGAACTCCACAACAAAATGGAGTTGTGGAACATAAAAATCGTGTTTTAGAGGAGTTGGCAAGAACAATGCTCAATGAAGGAGGATTACCAAAATACTTTCGGACTGATGCAATTTGCATAGCTTGTTATGTTTTAAGCATGATATTAATCTTTCCTATTTTGGATAAAACCCCTTATGAGCTTTTAAAAGAAAGAAAGTAAAACTTGTCACACCTTCACGTATTCGGTTGTAAATGTTTTGTTTTGAATAATGGTAAAGAACACCTTAGGAAATTCGATGCAAAAGAAGATGGGGGTATCTTTCTCGGATACTCGAAATCAAGTAAAGCATATAGAGTGTATAATAAGCATGTACTTACTGTTGAGGAATCAATTCATGTTTCTTTTGATGAATCTTATCCAAAAGATGTCGGAAAAGGTATTTCTTTTGATGGTGCATGTGTATCTACAGAAGACATACTCATGGAAACTGTTGAGGAAATTGATCAGTCCAAAATAGTTGACAATGAGGAGGAGGAAGATACAAGTCATGCAAAGGATGAGGAAGAAGGGTCAGCGGAAGTAAATGATCTTCCACCAGCTCGGAAATCCTCAAAAGACCATCCTATTGACAACATATTGGGAGATATTTCAAAAGGAGTGATGACTCGCTCTAAGATAAGTAATTTCTGTTATCACTCTGCCTTTGGTTTCACAAGTAGATCCTAAAAACGCCAAAGAGGCCTTGATTGATGAATTTTGGCTAATGGCCATGCAAGAAGAGCTTAATCAATTTAAGCGAAATAATGTTTGGGAAGTTGTTCCTCGTCTACGAGACCATCATATCATATGTACTAAGTGGGTTTTTAGAAATAAAATTGATGAAAACAGAGTGATAACTCGGAATAAAGCACGTTTAGTGGCACAAGGGTATAAAAAATAAGAGGGTATTATCTATGAGGAGACTTATGCTCTAGTTTCTCGCCTTGAGGCTATACGTCTCTTGCTCGCTTATGCGTGTGCTAAGAATTTTAAGCTTTATCAAATGGACGTAAATAGTGCATTTCTAAATGGTGTAATAAATGAAGAGATATACGTCTCACAACCTCCTGGTTTTGAGAGTAATGAATATCCAGATTATTTTTTCAAATTAAAACGAGCATTATACGTTCTTAAGCAAGCCCTTCGGGTTTGGTATGAAAGACTTAGCAAATTTCTGCTTGATCATGGATATTCAAGAGGTAAAATGGATACCACTCTCTTCATTAAACATAAAGGAAAACACATTCTTTTAGTTCAAATTTATGTAGAAGATATTATTTTTGGTTCAACTAACATACATTTGGTCGAAATTTTTTCTAAGGTTATGCAGGGTGAATTTGAGATAAGTCTCATAGGGGAGCTAAACTAGTTCCTCGATCTCCAAATAAAGCAGCTCAATGAGGGCACAATTGTGTGTCAAACAAAATACTGCAGAGAGTTGCTTAAGCGCTTTGGAATGAACGACTCAAAGGCAATTGACACCCCTATGCCTACCAACAGGAACTTAGATAAAGATGAATACGGTAAGAGTGTAGATGTAAAGAAGTATAGAGATATGATTGGATCCCTCTTGTATCTTACTGAATCTAGGTCTGACATCATGTTTAGCGTTTGTATGTGTGCATGATATCAATCGGATCCTAAGGAATCCCACTTAAAAGTTGTCAAGCATATACTTAAGTATCTTCATGGTACATCTAAGTATGGGCTATGGTATTCCAAGGGAAGCGATTGTAGCTTAGTAGGTTACTCCAATTCTGATTTTTCTGGCTGTAAGTCAGATAGGAAAAGTACTAGTGGCACATGTCATTTGTTTTCAAACTCCTTAGTGAGTTGGAATGGCAAAAAACAGGTTTCTGTTGCATTGTCAACCGCCGAGGCTGAATACATAGTAGCCGGTAGTTGTTGCACCAAAATTTTGTGGCTAAAGCAACAATTACAAGATTATGATATTCAATTAAAACGTATTCCAATAAAATGTGACAATACAAGTGTTATAAACCTTACTAAGCATCTTGTTTTACATTCACGCACTAAACACATAGAGATTAGGCATCACTTTCTTCGCAATCATGTTGAAAAAGAGGATGTTGTGTTTGAGCATGTTGATACTAATGGTTGGATGGTAATTTTCACACCATTCTCAAATATTTTCGCGTTTTATTTATATGGCACAACCTTGTCTAATTTGTAAGGTACAGGGCCTGACAGGCAAATAACCACTGGAGCAACAACTGGCTTTCTACGATACTCAATCTCTATAGGGGAGGAAGCACCGAAACAAGGTACAATAACATTCACCCCTTCTTCAGAATACTTAGAGATCAAAGAATTATTGTTGGAGGACGTATCTTCATCAGAAGAAAATAACTCATCTACAGAAGCATACTCATCATCTGACACAGTCTCTTTAATCACGTTAATTCCATTGTAACCATCTCTATTGCTTGAAACTTTAATAGTACCATTATCCAATAATAACTGAACACCCCTTCTCACAATGGAATAACCACGAGTGTCTCTGCAGTAAATCCGACAAGACCCATAGTGGTGTTCTTCTTGACCATCCATGTTACAGAAGGTAGTGTGTAATTACAACAAATCATCATTCATATGATTCATGTCAAAAATCAGGGATTCGCCGGGATATGATATGCATGATATCCAATTCACATGATTTATTTATCATTAATAATATTTCAAGAGACTCAAAGATTTATAGACAATTTGCAAATACTAAAGTACTAACACATTTTGAAATACTAAAAATCTTATTATAATAACTTCAAAATGGATTACAACATTTAGTACAAGTTTCAAAAATCCTAAGTACAAGAGAAGATAGAATCTAAAATCCTAAGAAGGCAAAGTTGATAAAGATATCTCCACACACTGTCGCTTTCCCGTGAGTCTTACAATATGAGCCTTCAACTACTTGTTCTCTTCTACATACCTGTCGACAACCCCTTTCCAGTTACCAGAGTCAGGAAGTGAGTAGCTAATCCCTTATTTAACTCTAGAGGAAAATACATCCTCTTACCTCTCTATTATCTCTACAACACGACTCTCAAGAATCTCGATCAGGTCATCCTTCTCTTTCAGGTCTACTTGGTAGGACATCTCTAAAGTCTGACACTTATTCTTTTAAGCCTCATTCTCCTGTTGCATCCCAACTAGGGCAAGTTGAAGCTCTTCCACATCATCAAAAGGGGAGGAGTGGTCTTCACAAACATATCAGGAATGTGTTCTTCACGGGAATATGGAATCTTCAACTGAATTGACCTTGCTTGTACCCACTGGAGATAACGCTCTAAAAAACAGCTCCTCTAGGCCCCAAGTCTTTTCTACTCTTCTTGTGAATATGGCTCCAAGCCCTTGAAATTTCCTCCTTAGCTTCCTTATGGTCCTCTCCTTCTTTGAGAAAGAAACCACTCAGATGAATACTATTCGGCTTGTCTCTCATCGGATATCCAAGCTGACATCATGCAAGAACGAGATTGTAGTTAATTCCTCCCTTTGTACCGAGAAGAGGTACATTGGGGAAATTACCACAACTATTGACAATCTCCACATCATAGTATGCCCGGTGATACCAAACAATGTTAGAATGAGTGAGGTCCATAATCTTCAGAGCCCAACGAGGTTCTTTCTTGATATCCCAGAAAGCATCAGACCGAGGTAAGTGAGAAATAAACCACTGATATAACAAAGACAACAAACGATCATCCCTCCATGATAAGAATCCCGAAGGTGAATGGAGTAATAAGCATCTCCTAATAATGTAGGAAATGGAATTCCAATCTAAAATATTTTGATGGCGTTGATATCCACAAATTCATTGACATTCAAAAATAAGAACAACACATAGGAAAGTAGAGAAAAAATGGCCTCAAAAGCAACTGTACTCTTCATCCTAGCAAGGTAGTGAGATTTCTCCAATAAAAACTGAGCGGGTAATCCTATGACTCCTCCTTTTGTAGTAATGTGGGCCTCAATCTCATACTTCCCCAAATGAATCATAACAGCAATCTCCTGAGTCTTGGGCTCTCCCTCTAAACCGGTGAAAGGAACACGATTGGTAATAGGTAAACCCAGTAGATAATAATACTCCTCCAATGTAAGCATCAAATGATAATTAGGGAAAGTAAAACATCGATACATCAAATCATAGAACTAGACCAAATTTGAGAGAATACCCTCCTTCATCCTGAGCTTCAAAAGAGACATGATGGATCCATATTTCTTTCAAAAATCTGTAGAACTATCGATCTCTGGAATCAGACTCATCAATTCATCTATCTTAGGATCCTTGAAATTGTACTTCTGAGTCTTTCTTTTTCCAGAATCCATGGTCAAAAGTACCTAAGTCATTCTCAAAAGTCAACTATAAGACCCTTGAACCAAATGTTTTTAAAGGATGCTCATGGGTGAGATGAAGGCAATTGTGCCATGACCTACAATATAATATTCCAAAGGACAAAATGCCCACATTTTGAGGTTAGTTAAAATCATACATATACAAAGTACACAATTAAAGGCTCTTCAAGTTGTTTGGTGATTCCATAGGAAACCCCTAAGACATGATGCAGTAGAAGATAAACCCCAAACCCTAGTTTGTGATCTGATTGCATTGTGATGGTATGAGATGATAGAGGAATCTTAGGGGCAAAAATTAGGGTACAACAACGATGATTTGCAAATTATTCAAACTTAGCATACAAGTGGGAAGGTAATTTTGTCATAGGAGCGAAAATCTTACTAAGGAATCCGGGATAGAGTCCTCATATCATGCAAACCTGAAATTAAAATGACCCAAGACTTGGCTGGAGAAAAATGGGATAACAAAACCAAAACCGCACCATATATCAATTGGTATCGTCTTCAATTATCTGAGAAAAAAAATGCGAAGAACATTCTCAAACCAATAAAAAAGCCCTGGGAGAAATTTCTTGGGGAAAACAAGCTTTCAAAACTTTTGGGTTTGTCCATCCCTAAAGTCTCTATTTTTGTTCTCTTTGTGTCACAAAATCTAAAGTAATAAGTAATCTGTAAATTCTTTTAAAAAATAATTTATTTATTGAATCTGTTTGCTTTGATCATTATTATCAATAATAAATAAAGTCTTTGTAAGCTGAATAAAGTAAGAATTGCAAAGAATTGGATAAAAGCTCAAACTTTATTAATAGGATGGCAGTCTGCGAATAACAAGACTCCATAGATGATTACAAAGTTTGGAAAATTGTAATATACATTGGAAAAGATATATTAAGATACAAAGACCACTATTTTCCCTAATAACTTTGAATTCCTGAGTAGAGACTTCAGCTGAAGTGTGGTGAGGATCCAAGAAGATTATTGCTTTAACGATCAAGTCTTGTCTAATGAAGTTACTTGCCAAGAAATTCCTAACTTTTTCCTAGGGTGCCCTTGCAGGTTTTCAACCTACCGGGAAAATTTTATTCTATTTATATCTCTAATTTTTGCCTAGACCGCCCTTTCGAGTTTTCAGCCTACCGAGACGCTCCTTTTTGCCTAAGTTGCCCTTTCGGGTTTTTGTTATAGCGAGCTGTTCTTTTTTATTTCTAGGAGAAGTATTTCTTGACTGCATTATCATTCATGGGATGTGGGAACTCCTCGCCATCCATTGTTTCAAGAATCAAAGCACCACCAGAGAAGGATTTTTTGACAACAAATGGGCTTTCAAAATTGGGAGTCCACTTTCCCCTAGAATCGACATTAAAAGACATGATCTTTCTAAGCACGAGGTAGCCTTCTCTAAATTCACGAGGTTTGAACTTCTTATCGAAAGCTTTCTTCATTCTCTTATGGTACAACTGACTATGGCACAAAGCCGTTATTCTTTTTTCTTCAATCAAATTCAACTAGTCAAACCTGTTCCAGACCCATTCAGCCTATGTAAACTTCGTTTCCGTTATTACGCGTAAAGAAGGAATCTCAACTTCGATGGGAAGCATTGCTTCCATGCCATACACAAGAGAGAAAGGAGTTACCCCTGTTGAAGTGCGGACAGATGTTCGATACCCATGTAAAGAAAAGGGGAGCATCTCATGCCAATCTTTTTAAGTGACCACCATCTTATGAATGATCTTCTTGATGTTTTTATTAGCATCTTCAACGGCCCCATCCATATTTGGCCTATAGGGAGATGAATTATGATGAACAATCTTGAATTCCTCGCAAAGTTCTACCATAATCTCATTAGTCAGATTTGAGTTGTTGTCGGTGATAATCCTGCTTGGCACACCATACCGACATATGAGGTTATTCTTGATGAAACTCACTACCACCTTCTTAGTGACATTAGCATACGAAGCTTCTTCCACCCATTTGTTGAAGTAGGAAATTTCCACTAGTATGAAACAATGTCCATTTGATACCTGTGGTTCAATCATTCCAATCATGTCAATACCCCACATAGTGAAATACCATGGGGAAGAAATAACATTAAGAAGCGTTGGAGGCAAATGGATTTTGTCAGCATAAATCTGGCATTTATGGCACTTCTTTGCAAATTTATAACAATTGGATTCCATCGTCAACCAATAATAGCCTTCCCTAAGCATCTTTTTCGCCATTGAATGTCCATTGCCATGGGTACCAAAGGAACCTTCATGGACTCCATGCATCAACATGTCTGCTTCGTGTCTATCCACGTATCTGAGCAAGACCATGTCATAATTTCTTTTATACAACACATTTTCGTTGAGTAAAATGCTGCCTTTCATCCTTCTCAATGTTTTTCTATCTTTATTATATGCACCAACCGGGTATTCCTGAGTTTGGAGAAAATGCTTGATATCAAAATACCAAGGCTTTCCTTCTGCCACTCCCTCAGTTGTGAACACATGAGCCGGTCTATTCAAACGTCGCACCATGATATGAGGCACATCATTTCAAGTATTCACTTGGTACATAAAATCCAGAGTTACCAAAGCATCCACCATCTGATTTTCATCTCTCGGAAATGATGGAATTCAACTTTGTTGATGAAGGGTAGCAATCTTCTTGCATAATCTTTGTAAGGGATCAAGCCAGGGTGACAATAATCCCATTCTCCTTTAATTTGGTTAACTACCAAAGCTGAATCACCATATACATCTAGAACTTTGATTCTAAGAACAATGGATTCTTCGAGACCCGTGATACAAGCCTCATACTCCGCTATATTATTAGTACAATCAAACGTCAACCTTGCGGTAAAATAAATGTGTGATCCGCGAGGAATGATAATCACAACACAAATTCCTTTTCCGTAAGCATTTACAGCTCTATCAAATACCATGCCCCAAT
Organism: Vicia faba; assembly: GCA_948472305.1. Taxonomy (NCBI): domain Eukaryota; kingdom Viridiplantae; phylum Streptophyta; class Magnoliopsida; order Fabales; family Fabaceae; genus Vicia; species Vicia faba. Next base: position 265,121,485 of record OX451740.1, read on the forward strand.
GAGATTCAGGATCTGGACCTTCCGCAGGCAAAGGTTCATTGCAGTCTTTCGCTTTCAAGTATATTACATCCTCATCAGGGAAATCAAACTTGACATATTGACAATCATCTACCGATTAGTGAGTAAGATAGTCCGCCAGAACACTGCCTTTTATGGCCTTTTGAGTGCAGTACTCAATATCGTATTCAGACAATAACACCTGCCAATGAGAAATTCTCCCTAAAAGAACGAGCTTTTAAAAAATATACTTAATTGGATTCATTTTGGAAATCAACCAAGTCATATGGTTTAGCATATATTTCCGCAACCACTTCGCCGCCTAGGCCAAAGCACAACACGTATTTTCTAGCATAGAATAGCGTGAATCATAATCAGTAAATTTCTTACTAAGATAGAAGGTGGCATATTCTTTCTTTCCAGCAAATATTGTTGTCCCAAAATACAGCCCATAGAACTATCTAACACTGTCAGATACATGATCAATGGTCTTCCTTCGATGAGAGGGAGCAAGATAGGTGGTTCAAGCATATATTCTTTGATACTTTCAAATTCCCTTTGGTAATCATCTTTCCACACACGACCCTGATATTTCTTTAACAACTTAAAGATCGGTTCACACGTTGCAGTCATGTGGGAAATGAATTTGGAAATGTAATTCAACCTCCCTAGGAAGCCTCTAACTTGCTTTTCAGTCCTTGGCACATGCATTTCTTGAATTTCTTTGACTTTATCAGGGCCAATTTCAATTCCTTTCTGGATGACAATAAATCCTAATAATTTCCCTGATTGGACACCGAAGGTGCATTTGTTTGGATTCAAGCGGAGACGATATTTCCTCAAATGCTGAGACAATTTCAACAAATCTTCTACACGCCCTGCTTCAGTTTATGATTGAAGATGTGAAAAACACAAGAAGGGGGGTTGAATTATAAAACTTGAAATCAAATGCAGACAACACGTTATTTTTATCCTGGTTCGTTTGATCTCAAACTACTCCAGTTCACCCGTCAAGGTGATTTCGCCTCTCTCCAACGAGGTCTTAATCCACTATATTCAACTGAATACACAACTTCTTTAACAACTGTTAAAGCCTTCTTGAGTCTAACCACATACCGGTTTATCTCAAGGAAGTTTTCTTACATATAAATGAACAAATGTGTGTTTGATGTTTTCTTACAAAACTATATATCACAACTGTGATAATACACAATATTAAGCTTAAGATGAAACTAGATTGCTAGAGCTATAGAGTAAGCGTGGTTGAAAGTTTTAGCAAAAATGAGAGCGTGCGTGAGGATGATTAGCTTAGGCGTGTATATGCGTGTAGAGTATTAGCCATTTCTTTTCTCACTGACTTGTTTAAGTAGCCTAGGAATAGATACGTTGCTATCCATAAATCCATTTCAATGCTCATAATGTTCTTTCCTTTTTGAGAAGATCTTTGTCTTGGAATAAAGCCGTTGGTAATTAATTTGTCTTGAATGCATAGTAACGTTGACACTTCAGAGTGTTCTGCTAATGATAATCAGAGTGTTCTTGGCTTTAGCTTATTCTGACGCTTCTGAGTGCTGATGAAATGGTTAGGATCTTGATCAGAGTCAGAGTATGTTATGTGCAGATTCTGTTCATCAGGCTTCAGCGTATATCACATGTTATTTGAACTTCTGATGCTGACATATCTTCTGATGCTGATGTTGATACTGATATTTTGATGTTGATTCCATCAGAGTTTCTGTAAATATACAACATAATTTTAAGTAGCATATATGTCTTATAAATCTTACAATTTATTTAATCTTGTATTTTGTTATCATCAAAACTCTAACTGAGGGTTGTAGAATCAAACTATGTTCTAACAATCTCCCCCTTTTTGATGATGACATAAACTAGATTTTTTCAATTAAAATAAAATGATGAAAGGTATCAGAGTTTAAGGATGGAGAGGAAACGGTATCAGAGATAATCAAATAACGAATAAAAGGTATCAGAGATAAGAAGATAAGGAATAAAAAGTATCAGAGTAATGAAGAGAAAAACTCCCCCTGAGTTGATTACTTCCCTTTAATTCCATGAGACCTTGAGCATCAGAACTTTACTTTATCATAATTCATCAGATTCATCATATTCTTGTACCTGTAAGCTTTTCAGAAAAAAAGATTCAAATAGATCAGAATGTTAGAATGTTTGAGACTTATGTCTCAGTAATCCGTTATTGAAAAATATCATTCTTTCTCTCCCTTTTTGTCAGTTATCAAAAAGCACAAATAATCAGAGTTAAAATGATCAGAGCAAAAAGAACGTTTTTATAAGAAACAGAAGCAATGATTAATTTCAGAACACGTAAAATATTACAGACAAACATGTAAAGAAAACACAAGAAAATTCTAAGAAGAAGGTGGAAGACGTGTGAACAGAGCTTCCAACATGCTCTTGATTTGATTGCTTGTTTCTTGTTGCTTAGATACCATGTTTGCTATAGAATCAATCTTGATATCCTGCGTACCCATCCTTTCATGTCCCTTATCTTGCTGGAGGGAAGCCCCAGCGTGAAAATTTCCCTTGCAATTAGGGCAACATCTTGACACCTTTCTGCCATAACAATGCAGCGAATACCACCTCCATTGTACCCTATCAGTCTTGCAATCAGGTCTTCAGTAATCACAATCTTCTTCCCCATGATGTAGGATGTAACTTGGTGATTTGAAGAAGAAGCGTGAATCTAAAATTCCTTTACCAGAATAGGAAATGTTGGACCCATCAGCCTGTCAAAGTACTTTTCCCAACCTTGAGCTTTAATCTCTTCAGATAAATCAAAACCATTCTCCTTGAGACTGTTGAAATCCACTATTATTTCAGACAGAACTTCAAGGTTCTTGATTAGAGTGAGAAGCGTTCTGAGAGGTACTTCATATTGTTCAGAAGAAGCAGTTTTCTGGGAACCTGAAGAAGGATTGCTGGAAGAAGCCATGTTCACACGAGGTTTTTGAAAAAGATTGAAAGGTTTTCTTGAGAAAGTAAGAACACAGAAAACAAATATTGAGAGAAAACGAAAGTAAGTGTAAAAGTGTGAATGGTGTGAAGTGTTTAAATAGATTTCTAAAAAGTTTTTGAAAACATAAACGTTTAAGACAGAGAAATAAATAATGATTATTAGCATTTAATGATAGATGATTTTAGGGGATTCAAAAAGATACTTGAACGGTTACCCATGAGATGTGTCTCAATGCATCCAATCAGCGCTTTGCCTTTTCAGAAACGTGAACACGTGTTCAGCCTCAGAAAACAGCTGATGACTGGATGACACTTGTTTGCTTGGGTGAACAGCACTTCTATCCTTGAACTGAAGCGCTCAGATCTTCATGGATAGATTCTGATACAATCTGCATTTCTAAAATTCTGAAAGAGGATTGATCAGAAGTTCACAGAGAAATAAACACAATTCTGAAGGTTAATATATAAAATTAAAATAGTTTTATTCTGGACAGAGCTTCATGCTGAGATGTTTCAGAATGAAGTTGAATCTATCTTCAGAAAGTGGGTTTGTGAAAATATCAGTCCATTGATGGTCTGTGTCAATAAATTTTAAATTTAAAATCCCTTTCTGAATATAGTCCCTAATAAAATGATGTTTTATTTCTATATGCTTAGCTCTAGAATGCAAAATTGGATTTTTACTTAAGCAAATAGCAGAAGTGTTGTCACAGAGGATAGGAATGTTACTCTCAAATATCTGGAAGTCCTCAAGTTGACTTTTCATCCAGAGCATTTGTGTGCTGCATCCAGCTGCTGCTATGTATTCAGCTTCTACTGTTGATAGAGCAATTGTGGATTGTCTTTTGCTGGACCATGAGATCAGATTTTCTCCCAGAAACTGACAGCTTCCATAAGTGCTTTTACGCTCTACTCTGTCTCCAGCAAAGTCAGCATCACAGTATCCTACTAAGCTGTAATCACTTGATTTTCTATAAAACAGACCCAGATTAGTAGTACCTTTCAGATACTTGAAAATTCGCTTAACAGCTGTTAAGTGAGATTCTCTAGGATCTAATTGGAATCTTGCACAAATGCATAAACTGAATAAAATATCAGGCCTTGAAGTTGTCAGATAAAGAAGAGAACCAATCATATCTCTGTAGACCTTCTGTTCTACCTTTTTGCTTACCTCTTCTTTTTCCAGAATGCACGTGGGATGCATTGGAATCTTTGATGGCTTACATTCTGAGAGATCAAATTTCTTCAGAAGTTCTCTGACATATTTTCTCTGATGAATGTAAGTTCCTTCTGGGGTTTGATTGATCTGAATGCCCAGGAAGAATTTCAGTTCCCCCATTAGGCTCATCTCAAATTCTGCCTGCATACACTTAGCAAACTTTCTTCCCAGAGAGGGTTTAGTAGATCCAAAAATGATATCATCAACATAAATCTGACATACCAAGATGTCATTCTTAACTGTCTTACATAATAAGGTTGTGTCCACTTTCCCTCTGGTGAATTCCTTTTCTAACAGGAAGTTACTCAGTCTTTCATACCAAGCTCTGGGAGCTTGTTTCAGACCATATAGTGACTTCTTTAGTTTGAAAACATATTCTGGATTTTTTGAACTTTCGAAACCAGGGGGTTGGTGCACATATACCTATTCTTCTATATAGCCATTTAAGAATGCACTTTTAACATCCATCTGATACAGAGTGATGCCTTTATTTACAGCAAATGAAATTAAAAGTCTGATAGATTCTAACCTGGCGACTGGAGCAAAGGTTTCTGTATAGTCTATCCCCTCTTGCCGACTATAACCTTGAGCTACCAATCGTGCCTTGTTTCTGATGACTTCACCTTGTTCATTCAGTTTGTTTCTGAACACCCATTTTGTTCCAATGACGTTGAATCCTTTTGGTTTAGGAACTAGATCCCATACGTCATTCCTTGTGAATTGATTCAGATCTTCTTGCATTGCTAGAATCCAGTCATTGTCCAGAAGTGCTTCATCAACTGAAGATGGTTCAATCAGAGAGACAAGTCCCATGAGGGATTCTTCAGAGTTTCTGAAGCTAGATCTTTTTCTGATTGGATCTTCCTTTCTTCCTAAGATTGTTTCTTCTGGGTGATCCATGCTGCTTCTGGATGGTCTTTTCTGAAGTTGATCAATATAAGGTGTTGGATTGCTTGCAGTGCCTCTTTATAATGTTGAGGGAGTGTCTTTGTTGAGAGCTTCTGATGACTTGTATTCAGTACTTGTGAATTCAACTTCCATACCTGCAAGTAATTCATTCTGCTTTGACTTTTGAGAGTCAAGCTTATCATCAAAACGAACACTGATTGATTCTTCAACAATCTGTGTTTCTGTATTGTATACTCTGTACCCTCTTGAGCGTTCAGAGTATCCTAACATAATACACTTTTGTGCTTTAGAGTCAAACTTGTTCAAATAACTTTTAGTATTCAAAATAAAACAAGTACATCCAAATGGATGAAAATATGAAATGTTGGGCTTTCTGTTCTTCCATAATTCATATGGAGTCTTTTCCAGAATAGGTCTTATAGAGATTCTATTCTGAATGTAGCACGCTGTGTTTATTGCCTCTGCCCAGAAGATCTTAGCAACGTTAGTCTCGTTGATCATGGTTCTGGCCATTTCTTACAATGTTCTGTTCTTTCGTTCTACAACTCCATTTTGCTGGGGAGTTCTAGGACAAGAGAAATCATGCAGAATGCCTTTGTCATTAAAAAATGATTTAAAATCTTTGTTTTCAAACTCTCCACCATGATCACTTCTGACTTTGACGATTCTAAGATCCTTTTCATTCTGAACTTGGTTGCAGAAGGTGACAAACACAAAGTGTGACTCGTCCTTGTGTCTTAAGAACTTTACCCATGTCCATCTGCTATAGTCATCTACGATTACTAACCCATACTTCTTGCCACTGACTGAAGCAGTTTTAACTGGTCCAAATAAGTCGATGTGCAGAAGTTCTAATGGCTTAGAGGTGGAAACAACGTTTTTAGATTTGAAAATGGTTTTGCAAACTTTCCTTTCTGACATGCTTCACACAAAGCATCTGAATTGAACTTCAGGTTAGGAAGTCCTTTGACCAGATTGAGTTTGTTAATCTGAGATATTCTTCTCATACTAACATGACCCAATCTTCTATGCCAGATCCATTGCTCGTTGTTAACAGACAGAAGACACTTTACATTCTGACTTTTCAGTTCAGAAAGTTTTATTTTATAAATGTTGTTTCTCCTCTTTCTATTAAATAGGATAGTCCCATCTTTCTGACTAACAGCTCTGCATGAATTTTGATTAAAGATTATATAATAACCGTTATCACTTAATTGACTTATGGATAACAGATTATGCATTAATCCATCTACTAATAAAACATTACTTATAGAGGTAAGATTTCCATTACCTACTGTTCCAGAGCCAATGGTCTTTCCCCTCTGATTGCCTCCAAAGCCTACGTGGCCTCCAGGCTTAAGTTCCAGGCTTTGGAACATATGCTTTCTTCCTGTCATGTGTCGTGAGCAGCCAGAGTCCAGGTACCATGATTGGTGTTTCTGTTTTGCTGCTAAAGATATCTGCAACATGTATTATTTTATCCTTAGGTACCCATATTTTCTTGGGTCCTGATTTGTTAGTTTTACCAAAACTCTGGTTGAATTTTGGTTTGACAGAATAATTACTACTAGTATATTTGATGTCGTGTGTGTGCCCATATACAAAGTGTGAGTCAAGTGGAGTTCATTTTATAACTAAATCCATGGCATTCTTTGGTGTAGGTACCTTACCTTGGTATCCTATTCCTTTTCTGCCATTTCTGCTAACTCCATAGATCATTGAAGCCATTTTGCTTCTATCTATGTTTTTAGCTAGAAACTTCTGAAAGCTGTGATCATACTCCTTGATGATCTCATCAGCACTGCTGGGAGTTTCAGGAATTGTTTCATTCTGAGAGTTTTGCAATAGATTTTCTAATTTTGAAACTTTATCTTTCAACTCCGGATTCTCCAATTTGAGACTCTCAGTTTTATCAGAGTCAGAAGCAAGATTCCTTTTCAGGTTTCTGAATTTGACTCTGATCTGCTGATATCTTTCCAGAATTTCATTAAGGCTTTCAGCTAGTTCAGCCTTAGTAAAGTTAATAGCAAAGTCAGGGAATACCTCTTCTGTGTCTGATTCAAAGTCTGATTCAGAAGCTTCACTGTCTTCTGTTATATTTGCCATGAGAGCTATGTTTGCTCTCTCATCATCTGATTCTGAGTCAGCTTCAGATGTGTTAGAGTCATCCCATGTAGCCATGAGACTTTTCTTCTTTTCCTTGCCAAACTTCTTTTTGGGATTTTCCCTCTGAAGCTTTGGGCAATCACTCTTGTAGTGTACTTGCTCGTTACATTCATAGCAGATGATGTCTTTGTTGTTTGGCTTTCTGCTTCCTGAAGAGCCTTCAGATCTTCTGTGTCCAGAGGAGGATTCTGACCTTCTGTATCTGGAGGAAGATTCATTCTGATTTTCTGATCTTCTGGGATTCATGAACTTTCTTTGCCCCTGCTTCCATAGTTGGTTCACCCTTCTGGAGAGGAGAGATAGTTCATCTTCTTTTGATGAGGACCCATCAGAGGTTTCTTCAACAGCCTGCAAAACTTTGGAGTCAGATTTTCTATTAGATTTTAAAGCTAATGACTTACCTTTCTTTTGAGGTTCATCTGCTTCTAGCTCTATCTCGTGACTTCTGAGGGAGCTGACAAGTTCCTCTAGAGAGATTTTGTTGAGATCCTTAGCTAGCTTCAGCGCTGTGACCATTGGCCTCCACTATTTTGGCAAGCTTCTGATGATCTTCTTAACATGATCAACAATAGAATACCCTTTGTCCAGAACTTTGAGACCAGCCACCAGAATTTGAAATCTTGAGAACATCATTTCAATTGATTCACTTTCTTCCATCTTGAATGCCTCGTACTTCTGAATGAGCGTAAGAGCTTTGGTTTCTTTGACTTGAATGTTTCCTTCATGCGTCATTCTCAAAGAGTCAAACATATTCTTTACAGTGTCTCTGTTTGATATCTTTTCATATTCAGAGTAAGAGATGGCGCTGAGAAGGATTGTTCTGGCCTTGTGATGATTTCTGAAATCACGCTTTTGTTGATCAGACATTGCTTTCCTGTCAATCTTCTAACCACTTCCATTCACTGGGTGCGTGTATCCATCAGTCACCATATCCCATAAATCAACATCATGGGCCAGAAAGAAGCTTTCAATTCCGTCTTTCCAATAATCAAAGTTCTCTCCATCAAAGACTGAAGGTTTGCCACTGAATTTGTCTCTTTCTTCATTGTTGTCATTGCTGATGTTTTGATGTGGTCCTGCCATTGTGTTTTTCTAACGCTGGATCTTGTACTGACACGGTTAAGTGTTATAAGCTCAGAACCAGGCGCTCTGATGCCAATTGAAGATGTGAAAAACACAAGAAGGGGGGTTGAATTGTAAAACTTGAAATCAAATGCAGACAACACGTTATTTTTATCCTGGTTTGTTTGATTTCAAACTACTTCAGTCCACCCGTCAAGGTGATTTCGCATCTATCCAACGAGGTCTTAATCCACTATATTCAACTGAATACACAACTGCTTTAACAACTGTTAAAGCCTTCTTGAGTCTAACCACAGACCGGTTTATCTCAAGGAAGTTTTCTTACAGATAAATGAACAAATGTGTGTTTGATGTTTTCTTACAAAACTATATATCACAACTGTGATAATACACAATATTAAGCTTAAGATGAACTAGATTTTTAGAGCTATAGAGTAAGCGTGGTTGAAAGCTTTAGAAAAAATGAGAGCGTGCGTGAGGATGATTAGCTTAGGCGTGTATATGCGTGTAGAGTATTAGCCATTTCTTTTCTCACTGACTTGTTTAAGTAGCCTAGGAATAGATACGTTGCTGTCCATAAATCCATTTCAATGCTCATAACGTTCTTTCCTTTTTGAGAAGATCTTTGTCTTGGAATAAAGTCGTTGGTAATTAATCTGTCTTGAATGCATAGTAACGTTGACACTTCAGAGTGTTCTGCTAATGATAATCAGAGTGTTCTTGGCTTTAGCTTATTCTGACGCTTCTGAGTGCTGATGACATGGTTAGGATCTTGATCAGAGTTAGAGTATGTTATGTGCATATTCTGTTCATCAGGCTTCAGCGTATAGCACATGTTATTTGATCTTCTGATGCTGACATATCTTCTGATGCTGATGTTGATACTGATATTCTGATGCTGATTCCATCAGAGTTTCTGTAAATACACAACATAATTTTAAGTAGCATATATGTCTTATAAATCTTACAATTTATTTAATCTTGAATTTTGTTATCATCAAAACTCTAACTGAGGGTTGTAGAATCAAACTATGTTCTAACAGTGATTTGGCAATCATATCATAAACACAAAACTCAATTTCCTTATGCATCAGATCATGGAATATGGTTGTCATAGCCCTCTGGTACGTTGCACCAGCGTTCTTCATCCCGAAGGGCATCACTCTGTAGTTGAATGTTCCCCAGGGTGTGATAAACGTTGTTTTTCCCATGTCCTCACGAGCCATTCTTATTTTATTATATCCGAAAAATCCGTCCATGAACGAGAATACTTTAAATTTTGCAGTGCTGTCAACCAACATATCAGTACACGGCAATAGAAAATCATCTTTTGTACTAGCTTTATTTAGATCTCTGTAATCTACGCACATGCCGAATTTTCTGTCTTTCTTTGGTACAGGGACAATATTGGCAATCCACTAAGGATACACTGATGTCACAAGAAAACCGACATTAATCTGTTTTAACACCTCTTCTTTAATTTTTATTTCCATATCAGGGTGAGTTCTTCTTAACTTCTTCTTGACTGGCGGGCACTCCGGCTTCAAAGGCAAATGATGTTCCATAATATCAGTATCTAGACCAGGCATATCTTGGTAAGACCAAGAAAATATGTCCACATACTCTTTCAACAGTTCAATCAACTTGTTCTTCACATCAAGATGCAACAACGCTCCAATTTTGACTTCCTTTGCCTCTTCCTCTGAACCCAAATTGATAGCCTCCAATAGCTCTTTATACAGCTGAATGACACTTTCCTCACGCTCGAGAAACCGTGAAACCTCTTCTAGAATCTCGTCATATTGTTCCTCTTCGGCCCCATACATAGGATATTAAAAGTTGGTAGAGGGTGCAGGGTCATTGTATTCAACAGGTTTATTAATTAATATGCACATGTGATTTATGATTGCTTTTAGAAACTGACACATATATCAAGTGATTATGCAGATTTATTTACAATTATTATTTATTCAAAATGGGTTTTTTATGATTACCATTTTTCCAAGAGAAAAGCAGAAAATAAAGACACAATTTGAGAATCTAAGACAATTTTTATTTATGATTTTAATGATCAAAGAAAACAAATAAGCCCATACAATATTAACTTTCATCTTCGGCAGAATGAAAGTTTTTTTGCAAAGATTAAGAAAAACAAATTACTTTGAGACATGGATGCAAGATGGAATATCATAAGTGACCCAGTTCTGGACTCTGACTCCAGGCGTCACATAATTCGGAATCTCCTGTTTTTCTTTATCCTCCATGATAGTATTAACTCCAAAAACACTTGGATAGAGGTAGCGTCCGCTGCGGAAAATATCCTGATAGCTTCTCATAGTAGACTTTGAATTTAAGCTCTCAGCTTTGCTATTCTTTGCAGAGAATCCCAAACCAGCCCTATTCTTGTTCACCGGAGGATCAACAATGCTTGCTTTCCATTTATAATAACCACTTTGCCTTCGCGCACAAACTTTGGCTTTTGGTGTAGAGTCGAAGTGACAACCCCTACTTCGTGTATCTATGGCCTTCCCAGAAGACAACTGTATGTGGGCACAATATCCATGAGTTGGAAAGTGATCTGGAAAAGGTGTGGGCCTATGTGAATATCCAGATCCACTTCCGTGATAACTGACTTCTTTGATCTATCGAAAGCTTTTACAATAATACCATTTGGGCGCATGAGAGCCCCTTGATATTTCAACTTCATCAACATACTCCTTGATATAACATTTAGGGTGGACCCATTATCAATCAGTACATTTGACAATGAATCAATTTTACAGTTCATGGATATGTGGAGAGCTAGATTGTGATTCCTCCATTCGTCAGGAAATTCATCATCACAAAAGCTTAGGTTATTACAAGATGTAATATTACCTACCACACTATTGAATTGATCTAAAGGCATATCATACTCCATGAAGGCTTGATCTAACACCCATATTAAATATTCTCTATGGGCAGAAGAATTCATCAACAATGCTAAGATATATATCTTTGAAGGAGTCTGCAATAGATGATTTACAATTATGTAATCACTCATTTTGATAATCTTCAAAATATCATCCACATCTTTCTCCAGGGTGGCACCAGTGGACTCCCCTACAACTTTCTTATTCTTAACACTTTCCACAACTTTCTTACCAGCATTATAATTTCCGCGAACAACCAGTGCAAATACACGACCACTGCGGGTCACCCTGCTAGTTTCAGTAATATTCTCAATACTAGACAAAGGATTGATGGGAACTTCAACACCATCCTCTAAAATAGTAGCATTATACTTGTACGGTACAACTTTGTCTTACTTGTAAGGAACGGGCCCTGGCAAGCAAATCACCACAGGGGAAACCACTGGCTTGCTACAATATTCAATTTCAATAGGAACATAATCATTGAAACAAGGCATAATTATGTTCACTCCTTCTTCATAAAAATGGGACATTAAAGAACCATTGTTGGAGAACATATCCTCATCCGAGGAAAAGGATTCATCCGCATAAACATATCCATCATCTGATTCACCTTCAACCAAGCAAACTTCAATCTTATTAACCTCATGGTAATCATATCTTTGACTTGAAACCATGATAGTTCCATTATCTAATTACAACTGAATGCCTTTTCTTACAATGGAACATCTTCGGGAATCCCTGCAGCAAACCCGGTAAGATCCATAGTGGTGTTCTACCTGACCAGTCATATGGAAGAAAGTAGATTGCAATTGTACGAGATCATCATTCATATGGTCCATATCAAAGATCCGAAAATCTCCAGGACATCCAAAGACCATGTTCACTTCCTCCTCATATTCTGCCCTAGGCCTGATTATATGGATGAGGCCCTTATCCACAATCTCTTGCAAATCAGCCTTTATCTTATCGCAACCTTGTATATCAGTGCTACAAATACCACAACCAGCGTGGTCATGAGTATAGTAACTAAACTCACAAAAGTCTGCATGCATCTTTACCAAGTCTCCTCTAACCAAGTTAATATCATAAATGCGGAACTCCCCTGGATAACCAGCAACCATGTTAACATCCTTCGTTCCTCCATCCTTCAGTAGAGGATTGTCTTTGACATTGGGACTGACATCTTTGAAGGACAAAAGGCAATATCTAACCATTTTCTGTACTTCGAACTTCCGAGGATAACAATTTTCCATATTATGCCCTAGTGCACCCTGATGGAAAGCACGTGTCTGATCTGCCTTGTAGTACCAAGGCAAAGGGGATGGTATAGCAGGAGGTGGCCTAGTCTGGACGAACTTTTCTGGATCAATGCTGGGAGTAACTTTGCATAACTCATAGGGATAGAGTCAAAAGGCTCTCTACTCTGATTCTTTCCTTGACTTCCTTGAGGGGCTGGTCTTTGATAAGCGATTGTAGTCGGAGTAGCATTTACAACCAGAGTTACCGAGGCAACCTGTTAATGACGCTGATGATTTCTTCTAGTAGGATTAACCCTTCTCTCTTGAATAACAACATTTATCTCTCCTTCTTTATTTTTACCAAACCCATACGATGGTTTCTTCATACTTCCAGAATTTTCACCTTTTGTCAAACGACCTTCTCTTACAGCTTCTTCCAAACGGACGCCTATTCCCACCATTTCGGTAAAATCACTAGGTGCACTTTCCACCATTATTTCATAATATAATGCACCTAGTTTCTTTAGAAAAATCTTTGCCATCTCTTTCTCTTCCATTGGAGGAATCACCAGGGTGGCTACTTCACGCCATCTTTCTGCATATTCTTTAAATGACTCCTTGTCCTTCTGGATCATGGCCCTGAGTTGATCACAGTCAGGTTCCATGTCTACATTGTATTTGTATTGTCTGATAAAGGCTTAACCCAAGTCGTTGAAAGAATGAATATTGGCACTGTCCAGGCTCATGTACCATTTCAACGCTGCACCGGTCAAACTGTCTTGAAAGAAATGAATTAAGAGACGCTGATCATCTGTATGAGTAGACATTCTCCTCACATACATCACTAACTGAGCACGATAGAAAGTGTTGCACTTTTACTTTTCTAACTACGACACTTTGAACTTTGCAGATATTTTCACATTTGGAACCAAACACATATCATTCAAATTCTTCCCAAAAAACTCTTTTCTCATGAGGGCCTTGAACTCTTTCTGCATCTTATCAAACTGATCCTGGAAATCGTCCATTCGATCATAGAAACCAAAGCTTTCACTTTTTGGAGGAATAGGGCGATACACTTTATCATTAGCAAACGGGGTCACATTCACCGAGGGAGGTGCAGCAAAGAGAATCTCATTTCTAGCAGCATGGGTGATATGCACCACAAGAGGTGCATGATGAACAATAGTCTGAGCAAGTGGAGCAACCTGAGCATCCTGATTATAAGCTTCTAGCAAAACTTATCTGGAATTCCCCAAGGATATCCCGGAGGCATACGATTCTAAACAACAGTAGCTGGAGTAGTAGAGATAGGAACAGTCGGGTCTTCAGTAGTAACCATTATCTGTTGAGGTTGGGCAATTGGTGGCTGATTCTGAGCAGCCACCAAAGATTCCATCATAGTAGTGAGATTGGCCATACTGTCATTCATAGCAGAAACTTCCTTGCGCAGCTCGCGATTCTCTTATTCTAGGTTGTCCATCTTCCTTCTGAAATAGCTCGAGTATTGTACTGATGCGACAACTTGTTGTTCGAAGTAAAGAAGCTTAGTAAGACACATGTATATGTACAAAAATGTAATAATTATGTATAATATGATGCATGATATGCAATTCACATGATTTATTTTATTATTAATATTTCAAGGGACTCAAAGATTTATAGACAATTTGGAAATATCAAAGTACTAACACATTTAAAATGCTGAAAAATCTCATTATAATAACTTCAAAATGGGTTACAAATTTATAGTACAAGTTTCAATAATCCCAAGTACAAGATGAAAATACAGTCTAAAACCTTAAAAATCAAAGTTGATGGAGATCAATATACACGCTGACGCTTCCCTGTGAGTCTGGCAATCTGAGCCTTCAACCAATGGTTTTCTTCCGCATACCTGGTGGAGACCTCCTTCTAATCATCATAGTCGGGTAGTAAGCAACTAAGGCCTAATTGAGGCTTAGAGGAAAATAAATCATCTTGCCTCTCCATCACCTCTACAGTATAACTCTCAAGAATCTCAATCAAGTCGTCTTTCTCCTTCAGGTGTGCTCGATAGGATACCTCTAAAGTCTGGCACTTATTCTTCCAAGCTTCCTTTTCTTGATGCATCCTGACTAAAGCAAGATGGAGCTCTTCCACATCATCCAATAGGGGAGGAGTGGTATTTACGAACATCTCAGGCATGGGTGCCTCTCGGGAATACGGCATCTTCATCTGGATGGCTCTTGCTTGTACCCACTACAGATAAGGCTCCAAAAAAATGGACCCTAGGTCCCAAGTCCTTCCTTCTCTTCCTGTGAAGGTGATGCCAAGCCTTCGCAATCTACTCCCTAGATTCCTTATGGTCTTCTCCCTCTTTTAGGAAGAAACCACTCAAATGAATACTATTTGGCTTATTCCTAATCAGATATCCAAGCTGTCATCGTGCAAGAATATGGTTGTAGTTAATTCCTCCCTTTGTACCAAGAAGAGGTACATTGGGGAAACTACCACAACTGTCAACAATCTCTACATCATGGTAAGCTTGATGATACCAAATAATATTTGAATGAGTAAGTGACATGATCTTTGGAGCCCAACGAGGCTCCTTCCTAACATCCCAGAAAGCATCAGATCGAGTTAAATGAGAAATAAACCACTGATACAACAAAGGCGTGCAACAAATAATTATCCCTCCATGATAAGAATTTCGAAGATGAATAGAGTAATAAGCATCACCAAACAATGTAGGGACTGGGTTCACAATCATAAAGATTCTGATGGCATTGATATCCATAAATTTTTCTATGTTGGGAAATAAGAACAACCAATAAGTAAGTAGAGCAAAGATGGCCTCAAAAGCAACCGTACTCTTCATCCTAGAAAATTAGCGAGCTTTCTACAATAAGAACTGAGTTGGTAATCCTCTAATCCCTCCTTTGGTAGTCACGTGGGCTTCAACCTAAGACTTTCCCAAATGGATCAAAGCAGTAATCTCATGGGATTTTGGCTCCCCTTTTAAACTAGTAAAAGGAACACGATCGGTAATAGGTAAACCAAGCAGATAAGAATACTCCTCTAATGTAGGTATCAACTGATAATTAGGGAAAGTAAAGCATCGATACATCAGATCATAGAACTGGACCAAAGTCGAGAGAATACCCTCATTCACCCTGAGCTTCAAAAGAGAAATTATGGATCCATACTTCCTCCGAAAATTTGTAGAACTCTCGATTTCAAGAATCAGACTCATCAACTCATGTATCTTGCAATCTTTGAAACTTTATTTCCCAGTCTTTCTTTTCCTGGAATCCATGGTAAAAAAGTACCTGAGATATTCACAAAGAGTCACCTTTTAAGTCCCTTGAAACAAAATGTCTTTAGGAGATGCTCATGGGTGCATGTATGCATGATGCAACAATCACACACAAGATCACAAACATAGGGTTCATAGGTTAAACGTCACAACCATGAGGTCGAAGTTACTACCCATAAGGTATGATCTAAAAGTTTATCACCTGCCGAACAAGGTTCTAAGAGGTTCCCAGAGTCTACATCCTTCCTTCGGATATTACCAACTTCCCGATTAACTCGGTAGTTAGTAATATTCTCAAAAAAAACTCGTCCTAGCATAGTATCGTGTGACTAATACTTCTAAATTACTCTATCATAGCTTCCTCACTACACCTAAAAGGCCAAGATGGGTTAGGGGTTCTACGGTCCTCAGTTTCAGCAGGCTTCCAGGTCGAAAGCAGCACCTTTTCTCGACTACTTGGTAAACGACACTACAGTCAAAGGGGCCTCCACTGAGTGGGGGATATCATGCCTTCTTTTTTTATTACTCCCTCGAAGTTAACATGACTATACCGCCCGTCCTATCTTATGTTTGCCCAAGTCCACGTATAGGACTTATGAGAAATCACCAAGCACCCTGAAAACCAGGAAAATCTTAAAAAACAGATATACAACACATAATATACAATAAACAATAGCACATATACATATATAAACAAAGATAGGCTTAACCCACTTAAGGATGGACCAGCAAGAGGTCAATCTTTCCCCAGTGAAGTCACCATTTTTTATGTAGCGGTAGAAATGTTGAGACTAATCCATTGATTGACTTTACTCGCACATATCAAAATAAAATTCACCATCGCACTTTATTATTTCAAAAAGAATTGGAAAAGAGCGAATAACCCAAAAAGAGGTGGGAAAGATCTAGGTAAGGGGGTTTGTTATGCAAAAGGAAGGTATTAGCACCCTAAACATCTACGGTACTCCACAAGAACCTATTTGAAAAATATGTGTATTTTTTGGCTATAAAATGTTGTATAGAAATAGATGGTGGAGATGAGAAAAGAAGTATTTTTTATGATTTTTACACCCGCCGCGTTTGTGAACCTTTAGTTCCTACGTACCACCTTTCGTGCAATAGGAGATCAAGGTACACGTAGTTCACTTTTAAAAACTTTAAAACACAAGTGTGTTAGAATATAGTTTGATTCTACAACCCTTGATTAAAGTTTTGATGATAACAAAATACAAAGAATAATATTATTTCTAAGGTATATACAAAGAACAATTATGCTCTTTAAAATTATGCTTTGTATATGCAGAAGTTCTTATGGAATCAGCATCAAAAGATCATATACCTATAGTACACGCTAAAACACTGAAGTTTGATGACCAGAATCTGTGCCTAAACAAATACACTCTGACTCTGATCAAAGACATTTTTACCAAGTTATCAACACTCTGAAGCATTATCAGCAGATACAACAAAGAAGACTGTAAAGCGTTACTGGTTATTCAAGACAAAATTAAATGCTAACGACTTTCTTCAGACAAAGATCTTATACAAAAGGAAAGTGCATTATTATCATTAAACCTGCTTTATGGACAATGTATCCTTGCTTGCCTATATAAATAGGACTGCTTGTGAAAAGAAGCACGTACGTACGCACTCAATTTGCCAAGCTATCCAAACCACGCATATTCAAAGCTTTAGCAAATTCATTTTTACTCCAAGCTTAAGTTGTGTAATTATCACAGTTGTGATATATTGTTTTGTTAGAAAATGTTAACACACTCTTGTTCAATTATTTGTAAAAGATTTCCTTGAGATAAACCGGTTTGTGGTTGTACTCAAGAAGACTTTAACAGTTGTTAAAGTAACTATTGTAATCCTTTGAGAATAGCGGATTAAGACCTCGGTGGAGAGAGGCGAAATCACCTTGACGGGTGGACTGGAGTAGTTTGAGATCAAACGAACCAGGATAAAAATACTGTGTTGTCAAGCCATTTGTTTTAAGTTTTACAATTCAACCCCCCTTATTGTGTTTTTCACATCTTCAATTGGCATCAGAGCGCCTGGTTCTGAGCTTTAACACTTACTCGTGTCAGTACAAGATCCAGCGTCAGAAAAACACAATGGCAGGACCAAGTCAAAACATCAGCAATGACAACAATGAAGAAAGGGACAGATTCAGTGGCAAACCTCCAGTCTTTGATGGAGAAAACTTTGACTACTGGAAAGACAGAATTGAGAGTTTCTTTCTGGCCTATGATGCAGATCTGTGGGACATGGTGACTGATGGATACATGCACCCAGTGGATGGACGTGATCAGAAGATTGACAGGAAAATGATGTCTGATCAGCAAAAGCGTGAGTTCAGAAATCATCACAAGGCCAGGATAATTCTTCTCAGCGCCATCTCATATTCAGAATATGAGAAAATATCAAACAGAGAAACTGCTAAGAACCTGTATGATTCTCTGAGAATGACGCATGAAGGCAACATTCAAGTCAAAGAAACAAAAGCCCTTGCGCTCATTCAGAAGTATGAGGCATTCAAAATGGAAGATAGTGAATCAATAGAAGCTATGTTTTCAAGATTTCAAATTCTTGTTGCTGGTCTAAAAGTTCTTGACAAAGGATATTCCACTGCTGATCATGTTAAGAAGATCATCAGGAGCTTGCCAAAACAGTGGAGGCTAATGGTTACAGCGCTTAAACTAGCCAAGGATCTCAACAAAATCTCTTTGGAGGAACTCATCAGCTCCCTCAGAAGTCACGAGATAGAGATAGAAGCAGATGAACCTCAAAAGCAAGGTAAGCCATTAGCTTTAAAATCTAACAGAAAATCTGACTCCAAAGTTTTACAGGATGTGGAAGAAACTTCTGATGGATCCTCATCAGAAGAAGATGAATTGTCTCTTCTCTCCATAAGGGTGAACCAACTGTGGAAACAGAGGCAAAGGAAGTTCAGGAATCCCAGAAGATCAGAAAATCAGAATGAGTCTTCCTCCAGATATAGAATGTAAGAATCCTCCTCTGGACACAAAAAATCTGAAGGCTCTTCAGGATACAAAAAGCTAAACTACAAAGACATCATCTGCTATGAGTGTAACGAGCAAGGGCACTACAAAAGTGATTGCCCAATGTGATACGGTGGGAAAGAACTGACTGTTTTTTGGAATGCTGGTTTATGTTTTGCGTTTTTTATTCGCAAAATGTCGCGGTAAGCAAGAGTCGCCATCGACTTTTATTTTATCCAACAAGGAAAGGAAAAAAGCATAGAAAAATTCCTTTTTCGAGATATTTCTCGAGTTCGGGGGGTAGATTATAGAAAGGGAAGGTGTTAGCATCCTTTCTATCCGTGGTTATCCATGGGCTCTTAGGTACTTGCTCATATTGTTTTTAAAATTGCTTTCTTTGTGCTTGTGGGTTTTGAAAAAAAGTTTGTTTGAAAACTTCGATTTAACTCTTGCTTCTGTCCTCAAGAGCGTATAAAGTGTTTTTGAAAACTTTGTTCGAAAAGTGTAAGTGTGAAGAGTTTTTGTTTTTTGAAAGAGCAAGTACTTAAGAACCATCTACCTACTCGAAAAAGGAATCGTTCTATGCTATCTTCCTTTAGACAATGCTATCCCACTATTGATGAGTAGGTAACACCGCTGTTGGAGTTTTGAGGGTCAATTCGAATCTAGGGACTTGCGGTCACCAAAGCAATGGTAGGACGCCTTAGCGGTAACCCTAATTTCTTAGATCATTTTTTGAGGCAATTATATCCGAGGCAACTGTTTCGAGGCGACTATGATCTTTGGACAAGAGGGTGACCTCTAAAGTGACCTATACTTAATGACTGTGTTACGAAGGAAACCAAGTGGGGTGTACCCTAAGAGTGCGCATGTGCGAGTGTGTCGTTTTCAGTTAATTTTATCTTTGTACATGTTAATGGTGATCTAAGTTGATTTTAGGTTAAACATTCATTCTTGTCATGCATCCCTATTATCAAACATCTAACAGTTATAATTTGCGGAAAATAAATTGCGGAATTTAAATTACAAGGCGTCGGGTATTTACATCGCCAAAGACAAACCCTTTAAAATAAATAAAGTGATAAAAAATAATAAAAGTCCTATTAAGCTATTACAAACCGGGAGCAAGTACATTATTGGGTAATATAAATAAATCGCGGTGCAAAATTAATCGGGCGCAAGTTTGGGGTTTTGACCCATTTTTGTTAAAGGAAACATCTTTTTTGTTGTTTTTGAATTAAGAAAGAAAATTACCTAAGGTAATTGCTAAATTAATAAATTAATTAATTAATAATAAAAAAAAGTTATTTTTGGGTTTTTGGTATTTTAAGAAAGAAATAAAAATTAATTGGATTAGTAAAAACCTAATTAAGTCTAATTTAATTTTAATTATTAAAAAAGGAATTAAAGTTATTCTAATTAATATCCTAAATTAACTTATTAGTATTTATTAATAAAAGTTAAATTTGATTAAATAAAGAAAATATTTTTTTTTGGTTTTAATTTTATAAAAGAAAAAAAATTGATTGGTTAATAATTAAATAGAAATAATAACTAAATAATTAAAAAAATAAATAAATAAAATATAGAGAGAGAGATGGGTATGGGCCTGCTTTGGAGTGTTTGAGAAGCAATTCGGATACCCATTTGAATCTGGCCTCGTTTGACTTCCCTGGACTTGGTGTGTGCGCATTGACTGGATCTATGATAGACCCTCACTCCTGGATCACCAGATTTGGCCTTGGGCCATCTGGAACTTTGATACGTGAAGGCACATGGTGAGCTGCAAGCCTAGATCTGCACCTGATTGTATGGAAAAACAAAGGAAAATGCAAAGTGCTGGAGGCAGGGATCGAACCCCTGACCTCCAGCCATCAACGCCTTTAAAGTATACACAATGACCACTAGGCCACTTCGCTTCAATTGTTAATAAAATACAAACAAAACATAATATGTTAAAACACGTTAATATGCCAGAAATTAAAAAAAAAATGCGCGAAAATTTGAAAAGGGCCAATCAGAGGAGGACACGATATCGTCCCTGTCCTCAGGCCTGAAACAAAGTTACCTGCGGATTTGAATCCACAGCTAAAAGCATAGGCCATTCCTAAAATTCATCTCAGGCTGTATAAATTCCTCCTAAGACCATGGTTGCATTCGTCTTCCTCTCCCGGTCACGTCCATAGCCATCATTAAGGCTAATTTTATCTGTAACAAAAAACCCTAATCCAAGAAGAAAAACCCTAACAATGGTGTTTTGCACCACAGAGCAGATAAATGAAATCGAATAATACAAAATGCTTGGAAATGATCTGGTGATTACAAATATGCCACTGATTCATTGTAACAATACATAATTTTTGAAATATGAAATCAAATATAGAAGGGGATTGTGTGACACTTACTGCGCTCTAGGAGGTTGAAAAATGCGTTCTTTTGATCCCAGAAGGTTGAGTGAACACCCAACAATCGATTGGAATGCTTCTTGGCTTCTGAAAACCTCTCTTGCTATGATTTCGAATTCCAACTTTTCACCACTTTTTTCAAGTTTTGCTTTGCTTGTTCTTACAGCCTCCAACCATTATTTTCGTGCCTTTGCCTTCCTTATGCAATGTATATTGCATTAGGGTAAGAAACTTGGTACAAATCTCTCCACATCAATGCTCATGAATTGGATTTGATTCCACCATTACAACCTTCCAAATTTGGCCTAAATCATATATTCTTGTAACCAATGCACTTGATGCGAATTTGATTCACATAATAGTTGTATTCAAAGCCTAAAGCAACCAAAAAATCATGAGTTATAAATACTTTTGATTTTATATGATTTTATTTGATTTTATTTGATTTAAAATGAATAAATTCAATTAAAAATCAAATTAAATAATAAAAATAAGATATGGGCTCATGGCTGAATCTAGGACACGTGGACAATGATTCAAGCTCAAATCAAGTGGAAAAGAATGGGCCCATTTGACAAAATTTGAAGTTTTGGGGATAGTTGACTTTTGGCTATTTTGCAAAAATGTCCAACTTCCACAATGCATAAATTCTTCAATTTTGAACTTTTGGAAATGTTCTTGGACTTTTTAGAAATCTTTAGATGTCTTATAATCAACCCTTTTGGTCTCGTCTCATTTTTATGTTCCATGCTCAGGTTATAAGCATTGGAAAAAAATGTGTTTTTGTTGACTTTCAAAAATGATCTATAATGTCAAAATTCATAACTTCTTATGAGTGAATTTTTTGACCTTAGGGTATGAAGATGGATTGTAGAAAATTTCATCCTCTTCAAAATGAGCTTTGGGTGGGTCATTTCTCATAAAGTATGAGAAAGTTATGCTTGGTCAAATTTGAGTTTACTTTTCCTACAAAGCCCTAATTTAGCAACTTTTGAGTCTTCATGAATTTTGAGAAATCCTTGGTGAATCATGATCAACCTTTGATAAAATGATGAAATATCCTTCAAAATGAGAATGTTGACAAAAAATATTGAAGTTTGACTGTATTTGGGTCACAGTTGACTTTTGCCCTAGCATAGTCGATTTTTGGACCTTTTGAGCATTTGATTGAGCAAACTTCCTCTGCAAGGCTTGAAATTTGACATGGATGACCTTGAGAACATATTAGGATGTTGAGGAGAACTTGAGGTCATTTGGAATCAAGGATCTTGATGCAACACAAAACCCTAATTTGGGGAAGACTGCCTTAGGAGATAGCTTGACTGTCCAACTCTTGAGCAACCTTGAGCCACTTGGAGATTTTTCTTGCAATGTTTTGAGAAATATGAGAGGGAAAATTTTGGGGTACAATAGCTGCCCCTGTTCAATCTTCTTAAACCTGAGGATGTAGATTGGCTTTCGTGCCTTTCGTGATCCGAAGGTGGAAGATGATTGAACACTAGAGTGCTTAGAAATTTGCACTCGCATGAAGTGGTATCAACCTTGTGATGTCGGGAATGGGCTTATAGATGCCATTTGGAGATTGTTGGTAGGAGGATGGGCTTACAGATTCCATCTGCAGGAGCGTCGATCACATAAGAGATTCCTTAGCGAGAACTTGCATACCTGTTGTTGTAGAAGATTCTGCTGGGGAAGTCTAACTTTTATTGAGATTTAGGAACTTGCCTGTATCTCAGCTGAGAGAACATCTTGCTGAGTTTTAAGAACTTGTCCGTAACTCAACTGGCGGAAACATCTTCATCAAGATCTAGGAACTTTTTGGTCTTCAACGGAGTATAATTCTGTTGAGATTGTAGAACTCGTCCACACTATGACGGAGGAAAATTGTCGAGATTGAGAACCTTATATGAAATTCTACCGAGGATAATTTAGTTGAGATTTGAGAACCGGTCAGGTCTTCGATTGAGGGACCCCTCTTCATCAAGATCTAGGAACTGTCTGGTCTTCAATGGAGTATAATTCTGTTGAGATTGTAGAACTCGTCCACACTTTGACGGAGGAAAATTGTCGAAATTGAGAACCTTATCTGAAATTCAACCGAGGATAATTCACTTGAGGTTTAAGAACCGGTCAAGTCTTCGACTGAGGGAAACATCTTCATCAAGATCTAGGAACTGTTTGGTATTCAACGGAGTATAATTCTGTTGAGATTGTAGAACTCGTCCACACTTCGACGGAGGAAAATTGTCGAAATTGAGAACCTTATCTGAAATTCAACCGAGGATAATTCACTTGAGATTTAAGAACCGGTCAGGTCTTCGACTGAGGGAAACATCTCCATCAAGATCTAGGAACTGTCTGGTCTTCAACGGAGTATAATTCTATTGAGATTGTAGAACTCGTCCACACTTCGACGGAGTAAAATAATCGAGATTGAGAACCTTATCTGAAGTTCAACCGAGGATGATTCAGTTGAGATTTAAGAACCAGTCAGGTCTTCGACTAGGGGAAACATCTTCATCAAGATCTAGGAACTGTCTAGTCTTCAATGGAGTATAATTTTATTGAGATTGTAGAACTTGTCCACACTTCGACGGAGGAAAATTATCGAGATTGAGAACCTTATCTGAAATTCAATCGAGGATGATTCAGTTGAGATTAAAGAACCGGTCAGGTCTTCGACTGAGGGAAACATCTTCATCAAGATCTAGGAACTATCTGGTCTTCAACGGAGTATAATTCTATTGAGATTGTAGAACTTGTCCATACTTCGACGGAGGAAAATTGTTCAGATTGAGAACCTTATCTGAAATTCAACCAAGGATGATTCAGTTGAAATTTATGAACCGGACAGGTCTTCGACTGAGGAAAACATCTTTATCAAGATCTAGGAACTGTCTGGTCTTCAACGGAGTATAATTCTGTTGAGATTGTAGAACTTGTCCACACTTCGACGAAGAAAAATTGTCGAGATTGAGAACCTTATTTGAAATTCAACCGAGGATGATTCAGTTGAGATTTAAGAACCGGTCAGGTATTCGACTAAGGGAAACATCTTCATCAAGATCTAGGAACTGTCTGGTCTTCAACGAAGTATAATTCTGTTGAGATTGTAGAACTTTTCCACACTTCGACGGAGGAAAATTATCGAGATTGAGAACCTTATCTGAAATTTAACCGAGGATGATTCAGTTGAGATTTAAGAACCGGTCTGGTCTTCGACTGACGAAAACATCTTCATCAAGATCTCGGAACTGTCTGGTCTTTAACGGAGTATAATTCTGTTGAGATTGTAGAACTTGTCCACATTTCGACGGAGGAAAATTGTCGAGATTGAGAACCTTATCTGAAATTCAACCGAGGATGATTCAGTTGAGTTTTAAGAACCGGTCAGGTCTTCGACTGAGGGAAACGTCTTTATCAAGATCTAGGAACTGTCTGGTCTTGAACGGAGTATAATTCTGTTGAGATTGTAGAACTTGTACACACTTCGACGGAGGAAAATTGTCGAGATTGAGAACCTTATCTGAAATTCAACCGAGGATGATTCAGTTGAGATTTAAGAACTGGTCAGGTCTTCGACTAAGGGAAACATCTTCATCAAGATCTAGGAACTGTCTGGTCTTCAACGGAGTATAATTCTGTTGAGATTGTAGAACTTGTCCACACTTCGACGGAGGAAAATTGTCGAGATTCAGAACCTTATCTGAAATTCTACCGAGGATGATTCAGTTGAGATTTCAGAACCGGTCAGGTCTTCGACTGAGGGAAACATCTTCATCAAGATCTAGGAATTGTCTGGTCTTCAACGAAGTATAATTCTGTTGAGATTGTAGAACTTGTCCGCACTTCGACGGAGGAAAATTGTCGAGATCGAGAACCTTATCTGATATTCAACCGAGGATGATTCAGTTGAGATTTAAGAACCGGTCAGGTCTTCGACTGAGGGAAACATCTTCATCAAGATCTAGGAACTGTCTGGTCTTCAACGGAGTATAATTCTGTTGAGATTGTAGAACTTGTCCACACTTCGACGGAGGAAAATTGTCGAGATTGAGAACCTTATCTGAAATTCAACCGAGGATAATTCAGTTGAGATTTAAGAACCGGTCAGGTCTTCGACATGAGGGAAACATCTTCATCAAGATCTAGGAACTGTCTGGTCTTCAACAGAGTATAATTCTATTGAGATTGTAGAACTCGTCCACACTTCGACGGAGGAAAATTTTCGAGATTGAGAACCTTATCTGAAATTCAACCGAGGATAATTCAGTTGAGATTTAAGAACCGGTCAGGTCTTCGACATAGCTGAGAACTTAACTGCCTCCTTCCTGAAAGGTTAAGGTTAGTCATATGCAATGCATGATATAGATCAAGCAATGATGTTCTCAAAATAAATGAGATTGTGTTGTATGATGCGTATATGCATGTATCATGATGTATGGAAATGTAATGTTTTTAGCTAGGGAACATAAATCTCGGATAGCTGCTGGAGAAAAGAGTTGGATTCTTCGTTTCCGCTGAGGATGGCGAACGAAGGTGATTGTGAGAATAAACCTGCAGGAGAGTATAATTCCGTTGGGGCATAAAACTGATGAGGAGATTACTCTGTGAGGAAGAGATGTTCTGTTGAGGATTCCACTGATAAATTCCGTTGGGGACGAATTACCATTGCTGGTGATACTGAATCCTGTTGGGGATTGAATTCTTGTTTGTGAAAGGAAAGAACTCCACTGGTGATGATCTTTCATTTGCGACTTTACTGGGGATAACCTTTTAGGCTCTAATGGGGATAATACTTTGAGCTTTGCTGGGGACAATCTTCCTTTGAACTCGGTTGGGGATATTTATTTTTATACTCCGCCGAGGACGAACTTCTAGAGTCTACTGGGGATGATTCTTCAACTCCACTTGGGAAGCTTTTTCAGACTGCGCTGGGAAAATTTTAACTCCACTAGGGATATCTTGTATTCTGCCGGGGAATATTCTTATACTCCGTTGGGGGATATTAAGACTGCCGGGGATATTAAGCCTTTTCAGTGTTGATGATAGATAAACTCTGCTTGGGGAGAATATTACCGATTCCTTTACAGTTGCAAGTCTCAGCTGGGGAGAGCCAATCATTATTGTCTTACTCTGCGGGGAGTGAAAGTATCTTAGCCATATTCTTCAGTTGATTTTACCTTGTACCTGGTGGACAGAGCAACTATACAGCTTGGACAATTCTCATTTGCCCCTGTTTCTGATATTACCGGTAATCATCTTTTATTTCGTATGCAAATATTTATGAGTGGCAATTAATGTCAAGTGCATATATCAAAAATGAACATTGGACGTTTTTTTCAAAACAAAACAGATAAAGGAAAAACAGTTTGAAATTTCTTTGAAAATGAATTGTATTGATTTTGAAATTTGGCCTGTAAATAGGCGTTTTTGTACAAGAGGCTGACGTCCTAGTAAGAGAACGCCGTTGAACAGATATACTTTATACAATTTGTAAAAAAACTAAACAAAACAGCTATGTGAATAATCTCCCTGGGTTCCAACTCTGCTATTGTCTTTATGTCCTCGAGCATCTCATCACTTTACTACTGATTGAAGGTAGATCAGATTGATTAGTGCCGTCCGAGCTTGATAGTCGATACCGAAGTCTGGTTGCAAGGTGATCCAATGAGACATAATGTTATGCTTTGATCCCTAACTTTTGCCTGGACCGCCCTTTCGGGTTTTCAGTCCACCGGGATACCCTTTTTTGCCCAAGCCGCCTTTTCAGGTTTTCGACTTGCCGGGTGTATAGATTTTATTCATTTTCATCCCTTAATTTTGCCCGAACCCTTTTGGTTCGCCAGGAAGCCCTTATTTTTGCCTAGGCCAGTCAACCTAGCGGGTCTTTGATTATGCGTAGTACTTTTTGACTATGTCCACGCTCTCAGGATGTAGGGAGGTGTCATTGTCGGTAGTGTTGTGTTTCCATACTACCAGAAGATCTTCGTTTGATCATGCAAGATTCGTTGCTGGAATTCATGTCCAATCCCCCAATTGATTCAGATGGAGATTTGCCCCTGGCTATTTGGCATTTTGAGAGATTCCTTGAATCTTGACTTAACTTCCCCAGATGATGGACAATGCTCATGCCGTGCCCCTTGGTTGGAGGTGTTTTTTCCACTTGAGGTGACCCTTTTTATTGAAAAGGTTTTTGTTCACCAGATATTCGTCGCGTGAATTTCTCTGCTGTTTGAACAAATAGTCATATGCAAACAATGTTATTTTAAGAATGAAAAGCTTATGTCTGTCTTGAAGTTTTTGAAAATGCATTTTTTCAGTAAGATAGGAAAATTTTGTAAAATGTGACGTCAACTCAGGATTTACAGCAAGCCCTACAGGAGTCAGGATATCTTTTGTAACAGTATGCTTTCGGACTAACCCATGCTTCAGCTAGGACTTTTTAAGGGTTATAACGTGGCTGGTTCACGGTTTAAGAAACAAAGGATAAAGGCTCAAATTTTATTTGTACCCACTCGTTCTTCGTCATGTTCTTCGATCCTAAACTCAGCTAATCATGCATTGGATCTTGTTTGAGTCTTTGCTCTGATATACCAGTGATGGTTCGGATACTGACAATTTATTTTGAACAGGCAGTCATTTTGTTGAGAGTTTGCAGGATCTCTTCCTTTTTAGTTTTTATTATCCCTGTTTTTTGCATGAACTGTTTCTTTTTGTGATTACAGTCAGCGGGATACCCCAGTTTTTCTTAAGTCTCCTTCACAGGTTTTGACTAATTGGGCTTTTATTTTAAGGGATAATGACTGCATGTCCTTACGATTATTTGGAACCAACACCGTCTTTTGTTTCGGAAGGACTTCTTTGATGCCATTCATTGTGCCCCTGGATCAACTGAGAAAACTACCCTGCCCCAGGTTATAATTAAGGGTTTTAATTTGTGAAAAGAAAAAATCCAACTTCTTTGGCTCAAGGGGGTTGACTAGGGATTATCTTCCTTATAACTCCACTGTTTAGGATTTGAAATAATGCATGTACCTCGTCAGCGGGGTCTGTTCAAAAGCATACTGTAGAGATTTTGATATCATTTTCGTCATCCTCCCTCTAAAGGCTTAGAATTTTTTAATCGAGAGTTGATCATCACAAAAAATGAAAGCAATTTGAATATAGTGAAATACGAATGGATTGATTCAAAACAGACATATGCAATGCATTGATAAAGTAATAAAGTTTGACATGAATAAATGTTTTAACAATCAAAAGAAAATTACAACTTGAAAATTCTAATGAGCAAAAAGTCTTCTCGTCTCAGTATTTGTCACTTCAAATGGTGAACCTTGGGGGGATGGCAAAAGAATTCAATTTTACCGTCTTGTGTGAGTTCCAATGCTCCTTCATCAATCAGGTCTTGAATTTTGTTGCTCAACGCCCAACAGATGTTAGTATCATGCCCCGGGCTGTTAGACTGATATGCACACCTTGCATCAGGATTGTACCTTGGGGAGGCTATGTTGGGATTCTTAGGAGGGTCCCTTAACGTCACCAGATTCAATCTCAACAGGTGTTGTAAAGCCTGAGACATCGACATGTTGAGCTTGGTAAATTGCCTTTTGGGCATATTTGGCTTACTCTGATCAACCCGTTGTTTATGGCAAGGTTTATGTTGGACCCGTGAGGTAGTAGCAACTTGGAGAGGTCTATTCTTCATCAAACCAAACTTTTGACTTCTCGGAAGTTGATTAATGACTTGGTCCCCGGCCTTGACTGTTTACTTCATGTTGTTGTATCTGTCTTGATGAAGTTGGTTGATAATGGTTCTCAGCCCTTCTTGTTCCCGAGCTAAGCCTTGGATAAGATCCATCTGCTCCAGCATCTGGGTTTTCATGGCACTGAACTCAGCTTGCAGTTGTTCCAGCCATTCGTCCTTATTGTCTTCAGGACTTTTCTTGACCAAGTTCCCAACGAGGAGTGTTTTCAACTCTTCCTGCCCCTTGGATAGGTTAAGGAATACATCCCTGAACTGAGCTTCTCGAGTTTGATGATCTTGGTTGTCTGGTTGGAAAGACATTGCTGAAATAAACAGCGACAACATGAGAAACCTGTACTGGGAGACCTGTTATGAAATGATATGTATGTATGCAATGTTTTCAAGGATCCCGCGGGGTAAACAAGAAACTTGTTAGAAATTGAATTTTGCAGCTTTGATTGAAGAAACTTCATGTTGTTAAGAGTCCTTCTTCAAGAGTCAAGCTCACCATATCGAGTGGGTCATAGCCCCTAACTCAAGTTAAAAGTACCTGAGATATTCACAAAGAGTCAACTTTTAAGTCCCTTGAAACAAAATGTCTTTAGGAGATGCTCATGGGTGCATGTATGCATGATGCAACAATCACACACAAGATTACAAACATAGGGTTCATAGGTTAAACGTCACAACCATGAGGTCGAAGTTACTACCCATAAGGTATGATCTAAAAGTTTATCACCTGCCGAACAAGGTTCTAAAAGGTTCCCATAGTCTATATCCTTCCTTCGGATATTACCAACTTCCCGATTAACTCGGTAATTAGTAATATTCTCAAGAAAAACTCGTCCGAGCATAGTATCGTGTGACTAATACTTCTAAATTACTCTGTCATAGCTTCCGCACTACACCTAAAAGGCCAAGATGGGTTAGGGGTTCTACGGTCCTCAGTTTCAGCAGGCTTCCAGGTCGAAAGCAGCACCTTTTCTCGATTACTCGGTAAACGACACTACAGTCAAAGGGGCCTCCACTGAGTGGGGGATCTCATGCCTCCTTTTTTTTATTACTCCCTCAAACCTATCTTATGTTTGCCCAAGTCCGCGTATAGGACTTATGAGAAATCACCAAGCACCCTGAAAACCAGGAAAATCTAAAAAAACAGATATACAACACATAATATACAATAAACAATAGCACATATACATATATAAACAAAGATAGGCTCAACCCACTCAAGGATGGACCAGCAAGAGGTCAATCTTTCCCCAGTGAAGTCACCATTTTTTATGTAGCGGTAGAAATGTTGAGACTAAGCCGTTGATTGACTTCACTCGCACAGATCAAAATAAAAATCACCATCGCACTTTATTATTTCAAAAAGAATTGGAAAAGAGCGAATAACCCAAAAAGAGGTGGGAAAGATCTAGGTAAGGGGGTTTGTTATGCAAAAGGAAGGTATTAGCACCCTAAACATCTACGGTACTCCCTAGGAACCTATTTGAAAAATCTGTGTATGGTTTGGCTATAAAATGTTGTATAGAAATAGATGGTGGAGATGATAAAAGAAGTATTTTTTATGCTTTTTACACCCGCCGCGTTTGCGAACCTTTAGTGCCTACGTACCACCTTCCGTGCAATAGGAGATCAAGCTACACGTAGTTCACTTTTAAAAACATTAAAACACAAGTGTGTTAGAACATAGTTTGATTCTACAACCCTTGAATAAAGTTTTGATGATAACAAAATACAAATAATAATATTATTTCTAAGGTATATACAAAGAACAATTATGCTCCTTAAAATTATGCTTTGTATATGCAGAAGTTCTGATGGAATCAGCAACAGAAGATCAGCAACCTATAGTACACGCTAAAACACTGAAGTTTAATGACCAGAATCTGCACCTAAACAAATACACTCTGACTCTGATCAAAGACATCTTTACCAAGTCATCAACACTCTGAAGCGTTATCAGCATATACAGCAAAGAAGACTCTGAAGCGTTACTGGTTATTTAAGACAAAATTAAATGCTAACGGCTTTCTTCAGACAAAGATCTTATACAAAAGGAAAGTGCATTATTATCATTAAACCTGGTTTATGGACAACGTATCCTTGCTTGCCTATATAAACAAGACTGCTTGTGAAAAGAAGCACGTACGTACGCACTCAATTTGCCAAGCTATCCAAACCACGCATTTTCAAAGCTTTAGCAAATTCATTTTTACTCCAAGCTTAAGTTGTGTAATTATCACAGTTGTGATATATTGTTTTGTTAGAAAACGTTAACACACTCTTGTTCAATTATTTGTAAAAGATTTCCTTGAGATAAACCGGTTTGTGGTTGTACTCAAGAAGACTTTAACAGTTGTTAAAGTAGCTGTTGTAATCCTTTAAGAATAGTGGATTAAGACCTTGGTGGAGAGAGGCGAAATCACCTTGACGGGTGGACTGGAGTAGTTTGAGATCAAACGAACCAGGATAAAAATACTGTGTTGTCAAGCCATTTGTTTTAAGTTTTACAATTCAACCCCCCCTTCTTGTGTTTTTCACATCTTCAATTGGCATCAGAGCGCCTGGTTCTGAGCTTTAACACTTAACCGTGTCAATACAAGATCCAGCGTCAGAAAAAAACAACGGCGGGACCAAGTGAAAACATCAGCAATGACAACAATGAAGAAAGGGACAGATTCAGTGGCAAACCTCCAGTATTTGATGGAGAAAACTTTGACTACTAGAAAGACAGAATTGAGAGTTTCTTTTTGGCCTATGATGCAGATCTGTGGGACATGGTGACTGATGGAAACATGCACCCAGTGGATGGACGTGGTCAGAAGATTGACAGGAAAATGATGTCTGATCAGCAAAAGCGTGAGTTCAGAAATCATCACAAGGCCAGAATAATTCTTCTCAGCGCCATCTCATATTCAGAATATGAGAAAATATCAAACAGAGAAACTGCTAAGAACATGTATGATTCTCTGAGAATGATGCATGAAGGCAACATTCAAGTCAAAGAAACAAAAGCCCTTACGCTCATTCAGAAGTATGAGGCATTCAAAATGGAAGATAGTGAATCAATAGAAGCTATGTTTTCAAGATTTCAAATTCTTGTTGCTGGTCTAAAAGTTCTTGACAAAGGATATTCCACTGCTGATCATGTTAAGAAGATCATCAGGAGCTTGCCAAAACAATGGAGGCTAAT
This sequence comes from Vicia faba, assembly GCA_948472305.1. NCBI lineage: Eukaryota > Viridiplantae > Streptophyta > Magnoliopsida > Fabales > Fabaceae > Vicia > Vicia faba. The sequence continues at coordinate 265,153,663 of OX451740.1, forward strand.
GGTTACAGCGCTTAAACTAGCCAAGGATCTCAACAAAATCTCTTTGGAGGAACTCATCAGCTCCCTCAGAAGTCACGAGATAGAGATAGAAGCAGATGAACCTCAAAAGCAAGGTAAGCCATTAGCTTTAAAATCTAACAGAAAATCTGACTCCAAAGTTTTACAGGCTGTGGAAGAAACCTCTGATGGATCCTCATCAGAAGAAGATGAATTGTCTCTTCTCACCAGAAGGGTGAACCAATTGTGGAAACAGAGGCAAAGGAAGTTCAGGAATCCTAAAAGATCAGAAAATAAGAATGAATCTTCCTCCAGATACAAAAGGTCAGAATCCTCCTCTGGACACAAAAAATCAGAAGGCTCTTCAGGATACAAAAAGCCAAACTACAAAGACATCATCTTCTATGATTGTAACGAGCAAGGGCACTAAAAAAGTGATTGCCCAATGTGATACGATGGGAAAGAACTGACTGCTTTTTAGAATGCTGGTTTGCGTTTTTTGTTCGCAAAATGTCGCGGTAAGCAAGAGTCGTCACCGACTTTTATTTTATCCAACAAGGAAAGTAAAAAAGCACAGAAAAATTCCTTTTTTGAGATATTTCTCGGGTTCGGGGGGTAGATTATAGAAAGGGAAGGTGTTAGCACGCTTTCTATCAGTGGTTATCCACTGCCTCTTAGGTACTTGCTCATATTGTTTTCAAAATTGCTTTCTTTGTGCTTGTGGGTTTTGAAAAAAAGTTTGTTTAAAAACTTCGATTTAACTCTTGCTTCTGTCCTCAAGAGCGTATAAAGTGTTTTTGAAAACTTTGTTCGAAAAGTGTAAGTGTGAAGAGTTTTTGTTTTTTGAAAGAGCAAGTACTTAAGAACCATCTACCTACTCGAAAAAGGAATCGTTCTATGCTATCTTCCTTTAGACAATGCTATCCCACTATTGATGAGTAGGTAGCACCGTCGTTGGAGTTTTGAGGGTCAATTCGAATCTAGGGACTTGCGGTCACCAAAGTAATGGTAGGACGCCTTAGCGGTAACCCTAATGTCTTAGATCATTTTTTGAGGCAATTATATCCGAGGCAACCGTTTCGAGGCGACTATGATCTTTGGACAAGAGGGCGGCCTCTAAAGTGACCTATACTTAATGACCGCGTTACGAAGGCAACCAAGTGGGGTATACCCTAAGAGTGCGCATGTGCGAGTGTGTATTTTTCAGTTAATTTTATCTTTGTACATGTTAATGGTGATCTAATTTGATTTTAGGTTAAACATTCATTCTTGTCATGCATCCCTATTATCAAACATCTAACAGTTATAATTTGCGGAAAATAAATTGTGGAATTTAAATTACAAGGCGTCAGATATTTACATCGCCAAAGACAAACCCTTTAAAATAAATAAAGCGATAAAAAATAATAAAAGTCCTAAAGCTATTACAAACCGGGAGCAAGTACATTATTGGGTAAAATAAATAAATCGCGGTGCAAAATTAATCGGGCGCAAGTTTGGGGTTTTGACCCATTTTTGTTAAAGGAAGCATCTTTTTTGTTGTTTTTTAATTAAGAAATAAAATTACCTAAGTTAATTTCTAAATTAATAAATTAATTAATTAATAATAAAAAAAAGTTATTTTTGGGTTTTTGGTATTTTAAGAAAGAAATAAAAATTAATTGGATTAGTAAAAACCTAATTAAGTCTAATTTAATTTTTAATTATTAAAAAAGGAATTAAAGTTATTCTAATTAAAATCCTAAATTAACTTATTAGTATTTATTAATAAAAATTAAATTTGATTAAATAAAGAAAATATTTTTTTTGGTTTTAATTTTATAAAATAAAAAAATTGATTGGTTAATAATTAAATAGAAATAATAACTGAATAATTAAAAAAACAAAATAAATAAAATATATAGAGAGAGGGGTATGGGCCTGCTTTGGAGTGTTTGTGAAGCAATTTTGAGGCCCATTTGAATCTGGCCTCGTTTGACTTCCCTGGACTTGGTGTGTGCGCATTGACTGGATCTATGATAAACCCTCACTCCTGGATCACCAGATTTGGCCTTGGGCCATCTGGCAATTTGATACGTGAAGGCACATGGTGAGCTGCAAGCCTAGATCTGCACCTGATTGTATGAAAAAAACAAAGGAAAATGCAAAGCGCTGGAGGCAGGGATCGAACCCCTGACCTCCAGCCATCAACGCCTTTGAAGTATACACACTGACCACTGGGCCACTTCGCTTCAATTGTTAATAAAATACAAACAAAACATAATATGTTAAAACACGTTAATATGCCAGAAAATAAAAAAAAAATGTGCGAAAATTTGAAAAGGGCCAATCAGAGGAGGACACGATCTCGTCCCTGTCCTCAGGCCTGAAACAAAGTTACCTGCGGATATGAATCCGCAGCTAAAAGCATAGGCCATTCCTAAAATTCATCTCAGGCTATACAAATTCCTCCTAAGACCATGGTTGCATTCGTCTTCCTCTCCCGGTCACGTCCATAGCCATCATTAAGGCTAATTTTATCTGTAACAAAAAACCCTAATCCAAGAAGAAAAACCCTAACAATGGCGTTTTGCACCACAGAGCAGATAAATGAAATCGAATAATGCAAAATGCTTGGAAATGATCTGGTGATTACAAATATGCCACTGATTCATTGTAACAATGCATACTTTTTGAAATATGAAATCAATTACAGAAGGGGATTGCGTGACACTTACTGCGCTCTAGGAGGTTGAAAAATGCGTGCTTTTGATCCCAGAAGGTTGAGTGAACACCCAACAATCGATTGGAATGCTTCTTGGCTTCTGAAAACCTCTCTTGCTATAATTTCGAATTCCAAATTTTCACCACTTTTTTCAAGTTTTGCTTTTCTTGTTCTTACAGCCTCCAACCATTATTTTCGTGCCTTTGCCTTCCTTATGTAATGTATATTGCATTAGGGTAAGAAACTTGGTACAAATCTCTCCACATCAATGCTCATGAATTGGATTTGATTCCACCATTACAACCTTCCAAATTTGGCCTAAATCATATCTTCTTGTAACCAATGCACTTGATGGGAATTTGATTCACATAATAGATGTATTCAAAGCCTAAAGAAACCAAAAAATCATGAGTTATAAATACTTTTGATTTTATTTGATTTTATTTGATTTAAAATGAATAAATTCAATTAAAAATCAAATTAAATAATAAAAATAAGATATGGGCTCATGGTTGAAGCTAGGACACGTGGACAATGATTCAAGCTCAAATCAAGTGGAAAAGAATGGGCCCATTTGACAAAATTTGAAGTTTTCGGGATAGTTGACTTTTGGCAATTTTGCAAACATATCCAACTTCAACAATGCATAACTTCTTCAATTTTGAACTTTTGGAAATGTTCTTTGACTTTTTAGAAATCTTGAGATGTCTTCTAATCAACCCTTTTGGTATCATCTCATTTTGATGTTCCATGCTGAAGTTATAAGCTTTGGCAAAAAAGGTATTTTTGTTGACTTTCAAAAATGACCTATAATGTCCAAATTCATAACTTCTTGTGAGTGCATTTTTTGATCTTGGGGTATGAATATGGATTGTAGGAAATTGCATCCTATTAAAAATGACCTTTTGGTGGGTCATTTCGCATAAGGTATGAGAAAGTTATGCTTGGTCAAATTTGAGTTGAATTTTCCTACAAAACCCTAATTTAGCAACTTTTGAGTCTTGATGAATTTTGAGAAATCCTTGGTGAATCATGATCAACCCTTGATAAAATGATGAAATATCCTTCAAAATGAGAATTTTGACAAAAAATCTTGAAGTTTGACTGTATTTGGGTCACAATTGACTTTTGCCCTAGCATAGTCGATTTTTGGACCTTTTGAGCATTTGACTGAGCAAACTTCCTCTGCAAGGATTGAAATTTGACATGGATGACGTTGAGAACATATTAGGATGTTGAGGAGAACTTGAGGTCATTTGGACTCAAGGATCTTGATGCAACACAAAACCCTAATTTGGGGAAGACTGCCTTTGGAGATAACTTGACTGTCCAATTCTTGAGCAACCTTGAGCCACTTGGAGATTTTTCTTGCAATGTTTTGAGAAATATGAGAGGTAAAATTTTGGGGTACACCAACTTCCCCTATTCAATCTTCTTAAACCTGAGGATGTAGATTGGCTTTCGTGCCTTTCGTGATCCAAAGGTGGAAGATGATTGAACACTAGAGTGCCCAGAAATTTACACTCGCATGAAGTGGTATCAACCTTGTGATGTCGGGAATGGGCTTATAGATGCCATTTGGAAATTGTTGGTAAGAGGATGGGCTTACAGATGCCATCTGAAGGAGCTTCGATCGCATAAGAGATTCCTTAGCGAGAACTTGCATACCTGTTGTTATAGAAGATTACGCTGGGGAAGTCTAACTTTTATTGAGATTTAGGAACTTGCCTGTACCTCAACTGAGAGAACATCTTGATGAGTTTTAAGAACTTGTCCGTAACTCAACTGGGGGAAACACCTTCATCAAGATCTAGGAATTGTCTGGTCTTCAACGGAGTATAATTCTGTTGAGATTGTAGAACTCGTCCACACTATGATGGAGGAAAATTGTCGAGATTGAGAACCTTATCTGAAATTCAACCGAGGATAATTCAGTTGAGATTTGAGAAGTGGTCAGGTCTTCGACTGAGGGGAACATCTTCATCAAGATCTAGGAACTGTCTGGTCTTCAACGAAGTATAATTCTGTTGAGATTGTAGAACTCGTCCAGCCTATGACGGAGGAAAATCGTCGAGATTGAGAACCTTATCTGAAATTCAACCGAGGATAATTAAGTTGATACTTGAGAACCGGTCAGGTCTTCGACTGAGGGAAACATCTTCATCAAGATCTAGGAACTGTCTGGTCTTCAACGGAGTATAATTCTGTTGAGATTGTAGAACTCGTCCACGCTATGACGGAGGAAAATCTTCGAGATTGAGAACCTTATCTGAAATTCAACCGAGGATAATTTAGTTGAGATTTGAGAACCGGTCAGGTCTTCGACTGAGAGAAACATCTTCATCAAGATCTAGGAACTGTCTAGTCTTCAACGGAGTACAATTCTCTTGAGATTGTAGAACTCGTCTACACTTCGAAGGAGGAAAATTGTCAAGATTGAGAACCTTATCTGAAATTCAACCAAGGATAATTCAGTTGAGATTTAAGAACCGGTTAGGTCTTCGACTGAGGGAAACATCTTCATCAAGATCTATGAACTGTCTGGTCTTCAACGGAGTATAATTCTGTTGAGATTGTAGAACTCGTCCACATATCGACGGAGGAAAATTGTCGAGATTGAGAACCTTATCTGAAATTCAACCGAGGATGATTCAGTTGAGATTTAAGAACCGGTCAGGTCTTCGACTGGGGGAAACATCTTCATCAAGATTTAGGATCTGTCTGGTCTTCAACGGAGTATAATTTTGTTGAGATTGTAGAACTTGTCCACACTTCGACGGAGGAAAATTGTCGAGATTGAGAACCTTATCTGAAATTCAATCGAGGATGATTCAGTTGAGATTTAAGAAACGGTTAGGTATTCGACTGAGGGAAACATCTTCATCAAGATCTAGGGACTATCTGGTCTTCAACGAAGTATAATTCTGTTGAGATTGTAGAACTTGTCCACACTTCGACGGAGGAAAATGTCGAGACTGAGAACCTTATCTGAAATTCAACCGAGGATGAGTCAGTTGAGATTTAAGAACCGGTCAGGTCTTCGACTGAGAGAAACATCTTCATCAAGATCTAGGAACTGTCTGGTCTTCAACAGAGTATAATTCTGTTGAGATTGTAGAACTTGTCCACACTTCGACGGAGGAAAATTGTCGAGATTGAGAACCTTATCTGAAATTCAACCGAGGATGATTCAGTTGAGATTTAAGAATCGGTCAGGTCTTCGATTAAGGGAAACATCTTCATCAAGATCTAGGAACTGTCTGGTCTTCAATGGAGTATAATTCTGTTGAGATTGTAGAACTTGTCCACACTTCGACGGAGGAAAATTGTCGAGATTGAGAACCTTATCTGAAATTCAACCCAGGATGATTCAGTTGAGATTTAAGAACCGGTCAGGTCTTCGACTGAGGGAAACATCTTCATCAAGATCTAGGAATTGTCTGGTCTTCAACGGAGTATAATTCTGTTGAGATTGTAGAACTTGTCCACACTTCGACAGATGAAAATTGTCGAGATCGAGAACCTTATCTGAAATTCAACCGAGGATGATCAGTTGAGATTTAAGAACCGGTCAGGTCTTAGACTTAGGGAAACATCTTCATCAAGATCTAGGAACTGTCTGGTCTTCAACGGAGTATAATTCTGTTGAGATTGTAGAACTTGTCCATACTTCGACGAAGGAAAATTGTCGAGATTGAGAACCTTATCTGAAATTCAACCGAGGATAATTTAGTTGAGATTTAAGAACCGGTCAGGTCTCCGACATGAGGGAAACATCTTCATTAAGATCTAGGAACTGTCTGGTCTTCAATGGAGTATAATTCTGTTGAGATTGTAGAACTCGTCCACACTTCGACGAAGGAAAATTGTCGAGATTGAGAACCTTATCTGAAATTCAACAGAGGATAATTCAGTTGAGATTTAAGAATCGGTCAGGTCTTCGGCATAGCTGAGAACTTAGCTGCCTCCTTCCTGAAAGGTAAAGGTCAGTCATATGCAATGCATGATATAGATCAAGCAATGATGTTCTCAAAATAAATGAGATTGTGTTGTATGATGCGTATATGCATGTATCATGATGTATGGAAATGTAATGTTTTTAGCTGGGGAACATAAATCCCGGATAGCTGCTGGAGAAAAGAGTTGGATTCTTCGTTTCCATGAGGATGACGAACGAAGGTGATTGCAAGAATAAACCTGCAGGAGAGTATAATTCTGTTGGGGCATAAAACTGATGAGGAGATTACTCTGTGGGGAAGAGATATTCTGCTGAGGATTCCACTGATAAATTTCGTTGGGGAAGAATTACCATTGCTAGTGATACTGAATCCTGTTGGGGATTGAATTCTTTTTTGTGAAAGGAAAGAACTCCGCTGGGGATGATCTTTCAGTTGCGACTTCACTGGGGATAACCTTTTAGGCTGTAATGGGGATAATCCTTTGAGATTTGTTGGGGACAATCTTCCTTTGAACTCAGCTGGGGATATTTATTTTTATACTCCGCCAGGGACGAACTTCTAGAGTCTACTGGGGATGATTCTTCAACTCCACCGGGGAAGCTTTTTTAGACTGCGCTGGGAAAATTTTAACTCCACTAGGGATATCTTGTATTCTGCCGTGGAATATTCTTATACTTCATTGGGGGATATTCAGACTGCCGGGGATATTAAGCCTTTTCAGTGTTGATGATAGATAAACTCTGCTTGGGGAGAATATTATCGATTCCTTTACAGTTGCAAGTCTCAGCTGGGGAGAACCAATCATTACTGTCTTACTCTGCGGGGAGTGAAATTATCTTAGCCATATTCTTCAGCTGATTTTACCTTGTACCTGATGGACAGAGAAACTATACAGCTTGGACAATTCTCATTTGCCCCTGTTTCTGATATTACCAGTAATCATCTTTTATTTCATATGCAAATATTTATGAGTGGCAATTAATGTCAAGTGCATATATCAAAAATGAACATTGGACGTTTTTTTCAAAACAAAACAGATAAAGGAAAAACAGTTTGAAATTTCTTTGAAAATGAATTGTATTGATTTTGAAATTTGTCCTGTAAATAGGCGTTTTTGTACAAGAGGCTGACGTCCTAGTAAGAGAACGCCGTTGAACAGATATACTTTATACAATTTGTAAAAAACTAAACAAAACAGTTATGTGAATAAACAAAACAACTCTGCTATTGCCTTTATGTCCTCGAGCATCTCATCACTTTACTACTGATTGAAGGTAGATCAGATTGATTAGTGCCGTCCGAGCTTGATAGCCGTTACCGAAGTCTGGTTGCAAGGTGATCCAATGAGACATAATGTTACGCTTTGATCCCTAACTTTTGCCTAGACCGCCCTTTCGGGTTTTCAGTCCACCGGGATACCCTTTTTTGCCCAAGCCGCCTTTTCAGGTTTTCGACTTGCTAGGTGTACATATGTTTTTCATTTTCATCCCTTATTTTTTCCCGAACCCTTTTGGTTCGCCGGGAAGCCCTTATTTTTGCCTAGGCCAGTCAACCTAGCGGGTCTTTGATTATGCGTAGTACTTTTTGACTATGTCCACGCTCTCAGGATGTAGGGAGGTGTCACTGTCGGTAGTGTTGTGTTGCCATACTACCAGAAGATCTTCGTTTGATCATGCAAGATTCGTTGCTGGAATTCATGTCCAATCCCCCAATTGATTCAGATGGAGATTTTCCTCTGGCTATTTGGCATTTTGAGAGATTCCTTGAATCTTGACTTAACTGCCCCAGATGATGGACAATGCTCATACCGTGCCCCTTGGTTGGAGGTGTTTTTTCCACTTGAGGTGACCCTTTTTATTGAAAAGGTTTTTGTTCACTAGATATTCGTCGCGCGAATTTCTCTGATATTTGAACAAATAGTCATATGCAAACAATGTTATTTTAAGAATGCAAAGCTTATGTCTGTCTTGAAGTTTTTGAAAATGCATTTTTTCAGTAAGATAGGAAAATTTTGTAAAATGTGACATCAACCAGGATTTACAGCAAGCCCTACAGGAGTCAGGATATCTTTTGTAACAGTATGCTTTCGGACTAACCCATGCTTCAGCTAGGACTTTTTAAGGGTTATAACGTGGCCTGGTACACGGTTTAAGAAACAAAGGATAAAGGCTCAAATTTTATTTGTACCCACCTGTTCTTCGTGATGTTCTTCGATCCTAAACTCAGCTAATCATGCAGTAGATCTTGTTTGAGTCTTTGCTCTGATATACCAGTGATGGTTCGGATACTAACAATTTATTTTGAACAGGCAATCATTTTGTTGAGAGTTTGCAGGATCTCTTCCTTTTTAGTTTTTATTATCCCTGTTTTTTGCATGAACTGTTTCTTTTTGTGATTACAGTCAGCGGGATGCCCCAGTTTTTATTAAGTCTCCTTCACAGGTTTTGACTTATTGGGCTTTTATTTTAAGAGATAATGACTGCTTGTCCTTACGATTATACGAAACCAACACCGTCTTTTGTTTCGGAAGGACTTCTTTGATGCCATTCATTGTGCACCTGGATCAACTGAGAAAACTACCCTGCCCTAGGTTATAATTTATGGTTTTAATTTGCGAAAAGAAAAACTCCAACTTCTTTGGCTCAAAGGGGTTGACTAGGGATTATCTTCCTTATAACTCCACTGTTTAGGATTTGAAACAATGCATGTACCTCGTCAGCGGGGTCTGTTCAAAAGCATATTGTAGAGATTTTGATATCATTTTCGTCATCCTCCCTCTAAAGCCTTAGAATTTTTTAATCGAGAGTTGATCATCACAAAAAATGAAAGCAATTTGAATATAGTGAAATACGAATGGATTGATTCAAAACAGACATATGCAATACATTGATAAAGTAATAAAGTTTGACATGAATAAATGTTTGAACAATCAAAAGAAAACTACAACTTGAAAATTCTAATGAGCAAAAAGTCTTCTCGTCTCAGTATTTGTCACTTCAAATGGTGAACCTTGGGGGGATGGCAAAAGAATTCAATCTGACCGTCTTGTGTGAGTTCCAATGCTCCTTCATCAATCAGGTCTTGAATTTTGTTGCTCAACGCCCAACAAATGTTAGTATCATGCCCCGGGCTGTTGGAGTGATATGCACACCTTGCATCAGGATTGTACCTTGGGGAGGCTATGTTGGGATTCTTAGGATGGTCCCTTAACATCACCATATTCAATCTCAACAGGTGTTGTAAAGCCTGAGACAGCGACATGTTGAGCTTGGTAAATTGCATTTTGGGCATATTTGGCTTACTCTGATCAACCCGTTGTTTATGGCAAGGTTGTTGTTGGACCCGTGAGGTAGTAGCAACTTGGAGAGGTCTATTCTTCATCAAACCAAACTTTTGACTTCTCGGAAGTTGATTAATGACTTGGTCCCCGGCCTTGACTGTTTACTTCATGTTGTTGTATCTGTCTTGATGAAGCTGGTTTATAATGGTTCTCAGCCCTTCTTGTTCCTGAGCTAAGCCTTGGATAAGATCCATCTGCTCCAGCATCTGGGTTTTCATGGCACTGAACTCAGCTTGAAGTTGTTCCAGCCATTCGTCCTTATTGTCTTCAGGACTTTTCTTGACCAAGTTCCCAACGAGGAGTGTTTTCAAGTCTTCCTGCCCCTTGGATAGGTTAAGTCATACGTCCCTGAACTGAGCTTCTCGAGTTTGAAGATCTTGGTTGTCTGGTTGGAAAGCCATTGCTGAAATAAACAGCTAGAACATGAGAGACCTGTACTGGGAGACCTGTTATGTAATGATATGTATGTATGCAATGTTTTCAAGGATCTCGCGGGGTAAACAAGAAACTTGTTAGAATTTGAATTTTGCAGCTTTGATTGAAGAAACTTCATGTTGTTAAGAGTCCTTCTTCAAGAGTCAAGCTCACCATATCGAGTGGGTCATAACCCCTGACTCAAGTTAAAAGTACCTGAGATATTCACAAAGAGTCAACTTTTAAGTCCCTTGAAACAAAATGTCTTTAGAAGATGCTCATGGGTGCATGTATGCATGATGCAACAATCACACACAAGATCACAAACATAGGGTTCATAGGTTAAACGTCACAACCATGAGGTTGAAGTTACTACCCATAAGGTATGATCTAAAAGTTTATCACCTGCCGAACAAGGTTCTAAGAGGTTCCCAGAGTCTACATCCTTCCTTCGGATATTACCAACTTCCCGATTAACTCGGTAATTAGTAATATTCTCAAGAAAAACTCGTCCGAGCATAGTATCGTGTGACTAATACTTCTAAATTACTCTGTCATAGCTTCCGCACTACACCTAAAAGGCCAAGATGGGTTAGGGGTTCTACGATCCTCAGTTTCAACAGGCTTATAGGTCGAAAGCAGCACCTTTTCTCGATTACTCGGTAAACGACACTACAGTCAAAGGGGCCTCCAACGAGTGGGGGATCTCATGCCTCCTTTTTTTTATTACTCCCTCAAAGTTAACATGACTATACCACCCGTCCTATCTTATGTTTGCCCAAGTCCGCGTAGAGGACTTATGAGAAATCACCAAGCACCCTGAAAACCAGGAAAATCTAAAAAAAACAGATATACAACACATAATATACAATAAACAATAGCACATATACGTATATAAACAAAGATAGGCTGAACCCACTTAAGGATGGACCAGCAAGAGGTCAATTTTTCCCCAGTGAAGTCATCATTTTTTATGTAGCGATAGAAATGTTGAGACTAAGCCATTGATTGACTTCACTCGCACAGATCAAAATAAAAGTCACCATCGCACTTTATTATTTCAAAAAGAATTGGGAAAGAGTGCATAACCCAAAAAGAGGTGGGAAAGATCTAGGTAAGGAGGTTTGTTATGCAAAAGGAAGGTATTAGCACCCTAAACATCTACGGTACTCCACAAGAACCTATTTGAAAAATCTATGTATTTTTTGGCTATAAAATGTTGTATAGAAATAAATGGTGGAGATGAGAAAAGAAGTATTTTTATTATTTTTACACCCGTCGCGTTTGCGAACCTTTACTGCCTACGTACCACCTTCTGTGCAATAGGAGATCAAGGTACACATAATTCACTTTTAAAAACTTTAAAACACAAGTGTGTTAGAACATAGTTTGATTCTACAACCCTTGATTAAAGTTTTGATGATAACAAAATACAAAGAATAATATTATTTCTAAGGTATATACAAAGAACAATTATGCTCCTTAAAAGTATGCTTTGTATATGCAGAAGTTCTGATGGAATCGGCATCAGAATGGAATCAGCATCAGAAGATCAGCAACCTATAGTACACGCTGAAACACTGAAGTTTAATGACCAGAATCTGCACCTAAACAAATACACTCTGACTCTGATCAAAGACATCTTTACCAAGTCATCAACACTCTGAAGCGTTATCAGAAGATACAGCAAAGAAGACTCTGAAGCGTTACTGGTTATTCAAGACAGAATTAAATGCTAACGGCTTTCTTCAGACAAAGATCTTCTACAAAAGGAAAGTGCATTATTATCATTAAACCTGCTTTATGGATAACGTATCCTTGCTTGCCTATATAAACATGACTGCTTGTGAAAAGAAGCACGTACGTACGCACTCAATTTGCCAAGCTATCCAAACCACGCATATTCAAAGCTTTAGCAAATTCATTTTTACTCCAAGCTTAAGTTGTGTAACTATCACAGTTGTGATATATTGTTTTGTTAGAAAACGTTAACACACTCTTGTTCAATTATTTGTAAAATATTTCCTTGAGATAAACCGGTTTGTGGTTGTACTCAAGAAGACTTTAACAGTTGTTAAAGTAGCTGTTGTAATCCTTTGAGAATAGTGGATTAAGACCTCGGTGGAGAGAGGCAAAATCACCTTGACGGGTGGACTGGAGTAGTTTGAGATCAAATGAACCAGGATAAAAATACTGTGTTGTCAAGCCATTTGTTTTAAGTTTTACAATTCAACCCCCCTTCTTGTGTTTTTCACATCTTCAATTGGCATTAGAGCGCCTAGTTCTGATCTTTAACACTTAACCGTGTCAGTACAAGATCCAGCGTCAAAAAAACACAATGGCAGGACCAAGTCAAAACATCAACAATGACAACAATGAAGAAAGGGACAGATTCAGTGGCAAACCTCCAGTCTTTGATGGAGAAAACTTTGACTACTGGAATGACAGAATTGAGAGTTTCTTTCTGGCCCATGATACAAATCTGTGGGACATGGTGACTGATGGATACACGCACCCAGTGGATGAACGTGGTCAGAAGATTGACAGGAAAATGATGTCTGATCAGCAAAAGCGTGAGTTCAGAAATCATCACAAGGCCAGAACAATTCTTCTCAGCGCCATCTCATATTCAGAATATGAGAAAATATCAAACAGAGAAACTGCTAAGAACATGTTTGATTCTCTGAGAATGACGCATGAAGGCAACATTCAAGTCAAAGAAACAAAAGCCCTTGCCCTCATTCAGAAGTATGAGGCATTTAAAATGGAAGATAGTGAATCAATAGAAGCTATGTTTTCAAGATTTCAAATTCTTATTGCTGGTCTAAAAGTTCTTGACAAAGGATATTCCACTGCTGATCATGTTAAGAAGATCATCAGGAGCTTGCCAAAACAGTGGAGTCCAATGGTTACAGCGCTTAAGCTAGCCAAGGATCTCAACAAAATCTCTTTGGAGGAACTCATCAGCTCCTTTAGAAGTCACGAGATAGAGCTAGAAGCAGATGAACCTCAAAAGCAAGGTAAGCCATTAGCTTTAAAATCTAACAGAAAATCTAACTCCAAAGTTTTGCAGGCCGTGGAAGAAACCTCTGATGGATCCTCATCAGAAGAAGATGAATTGTCTCTTCTCTCCAGAAGGGTGAACCAGCTGTGGAAACAGAGGCAAAGGAAGTTCAGGAATCCCAGAAGATCAGAAAATAAGAATGAATCTTCCTCCAGATACAGAAGGTCAGAATCCTCCTCTGGACAAAAAAAAATCAGAAGGCTCTTCAGGATACAAAAATCCAAACTACAAAGACATCATCTGCTATGACTATAACGAGCAAGGGCACTACAAAAGTGATTGCCCAAAGCTCCAGAAGGAGAAGCCCAAAAAGAAGTTTGGCAAAGAAAAGAAGAAAAGTCTCATGGCTACATGGGATGATTCTGATACATCTGAAGCTGACTCAGAATCATTTGATGAAAGAGCAAACATAGCTCTCATGGCAAACGTCTCTGAAGACAGTGAAGCTTCTAGTTCAGATTCAGAATCAGATACAGAAGAGGTATTCCCCGACTTCACTATAAATTTTACTAAGGCTGAATTAGCTGAAAGCCTCAATGAAATTCTGGAAAGGTATCAGCAAATCAGAATCAAATTTAGAAACCTGAAAAGGAATCTTTCTTCTGACTCTGATAAGACTGAGAGTCTCAAATTGGAGAATTCTGAGTTAAAAGATAAAATTTCCAAATTAGAAAATCAATTGCAAAACTCTCAGAAGGACACAATCCCAGAAACTCCCAGCAATGCTGATGAGATCATCAAAGAGTATGATCACAACTTTCAGAAGTTTCTAGCTAAAAACATAAACAAAAGAAAAATGGCTTCAATGGTCTATGGGGTTAGCAAAAATGGCAGAAAAGGGATAGGATATCAAGGTAAGGTTCCTACACCAAAAAATGCCATGGATTTAGTTATAAAGCGTACTCCACTTGATTCACACTTTATATATGGGCACACACATGACATAAAATATACAAGTAGTGATTACTCTGTCAAACTAAAATTCAACCAGAGTTTTGGTAGAACAAACAAATCAGGACCCAAGAAAATGTGGGTACCTAAGGATAAAATAATACATGTGGCATATATCTTTAGCAGCAAAGCAAAGACACCAGTTATGGTACCTGGACTCTGGCGGCTCACGACACATGACGGGAAAAAGGCATATGTTCCAAAGCTTGGAACTTAAGCCTTGAGGCCACGTAGGCTTTGGAGGCAATCAGAGGGGAAAGATTATTGGCTCTAGAATAGTAGGTAACGAAAATCTTCCCTCTATTAGTAATGTTTTATTAGTTGATGGATTAATGCATAACATGTTATCCATAAGTCAATTAACTGATAACGGTTATGATATAATCTTCAAACAAAATTCATGCAAAGCTGTTAGTCAGAAAGATGGGACTATCCTATTTAATGGAAAGAGGAAAAACAACATTTATAAAATCAAACTTTCTGAACTGAAAAGTCGGAACATAAAATGTCTTATGTCTGTTAACAACGAGCAATGGATCTGGAACAGAAGATTGGGACATGTTAGTATGAGAATAATATCTCAGATTAACAAACTCAATCTAGTAAGAGGACTTCCTAACTTGAAGTTCAATTCAGATGCTCTGTGTGAAGCATGTCAGAAAGGCAAGTTTGCAAAACCTGCTTTCAAATCCAAAAACGTTGTTTCCACCTCTAAGCCATTAGAACTTCTGCACATTGACTTATTTGGACCAGTAAAAACTGCCTCAGTCAGTGGCAAGAAGTATGGGTTAGTAATCGTAGATGACTATAGCAGATGGACATGGGTAAAGTTCTTAAGGCACAAGGACGAGTCACACTCTGTGTTTGTTACCTTCTGCAACCATGTTCAGAATGAAAAGGATCATAAAATCGTCAATGTCAGAAGTGATCATGGTGGAGAATTTGAAAATAAAGACTTTGAATTATTCTTTAATGAAAAAGGCATTCTGCATGACTTCTCTTGTCCTAGAACTCCCCAACAAAATGCAGTTGTAGAACGAAAGAACAGAACATTGCAAGAAATGGCCAGAACCATGATCAACGAGACTAATGTTGCTAAGATCTTTTGGGAAGAAGAAATAAACACAACGTGTTACATTCAAAATAGAATCTCCATCATACCTATTCTGGAAAAGACTCCATATGAATTGTGGAAGAACAGAAAACCCAACATTTCCTATTTTCACCCATTTGGATGTACATGTTTTATTTTGAATACAAAAAATTATTTGAACAAGTTTTACTCTAAAGAACAAAAGTGTATTATGTTAGGATACTCTGAACGCTCAAGAGGGTACAGAGTATACAATACATAAACACAGATTGTTGAAGAGTCAATCAGTGTTCAGTTTGATGATAAGCTTGAGTCTCAAAAGTCAAAGCAGAATGAATTCCTTGCAGGTATGGAAGTTGAACTCACAGGTACTAAAGATAACTCAAAGGCTCTCAACAGAGACACTCCCTCAACATCAGAAAGAGTCACTACAAGCAACCTAGCACCTTCTGTTGATCAACTCTAGAAAAGACCATCCAGAAGCAGAATTGATCACCTAGAAGAAACAATCTTAGGAAGGAAGGAAGATCCAATCAGAACAAGATCTACCTTTAGAAACTCTGAAGAATCCCTCATGGGACTTATTTCTCTGATTGAACCAACAACAATTGATGAAGCACTTCTGGACAATGACTGTATTCTGGCAATGCAGGAGGAGCTAAATCAGTTCACAAGAAATGACGTATGGGATCTGGTTCCCAAACCAAAAGGATTCAACGTCATAGGTACAAAATGGGTGTTCAGAAACAAACTGAATGAACAAGGTGAAGTCATCAGAAACAAAGCACGGCTGGTAGCACAAGGTTATAGTCAGCAAGAGGGGATAGACTATACAGAAACCTTTTCTCCAGTCGCCAGGTTAGAATCTATCAGACTTTTAATTTCATTTGCTGTTAATAAAGGCATCACTCTGTATCAGATGGATGTCAAGAGTGCATTCTTAAATGGCTATATATAAGAAGAGGTTTATGTGCACCAACCCCCTGGTTTTGAAAGTTCCAAAAATCCAGAATATGTTTTCAAACTAAAAAAGTTACTCTATGGTCTGAAACAAGCTCCCAGAGCTTGGTATGAAAGACTAAGTAACTTCCTGTTAGAAAAGGAATTCACCAGAGGGAAAGTGGACACAACCATGTTCAGTAAGACAGTTAAGAATGACATCTTAGTATGTCAGATTTATGTTGATGACATTATATTTGGATCCACTAAACCCTCTCTGGGAAAAGAGTTTGCTAAATGTATGCTGGAAGAATTTGAGATGAGCCTAATGGGGGAACTAAAGTTCTTTCTGGGCATTCAGATTAATCAAACTCTAGAAGGAACCTACATTCATCAGAGAAAATATGTCATAGAACTTCTGAAAAAATTTGATCTCTCAGAATGTAAGCCCTCAAGGATTCCAATGCATCCCACGTGCATTCTGGAAAAAGAAGAGGTAAGTAACAAGGTAGAACAAAAGGTCTACAAAGGTATGATTGGTTCTCTTCTCTATCTGACTGCTTCAAGGCCTGACATTCTATTCAATGTTTGCATTTGTGCTAGATTCCAATCAGATCCTAGAGAGTCTCACTTAACAGCAGTTAAGCGAATTTTAAAGTATCTGAAAGGTATTACTAATCTGGGTTTGTTTTATAGAAAACCAAGTGATTACAACTTAGTAGGATACTGTGATGCTGATTTTGCTGGAGACAGAGTAGAACGTAAAAGCACTTCTGGAAGCTGCCAGTTTCTGGGAGAAAATATGATCTCATGGTCCAGCAAAAGACAATCCACAATAGCTCTATCAACAACAGAAGCTGAATACATAGCAGCAGCTGGATGCAGCACACAAATGCTCTGGATGAAAAGTCAACTTGGGGACTTCAATATATTTGAGAGTAACATCCCTATCCTCTGTGACAATACTTCTGCTATTTGTCTCAGTAAAAATCCTATCTTTCATTCTAGGGCTAAGCATATAGAAATAAAACATCATTTTATTAGGGACTATATTCAGAAAGGGATTCTCAATTTAAAATTTATTAACACAGACCATCAATGGGCTGATGTCTTTACAAAAACTCTTTCTGAAGATAGGTTTAACTTCATTCTGAAAATCTCAGCATGAGGCTTTACCCAGAATAAAATAGTTTTATTTTCATATCTTAACCATCAGAATTTTGGTTATTTTTTGTGAACTACTGATCAACCTGCCTTCAGATCTTTAGAAGTACATATTATATCAGAATCTATCCATGAAGATCTGAGCACTTCATTTCAAGGATAGAAATGTGGTTTTCACTCAAGCAAACAGTTGTCATCCATTCATTAGCTACTTTCTGAGGCTGAACACGCGTTCACTTTCTTGAAAGGTCAAAAGCGCTGATTGGATGCATTGGGACACATGTCATGGGTAACTGTTCCAATATCTTTCTGAATCCCACAAAATCAGCTGTCATTAATGCTTATAATCATTATAATTTATTTCTTTCTCTTGTCGTTTACGTTTTCAAAATCTTTTTCAAAATCATTTTCAAAATCTATTTAAACACATTTCTCATTCTTTACACTCTTTCACTTTCACTCTCTCTACAATCTAATTGATTTCAGTTTGCATCTTTCTCAAAACCCTTTCACTTTCTTCTCAAAACTTTCTGTGTGAACATGGCTTCCTCAAGCAACCCAACTTCTAGTACTCAGAGAACAGATTCATCAGAACAATATGAAGAACCTTTCAGAACCCTCCTCACGCCCATTAAAAATCTAGAAGTACTCTCAAAATTGATTGTGGACTTTAACAGTCTTTAAGAGAACGGGTTCAATCTCTCTGAAGAGGTAAAGGCTCAAGGATGGAACAGGTATTTTGACCGTCTGGTAGGTCCAACATTCCCAATCCTTGTGAAGGAATTTTGTATTCATGCTTCATCTTCCAACCATCAAGTTACTTCGTACATAATGGGGAAGAAGATAGTAATAACTGAAGACCTTATTGCAAGATTGATAGGCTACAGTGGTGGTGGCGTAAGATGCATAGACATGGTTGAAAGATGTGCTGATGTCGCCCTAATTGCTAGAGAAATCTTCACTCTGGGTCTTCCCTCCAGCAAGATAAGGGATCTAAAAGACCATCACAGAATATGGGCTAAGATTATTCTGGGATGCATAAACCACAAGAAGCCAACCAGCTCTCCTGACTAAATCATCATTGATCAGCAGTTTCTGATCTACTTCATCTCCCAGAAGATTAAGGTGAATCTGGATCATTTGCTGTTCAACCATCTAAGGACTAGTGTTAAGGAAACCAGAGAAGAGGAGCACACAAAAAGGGACTGGAAACCCCTAGGAAGGCTCATATCAGATATTCTAACAGAGAATAAGCTGATAGATCATCTAACAGAAGCACAGGAAATTAGCACTTTAGAAGCAACTGTTAGAAAACAGTTGAATGCAAAGAATCTGAAGAAGATTAAGATCATTGAGAACATCAAGAAGGAACCCAGTGTCACTTCTTTTGTGAACATCTCCAGCAGAAGAATCCCTCTGGATAACTTTCCCATGTTCTCAGAAATTGATTCCAAACCTGAGATAATAGTCAGATATCTGGATGCATGCAAGGCAAATGGTACAACACCAGATTTAAACATTCAGGATCTGCAGCAGAAGGCTCCAGAAGTTGTGCTGAAGAAAAACAAGAAAAGGAAGGCTGCATCAGAAGGATCATCCCAGCGGACTCCTAAAAAGAGAGGTAATCCTTCTTCTGTAACTGTTTTAGATTCAGTATCTGTATCAACATCTGTACCAATCCCCACTCAATCAGAAAATCCTACTCCACAAACACTTGATGATTTTTACATTGAATTTGACCCCTCGGAAACTTTAACTCTTAGAGGATCTCACTCCCTACCTATAAATCCAAATATTGAAGTAACTCAACAAGAACTTGCAAAAGTTCTATCAGATATTGAAACCTTTAACCAACATATATTTGCTCCCATTCCAGTAAATCTAAACTCTGAAACCATTTCAGAAGCACCTCAACCATAAATTCCACTCTATCCTCAACCAGAAACTCATCCATCTTCTCCATAACCCGAAATATTACAACCAGAAGTTCAAACTTCTGAATCCTGTGAACCAGAACTTCATCACCATCAATCCAACCAAAATATTGATTCTGATACCATTCCCATTCTTGGAATCACTGGACCTCTGACCATCAGTATACCCCTGACCATTCTGGATATTCCCCAAATTCCCTCTTCACTAGAATCAACTCCACCAAACTCCCCAACAAGTCCAAAAATCATTCCAGACTCTCCCACTTCCTCAACAAAGATCAATCCAAATGACAATGACAAAACTGTCATTGATTTAACTATTTTTGAATGCTTGGCTGCCATAACCAACAAAACAGCTATTCCAAAACCAAAACCATCTGAACCTACACCAGATGTTGGTACCAGTTTATTGGTATTTGAAACAGAAACACAGAAGTGGATAACTTCTCTGAAGAAAGCTAGTCTTAAGCTGATTGATCCTGCTGCATCAAACTATCTTTGGACAAGTGTCAGAAGATGGGTACGCTCTGAAACCCATAAAATGCAAGAACAGAGCTACAGACAAGTTCAACAGATCTTCAGTAACCTACTAAAAGTTTTTGAAGATCAAGTTCTGAGCCATCTACTCAAGGAAGAAGTCCTTCCTCTGGACAATGCTCTCTGGTCTGAACATCATCCAACAGACAATGTTCAACCAGAGTCAGAAGATCTCAATCTGACTGACACTCCAGAGCAGATGATTCCTGCTGAAGAACTGGGTTAAAAAGAGGAGATTGCAGAATGCTTTGAGAAGCATCCAGTTGCTGAAGATCCTCAAGCTTCCACCTATGAAAGGAAGACTTTAAAAGACCTGAAGAGATCTGATATTTTGATACAAGAAAGAATGGATAAACAACATGACAAAATTTCGGAAATCAAGAGCATGTTAACCAAGCAAGAGGAAACCAACATCCAGATCAAGGGCTTGTTGGAAGACCTGTTCACGCGTCTTCCTCCTCCCTCTTAGATTTTCCTCTGTTTAAAAATTTGTTTTTCTGTAATATTCTCTGCATAGCTCTGAACTTGTCGTTGACTCTATTTTTTAATATCAACTCTTTTTGGCTCTGATTATGTGTTCTTTTTGATAACTGACAAAAAGGGGGAGAAAGAAAAAGATGTTTTCAATAACGGATTACTGAGACATAAGTCTCAAACATTCTAATCTACTTAAATTCTCTCTTCTAAAAAGCTTGAACAGCTACAAAACTCTACTGAAAGATACAGTAAGATTCTGATGCTCAAAGACTCATGGAATTAAAAGGAAGTAATCAATTCATGAGGAGTTTTTCTACTTAACTCTATACCTTTTGTTCTTTATTCTTTATTGAAAAATCTGGTTTTTGTCATCATCAAAAAGGGGGAGATTGTTAGAATATAGTTTGATTCTACAACCCTTAATTAAAGTTTTGATGATAACAAAATACAAAGAATAATATTATTTCTAAGGTATATACAAAGAACAATTATGCTCCTTAAAATTATGCTTTGTATATGCAGAAGTTCTGATGGAATCAGCATCAGAATGGAATCAGCATCAGAAGATCAACAACCTATAGTACATGCTGAAACACTGAAGTTTGATGACCAGAATCTGTGCCTAAACAAATACACTCTGACTCTGATAAAAGAGATCTTTACCAAGTCATCAACACTCTGAAGCGTTATCAGCAGATACAACAAAGAAGACTTTGAAGCGTTACTGGTTATTCAAGACAGAATTAAATGCTAACGGCTTTCTTCAGACAAAGATCTTCTACAAAAGGAAAGTGCATTATTATCATTAAACCTGCTTTATGGACAACGTATCCTTGCTTGCCTATATAAACGGGAATGCTTGTGAAAAGAAGCACGTACGTACGCACTCAATTTTCCAAGCTATCCAAACCACGCATTTTCAAAGCTTTAGCAAATTCATTTTTACTCCAAGCTTAAGTTATTAATTATCATAGTTGTGATATATTGTTTTGTTAGAAAACATTAACACACTCTTGTTCAATTATTTGTAAAAGATTTCCTTGAGATAAACCGGTTTATGGTTGTACTCAAGAAGACTTTAACAGTTGTTAAAGTAGCTGTTGTAATCCTTTGAGAATACTGGATTAAGACCTCGGTGGAGAGAGGCGAAATCACCTTGACGGGTGGACTGGAGTAGTTTGAGATCAAACGAACCAGGATAAAAATACTGTGTTGTCAAGCCATTTATTTTAAGTTTTACAATTCAACCCCCCCCCCCCCCCCCCTTCTTGTGTTTTTCACATCTTCAAAGTGTGTTGGTTATTTTTAAGAGACGAGACATCATCGTCTTATCCGAGTGGAAAACATACTTACTACCCACAATTATGAAAAAAGAGAATTTGCATCATCTAAAAGTGGAGGATATAACTTGGATTTTAAAATCAACAAAGCCTCACTCAACACTCAAGTGGAAAATATCTCACTTCACTACACATTTTAAAGTAAAAAGCCAAAGTGGAAAAATGGTTTGCATGAGATTGATTGACTTTTAGTCTTCTCATAAAAAAATGTCAAAAGTATTATTAAGTCGATTAAAGTTTGCTTAAGAAAATATTTTGAAAATACATGGACAAAGGTCCAGGTTTATTATGAAACTGATTCAAGTTTTAAAGCAAGAAGAGTTTTTAAAAAGAGAGAGAAGATTTTTGAAATTAAAGAAGATGGGAAGAGATGAAAAGACTATCCTAAAGCATAAGGTAAAAGCTAGGGAAAATAACTATCTAACTAACAAGAAGCCAACACTTGAAATAATGAGTCAATGTAGAAATTCCATCCTTTGGATTTGAAACCAAACAAGCAAAGATAATAAACTTTTTAAGAGAACCAAACTTCAATTGCATTATGTCTTCACAAAAAATGGATAGAGTAAGGGTTGTATACATATGAATTCCAGATCAGAGACTAAGCATGTAATCACAATAACCTGCGCACAAAACAAACAAACAGCCCAATGTCTTGGGGTAAACCCCAAGAACTCCAGACAAAATAACAATTGAGGTCATAAGGTCTCAAATATAGGTCAAGGTCCCTAATCCTAAGTCCAAGAAGTCCATGCCTCCATAATGCAAAGGGTAGTAACCAAATAGTCCAAGTAGCATTAAAGTCTTTATGGTTCAATTTGATTATTAGGTATCTTCAAAAAAGAAATGAAATGCTCAAGTGAACAAAGATGAAAATATCATGAAATGTAAATGCTAAAGTAAATGGTACATAAAGTAAATAACATAAGATAAAAGCATAGAATAAAGTCAATTTTTAGAAATTAGTAGTTAGTTGAATGACCATCTTGAAACTTGCATTTGGAACTCATTAGATGATTGGTAGAACCAAAGTCTCTCATTAAAAAGTTGTATTTTCTTTTTATCAAGTATATCATCCATTTAAGAATTCTCAAGACATCATTAAATGACCAATGATGTTTAAGTGATCCACTTTGACCAAAACTGATGAAGATTCATTAGAGGATTAGTAGAACCAAAGCATCATAATAATGAATCTCAAGGTTATTTGATCAAAGGGTTCAAATCAACATACTTGGGCTTGCAAACATAGGTTTGAGCCATAAATGATAATTTTCTCAAATCGGGACAAAATTTAGCGCTATGTTAAGTAATCATAAGTGAACTTATATATAAGTCACACCTATTTTGAGGTCGGTCAATAGCAATCTATGCACCATATATTTTGAGACATGATATAGAAATCATGCTCCAATAACATTTATACAATCAGAATGAGATAAGATGAAGAGGTATGGGGTGAGGGGTAAACCACATTTGAACTAAAAATTTAATCAAACTATTATTAAATCATTCATCCATTTTTATGGAGTTAGACTCAATACCATGGATCCAATGATGTTAATAAAGTTCATGTCAAAATTTCATAGTCCAAGATCAGCCGGAATATGTACAAAAAATAAAATAAAATTTAAAATAAAAGAAAAAAGGTTTTAAATGATTTTTAAATTTAGAAATAAGGGAAAATAGCAACTATATTCAAAACACTCAAGAAATATTAAGTGAGACGATAGAAAAATAAGAAATGAACTCAAATATTTTTATGAAATTTTTGGTAATTTTTTAAAATCAGAAACTATTTTTAAACTAATTTAAATGGCTCAAATAAAGGAAAAAAGATAAAAAATAGTAAAAATTAAGATAAAATTCTACAAAAAATTCAGAAGGTCAGAAATAATGAAAATGATATTTATAAAAAATTTCAGAATTTAAAAATGTCAAAAAGTAATTTAAAAACAATTAAGATAAAGCAAACAAAGAAAAAATTACGAAAAATATCAAACATCAAAATAAAAATATGAAAAAATATTAAGAAAGTCAGAAATAATTGAAAGTATTTTTATATATTTTTTTCATAGTTTTTGGATAAAAAAATAAAAGAGTTATGGATTTTTGAAATTTAAAACAGTTAAAATATAATATCAGAAAATAAAAATAAAACTAAAACGATGTGGACCATCAGATCATAGTCAAAAGGCGTTAGTAAGATAATCAAGTGGACCAGACGCGTTGTGCTTTATATGGACCTTATCTGAAAATACACTAGATCAGAAAAAGGGCAACCAATAATAATAAAACAATTGGCGTGCTATCATTGGTTAAGACGAGCCATGTCATCATCTTCAACCTCCAGACACCCTGCAATGGGGATTTTGTGAGTTTCTTCAGATGTAACAATTATAATCTTAGTCTAGTATCATTACATTCGTCTCTTCAAGACGATCCTAACCCCACCATCGCGCCAAATTTATGTAAAGTGTGCAAAGAGATATGGATAAGAAATTCAGAAAATAGTGAGCACCTTTCAGTTGAGATTTCTCTCTCAATTCTCAATGAATTTAAAAATTGTAAGAAGCATAAGAACCAGAAGGAGGAGTATAGTAAGTTAGTGCTTCATTTGGATCCAAATGGTGGAAAATTTTACCAGTTCGAAGTTCAATAATGAAGCTCTGAAAATGGACTTCTGTAACTTGATTTATGACTCGTTCTACTTGGTTTAAATGTTGGAGATCTTATATGATGATGGAGGATGATGAATGTGAAAAGAATTTTGGAGAAAGAATTTTAAATCTCGGAAACTGATTTCAAAAGTTTGAAGTTCGTGTGAGGTTTTGGCAGGGTGAGTTTGGCTCTCAAAGCTTAAAGAAATGAATGGAATAAGGTCCTCTATTTATAGGAAAACGAATGACAATTAAAATTGGATAAAACAATGAACTTTGGAGGGAAATTTGTTAGAACATAATTTGATTCTACAACCCTTAATTAGAGTTTTGATGATAACAAACACAAGAACAAATATGCACTCTAAATTTGTGTTATTTTGTATGCAGAAGTTCTGACCAAAGCAGCATCAGAAGTTAAGCATAGAAGCTTTCACACTGAGGTAATCTGAATCTGCGCTGAAGAATGATGATCAGAACCTACGCTGAAGTGAAGAA
Organism: Vicia faba; assembly: GCA_948472305.1. Lineage (NCBI taxonomy): Eukaryota > Viridiplantae > Streptophyta > Magnoliopsida > Fabales > Fabaceae > Vicia > Vicia faba. The sequence goes on from OX451740.1 coordinate 265,178,734, forward strand.
TACTCTGATTTTGAACAGAAGTTTCATTTACAATCAGATCCTCACATCTCTAAGTCATCAATGTTCTGAAGTAATTACAGCATGTAAGATCGTAAGATTCTGAAGCGTTACTATTCAATTAAGACAGCATCACATGCAACGGCTTCATTCAGACAAGTATATTCTCAATATGGAAACAATTTAAATGTCCATTATCACGCTTTATGTTGGACAGGATTCCTATACCTATATAAACAAGCTAAGAGGACAAACTGTTTACGATTTTGAATACGGATGCAATACATCTCTAAACGCTGAAAGCATACATACTCTTTTCTACGCTCAAAATTGTGTAAAATATAATAGTTGTGATAACTGTTTTTGTAAGGAAAAACAACCATACACAGAATACTTTTTATCTTGATTAAGCTAGTTTTCCTTGAGATTAATCGGGTTGTGGTTGTACTCAAGAGGACTTTGGCAGTTGTCAAAGTAGTGATTGTAATCAGTTTTTGATTAGTGGATTAAGTCCTTGGTGGAGAGAGGCGAAATCACCTTGACGGGTGGACTGGAGTAGTTTGAGATCAAACGAACCAGGATAAAAATATCGTGTCTACTGCGCATTTGATTTTAATTTTTCAATTCAACCCCCCTTCTTGTGTTTTTCACTTATTCAATTGGAATTAGAGCTCCTGGTTCTGAGTTCATACACTTAACCGTGTCAGTAAAAGATCCAAGCTTTAGAAAAACACTATGGTGGGACCAAGCCAAAACATCAACAATGACTATCATGAGGACAAGGAAAGAATCAGTGGCAAACCTCCAGTCTTTGATGGAGAAAATTTTGACTACTGGAAAGACGAAATTGAGAGCTTCTTTCTGGCCCATGATGCTGATCTATGGGACATGGTAATTGATGGATACACATATCCAGTGGATGAAAGTGGTAAAAAGATAGACAGGAAAAGGATGTCTGACCAGCAAAAACGCGATTTCAGAAACCATCATAAAGCCAGAACAATACTTCTCAGTGCTATCTCATACTCAGAATATGTGAAAATATCAAACAGAGAGACAGCCAAAAACATGTTTGACTCTCTGAGAATGACACGTGAAGGCAACATACAAGTCAAAGAAACTAAGGCCCTTACACTCATTCAGAAGTATGAAGCATTCAAGATGGAAGGCAGTGAATCCATAGAAGCAATGTTCTCAAGATTCCAGATCCTTGTTGCTGGGATGAAGGTTCTTGACAAAGGATATTCTACTGCTGATCACGTAAAGAAGATCATCAGAAGTCTACCCAAGCAATGGAGGCCAATGGTCACAGAACTTAAGCTAGCTAAAGATCTCAACAAGATATCTCTGGAGGAACTTGCCAGCTCCCTCAGAAGTCACGAGATAGAGCTAGAAGAAGATTAGCCTCAAAAGCAAGGTAAGACAGTAGCATTAAAATCTAACAAAAAATCTGATTCTAAGGTTTTGCAGGCTATGGAAGAAACCTCTGATGGATCCTCATCAGAAGAAGATGAATTGTCTCTCCTCTCCAGAAGGATAAATCAACTGTGGAAGCAGAGACAAAGGAAATTCAGAAACCCTAGAAGATCAGAGAATCAAAATGAATCCTCCTTCAGATACAGAAAGTCTGAGTCTTCCTCTGGACACAAAAGATCTGAATATTCTTCAGGACACAGAAAGTCAAATAACAAGGACATCAACTGCTATGAGTGCAACGAGTAAGGGCACTACAAAAGTGAATGTCCAAGGCTTCAGAAGGAGAAGCCCAAAAAGAAGTTATTCAAGGAGAAGAAGAAAAGCCTCATGGCAACATGGGATGATTCAGAAACTTCTGATGCGAACTCAGAGTCAGATGATGAAAGAGAAAACATAGCTCTCATTAAAAACGTGTCAGAAGACAGTGAAGCTTCTGGTTCAGACTCAGAATCAGACACTGAAGAGGTATTCCCTGACTTCACTATTAATTTTACTAAGGCTGAACTTGTAGAAAGTCTAAATGAAATTCTGGAAAGGTATCAGTAAATCAGAGTCAAATTTAAAAACTTGAAAAGGGATCTTGTCTATGACTCTGAAAAGACTGAGAGTATCAAATTAGAGAATTATTAGTTAAAAGAAAACGTTTCAAAATTAGAAAACGATTTGCAAAACTCTCATAACGAAATAATCTCAGAGACTCCCAGTAATGCTGATGAGATCATCAAAGAGTATGATCACATCTTTCAGAAGTTCCTGGCTAAAAACATAGATAGAAGCAAGATGGCTTCAATGATCTACGGAGTTAGAAGGAATGGAAGAAAAGGGATAGGATATCAAGGTAAGGTATCTACGCCTAAGAAAGTCATGGACGTTGTCATAAAACGCACACCACTAAAATCACACTTCACATATGGGCACACACATGACCTAAAATACACTAGTAATGATTACTCTGTCAAACCAAAATTCAACCAGAATTTTGGTAAAACTAACAAACCAGGACCCAAGAAGATATGGGTACCTAAGGACAAAATTCTATATGTAGTAGATATCTTTAGCAGCAAGGCTAAAACACTAGTCATGGTACCTGGACTCTAGATGCTCTCAACACATGACGGGAAGAAAGCATATGTTCCAAAGCCTGGAAATTAAACCTGGAGGCTACGTGGGTTTTGGAGGCAACCAAAGAGGAAAGATCATTGGCTATGGAACAATAGCTAATGAAAATATTCCTTCTATAAATAATGTGCTCTTAGTTGTTGGATTAATGCATAACTTGTTATCCAGAAGTCAATTAAGTGATAATGGTTATGATATAATCTTTAATCAAAATTCATGCAAAGCTGTTAGTCAGAAAGATGGAACTATCCTTTTTAATGGAAAGAGGAAAAACAACATTTATAAGATAAAACTTTCTAAACTAAAAAGTCAGAATGTAAAATGCCTTCTCTCTGTTAACAATGAGCAATGGGTCTGGCACAGAAGATTGGGCCATGTTAGTATGAGAAGAATATCCTAGATTAACAAACTCAATCTGGTTAGAGGACTTCCTAATCTGAAGTTTAGCTCGGATGCTCTGTGTGAAGCATGTCAGAAAGGCAAATTTGCAAAACCTGTTTTTAAAGCTAAAAATGTTGTTTCCACCTCTAGGCCATTAGAACTTCTGCACATAGACTTATTTGGACCAGTAAAAACTGCGTATGTTAGTGGCAAGAAGTATGGCTTACTGCTCGTATATGAATATAACAGATGGACATGGGTAATGTTCTTAAGACACAAGAAAGAGTCACACTCTGTTTTCGTTGCATTCTGTAACCAAGTTCAGAATTAAAAGGATCTTAGAATTGTCAAAGTCAGAAGTGATCATGGTGGAGAATTTGAAAATAAAAATTTTAAATAATTTTTTAATGAAAAATGCATCTTGCATGACTTCTCTTGTCCTAGAACTCCCCAACAAAATGGAGTTGTAGAATGAAAGAACAGAACACTACAATAAATGGCCAGAACCATGATCAATGAGACTAACATTTCTACGATCTTTTGGGCAGAAGCAATTAACATTTCTTATTCTGGATAGAATCTCTATAAGACCTATTCTGGAAAAGACTCCATATGAACCGTGGAAGAACAGAAATCCCAACATTTCTTATTTCAATCCTTTTGGATGCACTTTTTTCATTCTGAATACTAAAGATTATTTGAACAAGTTTGACTCTAAAGCACAAAAGTGTATTATGTTAGGATACTCTGAACGTTCAAGAGGATACAAAGTATAAAATACAGAAACATAGATTGTTGAAGAGTCAATCAATGTTAGATTTTATGGTAAGCTTGACCCTTAAAAGTCAAAGCAGAATGAATTCTTTGCAGATATAGAAGTTGAACTCACAGGTACTGAAGACAACTCGTCAGAAGTTCTCAACAGAAATGCTCCAACAACTTCAGAAAGAAATGTTACAAGCAATCCAGCACCTTTTGTTGATCAACTCCAGAAAAGGTTACCCAGAAGCAGCATAGCTCACCCAGAAGATAAGATCCTGGGAAAGAAGGATGATCCAATCAGAACAAGATCAACATTCAGAAACTCTGAAGAATCCCTCATGGGACTGGTCTCTCTGATTGGACCAATAACAATTGATGAAGATCTTCTGTACAATGACTGGATTCTAGCAATGCAGAAGGAACTAAATCATTTCACCAGAAATGACGTATGGGATTGGGTTCCCAAACCAAAAGGATTCAACGTCATTGGAACAAAGTGGGTGTTCAGAAACAAACTGAACGAGGAAGGAGAAGTCATCAGAAATAAAGCACGACTGGTGGCACAAGGTTATAGTCAGCAAGAGGGGATAGACTATACAGAAACCATTGCTCCAGTCGCCAGGTTAGAATCTATCAGACTCTTAATCTCATTTGTTGTAAATAATGGCATCACTCTGTATCAAATGGATGTCAAAAGTGTAATCCTAAATGGCTACATAGATGAAGAGGTATATATGCACCAACCCCATGGGTTTGAGAATTCCAAACACCCAGAACATGTTTTCAAAATAAAGAAGTCACTCTATGGTCTGAAACAAGCTCCCAGAGCTTGGTATGAAAGACTAAGTAACTTCCTGTTAGAAAAGGAATTCACCAGAGGGAAAGTGGACACAACCTTATTCTGTAAAACATTTAAGAATGACATTTTAGTATGTCAGATTTATGTAGATAATATCATCTTTGGATCTACTAAACCTTCTCTGGGAAGAGAGTTTTCTAAGTGCATGCAGGCAGAGTTTGAGATGAGCTTAATGGGGGAACTCAAATTCTTTCTGGGCATTCAGATAAACCAAACTTCAAAAGGAACTTACATTCATCAGAGTAAATATGTTAGAGAACTTCTGAAGAAATTTGATCTCTCAGAATGTAAGCCCTCAAAGACTCCAATGCACCCCACGTGCATTCTGGAAAAGGAAGAGGTGAGTAAAAAGGTAGAACAGAAAATCTATAGAGGTATGATTGGCTCTCTCCTTTATCTGACAACTTCAAGGCCTGATATTTTATTCAGTGTTTGCTTATATGCTAGATTCCATTCAGATCCTAGATAATCTCACTTAACAGTAGTTAAGAGAATTTTCAAGTATCTGAAAGGTACTATTAATCTGAGTTTGTTTTATAGATAATCCAATGAATACAGCTTAGTGGATATTGTGATGCTGACTTTGCTGGAGACAGAGTAGAGCGCAAAAGAACTTTTGGAAGCTGCCAGTTTCTGGGAGATAATCTGATCTCATGGACCAGCAAGAGACAGTCCATAATAGCACTATCAACAGAAGAAGCTGAATACATAGCAGCTGCTGGATGTAGCACTCAAATGCTCTGGGTGAAAAGTCAACTTGAAGACTTCAACATATTTGAGAGTAACATTCCTACCTTCTGTGATAACACTTCTGCCATATATCTCAGTAGAAATCCCATTTTGCATTCTAGGGCTAAGCATATAGAAATAAAACATCACTTTATTAGGGACTATATTCAGAAAGGAATTCTTACCTTAAAATTTATTGACACATACCATCAATGGGCTGATGTATTTACAAAACCCCCTTTTTGATGATAGATTCAATTTAATTCTGAAACATCTCAACACGAAGTTATGCCAAGAATAAAATGTTTTATTTGCATATCTTAACCCTCAGAACTTTATTGTTTTCTGTGAACATCTGAATAACTTGTCTTCAGAAGTGAGAAGTACAGTTGCCTCAGAATCTATATATGAAGATCTGAACATTTCATTTCAAGGATATAGGCGTGCAGTTCACATCATCAAACATCTGTCATCCTCTCACAATCTACCTTATGAGGCTGAACACGTGTTCAATTTCTGAAGGGTTCAAGGCTCTGATTGGATGCATTGAGACACTTTTCATTGATAACCGTTCAATATCTTTCTAAATCCCCTAATTTCAGGTTTCATTAATGCATATAATCGTTACTTATTTTCTTGCTTACTGTTTACGTTTTCTAAAAACCTATATAAACTTGATTTACTATTTCATTCATTCACATTTTACTCTCTTCTATATTCTCTCTTGTTCCAAGTTTCATTTTCAAAAACCCTTTCCATTTTCTTCAAAGAACCAGTGTGAACAGTGGCATCATCATCAAGTCTCAAGAATCTAAGTGCTCTTGAATCTTCATCAACGGAACAATATGAAGAACCCATTAGAATGCTTCTCACTCCTGTTGACAACCTGGAAGTTCTCTCCAAATTGATCATTGATTTTGAAAGATTACAAAAAAATGGGTTTAATCTCTATGAAGACGTAACTGCACAGGGATGGAACAGATATTTTGACCGTCTGTTGGGTCCAATGTTTCCCATTCTCGTCAAAGAGTTCTGGATTCACGCTACCTCATCCAACCACAAGGTTACATCATATGTTATGGGAAAGAAGATAATGATAACATAAGATTTAATTGGGAAACTCGTTGGATAAAATGGTGGTGCAGTCAGATGCATTGATATGGCTGATAGGTGTTCTGACCTAAAATCTATTGCCAGGGAAATCTTCACTTCTGGACAACCATCCAGCAAGATCAGAGACTTGAAGGATCATTATAAAATATGGGCTAGAATAATTCTGGGATGTATCAATCATAGGAAGCCTACAAGCTCTCCTGATTACATCAATATTGATCAGCAAATCCCAATTTACTTCATTGCAAAGAAGACCAAGATAAACCTTCCACACTTGCTCTTCAACCATCTTAGAACAAGTGTGAAAGAGACAAGAGAAGATGAAAGAACTAAGAGGGATTGGATTCCCCTAGGAAGACTGATTTCAGATATTCTAACAGAAAACAGGCTGATAAAACATCTGACAGAGGCTCGAGAAATGAGTACTCTGGAAGCAACCGCTGGGAAACCCTTGAATGTCAAGAATATGAAGAAAATGAAGATCATTGAGAACATTAAGAAGGAACCAACTATTACTTCTCATGATGCCATCACTTCTAGGAGAATCCCTCTGAAGGATTTTCCATTATTTTCTGAGATAAACGCCTCCCCAGAAATCATAGTCAGATACCTTGAAGCTTGCAAGGCTGATGGGACTATTCCAGAAATCAACATTCAAGATCTTCACAAGCCAGCTCCAGAGGTTGTGCTAAAGAAAATCCACAACCACACTCGCCTCAACCAGAACATCTGAACCTCAACTCACCTCAACCAGAGAATGGAAACTCTCTCTCCTGCTTCTGAAAACCCATCTTCTGAAATTCCTGAACCAGAAATTCAACATGCTACCGCAAACCAATCTGAAGACTCCCCTTCAAATTCTGATACCACTATCCCAATCCCTGGAATAACAGAACCCCTTACGGTTCGCTTACCTCTCACTATTCATGATATTCCAGAAATCCCTTCACCATATGAATCTACACCGCCAAACACCCCTAACACACCAATTCTAATTTCTGACTCTTCCACTCCTTCATCCATCAACCGTCCAGCTGACAACCTCAGACTTGTCATTGATCCACTAGTGCTGGACCAACTAGCTTCCACCTCAAACAAAGTTTCCATTCCCAAACCTAAACCAACCGCAACCAAATCAGATGCTGGTAAGAATCTGTTGATTTTTAAAACAAAAATGCAGGAATGAATCAATTCTTTGAAGCAAGAAAGCCAAGAGATTTCTAATCCTGCTGCTTCTGATTCTCTATGGGAAAGATTCAGAAAATGGCTCAACTCTGAAACTCAGAAGCTGAAAGAATTGGAATATGAAAGGACTCAGCAGAACATCAGTGTTCAGCTGAAAGCCTTCCAAGATCAAGTTCTGAGCCAATGGTACAAGAAAGAAATTCTTCCGCTGGATAATGATCCCTGGAAAGAGCATCATCCTTCAGAAGTCACTAAACCAGATTATGATAGTCTCTCTCTGAAGTGGTTCAATCAGAAGAGGCTGCAGAATGCTCTGAACAACATGCAACCCCTGAAGATACACCAGCTTCGTCTCTAGTCATGCAAACTCTGGAAGAGTTGAAGAAAGAGAAAGCCTTAATCCATGCCAGACTGGATAAGCAAGAGGATACAAACAAAGAGATCAAGGGTATTCTGGATAAACAAGAAGATACTACAAAAGAAATTAAAGACATTCTGGGAAAGCAGGAAGAATCAAGAACTCAGATCAAGAGTTGTTGGAAGCGTTGTTCACACGTCTTCCCCCCCTTCTTAGATTTTCTTTTAAAATGTTTATCTGTAATTTTTTATCTTTACCTCCTTGTTTCTGAAATTTGTCATTGCATTCTGTTTTCAATATAATTCATCTTTTTGAATCAGATTATATTGCTTTTTGATACCTGGAAAAAAGGGAGAGAAAGTAAGATATTTTCAATAACAGTATACCGGGACAAAGTCTCAAACATTATGAATATTTTAACCTCTACTTTCTGAAAAGCTTGAACAGGAACACATTTTGATAAGAATAGAAGGAGATGCATCAAAAGCTCTGATGAGAAGGAACTTCAGGGAAGTAATCAACTTAGAGGGAGTCTCTCTTAAGCTTTTTGTTCTCTAGTTTTCATTGAAAATCCTAGTTTTTGTCATCATAAAAAAGGCGGAGATTGTTAGAACATAGTTTGATTCTATAACCCTTAATTAGAGTTTTGATGATAACAAACACAAAGAACAAATATGCACTCTAAATTTTTGTTATTTTGTATGCAGAAGTTCTAACCAAATAAGCATCAGAAGTTAAGCTATAGAATCTTTCACGCTGAGGTAATCAGAATCTGCGCTGAAGAATGATGATCAGAACCTATGCTGAAGTGAAGAATACTCTGATTCTGAACAGAAGTTTCATTTACAATCAAATCCTCACATCTATAAGTCATCAATGTTCTGAAGCAATTTCAGCATGCAAGATTGTAAGATTCTGAAGCGTTACTATTCAATCAAGACATCATCACATGCAACGGCTTCATTCAGACAAGTATCTTCTCAATATGGAAACAATTTAAATGTCCATTATCACGCTTTATGTTGGACAGGATTCTTATGCCTATATAAACAAGCTAAGAGGACAAATCGTTTATGATTTTGAATACGACTGCAATACACCTCTAAACGCTGAAAGCATACATACTCTTTTCTACACTCAAAATTATGTAAAATATCATAGTTGTGATAACTGTTTTTGTAAGGAAAAACAACCATACACAAAATTCTTTTTATCTTGATTAAGCTAGTTTTCCTTGAGATTAACCAGGTTGTGGTTATACTCAAGAGGACTTTGGCAGTTGTCAAAGTAGTGATTGTAATCAGTTTTTTATTAATGGATTAAGTCCTCGGTGGAGAGAAGCAAAATCACATTGACGGGTGGACTGGAGTAGTTTGAGATCAAACGAACCAGGATAAAAATTTCGTGTCTACTACGCATTTGATTTTAAGTTTTCAATTCACCCCCGCTCCTTGTGTTTTTCACTTCTTTAAAATTGAGTGGAGATCGAACACGAGTGAAATGTGACTTCTTTTTCATCAAAATTCATCCAATCTTTGCGTTTTGATATGCTAAACACTTCCGACAAGTTTGTTAATTAAGTTTAAATTAAGAACACGCATAAATATTGTGATTAGAAGTCACATTATGGATTTCATAATTCCGACTTGGTGAGAAATTTTGTTTCAAGTTACCAACTTCAAAACAATGGCATTCTCAACTCAAGGGGTCTCAGGGCATGATTCTTGAAGCTATAGAAAGATGAGATTACAAGCTTTACAATGTGAAAAAGATGGGATCAAATGGATGCTTGAGTTTAAATTTGCAATGAGTCAAAGTTGAGAAAAAGAGGTTGACTTTCTATACTTAGAAGATTTCTAAGTTTTTTCTTCAAAAGTGACTTGTAATGTCTTACATCCAAACATGGCCTTCCTCTTGAAATTTTATCTTAACCAAAAAAGTTGACATGAAGTAGATCTATCGAATGACATTTTGAGACTTGAACCATTCAAAATATCCAAATATTGAGAATGTTATGACTTGTTGATGTTGGCAAAAATTCTTGAAATGACCTATAATCTTTTGCATCCTTAGGGCATCTTCCATCCATTTTTACACTTTGAACTTAAAAGATGGGTTGAAGCTCACATCTTTAAGATAATTATGGAAAAATAATGGGCTCGAGGTGATAAAAATTGACCATGTTGTGATCTTTTGAAGTCACCTAATGGAATTTAAGGGTTCATTTGGAGGACTTATAATCTTTCATCATCATCAAGTTTCTTCCACACAAAATTTCCTTGAAACTTTTGGAATGATTTATTAATAACCCTTTAAAGAGAAGTATGACTTTTGAATCACTCAAAAATAGAGAAATATGAGTAAGATATACCCCTTTGATGTTCAAACCATAGATCATAGAGCAACAAAATGCTTTGGGAAACCTTTGCAATTTTGATCAAATTTCTTGCACAAATACTTTTTCCATATAAATAGAAGTTGTTGAGGATGGTAAGGAGAAACCATAGAAACTAACACCACTTCCATATCTTGAGAATTGAAGGAGATATGCACTTGTGATCAATGGAAACAAAAACTTGTCCAACCATGCCAAACTTCATCAATCAATCCTTGTTCCTTTAAACTATCTTTGACAACTTGAAGTGTGATAAATCATAATAGACTTTGTCATGATGTTATTTAAAATATCTTCAATAGTGAAGATTGAGCCTTAATGAAGCTTTGTTGATGAAGGCACATGAATGCTCTCATGAACCTATAGATCAACTTGATGGAATGTATTGTGCTTTCACATACAACATCATCAATTAGGGAAAATGTTCCTTGTATTTTTTAGTTAAGAGTTAATCATTACAAAACATATATGATTACAAAAAACAAGTCAAGGTGCTTGGTGATTCCTTATGAGCAAAACTTAAATATAAGGAGAAGAGCGAAACCCTAGTGTGATCTGGTTGTGATTGAATTGATGTGATGTGATAGAGGGATCTTAGGGGAAAAAATTAGGGTACAACATTAAGTATCTTCAAAAAGAAAATGAAAGCTCACGTGATCAAAATAAAAAGACATAAAGATAAATGCTCAAGTGACCAAAGATGAAAATAGCATGAAATGTAAATGCTAAAATAAATGGTGCATAAAAGTAAAGGCGTAAAGTAAAAGCATGAAAATAAAAGTAAATTATTAATGAGTTAGAAATTAGAGGTTAGTTGAATGACCATCTTGAATCTTGCATTTGAAAACTCATTAGAAGATTGAAAAAAAACAAATCCTCTCAACAACAAGTTTCATTTTCTTTTTGTCAAGTATATCATTCATTTCAAATTCTCGAGGCAACACTTAAATGATCAACGATGTTTAAATGATTCACTTAATCCAAAATTTATGAAGATTCATTAGAGGATTGATAAGACCAAAGCCTCTTAACAATGAACCTTAATGTTATTGGATTAAAGGTTTCAAATTAAACAAACATGGGCTTGTAAACATAGGTTTGGGCCACGAATGATCATTTCTCAAATCGGGATAAAATTTAGCGCTATGTTAAGCAATCGTAAGTGGACTTATATAGAAGCCACACCTATTTTGAGGTTGATCAATAGCAATATATGTGCCATATGTTTGAAGAGATGATATGTAGATCATCCTCTAACCACATGTAGCACAAATGAGAAAGGGATAAGATGAATATGAAGGGGATGCATTGTATAAAATTAGGGTTTCAAATATCATCAACATCATTCATCCATTTTGGTGGATTTTGTTTCTTAACCTATCAACACCGAAGATCCAATGAGGTTGAAGAATTTGTCACCAAATGAAGTCCATGTCAGAACCAAAATAAAAAATATTATTTAATAAAACAAAATAAAAATGGTTAGTAAAAGGAGAATAATTGATAAAATACACAAAGTATATTAAAACACCAAATAAAAATCTCTAAAAAAGGTCAGAGATCAAACATGATTTAATAAAGCTTGACAATTTTATTCCAAAATTTTTTAAAATCAGAAACTATTTTTTTTTAAAATAAAAGAAATAAGTAAACAAACCAAAAATAATAAAACTTAAGAACCAAGATTATCAAAACTTGCCAAAAGGCCAAAGGACCTTTCCATAATTTTTTAAGAACTTAAAAATTAAGAAAAATATTTTTAATCAATTAAAACTAGTTATAGTGAAAAAATTATAAAAAATATCAAATCATGAAATAAAATTATTACAAAAGAGAAATCAGAAAGAGAAAAATCCAAAATAATTTTAAGATTTTTTTCAGATTTTTTGAGTCAGAATTGAATTTTTTATGAATTTTTGAAGTTTAAATCAATTAAAATATAAAATCAGAAAATAAAAATAAAACCAAAAAGATATAGATCATTTGATCAATGTCAAAACGCGTTAGTAATCAAATCCAAGGGATCTGGCGCGTTGTGCATATCATGGTCATTAGTCAATAAACCATTGGATCAAATATTAAATCAGATTTTGAAAAATACAAGTGGCGCCTTATCATTGATTGAGAGATTACACGTTGGTCATCTTCAACCTCCAGCCACGCGAATTAGCAGGTCTCTCAAACTGTAAAATCAAGATCCCAGACCTATGTCATTCGCTCAATCTCATTAAGACAAAGACAATCGTACCCTCGTGAAAAATTTATTTAAAGTGTAGCTCAGTCGATTTGCAAAAAACCAGAAGGAAAAAGTTGAATATGGATTTGAAAATTCATGGCCAAAACACACTTCCAGTTGAAAACAAATGATACGACGAGTATCAAAATGATGAGAGCTTCATTGTAGTAACTAATTTTGAGAGAATTGATGAAGGAATCTACCTATTGAAGTTCAAATTCAGAGCTTTGAAACTTGACTTGGCTAGCACGATTTAGGATGTTTCAAGGCTTGGTTCTTCTTCTGTTAGCTTCAGTGAAGTTCAAGGATGAAGAATTGGCAAATAAAATGGATTGAAGAAGGTTGTAAAACCAAATTCGAAGTTGCAGAAATGTGGGTTTATGAGAGACTTAGGCAGGGTGATTCTGGATGTTCAAGCTTTAAAAAATGAATGCAATATGTCCCTCTATTTATAGAAGAGTGAATGGTGAAAAGAATGGGAAGCAAAAGTGAGGTTTGGAGGGAAAACGAAGGAAGCCCGAAAGTGAGAAAAATATGACTTGAATTTGCTCAAAACTCAACTAATTCTTGCATTTTGAACCTTAATTTAACTTTGGGAACTTGGTTAAACATGTTTAAATCAAAAAGGCGTTCTAATTTGGTGTTTAAAAGCTGGATTATGGATTTCAAATTCTGACTTTGGAGAAAACTTCAGTTTCAAGGTAACATCTTTGAATCCATGGTGTTCATAGCTCAAGGGGTCTCAGGGCATAATTCTTGAAGCATTTGAAAGATAAGGTCACAATATTTACAATGTGAAAATAGTGAGAAAAAATAGATGTTTGAGGTATGAGTTGTTGAAAAAAAGATGCTGACTTTTTGTACTTAGAAAAATTCTAAGTTTTTCTTCAAAAGTGACTTATAATGTTTTGAGTTCAAACAAGGCCTTCCTCCAAAATTGAGCGTTGATCATTGATGCTAGCTTGAATTATACTTCTTAAAGAGAATTGTGAAACATGAATCACTCAAAAATACCAAATATTGAAAAAGTTATGGCCTTGTGAAATTAGTGAAAATCCATGAGGTGACCTATAATCTTTTGAGTTCTTAGAGCATCTTCCACACCCTTTCACTTATTGCACATAAAATAAGAGTTGAAGTTCACATTCTTAAGATAAATATGTAAAAATAATGGGGGCTCAAGGAGATAAAATTTTACCAACTTATGATCTTTTTAAGTCACATAAGGGGAATTTGATGGCCTATCTAGAGGACATGTAATCTTTCTCAATCATTATGAATCTTCCAGACAAACTTTGCTTGAAACTTTTGAAGTAATTTGTTAATAACCCTTTAACTAAAAGCTTATCTTCAGGACCACTCAAAAATCTCAAAAGATGAACAAGATATAGCCCTTAGAAGTTCAAAACCCTAGCTCTTAAAGCACCAAAATGACTTGGGAACCCCTTTCAATTTTGAAAATCTTTCTTGCACAATCACTTTTTCTATGTGAATAGAAGTTGTTGTGAATGAAAATAATAAACTATAGCATTAATAACCACTTTCAAATATTAAGAATTAAGAGAGTTATTCCCTTGTGATCAAGGAAACAAGAACTTGTCCAATTAGGTCAAACTTCTTCAATCAATTCTTTGCATCTTTTGACTTTCTTTGACAAGTTTAGGCATGATGAATCATAGTAGACCATGTCATGATATTACTATAAATCATCTTCAATGATGAATCTTGAATCTCAGTTATGCTATGTTGAAGAAGGCATGGTAATAAACTCATGAACTTATTAATCAACCTGATGACGTGTGTTGTGCTTTCACCTATAGTATCATCAATTAGATTAAACATTCATTGTATTTATTAGTTAAAAGTTAATAAATAAAAAACATATATGATCACAATGTGCAAATCAAGGTTCTTGGTGATCCCTCATGAGTAAACCAAAAGATAGAGAGAAGAGCCAACCCTAGTGTGGCCTTCTTGTAATTGAGTTGATATGAGATGATAAAGGAATCTTAGGGGAAAAAATTAGGGTACAACGATAAGGAAAAGTAGTTGATTCAAACTTTTGAAAGATTATGACATCGTTCCAAGTATTCACTTGATACATAGAAGCCAAAGTTGCCAAAGCATCCGCCATCTGATTTTCATCTCTAGGAATTTGATGGAATTCAACTTTGTTAAAGAAAGGTAATGATCTTCTGTCATAGTCTTTGTAGGGAATCAAGCCAGGATGACGGATATCACATTCCCCTTTAATCTTATTTACTACCAAAATTGAATCTCCATATACATCTAGAACTTTGATTCTGAAATCGATAGCTTCCTTGAGACCCATGATACAAGCTTCATACTCTGCCATGTTATTGCTACAATCAAATGCCAGCCTTGTAGTAAAAGGAATATGTTATCCATGAGGAGTGATAATCACAACACCAATTCCTTTTCTATAAGCATTCACAGCTCCATCAAATATCATACCCCACTGGGATTCGAGATCAGGACCTTCCCTAGGCAAAGGTTCATCATAATCTTTTTTCTTCAAGAACATCATATCCTCATCAGGGAAATCATATTTAACTACTGATAGTCATCTACCAGTTGGTGAGTAAGATAATCTGCCAATACATTGCTTTTTATAGCTTTCTGAGTACGATATTCAATATCATATTCAGACAACAACATCTGCCAACGGGAAATTCTGCAAGTAAGAGCAGGTTTTTCAAGGATATACTTAATTGGATCCATTTTAGAAATCAACCAAGTAATATAATTCAACATATATTTCCACAACCAATTTTCCGCCCAGGATAGAGCATACCATGTCTTTTCCAGCATAGAATATCGTGATTCACCATCAGTAAATTTCTTGCTGAGATGATAAATGGCATATTCCTTCTTCCCTATTTCATCTTGTTGTCCCAGGATACAACCCATAGAATTATCTAACACTGTCAGATACAAAATCAATGGTCTTCCTTTAACCGGAGGGAGAAAGATAGAAGGTTTAAGAAGATACTCTTTAATACTTCAAAATTCCCTTTGGCAATCATCTGCCCACACACAACCCTGATATTTCTTTAACAACATAAAGATCGGTTCACACGTCGTGGTCATATGGGAAATCAATCTGGAAATTTTATTCAAACGTCCAAGGAAGCCTATAACTTGTTTTTCATTCCTTGTTGCGGGCATTTCTTGAATTACTTTGACTTTATCAGGATCAACTTCAATTCCTTTTTGGATGACAATGAAATTTAGCAATTTCCCTGATCAGACACCGAAGGTTTATTTGTTTGGATTCAAATGCTAAAACAATTTCATCAAATCTTCTACATGCCCTTCTTCGGTCTATGATTTGGAAATCTTGTCATCAACATATACATCAATTTCTTTGTGCATCAGATCATGGAATAGGGTTGTCATAGCCCTCTGGCACGTTGCACCAGTGTTCTTCAACATGAAGGGCATCACTATGTAACATAATGTTCCCCAGGGTGTGATAAACAATGGTTTTTCCATGTACTCAGTAGCCACTTTAATTTGATTATATCCAGAAAATTCGTCCATGAACGAGAATACTTTGAATTTTGTTGTACTATCAACCAACATATCAATATGTGGCAATGGATAATCATACTTTGGACTAGATTTATTTAGATCTCTGTAATCTACGCACATGTGAACTTTTACGTCTTTTTTTGGTACAAGGATAATATTGGCAATCCACTAAGGATACACTGATGTAATAAGAAAACCAACATTAATCTACTTTAACATTTCTTCTTTTATTTTTACTGCCATATCAGGGTGTGTTCTTCGCAATTTCTTCTTGACTGGCGGGCACTCTGGCTTCAGTGAAAAATGATGATCCACAATATTAGTATCCAGACCAGGCATGTCTTGGTAAGACCATGAAAAGATGTCCACGTAATCTATCAACAGTTAAACCAACCCGCTCTTCACGTCAGGATGTAACAATGCTCCAATCTTGACTTCCATCGGACCTTCCTCTGAATCCAAATTGGTTGTCTCCAACGACTCTTTATACGGCTGAATTATATTTTTCTCACGCTTGAGCAACTGTGAAACCTCCCCTGGAATCTCATCATATTCTTCTTCTTCTGCCACATACACAGGATATTCAAAGTTGGGAGAGGGTGCAGGTTCATTATATTCAACATGTTTTTTAATTAATCTGCACATATGATTTATGATTGCTTTTATAAATTGACACATATATATATCATGTGATTATGCATATTTATTAACAGTTATTATTCATTACAAAAGGGTTTTTCTGATTACCATTTTTCCAAGAAAAAGCAGAAAATAAAAACATAACTTGAGTATCAAAGACAACTTTTATTAATGATTTTAATGATCAAAGCAAACAGATAAGCCCATACAATATTAACTTTCACCTTGGGCATAGTGAAAGCTTTTTGCAAATATTAACAAAAACAAATTACTTTGAGACATGGATGCAAGAGGAAACATCAATAGTTACCCAGTTCTGGACTCTGACTCTATGCGTGACATAATTAGGCATTTCATGCCCTTCTTCATCTTCCATGATAGATTGATTCTAGAAACATTTGGATGGAGGTAACTCCCGCTGTGGAAAATATCATGATATTTTCCTAGAGCAGTCTTCGGCTTCAAGTTCTCACCTTTACCATTCTTCGCAGAAAATCCCAAACCAGCCCTATTCCTTTTCACCGGTGGATCAACAATTTGTCCCCATAATTTACTAGGGACATTACGCACAACCTACTGAGCACTTTGAATGAAGCCATAGAATTCTCATTTCCTCTTATATTATCAATGGATAAAGCTTGGAACTGAGTTCCAACAGTAACTTTATCTGCTTCCACAATACTAAAAGAGGATAAATGAGATATTAACGAAGCTTAATCTCCATTTATAATAACCACCTTTCCTTCACGCACGAACTTCAGCTTTTGGTGTAGAGTTGAAGTGATGGCCCATGCCTCATGTATCCATGGTCGTCCTAGTAAGCAGCTGTATGCAGGCACAATGTCCATGACTTGGAAAGTAATCTGAAAAAGGTGCGAGCCTATGTGAATAAGCATATCCACTTTCCCAATAACAAATTTCCTTGATCCATCGAAAGCTTTACAATAATGCCACTTGGGCGCATGGGAGCTCCTTGATACTTCAACTGCATCAGCGTGCTCCTCGGTGTGACATTTAGGGCGGACCCATTATCAATCAACACATTTGACAATGAATAGTTCTTACAGTTCATGGATATATTGAGAGTCAGATTGTGATTCCTTCCTTTGTCAAAAAATTTGTCATTACAGAAGCTTAGGTTATTATAGGACGTAATATTACCTACCATACTACTGAATTAATCTAACGACATATCATTGTCCATGAAGGATTGATCCAACACCTTCATCAAGGATTCTCTACGAGCAGACGAGTTCATCAACAAAGTCATAATAGATATTTTTGAAGGAGTCTGCAATAGTTGATCTAAAATCCTGTAGTCGCTTATCTTGATAATCTTTAATATATCACCCACCTCCTTCTCCAGAGTAGCACCACTAGACTCCCCAACTGGTTTCTTAGTTTCAACACTTTCCATAACCTTCTTACCAGCATTATCATTTCCTCGAATCATAGACGCAAACACACGACCACTACGGGTCACTCTACTGGCCTCATCAATATTCTCGACATTAGACAAAGGTTAGATGGGAACTTCCACAACATCCTCTAAAATTATAGCATTGTACTTGTACGGTACAACTTTGTCTGATTTGTAAGGAACAAGACCCAGTATGCAAATGACTAACGGGGCAACTATCGGCTTGCTACAGTATTCAATCTCAACAAGGGCAGAATCATTAAAATAAGGCACAATTACGTTCACCCCCTCCTTAGAATAATTGGGCATTGCAGAATCATCACCAGAGATCATATCTTCATCTAAGGAAAATAATTCATCTATAGAGACATATTTATCCTCCGACTAAGTCTTAACCAAGCAAACTTCTATCACATTAAACTCATCGTAATCACCTCTATGGCCTGACACCTTGATAGTGCCATTGTCCAATAACAATTGAATACCTCTTCTTACAATGGAACATCCCCGAAAATATCTAAAGCATACCCTGCAAGTTCCATAGTGGTGCTCTACATGAACCTCCGTATGGAAGAAGGTAGCATGCAATTGAACCAAATCGTCGTTCATATGGTTCACATCAAAGATCTGGAACTCTCATGGACACCCAAAGACCATGTTCACTTCCTCCTCATATTCTGCCCTAGGCCTGATTATATGGATGAGGCCCTCATCCATCATCTCCTGCAAATCATCCTTTATCTTATCGCACCCATGTATATCAGTACTACATATACCACAACTAGCACGATCATGAGTATAGTAACTAAACTCGTAAAGATCTGCATGAATCTTTACCAAGTCTCCTCTAACCAAGTTGATATCATGAATCCGGAAGTCCCCTGGACAACCATCAACCATGTTGACAATATTTGTTCCTCTATGCTTTGGCAGAGGATTATCTTTTACATTCAGGCTAATATCTTTGAAGAACAAAAGGCCAGATCTCACCATTTTCTGTACCTCTGATTTCATGGGATAAATTTTTTCCACATTGTACCCTGGTGCACCCTGATGGAAAGCACATGTCTGATCTTTCTTATAGTACCAAGGCAAAGGTGATGGTATAGAAGGGGGTGGCCTAGTCTGGACCAACTTTTTCTGGATCAATGTAGGGAGTAACTCTACATAAGTCATGGGGATAGAGTCAAAAGGTCCTCTCCTCTGATTCTTCCCTTGATTTCCTTGAGGGGATGGTCTTTGATAAGCGACTGTAGTCTGAGCTGTATTAACAACTGGAGTTACCGAGGAAATCTGTTGATGACGCTGATGATTTCTTCTAGGATGATTAACCCTTCTCTCTTGAATGATAATATTTGTCACACTACCAGAATTTTTACTTCTTGTCAAGCGACCTTCTCTTATAGCTTCTTCCAAACGAACGCCCATTCCCACCATCTCTGTAAAATCACTGGGTGCACTCGCCACCATTCTCTCATAATAGAATGCACCTAGAGTCTTCAGAAAAATCTTCATCATTTATTTTTCTTCCATTGGAGGAATCACCTGGGCGGATACTTCATGCCATCTCTGTGCATATTCTTTAAATGACTCCTTGTCCTTCTAGACCATGACCCTGAGTTGACCACGGTCAGGCTCCATGTCCATATTGTATTTGTACTATCTAATAAATGCTTCACCCAAGTCATTGGAAGAGTGAATATTGGCACTATCCAGGCTCATGTCGCATTTCAACGATGCACTAGTTAAAATTTCTTGAAAGAAATGAATCAACAGGCGTTGATCATCGGTATGAGTAGACATTCTTATTAAATATATCACTAAGTGAGCATGAGGGAAATTGTTGCCCTTGTAATTCTCGAATTCCGGTACTTTAAATGTTGTAGGTATTTTTACATTTGGAACCAAACACATATCATTCACATTCTGCCCAAACTATTATTTTCCTCTGAGGGCCTTCAACTCTTTCTACATCTTATCAAACTTGTCTTGAAAATCATCCATTCGATCATAGACACCCAAGCTTTAACTTGGTGGAGGAAAAGCACGATAAACTTCATCCTTAACAAATGGTACAACATTCACTGAGGGAGGTGCAGCATAGTGAATCTCATTTCTATCAGCAGTGGTAATATGCACCACAAGAGGTGCATGAGTGGCAGCATCTTGAGAAAATGGAGAAACTTGAGCATCTTGATTATAACCTTCTAGCATGAAATTCTCTGACATTCCCCAAGGATAACCCTGAGGCATACAATTCTGAACAACATTAACTAGAGTAGCAGAAACAAGAACTGTCAGAGCTTCGGAAGCAACCGTTGCCTATTGAGGTTGAGCAAGTGGTGGCTGATTCTGAGCAGCCACCAAGGATTCCATTAAAGAAGTCAGACTGGCCATTCCAGCCTTTAGAGCAGAAACTTCTTCGTGGAGCTTGCGATTCTCTTGTTCTAGATTATCCATCTTCCTTCTTGAATTAGCCCGAGTATTGTACTGATGAGACAACTTGCTAAATAAAGTAAATAAGCTCAGTAAGACACCTGGATATGAATAGAAATGCAAGAAGTATGTACGATATGATGCATGATATTCAATGCACATAATTTATTTTATTATAAGTATTTCAAGGAACTCAAAGATTTATAGAAAATTTGCAACTATTAAAGTACTAACACATTTGAAATACTGAAAATCTCATTATAATAACTTCAAAATGGATTACAACTTTTGATACAAATTTCAATAATCCCAAGTACAAGACAAGATAAAATCTAAGATCCTAAGAAAGCAAAGCTGATGGAGATCACTCCACACACTGACTTTTCCCTGTGAGTCTTGCAATCCGAGCCTTCAACCGCTTATTCTCTTCTGCATACCTAATGGCGACCTCTTTCCAATCACCAGAGTCAGGAAGTGAGAAACTAGGTCATGACTGAGCTCTAGAGGAAAATAAATCCTCTTGGCTCTCGATCGTCTCTACAGCACGACCATTGTTTGAGACCATTGTGTCCTCTTCATTTTTGGTTTAAAGTTCATTTCATTCTGAGCATCATGGTGAGAGATATGATGGAATGAACATAAGGGCATAAGATGCTATTATTTTTTGGCCAAGGCACATCACACGGGCATACTAGGCCTGCATTTTATCAAACATGAGATGGGAATACATTCATGGACATTTATCTCATTGATTTAAATCATATTTTAAAAAATGTTGAACATGAAAGTTAGAGTTTTTTATGCCCTCTTCATTTATATTTCAAGGTTCGTTTCATTTTATGCACTACAGAGATAGATATTATGAGTTAAAGTTATGATCACAAAATTGTCTAAGTTTGGATGCTTGCATGGCCATAACATCATTTCATGTGTTAGAATCTTAAGGTTGATTTCATGGCAAGTTTCAAAGGACTTCAAGGCCATATTCCAACTTGTGATTAACATGAAAATTGTTCACTCAATTACCCTCTTTCTAACAAGCCAAACCTCACCTCAAATGGTCACAAATTTATCAAGCTTAAAGGAGGGAGATTTGTTTGCATGGAATTGCATTGTGTTTGTTTCAAGTAGCATCAGATTGCCAGCTCACCATGCATGCATTCTTTCACTAAATTCTACTCTCTATTCACTTCCAAAAATGACTGCAAGTAAAAACAATAACAACACAAAACACAGCAAGCTTGCATATTATCTATTTTGACACAATTTCCCTCTAACGGCTCCAAACATCAAATGTCCATCATACCCCCATCAAAGCTTCCTTTACACTCTTTATCTTTCTATATAAGCAACTTCTCTTCATTCACAAAAGAGAAGGGTCTTCATTCACGAGCTTCACTCTTCATAAAATCAAAAATCAAAATTCTCGTCATTTTCAATTTGTTTTTCTCTTCAAATCTCTTCTCTCTTGCTCTAGTGCTTATTTCTTCATCATTTCATCTTCATTTGAATCTTAGGAAGAAAGAATCTATGGGTTTCATGCTATTGTTTTAGAGGCATAAAGTGAATTTATTTTCTACTCCTTGAGGTAAGTTTCCATGAACTTAAACTCCTCATTTCAACATGATTTGGTAATGAAGATTTTTCTCTTATCATGCTAAATTTCTGGATCTTAGATATGATGTATGAATTGGTTGAATTATTTGCTTGATTCTTGTTCAATAAGTTTCTTGAAAAATCCATGGATCCATTGTTTTCGTGCTCAGTTTTTTTTAAATCTTGCATCATTTCATGAATCTAAGAGCATGTGTGTATTCCTTGTACTTTTTTTTGATGAATTTTGTTGTTTGGATTAAATGATTTGGTTAAGAAATGAGTGAGATATGTGGATCTAAAACATGTTTTATATAATGCTTATTTGAAATCGTGTTCATGCAATGATCTTCGTGTTGCTTTTTCTCAATGATTTGTGCAGCATTTTTTGATTTTCTTGATCTTATCATGTCTACTCATTTAGATCATGAAGCTTGGTGTTTACATTTTGCAAATTCATGGAGAAACGAGTGGGAAATCGTGGCATCAACATTGCTTGATAAAGCTGAAAAGCTTTAGGGCTTGGTTGGTGTTTTAGTAGGGACGATGAGGTGCCGCATTTGGATTTGTGCATGCGTAAGGTTTTTTTACAACCTCTTTTTATTAGATTTGGTGTATTTATAGACTTTATTTGTAGTATATGTTTAGATTTTGAATTCTATTTCATGATTTTGTTATTTTTAGATGATTAAATAATTCATTTAGTTTCATTAGGGTTTTAATCATCTTTTAGGTTTTAGAATTTTAGTTTCTAATTATTACTAACCTAAAAAAGTCCACAAAAATTATTATTAACAGCCTTTTGAGTCTTCTTCATGAAAATTATTTTTTCCTATTTTACAAAATTCGTGAGACCCAAATTAAATCAATTGGTTAATCGTGTCTTTCTTTTTGCTAAATTTTGTTGCATTGTGCAAATATTTTCTGATTTAATTTTCTCTTTCAAGATAAAATTCCAAAAAAATATGTTTAGTGTTCTCTAGATATTTATCTAACTATTAATTATTTTTAAATGAATTTACAGTTCAGTTAGCCTATTTTTTTCAAAATTGTGCAAGTTAATTGATGTGTTTGGTCCTATTTATTGCTTAAGCCTAAAGAAACATTTAATTATCCAATTCTTCTTACTTCTAAAAGTAAAATAAAGTATTTTTGAGATACTTGGATGACTTAAGATTATAAAAACCATTTTTTATGAATTTTAAGTTTTGATATTACATTTTTTCACAAATTATTTGATTAAACCTCTCTAGTTTGAGCCCTTTGCCAACTAGTCTTGATGATTTCCAATCATTTTCACATTTTAAAGTTAATACAAGAACTTTAGATCATGTGTATTACTTTTACAAGTGTATGGGGATCTAGGGTTAAATTGACATGATTTTACAAGTCCTTTTCCTATTTGTAACCTAATTTTGAATTAGAGATTTGCATAGGATTCTGCCTTGACTAAAATGCTTGTATTTGAGAACTTGTGTGATTTGTTTTAGGTTAAACTTTTGTATAAGGTATGCTACTGACTTGGTCTTAACATGATCCATTTCTTTCATTTTTCTCATGTCTCTAACCCTTTTTTCTTTGATCAACAATTGTGTGCTTCTTATGGCCCCTTTCTGTGTGCTTTGTGCATGATCTTCTTGAATTTTGTGTGATGATTGATTATTTTGTTCTATATGCTTTGTGCTAATGACATGCATGTCAAAATATAATTTAAGCATTATCTCTCTTCCTCTAATCCCCTTCTTGATTCTCCTTTTGCTTTAGGATTTATTTAGGACTGTGTTTTGACCTAGTTTGCACCCTTTAGTGTTTGTACCATGATCTTCATGACTAATTGAGTTTTATCTTAACTACATTGTATGTGTTGAATGTATAACATGTCTATTTTTTATCTCTTTTATTCATACTATCCCTTTTCCTCTTACATGTTTTCTTGTTAGCATTGCATGAGGACTTATATCCACTTAGGGTTTTCAAACCAACTTTCCTTAAAGGATTTGATTGTGAATCTTTCTCTAGATTGATTATGTGATGATGATGAGTATGATATGTATTGATTTCTTACTTTTATTCTATTTTATCTCCTTCATCTCATCTCACTTACTTATGCTCCCTTGATTTCTTATCTTTACATTCTACTTCCTCTTCTCCACTTATTTTGGTGTGTTTAAGAGTTTAATCTCGTGTATGTGTTTTGTCACATAGATTTTATGTGTGCTTGATTTATTGTCATCCTCATTTTGATATTTTATCATATTTCTCATGCTACTTGATGTCTTGCAATCTTGATGCATACATGATGTTTTACCATCTCACTCTTAGTATGTTGTTATTTCATCTCATCTTTGGATGATGTTTTGCTATCCTTGTTAGATGTTTAGTCATCCATAGTTGATACGTGCTTCTTGATATTTTTTAATCTTTATGTGTGATTCTTTTTCATCCAACTCATTCTTTATTTACCTATCCTCTTGCCATGCTCCCATAGGACCTTTAGTCCACTCTTCTCTAAGTTTGAACTAATTAGACCTTAGGATCGTTATCCAAGCACGACAACATTAAGTAGATATTTGCATCTCTTATCCTCAACTATAGGATCAACATTTCATGACAACTTGAAGACTATCTTGCAAGTCTCCCTTAGTCTTTTTTTTCTCTTTTGCACTTGTATTAAAACTAAATCTCTCTTTTTCTTTTCGAAACCAAAAACACTTAATCATTAATGATGAGAATCACATATTTGTTAAGTATGGGAAACGGTAAGCGGGTTTCTTCTCGATCTTATTGTTCTTCTATTCTTGGCTTTGGGTGTGGTTCAAGTCTCAAAGACTCCTTTCATGGATAAGTGGAGAAGTGGCTAATACCTCTCTCTTGAGGTCAACTAGCTATTATCCGCAACAAAACACCAACCAAGTTAAACTCTTTTGTCTTCAGACTTTCTTTATCTTTAACACCTTTTTCGAAAGGACATGTTTCGCTAGCATTATTCATAAAAAAACATTTCAACCAAAGGAAACTATTAAGCCAAACTACGACACTCTGATTCCTTAAAAGGGATACGTAGGAATTAGGTCGCGGGTCCTAAGTGAGCACAACTTTGTAAAATCTTCCTTCTTTTCCCCTCATTCTCTTTCTCATGCATTCCCTTTTAGCTTTTAAGCTTTAGACATAGATTTTACACACCCTTAGAATAGAACAACATAAGTGGATTATCTAGAGTACCACAAATGTGGTGGGTGCTAATACCTTCCCCTCATGTAACTGAGTTTCTTACCCGATCTCTACGGTTGCAAGACCGTGATTTCACCCTTCAGGTTTACTCAATGTTTTCCTCTCCCTTTCGGCGGGATAAAAAATGTCCGATGGTGACTTTATTAATTTCATCTGGATGATTTGTCCAATTGTTTTAGCTGGCGACTTCACTGGGGATAGGTTGACTAAATGATGGTCCATCCTTGTGAAAGTCAATCCTAGCTCGTGTTTGTTTTCTTTGCTATTGGGTGTTTGTTTGTTTATTGCTTTCTAACTTTATTTTTTATGTGCTTTGATTATATGCTTTCTTGAATTACACTTTATTTTATTGTCTTCTATATTCTGGATATTGTTGTTGTGCTCTTTCTGTGAGGATGGTATGTTACTTTTTGAGGTAAAAGGCCCAGTACCCAGGCCAGAGTTGTAAACTCATAGAAAACCTACGAATATAGTGGGGATATGACGGCTATAGGACGTGGTCTGACTAGTGCAATCATGTCATATACCATGCTCGAATGAGGTTAAAATAAAGGTACTTTCATCATACATGCCTGTGTTACGATGATTTTATTTTCAAGAGGACCTGTGATTTTCGAGTTACCCTTTCTTTACCCTAACCTAGTCTTCACCCGTGAGTGAGAGTGATGATTTCTTACAGGTACAATTTATGACTTTGGTTCTGATGGTGACTCTAGTTCTGATGGTGACTATGATTTCATTGGTGACTGTTCTGAACCTTTGACATGTGACTTTATACAGAAGTTCAGCAGCATCCAACTTTTTTGGAAGCCTTGATCCTATCATGTTGCATCACATCATATTTACTTTTCAATAAAAATTATGATGCACAAGAAAAAAGTTAACCTGCATATGCATTGTCATTTTCTAGGGACTTCCCGAGTTAGTATCTTCATGAGAGGTGGCTACCAGACACATCTTTTCCTATAGTTTCTTCAATGAGGATTTGACACCATTAAGATATTTAGGCGCTCAAGATGTCAAGCATAGTTCGAGAAGATTCACTCAAGACTATGGCAAAATCCTGTCTCTCTTGAATACTACCAGTGAGCCATGGGCTCTACCTACTCTTCTACAGTTCTATGACCCAAAGTTGCGCTGCTTCACTTTCCAGGACTATCAGCTTCTTCCTACTCTAGAAGAAGAGTATGCCTTCATTCTTAACATCAAGGTTCAAAACCAGGTTCCTTTCTTCAATGTTCCAGAGGTGTTTAATCTTAAAGACATCGTTGAGGCTCTTTGTTTGAGCCTGAACGATGTGAAAGGGAATTGGAAGCATACAAGTGATTTCTTTTGCTTTTCTTCCAGATTTCTAATAGTGAAAGCTAAAGAGTTTGTGAGTGAAATTAATTGGCCGGCCTTCAATATTGTAGTGACTATCTTAATTTATGGGATAGTTATGTTCCCAAATGTCACGAACATTATAGATTGCATCACTATTTATCTCTTCAAGGATAAAAACCCCATGTTGATTCTTCTTACTGATACTTGTTAGAACAAGATTAGTTCTAATCATATCTCCGAGTTTTGATGATAACAATAAATTATATTTTATATAATTAATACTCTGATGAACGTATTTAACTGTTTCAGATAATATTCTGACAAAAGCATTTTGATGTGCTGAGCTGAAAATAAATGAAGAAGTTCTTTGATGAAAGAACTATTTGTTTTAGCGCAACTGCTGATGCTGACTCTGGTAAGATAATTATTTAAATGCATCTTATAACGCTTAGCAGGATTCCTTGTTCAGAAGTACCTTGAAAGCAAGTGTTGTTCAGAAGTTTATTTGAAAGCAAGCGCTGATCAAAAGTACTTAGCAAGCAAAGCGTTGTTTAGAAGATATACAAGCAAGTTCTGAAAGAATGTAAAAGCTAACAAGTCTTGTCAAGCTTCAGGAAACATGTTCTTACAAGTGTTGTTTGCTCATTTAATGCAAAGACGGCTGCATGCACTCAAGTGTCTACGCTAGTTCGTTGGAAAATGGAATAGTGCAAGGAAACATGCAAGCATTTAATTCTCTCCACTTTTGAAGGCAGCAACGGTCATTTTGTTCTTACTATATATAGAAGTACATTTATTGCAAGCCAACACCTAATTAATTTTCAAAAGAAGCAATAACTACGTGAAAAATTCTGGGCTCAAAAATTCATTATTCATACACTTTGTGCAATATTATTCTTAGTGAAATATCACAATTGTGATATAGCTTTATTAGAAGCAAAATTTATTTCACTATCTGTAAAGATTAAACTCTTGTAATTGTTCCTTGAGAGACCAAGTTTGGTCAGATTTCTCATGCAGACTAGGACTAGTTTAAGTCTTAGTGGTGTTAGTCACTTGTAAGATTACTTGTGCATTGTTAGTCACAACAGTTGTTGTGTGTTTGTAATCAGTTGATTATAGTTAATTAAGTCCTTATTGAGAAAGGCAAAATCACCTTGACGGGTGGACTGGAGTAGTTTGAGTTCAAACGAACCAGGATAAAAGTAACCTTGTCTTTCCATTATTGTCGAGCCTTTAAGAAAAAGAAAAAGAGAAACTTATTAAACCCCCCCCCCCTCTAATTGTTTTCTCACCCTTGAATTGGTATTAGAGCTTGACTCTAAGCACAACACTTAAGCGTGTCAGGAAAAGATCCAGAAGAAAACACAAATGGCTGCTGAACAAAACAACAATAGTTAACACAAACCTCCTGTATTTGATGGAGAAGATTTTGAGTATTGGAAAGATAGACTAGAAAGTTTCTTTCTAGGTCATGATAGTGATTTATGGGATATAGTCTTGGATGGTTACACACATCCTACATACTCAGAAGGAAACAAGGTTGATAGAAAAAATATGGATAGACAACAAAAAGCTGATTTTAAAAATCCTCATAGAGCTAGAAATATTTTTCTAAATGCTATCTCTAAAGTGGAATATGAAAAAATCACAAATAGAGATACATCACATGATATGTTTGAGTCTCTTAAAATGACTCATGAAGGAAACGCTCAAGTGAAGGAGTCTAAAGCTCTGGCTCTAGTCCAGAAGTATGAAGCCTTCAAAGTAGAAGAAAGTGAATCTATAGAAGCAATATTCTCAAGGTTTCAAACTATAATCGCTGGTCTGAGAGTTTTGAACAAGGGATACACTAAAGCAGATCATGTTAAAAAGATCATCAGAAGCTTACCCAGAAGATGGGCACCAATGGTCACTGCTTTCAAAGTTTCAAAAGATCTGAACAACGTGTCTCTGGAAGAACTCATCAGCGCTCTCAGAAGTCATGAGATAGAACTT
Source organism: Vicia faba (assembly GCA_948472305.1). Lineage (NCBI taxonomy): Eukaryota > Viridiplantae > Streptophyta > Magnoliopsida > Fabales > Fabaceae > Vicia > Vicia faba. Next base: position 265,207,539 of record OX451740.1, read on the forward strand.
GATGAGCACGAGCCTCAGAAGAAAGGTAAGTCTCTTGCCCTTAAATCAATTAAGAAATATGATACTCACACTTTTTAGGCTTAAGAGGAAAACTCTGAAGAATCTGCATCAGAAAAAGACGAACTATCCTTGCTCTCCAGAAGGATCAATCATCTGTGGAAGCACAGACAGAAGAAGTTCAAGAACTTCAAGAAGTCAGAAGATAAACCAGAATCTTCTGGACACAAAAAGTCAAACAGAAGAGAGATAATCTGTTATGAATGCAAAGAACCTGGACACTACAAGAGTGATTGTCCAAAACTTTAAAGAGAAAAACCAAAGAAAAAGTTTGGTAAAAATAAAGGGATGATGGCAACCTGGGACGATTCAGAATCCTCTGGAGATGAATCTGATTCTGAAGATGAGAATGCCAGCCTAGCTCTGATGGCTACCATAGAAGATGACTCAGACTGTGAGTCAGAACCAAGAGAGGTATTTTCTGAATTTACTATAGATGAACTTGTTGATAGTTTATCAGAACTTATGGAAAACTATAGTAAGCTCAAAATCAAATACGAGAAACTCAAGAAGAGTCTTGCATCTGATCTTGAGAAACATGAAACAGAAAATTTGAACTCATAGAAAATAATTTTAAACTTAAAGAAGAAATTCAAAATGTTCAAAAAATTTCTAATTCAGAGTTTGTGTCTAGTTCAAAAGATATTATGAAAGAATATGACTGTAGCTTTCAAACTTTTCTGGCTAAAAGCATAGATAGAAGCAAAATGGCTTCAATGATCTATGGAGTTAGTGGCAAAAATAGAAGAGGAATTGAATATGAACCTCCCAAAGGGAAGGAGACATATATACCAAAAGTTGTTGCTAAGATGGATTTCACTTACAAACCTCAGAACAAACAATTCAAGTTTGGACACTCACATGATATAAAATATACATCACATTCTGGAAACTCTTATGCTAACCCAAAGTTCAAATAGAACTTTAAACACTCTAACCCAAGAGGACCCAAAAAGATATGGGTACCTAAGGATAAAATAATATTTGTTGCAGATGTCCTTAACAGCTCAATTGAGACACCAGTTATGGTACTTGGACTCTGGGTGCTCACGACACATGACGGGAAAAAAGTCGATGTTCCAAAACCTGGAATTTAAAGCTAGAGGAGACGTGAAGTTTGGAGGTAATTATAAAGGGAAGATTATTAGTTCTGGAACCATTGGAAACAGTAACCTTCCTTCTATCTCTAATGTTTTGTTAGTAGAAGGATTAACGCATAACCTGCTGTCCGTAAGTCAATTAAGTGACACTGGTTATGACATTATCTTCAACCAAAATTCATGTAGAGCTGTTAGTCAAAAAGATGGATCAATCCTCTTTTCTGGCAAGAGAAAGAACAACATATACAAAATTGATTTGTCAGATCTTAAATCTCAGAATGTTAAATGCATTTTGTCTGTTAGCGATGAGCAATGGGTATGGCACAGAAGATTGGGACACGTCAGTTTAAGACAAATCCCTCAACTAAATAAATTAAATTTAGTTAGAGGACTTCCCAATCTGAAGTACAACTCAGAAGCTTTGTGCGAAGCATGTCAAAAAGGAAAATTTTCAAAACCTTCCTTTAAATCCAAAAATGTTGTTTCTTCCTCTAGGCCATTAGAACTACTTCATATTGATCTGTTTGGGCCAGTTAAAACTGCATCCATCAGAGGCAAGAAGTATGGATTAGTCATTGTTGATGACTTCAGTAGATGGACATGGGTCAAGTTTTTAAAACACAAGGATGAGTCACATTCTGTATTCGTTGACTTCTGTAACCAAGTGCAAAACGAAAAAGATTTTAAAATTATAAAAGTCAGAAGTGATCATGGTGGTGAATTTGAAAACCATTATTTTGAAAAATATTTTAAAGAAAATGTTATTGTTCACAATTTCTCTTGTCCTAGAATTCCCCAACAAAATGGAGTTGTAGAACGAAAGAATAGAACATTACAAGAAATGGCCAGAACCATGATCAATGAAACTAATATGGCAAAGCACTTTTGGGCAGAAGCTGTGAACACAGCATGTTACATTCAAAATAGAATCTCTATAAGACCTATTCTTGAAAAGACTCCCTATGAATTGTGGAAAAACAGAAAACCCAACATTTCTTATTTCCATCCTTTTGGATGTACTTGTTTTATTCTGAACACTAAAGAAACTCTAAACAAGTTTGATTTTAAAGCACAAAAGTGTTTTCTGCTTGGATATTCTGAACGCTCAAAAGGCTATAGAGTATACAACACAGAAACTCTGATTGTTGAAGAATCAATCAAAGTCAGGTTTGATGATAAGCTTGACCAGCAACAGCCAAAGCAAATTGATTTTTCTGTAGGTACAGAAGATCATCCCTCAAACTCTGAAACTTCAAAAGCAAAGGAAGACTCAGAAGCAAAGGAAGACTCAAAAGATCATCCTCTTGACAATGCTCTGGATAATCTCAGAATCTCTGATCAACCCACTCATAAAAGGTTTCCTAGAACCTCTTCAACTCGTAAAGAAGAAATAATCATTGGAAGAAAAGAAGATCCCATCAGAACAAGATCCTCTCTCAGAATCAATGAAGAATCATTGTTTGGATTAGTATCTCTGATTGAGCCAACTTCTATTGATGAAGCTTTGGAAGATAATGATTGGATCTTAGAAATGCAAGATGAAATCAATCAATTTTCCAGAAATTATGTATGGGATCTAGTTCCAAGACCCAAAGGATTCAACATTATATAAACCAAATGGGTTTTCAGAAACAAACTGAGCGGGCAAGGAGAGGTGATCAGAAGCAAAGCACGACTGGTTGCACAAGGTTATAGTCAACAAGAAGGAATTGATTATAACGTGTGTTTCCTTTTTGTCTAAAATGAATTTGAATCTCTAAGTTCCTTGAAATCATTGCATACGCATTTACCATTCATCATAACATAAGCAGGGTTCTTGCAACAAGTCTCCTCATCTTTCTACTCTTTATTTCAGTAAGATGGATCTCGACCAAACGGTGAAGGACCTCCAAGCACAAAACACTCAGTTTCAACAGATGTTCTTAACTCTAGCCAAAGGACAAGAAGAGTTGAAGACTTTGCTGGTTGAAAAGAAAAAGAAGAAAACAAAGAAAATAACCCGAGTTTTAAACATGGGAAGAAGATTCCAAGGGCAGACAAGAAGGGCCTTAGACTTTGCAACGACATCTGGTGAGAAGGACAATCAAGATTGGAAGGGCAAAGAAATAGTCTTCCATTCAGAGTCAGAAGAGGAAGAGGAAGAAAAAGACTATTCTGAAGAATAATATCCTTCAGTCGACGACAAGTATAAGCATCTAGAAGAACGGTTAAATGCAATGGAAATCCAAAAAGTGCCTGGATTGGACTTTGAGGAGTTGGGGTTAGTATCAGGGATTATCATTCCTTCGAAATTCAAAGCACCTGTTTCGCAAAATATGATGGAGTTTCATGTCCCAAGATGAATCTCCGGTCCTACGTGAGGAAAATCCAGCCTCATACCGCTGACAAGGACTTATGGGTACACTTCTTCCAAGACAGTCTGTCTGGAACTCAACTTGATTGGTTTTATCAGTTAGAAAGAGACAATGTTCATAACTGGGAAGATCTTGCTGCTGCCTTTTATAAACAATACCAATACAATGCTGATCTTGCGCCTACCCGTACTCAACTCCAGAGTATGGCCATGGTTTCAAGTGAAGGCTTCAAGGACTATGCGTAATAATGGAGAGACTTAGCAGGGAGAGTCCAGCCTCCTCTATCTGAAAGAGAATTAGTAGACATGTTTTTGGGCACCTTGTATGGCCCCTTCTTCAATCACTTAATTAGGAGTTCATCGGCAGGTTTTACTGAACTAATATTGACGGGAGAAAGGGTGGAAGCCGGGATAAATAGTGGAATGATTCAAAAAGATGCATCCTCTGCTGCTGTAAGGAAACCAATCATCGGAAAGAAGGAAGTGGTTGTTGTATATCCTCAGAGAAATCAAGATAGGGCCGAACTCCGTCCAATGGTAGGGGCTGTTATGATTCCTAAATCTGCGCCTGATCAACAAAGAAGCAATCAGCCAAGAATGGACGGACCAGTCAGAAAGTTCACCAGAATTAACATGACACTATCTCAGGTATTACCACATCTGTTAAGATCCAATCTAATGACCTTGAAAGAAGCTCCAAAGAACCCTAACACAACCTCTCCTCACTATCATCCTAATACCCGTCGTGCATATCACTCTAAGAGTCCTGGCCATGATACTAATAACTGTTGGGCTCTAAAGAACAAAGTACAAGACCTCATTAAAGCCAAAGATATTGAATTCGATGCGCCAGAAAAGCCCAATGTCATTTCTTCCCCTATGCCCAAACATGGCCATGATGCCAACGCTATTGAGGAAGATATGTTTGTTACTTTAGTTAATGAACTTATGACCCCACTCCTAACTGTCAAAAAGAATTTATTGAATGTCAGTGTGTTCCTGGGCTGTGATGAAAGTTGTTATTCTTGTTTGTCCTCACCAACCAGTTGTCCTTTGTTGAAAGCAGGCGTTTAGTTCCTAATAGATAACAAGGAAATTATGTTCAAAAAGACTTCAGTTCCACCTGTTCCTTATAATGATGTTTCCATCGTTACCATTTCCGCCAATTCTTCCAGGGTCTCCACCAAAAGACCCGTTAGAATTACATCAGTTCCAAAAGTAACTCCTTTGATAATTACAATGCGTGGACCAGTCCCGTATTCGTCAGACAAAACCATACCATGGAATTATGGAGGGGATGTCTACTACCACGGTATCAAGCAAGATTGGCCAGCTGCCGAAGATTCAAGTTCTGAGAAAGTTGACTCTGATATCAGTAATATTGCAGGGACTAGCAAGATTACCCGAAGCGGCAGGATATTCTCTCCAGAAATTGCTCCCCCAAAAGAAATTTCTGGACCCATAATCATTCCTGATGTTGTTTCTCCTCCAAAGGTTGTTCCCAATCCTACAATCATCTCCACTAATACTCCAACTGACAAAGCTGATACGATTCTTGTTATCACTCCTACTGACATTCCTGGTGCCGAGTCAACCGAGACTCGAGGTAACGATATTCTGATTGAGCTTGTCCGGATGAAGGCACAATCATTGGATATCCCTGAGACCTCCCAAAAAGAGATGGAGGAAATTCTAAAGATCATAAAAAGAAGCGACTACGATGTAGTCGAGCAACTGGGGAAAACTCCATCAAAAATTTTCATGCTGGCTCTACTACTATGTTCCGAGGCACATGCAAAAGCCTTGGTAAAGTTCCTTAAAACTGCCCATGTACCCCAAGAAACATCTGCCGATCAGTTTCAAGACTACGTAGCCAGCTTGACTGCAGATAATGGTTTAGGTTTTTCGGATGCTGATTTAACGCCAAGAGGGAGGAAGCATAATGAGGCTTTACATGTCTCAGTTAAATGTAGGGGCACGACGTTGGGTCATGTGTTGGTTGATACCGGTTCATCCCTGAATGTGTTGCCTAAAAAGGCTCTTGATAGGCTTGACATTAAAACCAAGAAATATAGTGGTGAGGGCCTTTGACGGCTCAAAAAGGATGGTGCATGGGGAAGTAGACATCCCCATAAAAGTTGGAACCCAAACATTTTATTCAACTTTTTATGTAATTGATATTCTCCCCTCATATTCCTACTTGCTAGGACGTTCGTGGATTCACAATGCGGGTGCCCGTTACTTCTATGTTGCACCAAATGCTGAAGTTTCCAATGTTAGAACATAGTTTGATTCTACAACATTTAATTAGAGTTTTGATGATAACAAACACAAAGAACAAATATGCACTCTAAATTTGTGTTATTTTGTATGCAGAAGTTCTGACTAAAACAACATCAGAAGTTAAGCTACAAAAGCTTTCAAGCTGAGGCAATCAGAATGTTCTGAAGAATGATGATCAGAATCTGCGCTAAAGTAAAGGATACTCTGATTCTGAACAGAAGTCTAATATACCATCAGATCCTCACATCTCTGAGTCATCAATGTTCTGAAGAAAAACAACATGCAAGATTCTAGTTCTGAAGCGTTACTTTTCAATTAAGACAATATCATATGCAATGGCTTCATTCAGACAAGAATCTTCTCAATATGGAAATAGCATTGAGTGTCCATTATCACGCTTTATGTTGGACAAGATTTCCACGCCTATATAAACAAGCTTAAAGGACAAATTGTTTACGATTTCAACACACAACTGCATATACAACAAAAACGCTGCAAACTTTCATATTCAGTCATACGCTCAAATTGTGTAATATATCACAATAGCGATAAAGTTTTTGTAACGAAAAATAACAGTACACAGTATATCATTTTATTTTGATTAAGATAGTTTTCCTTGAGATAAACTGAGTTGTGGTTGTACTCAAGAAGACTTTGGCAGTTGTAAAAGTAGTATTATAATTAGTTTTGATTAGTGAATTAAGTCCTCGTTGGAGAGAGGAGAAATCACCTTGGCGGGTGGACTGGAGTAGTTTGTGATCAAACGAAACTGGATAAAAATATCGTGTCTACTGCTTTTGTTTTTAAGTTTCAATTCAACCCTCCCCCCCCCCCCCCCCTTCTTGTGTTTTTCACTTCTTCAATTGGCATCAGAGCGCTTGGTTCTGAGTTCATACACTTAACCATGTCAGTACAAGATCCAAGCTTGAGAAAAACACTATGGTGAGACCAAGCCAAAACATCAGCAATGACTATCATGAGGTCAAGGACAGAATCAACGGCAAACCTCCAGTCTTTGATGGAGAAAATTTTGACTACTGGAAAGGCATAATTGAGAGCTTCTTTCTGGATCATGATGCTGATCTATGGGACATGGTATCTGATGGATACACACATCCTGTGGATGAAAGTGGTCAGAAGATAGATAGAAAAATGATGTATGACCAGAAAAAATGTGATTTCAGAAACCATCATAAAGCCAGAACAATACTTCTCAGTGCCATCTCATACTCAGAATATGAGAAGATCTCAAATAGAGAGACAGCCAAAAACATGTTTGACTCTCTGAGAATGACGCATGAAGGAAACATACAAGTCAAATAAACTAAGTCTCTTGCGCTCATTCAGAAATATGAAGCATTCAAGATGGAAGACAGTGAATCTATAGAACTAATGTTCTCAAGATTCCAGATTCTTGTTGCTGGGCTGATAGTTCTTGACAAAGGATATTCTCTTGCTGATCACGTAAAGAAGATCATCAGAAGTCTACCAAAGCAGTGGAGGCCAATGGTCACTGCACTTAAGCTGGCTAAAGATCTCAACAAGATATCTATGGAGGAACTTGTTAGCTCCCTCAGAAGTCATGAGATAGAACTAGAAGAAGACGAGCCTCAGAAGCAAGGTAAGCCTCTAGCATTAAAATCTAACAAAAAATTTGATTCTAAGGTTTTGCAGGCTATTGAAGAAACCTCTAATGGATCCTCATCAGAAGAAGATGAATTGTCTCTTCTCTCCAGAAGGGTCAATCAATTATGGAAGCAGAGACAAAGAAAATTCAGAAACCCGAGAAGATCAGAGAATCAGAATGAATCCTCCTCCAGATACAGAAAGTCTGAGTCCTCCTTTGGACACAGAAGATCTGAAGCTTCCTCCGGTCACAGAAAGTCAAATAACAAAGACATCATCTGCTATGAGTGCAATGAACAAGGGCACTACAAAAGTGACTGTCCAAGGCTTCAGAAGGAGAAGCCCAAAAAGAAGTTCTTCAAGGAGAAGAAGAAAAGCCTCATGGCAACATGGGACGATTCAGACACTTCTGATGTTGACTCAGAGTCAGATAATGAAAGAGCCAACATAGCTCTTATGGCAAATGTGACAGAAGACAACGAAACTCAGAATCAGACACAGAAGAGGTATTCCCTGATTTCACTATTAATTTTACTAAGGCTGAACTTGCAGAAAGTCTGAATGAAATTTTGGAAAGGTATCAGCAGATCAGAGTCAAATTCAAGAACCTGAAAAGAGATCTTCTCCCTGACTCTGAAAGAAATGAGAGTTTTAGATTAGAAAATTCTGAGTTAAAAGAAAAGATTTTTTAAATTAGAAAATGATTTACAAAACTCTCAGAGAGAAATAATCTCAGAGACTCCCAGTAATGCTGATAAGATCATCAAAGAGTATGATCACATCTTTTAGAAGTTTCTGGCTAAAAACATAGATAGAAGCAAGATGGCTTCAATGATCTATGGAGTTAGCAGGAATGGCAAAAAATGTATAGGATACCAAGGTAAGGTATCTACACCTAAGAAATTCATGGACCTTGTTATAAAATGCACACTACTAAAATCACACTTCACATACGGGCACACACATGACCTAAAATACACTAGTAATAATTACTCTGTCAAACCAAAATTCAAACATAATTTTGGTAAAACTAATAAACCATGACCCAAAAAGATATGAGTACCTAAGGACAAAATTATATATGTAGCAGATATCTTTAGCAGCAAGGCTAAAACACCAGTCATGGTACCTGGACTCTGGATGCTCTCGACACATGACAGGAAGAAAGCATATGTTCCAAAGCCTGGAACTTAAACCTGGAGGCTACATGGGCTTTGGAGGCAACCAAAGAGGGAAGATCATTGTCTCTAGAACAATAGGTAAAGGTAATCTTCCTTCTATCAATAATGTGCTTTTAGTTGATGGATTAATGCATAACCTGTTATCCATAAGTCAATTAAGTTATAACAGTTATGATATAATCTTTAATCAAAATTCATGCAAAGCTGTTAGTCAGAAAGATGGAACTATCCTTTTTAATGGAAACAGGAAAAACAACACTTATAAGATAAAACTTTCTGAACTAAAAAGTCAGAATGTAAAATGCCTTCTCTCTGTTAACAACGAGCAATGGGTCTGGCACAAAAGATTAGGCCATGTTAGTATGAGAAGAATATCCCAGATTAACAAACTCAATCTGGTTAGAGGACTTCCTAATCTGAAGTTCAGCTCAAATGCTCTGTGTGAAGCATGTCAGAAAGGAAAATTTGCAAAACCTGTTTTTAAAGCTAAAAATGTTGTTTCCACCTCTAGGCCATTAGAACTTCTGCACATAGACTTATTTGGACCAGTGAAAATTGCGTTTGTTAGTGGAAAGAAGTATGGGTTAGTGATCGTAGATGACTATAGCAAATGGACATGGGTAAAGTTCTTAAGACACAAGGACGAGCCACATTCAGTGTTCGTTGCATTCTGTAACCAAGTTCAGAATGAAAAGGATCTTAGAATTGTCAAAGTCAGAAGTGATCATGGTGGAGAATTTGAAAATAAAAAGTTTGAAACATTTTTTAATGAAAAAGGCATCTCGCATGACTTCTCTTGTCCTAGAACTCCCCAACAAAATGGAGTTGTATAACGAAAGAACATAACATTGCAAGGAATGGCCAGAACCATGATCAATGAGACTAACATTGCTATGATCTTCTGGGCAGAAGAAATTAACACAACGTGTTATATACAGAATAGAATCTCTATAAGACCTATTCTGGAAAAGACTCCATATGAATTATGGAAGAACATAAATCCCAACATTTCTTATTTCCATCCTTTTGGATGCACACGTTTTATTCTGAATACTAAAGATCATCTGAACAAGTTTGACTCTAAAGCACAGAAGTGTATTATGTTAGGATACTCTAAACGCTCAAGAGGGTACAATGTATACAATACAAAAACACAGATTGTTGAAGAGTCAATCAGTGTTAGATTTGATGATAAGCTTGACCCTTAAAAGTCAAAGCAGAATGAATCTTTTGCAGATATAGAAGTTGGATTCACAGGTACTGAAGACAACTCATTAGAAGTTCCCAACAAAGACGCTTCAACAACTTCAGAAAGAAATGTTTCAAGTGCTCCAGTACCTTCTATTGATCATCTCTAGAAAAAGTTATCCAGAAGCAGCATAGCTCACCCAGAAGATAAGATCCTGGGAAAGAAGGATGATCCAATCATAACAAGATCAACATTCAGAAACTCTGAAGAATCCCTCATGGGACTGGTCTCATTAATTGAACCAACAACAATTGATGAAACTCTTCTGGACAATGACTGGATTCTGGAAATGCAGGAGGAATTAATTCAGTTCACCAAAAATGACGTATGGGATCCGGTTCCCAAACCAAAAGGATTCAACGCCATTGGAACAACGTGGGTGTTCAGAAACAAACTGAATAAGCAAGGAGAAGTCATCAGAAATAAGGTACGACTGGTGGTACAAGGTTATAGTCAGCAAGAGGGGATAGAATATACATAAACCTCTGCTCCAGTCGCCTGGTTAGAATCTATCAGACTCTTAATCTCCTTTGTTGTCAATAATAGCATCACTCTGTATCAGATGGATTTCAAAAGTGCATTATTAAATGGTTACATAGGTGAAGAGGTATATGTACACCAACCCCATGGGTTTGAAAATTCCGAACACCCAGAATATGTTTTCAAACTAAAGAAATCACTCTATGTTCTGAAACAAGCTCCTAGAGCTTGGTATGAAAGACTAAGTAACTTCCTGTTAGAAAAGGAATTCACTAGAGGGAAAGTGGACACAACCTTGTTCTGTAATACATTTAAGAATGACATTTTAGTTTGTCAGATTTACGTAGATGATATCATTTTTAGATCCAGTAAACCCTCTCTGGGAAGAGAATTTGCTAAGTGCATGCAGGCATAGTTTGAGATGAGCTTAATGGGGGAACTTCAATTCTTTATGGGAATTCAAATAAACCAAACTCCAGAAGGAACCTACATTCATCGGAGCAAATATGTCAGAGAACTTCTGAAGAAATTTGACCTCTCAGAATGTAAGCCCTCTAAGACTCTAATGCATCCTACGTGCATTATGGAAAAGGAAGAGGTAAGTAAAAAGGTAGAACATAAAATATACAGAGGTATGATTGGATCTCTCCTTTATCTGAAGGCTTCAAGGCCTGACATTTTATTCAGTGTTTGCTTATGTGCTAGATTCCAATCAGATCCTAGAGAATCTCACTTAACAGTAGTTAAGCGAATTTTCAAGTATTTGAAAGGCACTACTAATCTGGGTTTGTTTTATAGAAAATCGAATAAATACAGCTTAGTAAGATATTGTGATGCTTACTTTGCTGGAGACAGAGTAGAGCGTAAAATCACTTATGGAAGCTGCCAGTTTCTGGGAGACAACCTGATCTCATGGACCAGCAAGAGACAGTCCACAATAGCATTGTCAACAGCAGAAGCTGAATACATAGCGGCTGCTGGATGTAGCACTCAAATGCTCTAGATGAAAAGTCAACTTGAAGACTTCAACATATTTGAGAGTAACATTCCTATCTTCTGTGATAACACTTCATCCATATGTCTATCCAGAAATCCAATTTTGCATTCTAGGGCTAAGCATATAGAAATAAAACATCACTTTATTAGGGATTATATTCAGAAAGGAATTCTTACTTTCAAATTTATTGACACAGACCATTAATGGGTTGATGTGTTTACAAAACCCCTTTCTGAAGATAGATTCAATTTCATTCTGAAACATCTCAGCATGAAATTGTGTCCAGAATAAAATGTTTTATTTGCATATTTTAACCCTCAGAATTTTATTGTTTCCTGTGAACATCTGATCAACTTGTCTTCAGAAGTTAGGAGTACAGTTGCCTCAGAATCTATCTATGAAGATCTGAACTTTTCATTTCAAGGATAGAGGCATCCAGTTCACACCATCAAACATCAATCATCCTCTCACAAGCTACTTTCTGAGGCTGAACACGCGTTCAAATTCTGAAGGGTCCAAGCCTCTGATTGGATACATTGAGACACTTGTCATTGGTAACTGTTCAATATCTCTCTAAATCCCCTAATTTCAGGTTTCATTAATTCAATATAATCATTACTTATTTTCTCTTTCTTACTGATTATGTTTTCTAAAGAACTTATATAAACTCAATTTACTATTTCATTCATTCACGTTTTACCACCTTCAATATTCTCTCTTGTTCTAGTTTTTTCAAAAAACCATGTCTATCAATTTTCTTCAAAGAATCTGTGTGATCAATGGCATCCTTATCAAGTCTAAATAATCTCAATAGTGCTCCTAGTTCTTCATCTACTGAACAATATGAGGATCCCATTAGAACACTACTTACTCCAGTCGACAACCTTGAAGTTCTCTGTGAATTGATCGTCGATTTTGAAAGCTTACAAGAAAATGGGTTTAATATGTATGAGGATGTAACTGCACAGGGATGGAACAGATACTTTGATCGTTTGTTGGGTCCAACTTTTCCCATTCTTGTTAAAGAGTTTTGGATTCATGCTACTTCATCCAACCACCACGTCACATCATATGTTATGGGGAAGAAGATAGTGATTACAGAAGAATTGATTGGGAAACTCATTGGATACAATGGCGGCGGAGTCAGATGCATTGATATGGCTGATAAGTGCTCTGACCTAAAATCAATTGCTAGGGTCATCTTCACTTCTGGACAGCCATCCAACAAGATCAAAGACTTGAAAGATCATTACAGAATATGGGCTAGAATAATTCTGGGATATATCAATCACAGGAAGCCTACAAGCTCTCCTGATTACATCAATATTGATCAGCAGTTTCTGATATACTTCATTGCAAAGAAGACCAAAATAAACCTTTAACACTTGCTCTTCAACCATCTCAGAACAAGTGTGAAATAGACAAGAGAAGAAGATAGAACTAAGATGGATTGGATTCCTCTAGGAAGATTGATTTTAGATATTCTAATGGAAAATAGGCTGATAAAACATCTGACAGAGGCTCAAGAAATCAGTACTCTGGATGCAACTACTGGGAAACCTTTGAATGCCAAGAATCTGAAGAAAATGAAGATTATTGAGAACATTAAGAAGGAACCAACAATTTCTTCTCATGAGGTCATCACTTCTAGGAGAATCCCTATGAAGGAATTTCCATTATTCTATGAGATAGATGCCTCTCCAGAGATTATAGTCAGATACCTTGAAGCTTACAAGGCTGATGGGACTATTCCAGAAATCAACATCCAAGATCTGCACAAGCCAGCTCTAGAGGTTGTGCTAAAGAAATCCAGAAAGAGGAAGGAAGCAGGAGAAGGATCCTCTTAGAGGACACCCAAAGCTGCAAAAAAGAAAGGTAACACATCTTTTGTTTCTGTTGTAGAATCATTAGCTATTCCAACATCTGAAACCATTCCCCCTCAACCAACAGAAAATCCTTCACCCCAAACATTTGAGGATTTTGACATAGAGTTTGACCCATTTGTATCTCTTAGAAATTTCTTAAATGAACCTCACTCCCCCAATCCAAATCCAGAACAACATGAACCTGAAATTGCAAAAGTTCTCTCTGATATTGAACTGTTTGATCAAGACTTTTCCTCACCACTCCCAGAAAATCCAAATACTCAATCTCAACAACCAGAAAATCCACAACCACACTCTCCTCAACCAGAACATCAAAACCTCAACTCACCCAAACCATAAAATGAAAACCCTCTCACTCCTCAATCTGAAAATCCATCCTCTGAAATACCTGAACCAAAAATTCAACACGCTACCGCAAACCAATCAGAAGACTCCCTTTCAGACTCTGATACCACTATTCCAATTCCTGGGATAACAGAACCTCTGACGATTCATTTACCTCTCTCCATTCATGATATTCCAAAAATACCTTCACCATATGAATCCACACCACCAAACACCCCTCACTCACCAATCCTGATTTCTGATTCTTCCACTCCCTCACCTATCAACCGTCCAACTGACCACCTCAGAACTGTCATTGATTTAGAAGTGTTGAACCATCTAGCTTCCACCTCACACAAAATTGCCATCCCAAAACCTAAACCAACCTTAACCAAATCAGATGTTGGTAAGAATCTGTTGATTTTTGAAACAGAAATACAGGAATGGATTACTTCTTTGAAGCAAGCAAGTCAAGAGAATTCTAATCCTGTCGCTTCCGATTCTCTATGGGAAAGAATCAGAAAATGGTTCAACTCTTAAACCCAGAAGATGAAAGAATTGAGCTATGAAAGGGCTCAGCAGAACTTCAGTGATCATCTGAAAGCCTTCAAAGATCAAGTTCTAAGCCACTGGGACAAGAAAAAAATTCTTCTACTGGAAAATGCTCCCTGGAAAGAGCACCAACCTTCAGAAGCCACTGAACCAGATTCTAATAGTCACCCTCTGACTACTGATCTAGAAAAGGTGATTGCAACAGAAGAAGTTGTGCAATCAGAAGAGGCTGCAGAGTGTTCTGAACGACATGCAACCCCTGAAGATACACCAGCTTCGTCTCTAGTCATGTAAACTCTGGAAGAGTTGAAGAAGGAGAATGCCTTAATCTATGCCAGACTGGCTAAGAAATAAGGCACAAACAAACAGATCAGGGATATATTCGATAAACAAGAAGATACAACAAAAGAAATCAAAGACATTCTGGGAAACCAGGAAGAATCAAGCACTCAGATTAAGAGCTTGTTGGAAGCGTTGTTCACACGACTTCCCCCTCTTTCTTAGATTTTCATTAACTATTTATCTGTATTTTTCATCTTATCCTCTTTGTTTCCTGAAAATGTCATTGCATTCTGTTTTCAATATAAATCATCTTTTTGACTCTGATTATATTGCTTTTTGATACCTGACAAAAAGGGGGAGAAAGTAAGATATTTTCAATAACAGTATACCGGGACAAAGTCTCAAACATTTTGAATATCTTAACCTCTATATTTTTTTAAAAGCTTGAACAGGAACATATTCTAATAAGGACAGAAGGAGATGCATCAAAAGCTCTGACAAGAAGGAACTTCAGGGAAGTAACTCGTCTCTATCTGAGTAATCAACTCAAGGGGAGACTCTCTTAAGCCTTTTGTTCTATATTTTTCATTGAAAATCCTAGTTTTTGTCATCATCAAAAATGGGGAGATTGTTAGAACATAGTCTGATTCTACATCCCTTAATTATAGTTTTGATGATAACAAACACAAAGAACAAATATGCACTCTAAATTTGTGTTATTTTTTATGCAGAAGTTCTGACTGAAACAACATCAGAAGTTAAGCTACATAAGCTTTCAAGCCGAGGCAATCAGAATGTTCTGAAGAATGATGATCAGAATCTACGCTAAAGTAAAGGATACTGAACAGAAGTCTAATATACCATCAGATCCTTACATCTCTGAGTCATCAATGTTTTGAAGAAAAAGCAGCATGTAAGATTCTAGTTCTGAAGCGTTACTTTTCAATTAAGACAATATCATATGCAACGGCTTCATTCAGACAAGAATCTTCTAATTATGGAAATAGCATTGAGTGTCCATTATCACGCTTTATGTTGGACAAGATTTCCACGCCTATATAAACAAGCTTAAAGGACAAATCGTTTATGATTTCAACACACAAATGCATATACATCAAAAACGCTGCAAAGTTTCATATTCAGTCATTAGCTCAAATTGTGTAATATATCACAGTAGTGATACCGTTTTTGTAACGAAAAACAACAGTACACTGTATATCATTTTCTTTTGATTAAGTTAGTTTTCCTTGAGATAAACTGGGTTATGGTTGTACTGAAGAAGACTTTGGCAGTTGTCAAAGTAGTATTGTAATCAGTTTTGATTAGTGAATTAAGTACTCGTTGGAGAGAGGCGAAATCACCTTGGCGGGTGGACTGGAGTAGTTTGAGATCAAACGAACCAGGATAAAAATATCGTGTCTACTGCTTTTGTTTTTAAGTTTCAATTCAACCCCCCTTCTTGTGTTTTTCACTTCTTCATCCAATTCAGGGGAAGATCATCATTGTTCATGGAGAAGAAGAGTATATGGTCAGCCATCTAAATTCCTTCAGATATGTGGAGTTAGATGGTGAATTTATTGAAACTCCATTCCAGCACTTTGAAGAAGTCTCGCAGTTTGTAGTAGTGACCAAGGTTGTGTCTCAAGTTCCCAAGATCACAAGGCCTCAGCTCAAGATGTCATCTTTGAAGGATGCAAAGGCAGTGATAGAAAAAGGTGGGAGCACTATCTGGGGACAACTCCCAGATATCCCATACAAATATGACAAGTTTGGCATGGGTTTCACTTCAGGTTCCCAGAAGGTTGTGTGTCGCGCTCGGTCCGGAGGACCACCCTTGAAGATTAGCAATTGCGAAGTCAATGCAGTAGAAGATGATGAAGATGGCTACAACCTGGAGGACTGGATCTTCCCAACTTTCAATGGAGGGCACAACAACTGGGAGGCTAGAGATTTCTTCTCGATCACTTTTATCCCACATTAATTTATCCTTATGTTTTGTTGGATATGTAATATTAAAACAATTTAGACTCTTAAAACCTTGTGTCTTACCCGAGGCACAATGGTTCATTTGTAAGGGTTATTATCTCATTTCCATATGACATCAATGAATCATGGACGTTTTTTGCATACAAACTTTTGTGCTCATTGTTCTTCTTTTTTACATTTTCATTTCTTTCAAAGATAGCTATACTCTTACACACACTCACACTCATAATACAGGTCTACATCCATTCGGGATTCTATGGGTAACGGTTCTGCTATGGCCTTTTGTGATTTTGAAAATCTAATCTACCAAGCAGACAAGAAGAAAGGACCATTCAGCCCCACGAGGAACCAATGGATACGATCAACCTAGGTACCGAAGAAGACAAAAGAGAAGTCAAGGTGCGTGCTAATCTGGAACCCAGTGTCAAGGAGCGTCTGATTCAGTTGTTACACGAATATGTTGAGGTCTTTGCCTGGTCGTATGAAGACATGCCGGGACTTGATGCAGACATTGTGGTACATCGTCTACCTACAAGAGAAGATTGTCCACCAGTAAAAAAAAGGTCTATCGGAGAAGATTAAAGCAGAAGTCATGAAACAATTCAACGCTGGATTCTTGGCTGTCACCTCCTATCAACAATGGGTGGCCAATGTTGTTCCCTTGCCCAAAAAAGACAACAAGGTACGAATGTGCGTGGACTATAGAGATTTGAATAGGGCAAGCCCTAAGGATGATTTACCACTTCCCCATATTGATATTCTAGTTGACAATACGGTGCAACACAAAATGTTTTCCTTCATGGACGGTTTCTCAGGCCACAACCAAATCAAAATGGCGCCCGAGGACATGGAGAAAACAACCTTTATCACACAGTGGGGCACATTCTACTATAAGGTTATGCCATTTGGACTGAAGAATGTTGGGGCAACCTATCAGCGTGCCATAATAGCTATATTTCACGACATGATACATCATGAAATATAGGTCTACATGGACGATATGATAGCCAGATCTCAAATGGAAGAAGAGCATCTTGATCATTTACAAAAACTGTTTGAGAGGCTGAAGAAATACAAACTGAGATTGAACCCAAACAAATGCACGGTTGGGGTAAGGTCTGGTAAACTCCTAGGCTTTGTCATCAGCATCAAAGGTATCGAGGTGGATCCTACCAAGGTTAAAGCAACACAAGAGATGCCTTCTCCTCGTACTGAGAAGGAAGTCAGAGGATTCTTAGGACAATTAAACTACATTTCCAGATTCATTTCTCACCTGACAGCTACTTGTGGACCAATTTTCAAATTGTTGAAGAAAGATCAAGTAGTCAAATGGAATGACGAGTTCCAAACTGCTTTTGACAAGATCAAAGAGTACCTGCAAGAGCCTCTTGTATTGATGCCACCGATCGAGGGAAGACCATTGATCATGTATCTGACTGTTTTAGAAAATTCAATGGGGTGTGTGTTGGGGCAGCATGACGAGTCTGGCGAAAAAAAGCATGTTATTTATTACCTGAGCAAAAAGTTTACCGACTGTGAAACCAGATATTCACTGCTCGAGAAAACTTACTGTGCTCTGGCATGGGCTGCTCGCCGGCTAAGATAGTATATGCTGACTCATACTACCTTATTGATATCTAAAATGGATCCAATAAAGTACATCTTCGAGAAACCTGCCCTCTCTGGGAGAATAGCGAGATGGCAGATGATCCTGACGGAGTATGACATACAATACACTACCCAGAAAGCAATAAAGGGCAGTGTACTAGCTGATCACCTTGCTCACCAAGCTGTGGAAGACTACCAGTCCATGAAGTTTGAATTCCCAGATGAAGACATCATGACGGTAAACAACTGTGAAGAATTCAGGCCATATGACGGATCTGAACAAGGATCCTGATGGACCCTGGTTTTTGATGGGGCATCCAACGCACTCGCAACGGTATTGGTGTTATACTTATATCTTCTGAAGGGTGTCATACTCCCTTTACCGCAAGACCCTGCTTCAATTGTACAAACAACATGGTAGAATACGAAGCGTGCATCTTTGGTCTCAAAGCTGCCATAGACTTAGGGATCATGTCCTTAAATGTATTTAGCGATTCAGCTTTGGTTATCAGCCAGATCAAAGGAGAATGGAACACCAAACACCCCAACCTTATCCTGTACAAAGAACATGTTTTGATATTGATCCCATATTTTGAAGAGATTACCTTCGAGCATTTCCCGCGAGAAGAAAATCAGCTAGCAGACGCACTAGCCACAATTTCATCCATGTTTAAATTTAAATGGGATAACGAAGCTCCCCAGATCACCATTGAACGAATGGACGAACCAGCTCACCGTCACGAGATTAATACTGAAGAAGTAATGGACCGGCCTTGGTTTCATGAAGTCAAGAGGTATCTCGAGGATCACGAATATCCGGAAGGAGCTTTAGTCAATGAGAAGAAGTTCTTAAGGAGATTCTTTGCTAAATTATTCCTTAGTAATGTCATTCTCTACAAACGCAACCATGACTCTGTGTTACTCTGGTGTGTAGACAAGGTTGAAGCGGAAAAGATCATGGATGGATTCCAGTGGGCATACGATGGCAAAGAAAATCCTACGGGCAGGCTATTACTGGTCTACCATGGAAGCAGATTGCTATCAACATTCTCGAACCTGCCATAAGTGTCAGATTTATACTGACAAGGTGCACGTACCTCTGGTTCCTATGAATGTCTTAATGGCCCCTTGGCCCTTTGCTATGTGGGGAATCGATATGATTTGGGAAATCAAACCAACGGCCTCTAATGGACACCAATTCATCTTAATGGCCATTTATTATTTTACAAAATGGGTTGAGGAAACTTCCTTCGCTTCTGTTACCAAGAATGTTATCGCCCGGTTCATTAAACAGAATCTCATATGCCGGTATGGTATCCTGGAGAGAATCATCACAGACAATGGTACAAATCTAAACAATACTATGATCACCGCCCTATGCGAGCAATTCAAGATCCAACATCACAATTCTTCCCCTTACCGGCCAAAGATGAATGGTGTTGTCGAAGCCGCAAATAAGAATATGAAAAAGATCATACAGAAAATGACAGTCACATACAAAGGCTGGCATGAAATGCTACCATTCGCTCTCCACGGGTATCGTACCATGTCACGCACACCAACCGGGGCAACACCCTACTCTCTGGTGTACGACATGGAAGTTGTCTTGCCTATTGAGGTCCAGATCCCCTCTCTGAGAATTATGAAGGATGCAGGGTTGAACGAAGAAGATTGGATCCAGACTCGACTTGATCAACTGAACTTGATTGATGAGAAAAGGCTTACTGCTGTCTGTCATGGTCAAATGTATAAAAACGGATGATCAAGGCTTTCAACAAAAAGGTCAGACGACAATTGTATCAAGTTGGGGATCTGGTGATCAAGCACATCGTACTTCCGCAAGGTGATCCCATGGGAAAATGGACTCCTACATACGAAGAACCATTTTTAATCAAAAGCATATTCTCTGGTGGAGAAATGATCTTAACCACCATGAATGGCGACGACCTGCCACCCCCTGCGAATGCTGACATAGTCAAAAGATACTACGCATAAGAGACCCGCTAGGTTGACACACCTAGGAAAAACAAGGGCATCCCGACGAACCAAAGAGGTTCGGGGAAAATTAGGGAAAAAACAAAAAAAAATTATGTACACCCGGCAAGCTGAAAACCCGAAAGGGCGACTTGGGCAAAAAAGGGTATCCCGGTGGACTGAAAACCCGAAAGGGCGGTCCAGGAAAAAGTTAGGGAATTAAAGCGTATGCCTATGTCCCATTGGATCACTTTACAGACAACTTTTGGCTTCCACTGACAAACTCAGAGGTTCTGATCAATTCAATCATCTTCGGACGAGGCAACAAATAGACAAGATGCTCAGAGATATGAAGGCTATAGCAGAATGGGAACCCCATGGGATTATTTCACATAGCTATCTTTTCTTTGTATCAAATTTTCATTTTTTACGACAGCATTCTCTTACTAGAGTGTTTGTCTCATTGTACAAAAATACTTACTCAAAGTCAATACAAAGATATCCCTTTGAAAGTGAAAAAACTATATGTTTTCTTTACACTTGTGTTTTGTTTGCAAAAACGTCCAATGATTTATTTTTGAACATATGCATTTGAACACAATTACTGTTTACAAATGAACAAAATAAAAAGACAATCACTGATGGCTTTAAGAGATAAGGAAATCTCTCTAAGTTCTCTGTAAAATTCCCCGCAGTGTGCAGTTTAATCCCCAGTGGAACAAAACATCCAATTATCACTCCCCGGTAGAAGTCGCCAAATTTCTCGGGATTCCCCAATAGGATTTCACAAGAACCACGGTGTTTCCCTTACAACAAATTTGATTTCTCTTAGGGGAAACTCATCAACACTTCAACTTCACAAACATGAAGACTTACACTCTACATTCCCAGCAGCAGTCAGGGATTTATTTTCCCTAATCTAACAGCATTACAGCAGATTGGCTCACGTACGCATAAGTCGCGTCCATATATCATAAACATCGATGACACGAATGCATACATCGCAATCTCATCGTACCATGCATTTCATACATCATGACATTTCATATAGCTAACGTTTACCCTCTACAGGATAAGGTTAATCAATGACTATCATCTATAAATCAGAGATTTATACTTGAAACAGGCCAAAGACAATTGGCTATACGACCAGCTGAGCTTTCAGATACAGTTCAGATACGCTCTAGATACAGATGCAATTCTGGTACTCATTCAGATTCATCTTTCAGATACAATTCAGATACGCTCCAGACACGGATGCCATTCTAGTACTCATTCAGATTCAACTTTCAGATACAGTTCAGATATGCTCCAGATACAGATGCCATTCTGGTACTCATTCAACTTCAGCTTTCAGATACAGTTCATATACGCTCCTAACACGGATGCCATCCTAATACTCATTCGGATTCATCTTTCAGATACAGATCAAATATGCTCCAGACACGAATGCCATTTTGGTACTCACTCAGATTCAGCTTTCAGATACAATTCAGATAGGCTCCAGATACAGATGCCATTCTGGTACTCATTCAGATTCAGCTTTCAGATACAATTCAGATACGCTCTAGACACGGATACCATTCTGGTACTCATTCAGATTCAGCTTTCAGATACAGTTCAGATACGCTCCACCCACGGGTGCCATCCTGATGCTCATTCAGATTCAGCTTTCAGATACAGTTTAGTTACGCCCCAGATACGGATGCCATTCTGGTACTCATTCAGATTCAGCTTTTAGATACAGTTCAGATACGCTCCAGATACAGATGCCATTCTGGTACTCATTCAACTTCAGCTTTCAGATACAGTTCAGCTACGCTCCTGACACGAATGCCATCCTGATACTCATTCGGATTCAGCTTTCAGATACAGTTCAGATATGCTCCAGACACGGATGCCATTCTGGTACTCATTTAGATTCAGCTTTCAGATACATTTCAGATACACTCCAGATACGGATGCCATTCTGTTACACATTCAGATTCAGTTTTCAAATACAGTTTAGATACGCTCCACACACGGATGCCATTCTGGTACTCATTCAGATTCAGCTTTCAGATACAGTTCAGACACACTCCAAACACAGATGCCATCCTGATGCTCAATCAGATTCAGCTTTCAGATACAATTTATATACGCCCCAGATACGGATGCCATTCTTGTACTCGTTCAGATTCAGCTTTCAGATACAGTTCAGATATGCTCCAGATACGGATGCCATTCTGATACTCATTTGGATCCATGCTTTCCCTTCGAAGTAGCCCTACTAACCAAGTTCCTTCTCCCTTATCTCCAGACAACAGTTTACAACCCTATAAGACCTGGACCCGACCAGATACGTTCAATTTCATATTCCCCAATTGAAGTCAAGCTTAGACTCGGTCTGTTTTCTGTTGCCAACCACCTTCGAATGGCATCTTTAAAGCCCATTTCCAACAACTTTATGTTATCTCTCCAAATGGCATCTTTTAAGCTCATTCCCTACGCAATCAACCACCACATCATCGAGTGCAAATTTCTGGGCACTCTAGTTTTCAATCATCTTCCACTTTCAAGCTACGAACGGCAAACATGTCGATCTCACTTTTCAAGTTTAAGAAGATTGAATAGGGGAAGTTGTTGTACCCCATAATTTTCCCTTGCATTTTTTATTCAAGATACTATCCTAGGTCTTCTCGAATACTCAATTTGGCTCAGAAGTTTGATCAGACATATTCTCTTCCTAGGCAGTAAGTCAACGATTAGGGTTTGACGTTTCTCAAAGAAAACTGATTCTTCAAGGTTTCAAATGGTCTTCATAGATCTTCATGTCTCCTCAAGGATGTTCGTGCTGAGTTTCGAACCTCGTGTTACAAGTATGCTCAGTCAATGGTTCAGACTACTGAAAATGACTCCATTAACTCAAAATCTAACCTTTTACGAGACCAAGTTCAAGCGACTGCAACTTCTTCATTATTCGATATTTTTGAGTGGTTCCTTTTGTGTATGATTCTCCTTGATGTCATATCCATTTTCTCTTCACAAATCAAGAACTGATTACGTGTAGAAGATCACCAAAATTCGAATACGTTAGAATTCACATCATGAACTTTGACCTAATTTTAAGTAGTTGTCGTAATATTTCTAAGGATTATGATTTCCTCAATTTACAATATCTTGAGACGATTATTTCTGCACATGGTAATAAGTGATGCCGCTCACGAGTTTATCTTCAAAGACCGAAAGAAAAATGCATTTGGAAGACTTTGAAAGTTTTCGAATCGTCGCAAGTCATTTGTTTGATTTCAAAGTGTTCTTAATCATCATTGATCTTGAAATTTGTAAGGGTTAATGATGGTTCCCAAAGCATGATTGTTTGGCAATGAAGTTCCATTTTTATCAAGCATGGCGTGCGAGTTTCATTTTGAATGCAAATTTGGTGTGGACAAGAGGCGAAGATTAAGACTGTCATTTAGATGACCATGGCTTTGGGATTGAGTTAACCAAGTTAGAATTGAATTTTTAAACATTTATTTTGTTTAGAAGTTTGATTGGAGTACAAGGCGCATTGGTTATTTGATCATTTTGTGATTGCTTGAAATCCAAGTTACCAAACCAAGATATTTTAATCCAAAACATCGAATTGAGAATGGCAAAGTTTAAATAAATTCAAGTCTTGAACAATAAACTTCATTACACCAAATTTATTCAAGGCTTCATATTTATTACATTACAAATGGAATAATTTACAAGTTTTTGTTTTGTTACAAAGAACTACAAGTTTTTGTCTACAAAGAGAGAACATTTTTTTTGTTTCTTCAAGTCTCCTTTGTTTCATCTTCAAGTGATCAATCTAATCTTCATTTGCATCCATGCCTCGTGCCCATGAAACAAGAAAGGAAAAGTTAGCAAGCATCGTGAAATTCAAGCAAGAATTGATGGTTAAAGTAAGTTTTAACTCATCATTAGGTTTTTATTTGGAATCAGAAATAAAATATTTTGTTCTTAATCATGGTCTATCTCCTACTTTTGCAAATCACAAAATTTTGATCTTTTGGTTCACAAAAGGAAAAAGAAGTTTACATTACAAAAGCGAAGTCAAACTGTAAACAATGTAAACAAAACAAGGTTGCAAACAACAGATACAACAGTTAGGCTGCCAAACAAAACCAGGTTGTAAACAAAAGCCAGCAGCAACAAAATGGAAAACAAAATCAGGCTCTAAGCAAAAGCCAGCTGCAGCAAAATGGCAAACAAAAACCAGGTTGTAAACAATGTAAACAAAACAAGGCTGCAAACAGCAGATGCAGCATAACACAAAAATAGCAAAACAATTAATAGCAAAACAACAGGGATTACTGCAACATAACAATAGCCAGCAAAAGCAAATTTGCAACCAAGCTGCAAAACACCTAAAACAGCAAGCATACACAGAGCAAGGTTGCAAACAACAGCAGAGGCAACACAAATCAAAAACAAAACAGGGCAGCATCAAGCTTCTATGCAAGCAGCATAAACAAAATAGCACAATATCTGTCAAGTGTAAGCTACATTGATTCCTGGCCCTTATGTCATCATGTTCCTAAATGCAAAATCCTTCAGAGTTTTCAAGAAAGGCAAAACAGTTTTCTTTGTATCATAGTAAAATGAAGAGGGAAAGAAAAGGGACAGAAAAATATCACAGCCTACAAAACAACCCTATATCAATCCATTTGCATTCTTGTTGTCCAAATTGTCAAACCTGCAAAACCAGTCCACAATGCTGTCCAAAAATTTCCCAAAATGGCTAAGTGCGAACCTGTATAAATAAACCAAAATCCAGACCTGCACTAGCTACTAATTTTCCCTGCAAAACAGGCCAAAAGCTGCAATATTTCCCTGCAAAGTCTTCATCATAATAGTCCAACTATTGCATATAATTAGTTAAACTAAAAACCTGATCCAAAAAGGAACAAAGCAGCATAACAGTTCTGTTCAAAAACCCATATCCTTCCCCCCCCCCCCCCCCAAAAAAAAGTGGTTTCCTCATGTTAATATAAGAGGACGTTAACACAATAAAGTTTTAGAGTTTTTCCATCAGAAAAAAGAGAGAATAGGCAGACCTCAACACACAAAAATCACATTAGCCCAAACCCTATATCAATTATTTCTACCCTAAACTCCCTCTGTCAGTAACTTACTACATCAGATTCCCCCAACCTCACAACTCCTTGAAACTACTTCTCATATACAAACCATAATCTCACCACCCTGTTGGAACCAACCACGACCCATGTTTAGTTTCACAACACAAGAATCATCAACCTCACCATAAACAATACACCAACATCTCAACAGACACGATAAATAGAACACTCACAGAGCAAAGTCACAACTCAGAGAAAGAAGGATAAGAACGATTACCTCGTTGGAGTCAGAGCTAACGCTAGAAAAAAAGCCCAAATCCCTCGGGAACTAACATCAGAAGTATTTCTGCCTGATTCAAGGTGACCCACCAACCTTTCTCATTTCAATTGAACTGATAATCTCGCTTGTGTTTGATTTTTTTTGTGTTACTGCTCGATTTCGTTGTGCTTAAATTGTTGCGTTGCAAACAAAGGCCGTGATTTCACTGCGAATTTGTTCTCCTTTTTGTTTATTGTGTAAACTATAAAACGAAGAGTTAGTTTTGTTTGTTGTTTTTGTTTGTGTATTACAATAAGACCTAAACTGAAATAGCCAAGAGAATAAATGTATACCTAAGAATATTTGGGAATGTCGAACCCTTGAGCTCCTCGACAGAAATGGTCCCGAGTCCCAACCGATTTCCCTCACATTATTTCCGTTTTAATCCTCCATCTCTGTTTAACAATTTTGGATTTGTGAAGCTCGATCCGACTGTATCTTTGAGAATCTGAGAAATTTACCTTCAGATTTGGGATCACCGAGAAAGATCAAGGGGGATTGGGGTTGAACATTTGTTGTTTCGAAGTAACACCGCCATAAAATATTTATTGGCCGTTGCCGTTTCACCGTAGTTAGGGTTTGTATTTTTAGTTCTTAGAATCAGAATGAGAAAAGAGAGAGAGTGGTAGAAGGCGATGATGCCGTTACAGATGAAAGGAATTGGAAGAGGAAGATGATTGTTTAGCAGAGAGAAGGAGAGAGGATCGAGTTTTGTTGTTTCACCTTTTTTATTTTAATTAGTTTTGTTGATTGGAAACAATAACAATAATTAATTATGCCCCATTCCCCAATTTGCAGCCTAATCCGAATTACTTAACCACACCCCCATCTTTTTTTTTTAAATCTGCAAAGTGAATAAGCCATTTGGGTCTTTCCTCCTTAACTCAACCCATGTGAATTGTTGAATACACCCCCTGGAATTCTTGCATCCCCTTAGAATTTTCATTTTATTTATGTTAATTATTAATTATTTTTGATAGTCCTTTATTGACATTAACTTTCTTTTAATTTTCCTCAAGATAAAAAACACAAAAAACATTATTTTAATATTGTTAATTAATTCACTAATTAATTTTATTTATTTGTTTGTTTTAGTTTAATTGACTGTTTACTTTTATTTCGATTGGGTTGTATTGATTGTTTATTTAGAGTTTTAATTTCATTGATCCATCCCCATTTGTAAATTTGTACCCCCATTCCCGAAAGCTCTGTAATAGCGTAGAAATTTAAATTCCGTAATTTATTGTTTTCTTTATACTATATAGTAATTAGGCATGTGTGGAAAGATTAAAATCAACCTCTAGATATCCCTAATCAAAGACAAATTAACTTGAATCAAACACACTTTTCACACGCGCACCCCTAAGGTAACCTCGCCCGTCGCCTCGGAAATACAATAATGTCCCTCGAATATGGGACACTTTAGCAAAGACCCTTCGATAAAAAAGATCATAATCCCTCGATGTCCCTCGATGTTGCCTTCGATAAAACGATCTAGTCCCTTACGAAAAATGCTAAAGTGTCTCACAAGTTGCCTTCTATTATTGTACAAACGTCCCGCGCCTGTCCCTTCACATCCAACGACGGGGCCTCTTACCAAATCAATGGTAAGATAGCAACATCTAAAGGAGGAAAAGAATATTTAAGACCTTTCGAGTAGGTAGATTCGCTCTTAATCGCTCGCTTGCTCACAACCAAATATTTTATACCAATACTTTCACATTAAAACCTTTTTCAAAAGATAAAAACTTTTTGTATATGTTCTTATAGAGACGAGAACCATTACAAAAATATCTTTTCAAAATCACCTCCAAAAAACACAATACACAAACAGCTCTTCAAACAATTTTTCGAAACAACACTTTGTATGTGTTCTTATAAAGACAAGAACCATTGCAAAGACATTTTAAAAATACTTTCAAAAACCACACCACAAGCACATTCAAACAAAAGCAAGTGATCTAGCGAGTAACTAAGAGCCCATGGAAAACCATGGATGAAAAGGGTTCTAACATTCCCTTTTCATAATTTACCCCCCGAACCCGAGAAGCAATCTCGAAAGGTCTTTCCTGTGCTTTTTTACCTTTCCTTTTGGATAAAAGAAAAGTCGGTGGCGACTCTTGGTAACCGCATAATTGCGATCAAACGCAAATGACCCGAGTCAGTTCTCCCACTGTATCACAGATATCTAACATCATGCCAGTGCTTAAGAAGGACGGAAAAGTACGTATGTGTGTAATTTTTTTGGATCTAAACAAAGAAAGTCCCAAAGACAAGATCCCATTACCTCACATAGATGTTTTTGTGGATAATATAACTCAAGCTTTGGTGTTCTCATTCATGGATGGTTTCTCATAATATAATCAGATCAAAATAGCACTCGAGGATATGGAAAAGACTAGTTTCATGACTCCTTAGGGCACCTTTTATTACAAAGTGATGTCCTTCGCTCTACATGGCTATCGTACCTTCGTACTTACGTCAACAGGTTCAACTCCTTTCTCTCTCGTGTATGGCATAGAGGCAGTAGTCCCTGTTGAAATAAAGATTCCATCACTACAAGTTCTAATGGAAACAAAACTTGAAGAATCATAGTGGCTTCAGACACGAATTGATCAACTTAACCTCATTGAAGAAAAATGCTTGACAGCTCTGTGCCACGACCAATTTAACCAAAAGTGGATAAAGAAGGTATTTGACAAGAAGGTTCGTCCTCGAGTGTTCAATGAAGTAGGTTTGGCGCTCAAGAGAATTCTACCGCCCCTCCTAGATTCACGTGGTAAATGCACACCCAACTATAAAGGTCCATATGTTGTAAAACAACATTCTCGGGTGTCTTATCCCCACAATAATGGATAGGAAGGAATTACTGCATCCGACAAACTCCGACATAGTTAGAAAATAATATGTATAAAAAGTCCTCTAAGTCAAACCTTAACGGGCGACTTAGGAAAAAAGGGGCGTCCTGGTGGATTGAAAACCCAAAAGGGCGATCTAGACAAGAATTAAGGACATAAACAAAAAATTATTCCGATGGATTGAAAACCCGAAAAAGCAGTCCAGGAAAAAGTTAGGGATCTTATTTGGAATAAAGAACAAATAGGCTATGATCTGAGAACTACAACCACAACTACGAAAGAGAAGGATTGACCAGACTTATCTGACTCATAAGCGAAGGAATTCGGAGATATCAAAAGGACATTGGAAAAATAACAATAACAAATAACATTTTCATTTCCATTTTCAACATTTTGTTAAAACATTCTGTAATTACCTCTTTCAACGAATTACATATTGTATTTTGGCCTATTCAAAGGCATCTTTATCAATAAAAGTTACTTTTCAATCCTCCAATTGTGTTTTTCTTTTTCAGACTTGTTTGCAAAATACTACGATTATGTTTTTTGTAAATACCGCATTGAAATTATCTTGGGGATTTGACAGAACAATTAAAAGCATTGGAAAAAAACATCAAAAAGCATTTTTTTCAAAAAATGTCGAAAGAAAATCCGCATCTACGTCCATTCTTGCATCCATGTCTACGTCCATGCCTACGCCTGTGCCTATGATGCAATTATCAAGATCTTGCTGACACTGCTTATTGTGATTTACCAAAATTCAAATCAACTTAAAGATACTATAACAAAGCAACAAAAAACGTTGGGAAGTCGGTGACTTGGAAAAACCATTGGTTTAATAGGATAAAATATTGTCAAAAAAACATTTAAAAAACACTTGGTGCATGTACATACAAGACATTTGGTGCATATACAAAATAAGCGCATTTGGGTATCATATCTATTTTGGGCATTATGCATACACATGTGCATTGCATTTACAAATCTACTTTGGGTAAGAATACTATGAATCTTCTTGGGGCTTATTGTTAAATTAGCTTATCTATGCAAAACAAACAAACACCTTGGTTGAGAACAGACATAACCAATAAACTTCGATCTTATCTTTGGTTTAGTTATCTAGGATTCGATTATCAAAACACTTTTTCAATGTTTCAAACTCGCATGATTTAACCCCTAGGTTGGGATAGATATGTGAAAATCTATAGTTCATTGTGTCAGTCTCTAAGCGGTAGAGAATGATTAGGTTTGTGTTATTTATCCTCTAGGTCATGATAAATAAACAAGCCTATACTCGTGTTATCTACCCCCTAGGTTGTGGTAGGTATGAGAAAATCTATAGTTCATTGTGTTAGTCTATAAGCGATAATGAATTATCAGGTTTGTGTTATTTATCCTCTAGGTCGTGATAAATACACAAGCCTATACTCATGTTATCTACCCCTTAGGTTGTGGTAGGTATGCACAAATCTGCGATATAGTTCATTGTGCCAGTCTCTAAGTCATGATGAATTATCAAGTCTGTGTTATTTAATCCTCTAGGTTGTGATAAATAAAAAAACCTATATTTGTATTATATATCCCCTAGGTTCCGATAGGTATGCGAATTTGTGATATAACTCATTATGTTAGTCTCGAAGCAGCAATATGTTCTACGTCTCTCTGCGATGTAATTCATTGTGGTAGCCTCCATGCGCCAATGGATTATCAAACTCTGTTTTATTCATCCCCTAGGATGCAATGAATATACAAAATATGTGTTATAAGCTTACTATGTTAGTCTCAAAGTATTAATAACTCAACTTGCAAACTTGTGTTATTTACCTCCTAGGTTACGGTAAATATGAAAAATCTATGATCTCTTTTCTGGTAGGATGATACATCATCATCTTTTCCTATTTTTCCATTCATTGGGGTATTCCTTACAGTGTATCCTTATCTAGCCAATCTTTGGTCAAATTTGGGGGTCTTCCATTATTTAATAACCCTCCGATCTGAACATGCGAGACCTTTGTATTCTCGCATTGTTCAATTGAAGAGTAATTAAATAGGGGCAGCTGTCATACCCCAAAATTTACCCCATCTATTAAAGGGTGTATCTGTTGGCACTATGGGTGTATTGTTTCATTTTTGAACAGATTGGCCCATCAAAATCTGATGCCCATTAGGATCTTGGAGGCCCATTTATAACAACATAGAGGGAGGTGTGTCTATAGTTTGGTTAAAGAATTTGTGTTCAGATCCAAAGGCCCATATCAATTCGTTTTTGAAGGCCCAATAGCTGCATTTGACCAGAAGTTAATTCCTAACTTTTTGGTCAATCAATTATATAATAATTATTATTAATATAATAAATTATTATTATTATTTTGTTTATTGTTATTTACACTATTATTATTATTATTATTAATACCGACTTCATTATTTTTATTATTTTTTATTAATAGTAAATACTTTTATTATTATCACAAATATTATTATTTTTTTAAATTATTATTATTATTTTATTTTTGAGTAAATTTGACAAAGTCAAAATAGGGAAAAAACACTAATCGCAAATCTTGCAACTGCGCAACTTCTTGTTCTTCTTTCCTAAGAAACTCCCAAAGCCCATAATCAGCAAGCGAAATCAGATCGAAACGAAATCAAATTGAATATAACAAAATCATATCTCATTCATGAATTTATACACAAAAAAACCGTCCAGATTCATGATCTAATTTTCTAACATAATAACTACAAATCAAATACAATCTTAATCTAATCTATCTTATAACCAGTTTACATGCAATCCAATCTCCAATCACAAATTTTAACAGAAATTGACATAAAATTTCCTAATTGAGATCTAATCCCTAATTTCTCAATCTACGTTCAATCTCATAACAAAACTTTCCTAATAAAGCTATCCTAAAAAACTATATAAGAACCCTAAAACCTAATGAACAGGGACCAAAAATTTTAAGCCGAAGAAGGAGAGAAGAAGAAGAATTTGGAAAATTCGAGACCTGGAGTCCAAACCAAAGCTGCCCCATCCAAGATCTAGGGTTTCTGAATAGAAACCCTAAGATCTTCAATCTTCATCTATTGCGCCATCCTTCCAACTACTCGTACCTGCGAAATAAATGGAGGAAGAAGATCAGAAACGAAGTTGAACCAAAGAGAAAGGAATCATGGCGGAGGAAATAATCCAATAGTACTTAGCTTGCATTTTTTCTTCTCATTGTTTGTTTGCTGCGATTTGGTTGGATCAGACGTAGGGTTATCAACGTCTGATGGTTGAACCGCCGCCGCAGGGTTACTGGGTTATTTCTGGGTTTTGGTGGTGTTGTTATTTTTTGTTATTGTGAGGATAAAGAGAAGCGAGAGAAACAAAGAGAAGAGAGACAGAGAGAGAGAGAGAGAGAGAGAGAGAGAGAGAGAGAGAGAGATAAGCTTTGTAAAAATGAGGATGAAAAAATGAAGAGTAAAATATATAACCCCCTCAGAATCACATACGTCTCCCTATCACGTGCCCTTGGTTTCTAACCTCTGATTTTAATCAGACATCCCTCAAGTTGCGTACCCATGATGCAACCCACGCACTGGATTTGAACGGATCTTAATGCTTTCTATATGGGCCTAAGCCCAATGCTCTTAACACCGGTCCTTTTTCTTTTTACTAATTTTTAACTATGCTTGCACCCCCTTTGGCTATTGGACCCAAACAAATTTCTTGGGCTTATATCCTTACTATTTACACCCTTGGCCTTTACTGCGTTAACTTGACATGCACCCCAACTGCATTTTTTAATTAATTTACTTTATTTAAATAATTCATTTATTTATTTATATATTTATTTATTCATTTGTTTTATTTATTTATAATTATTAACATTTTTTGCATTAAAATATTCTGTGTTTAAATATTTTAATAAATAATATTAGCTTGAAATTAAAAATATTTAATATATTTTTAATAATTAGAAAATATTTATTTATTAATTACTTTCTAAAATACTAACCCTATTTTTTATTTTTCAAATATTTCATTCAAACTTTTTTATCGTACATATAAGACAGTTAACCCATCAAATACTAACAACTTTTTTCTACTAACTTAATTTCAAATTCTATTTATTTTTTTGAAACAGACTGGGAATCTATTTTATATTAACTGCGTCTATGATTCCACTAGTTTCAATCCAGACTTGATTCAAGGATTAATTTAAAGTACTTCCATAATCCATAAAAAACAACCAAACACTACGAACTATAATTTGGGACTCTGATTCCTCATAAGAGGATACGTAGACATGCACCTACAATTATGGTGAGTCACCTAATTAAAAAAAGAAAACCCTATTCTTGAACCTTGAATCTAAACCCTATTATCCTTGTGAACAAGGTAGATGAAGGGTGCCTAACACCTTCCATTCTTCTAAAGTGAATCAAGACTTAGGATCTCTATATCATCAATTAGGGTTATTCCATTATTCACCTGTTGTTAGAATAAAAAGTAGTGGTGGTGACTCTATATTTATTGTCGATTATGACACCATGCCTTCTTCAACAAGTTTCATTAAGATTCAAGCTCCAACATTGAGTGTGCTTCAAGACGACACCATTTCATGGGCTAATGTGATCCATTATACTCTATTTTAAAAATAAAGTTCAAAAGGTTAAAGGTTGGTTCAACAAGTTTGACCTAATTAGGCAAGTGCTTGATTCAAAGATAACAAGTTCATAGATCTCTCAATTTTAAATATTTTGAGTTGGTTATTTTTTCTATGGATTCTTATCATCATCTACAACAACTTCTCTTCACATGACAAGATCCATTTGTGCAAGAAAAATCACCAAAAGTTGAGAGGGCTTACAAGTCATTTTGACACTCTCTGAGTTAGGGTTTGTTGACTTCCAAGGACCATATCTTGCTCATTTTTTGATACTTTTTATTGATTCCAAATCCATGATTCATTTTGAATAGTCTTTAACAAGTTATCTTCAAGGATTAAAGGCTAATTTGACATGGAGGACCATTTAAGTTTGAAAAAATTTACAAGTCTCTTTGAAAAGCCTTTGAATCTTAGAGTTTGACATCAAAGGATCATAACTTGGTCAACTTTATCACCTTGAGATCATTCTTTTTCTACAATAATCTTTGAGATGTGTTGTACCCCAAAATTTGCCCTCCCATATTCATGAAGAAATTGCCAAATCAAGGTCACAAATTTCCCCAGGGTTGTGCAGCTCAACTGGCTCCTATACAGTCAAAACTAGGGTTTGGGTTCTGGTCAAGCAAATGAACTTTTCAAAGGCCCAATCAAGCCTCATATGCCTACAAATGTGGTCAAGCATCCTCATGTCAAGTTTCAAGGCATTCAGCTCAAAATTGCACAGTCAAAACCCTAGATTGCACTACAGTCAACTGTAGGGGCAAAATGGTCATTTGACAGTCAAAAGTTCAAATTTTTGGTCAATATATCATTTTGAAGCCACAAACATCATTTGATCAATGCTTGATCATGATTCTCAAAATTTGGCTCAGAAATCATCAAAGATGCAAAAGTTGCTATATTTGGACAGCTGAAAAAGTCAACTGAAATTGACCAGGGCATAACTTTCGCATGGATTATCAGAAAAATTCCATCCAAAGCTCATTTTGAAGAGGAAGACATTTCCTACAATTCATATTCATGTTCCAAGTCCAAGAAATGCTCTCACAAAAAGTTATCAATTTCAACATTATAGGTCATTTTCAAAAGTCAACAAAAAGTGACTTTAAGTCAAAGGCCATAACTTGAGATTGGTAAATCAAAATGACATGGGACCAAAGGCATTGGTTAAAGGACTCAAATACCTTTCCAAAATGTCCAAGAACATGTGAAAAGCTTAAAAATTGACCAAGTTATGCCTTGTGGAAGTTGGGAAATTTTTAGGAATTTTGAAAAGTCAACAATGATGCAAAAGGCCTAAAAATGCAAATGGGCCCATTTTTCTCCCAAGTTTCTTCATGCCAAGCCTATGCACGACCACTAGGCCCAAAGGGAAGTATTCTCATATTTTTTAATTATTTATTTGAATTAATATTAATTTATATTCATTTAAATGATTTTAATATATGAAAAATATCAAACTAACCTAAAAAAATCTTTTCATGCACATTATAAGCTCAATATTTCGTGTAAGTCTTAAATAGGCAAGTTTTGGTATGATTGGCACATGATTGAACAAAAACACCATGAAAAAAGATTGTAAAAGATCTTTAACAAATCAAAGATTGAAAACAATTATTGCCATGGATTTTGTGTAATATTCTTAACCTAAAAGCTTGGATATATACTCAGAATCACAACCCTAAGCATCCTAGACTGCAAGCTGCGCCCAAGAACCCTTTTGCATATTGAAAATTTTCATAAAAAACTCAAAACTGAAATCTAGCTTTTAGGTCGATTCAAGCTTTGATTTTTGTTTCATCATCATCCTGAAGCATCACTGAATGCTCCTCAATCATTAACATCAACTAAAGCACAAAGAATCGTTGGTTAGGACTCAAACTGCAAAACGATTTTTTTGAAATCATATACCACAACTCATACATCTTTTGCATTTTTTGTTTATGAATTCTTGTTTCTCATGATGTTCTGAAGCTAATCATGCTAATTAATTTCATTTTTGAGCAATACACGTGATTCTGCCATGAGCGTTCTCTAGGGTTTGCAGGTTTCAAATTTGGGGGTTTTTGCCCAAGGAAAAATCATGCTTCTAGACCGGTGCCAATAGCTTCAGCAGATTGAGACGAAGAGTATAGCACCCTCGCGCTCAATTTATGAGCCACGAGGGGCTATTCGCTATTTTTTTGTAGAGACCCTAAGGAAACAAATGCAAAACCGCTCCCATAGTGTTTGTGTTACAGGGTAGGGGAAGGAGATGACGTCGTGTCCATCAACCATTGGACAGTTTGAATTTCGCGCGAAATTCCAAAACACTAACGCGTTATTATTATATTGTTTATTGTTTATTATATGTTAATTGAAACGCGCGTGGTTCAGTGGCTAGGTGTTGTGCTTGTAACCTTCAAGACCTGGGTTCAAGTCCCAGGTCTGGCAAATGCTTAATGTTATTTTTCTATAATTAATCCTATGCAGCGCTCGTGTCCCAGCATGCTATGCATCCTCAAAAATCAGCCACACACGCGTCCATCTCACCCAGATCAATGGCCAAGAATCTAAGGAACACCTACGCTTAGTCAACGTGTCATACACGATCCAGGAAAGTCAGCACGTTGCAAGCTTATTGGGCCAGGCCTCTCAAATTTATACCTCCTTCCTTGGGGCAACACCCCACCCTGGTTTGATTTTCTTTTCTTTTTGTTGTTTTAATTATTGTATTATATTATTTTTATTGCTTTAATTAATTAATTTTCTCTCTTTTTACAAAATACAAAAACATTCAAAAAATCAGAAAAAGGCCAAAAATTTAATAAATATTTATGTATTAATTATTTTCATAATAAATACTTATAATTATTTAGTTTAATTAGGTTTTCAATTTTAATTCCTTTTTTAATAAAAATCCCAAAAACATGTAGAATTAGGTTAATTGATAGTTTTAATGTCTTTTTAATTTTTATTTCTCACAATACTATTTATTTATTATTATTTTTATAAATTAAAAATTGTACATAATAAATTTTAGGTTTAATTTAGATCTTAATTTAATTCTTTCATAATAAATAAAAATATTAGAATTAGGGTTTGCCGTTTAATTTAATTTCAATTAACTTCCTTTTTTTCATTAAATCTAAAAAACACAAAAATATCATTTTCATTTAATTTTTCATTTTTTAATTCCTTATTAATTTTAATCATTTAATTTTTAATTCTCATTAACCATTAATATTTTGTAAAAGGGTCCAACGTCCCGATTTTGTTTTAATTTCTTTATTTCGCGCATTTATTTTATTATCGCTTATTATAATTTTGTATCTCTCCCAAAGCATTGTAATTTTACTTTTCGCACTTTTATTTCCTTCGCATTACTTATTTTCCGCTAAATCGGGTCCGGTTTAATTTTGGCGATGTGGACCCGCGCCATTTGTAATAGCTTTAGCTTTATTTTCTCGCAATACTTTTTAACTGTTAAACAAAAGCATGAAAGAATGTATGGCCTTAAAAATAAAATCAAGCGTAGAACACCAATAACATGAACAAGACAAATATCAATGAAAACAACACACGAATCGCACACACCACCCTTAGGGTACGCCTCACTGTTGCCTTTCGAAAGGTGGTCGTCGAGTAGAGGACGTCTTAGTAAGCCCTCATGATCCGGGAACCTGGCATGAGGGTAGCTTCTAAGGTGTCTTCCCATTGCTCTGGTGATCACCATGTCCCGAACCTCGAATTGACCCGAACACCTCCAACGGTGGTGCTACCTACCTCTCAATGGTGGGATGGCACTACTTTTAAGGACATTTACACAGACGAATTCCTTAGGGTAGGTAGGTTCTCAAGGATACTTGCTCTAATCTCAAAACAAACTCAAAAAGACTTTTCGCACTGACACATTTTCAAAAGCTTTCAAAGCAAACTTTTCAAACACTCTGACGTATGAGTCGATCTGAAATTTTTCAAAGAAACTTTTTAAACCCACATTGAAAAGCAAACACACAATTTGAAAACACAATGAGCAAGTATCTAAGAGCCCATGGATAACCATGGATAGAAAGGGTGCTAACACCTTCCCTTTCTATAACCTACCTCCCGAACCGAGAGCAATCTCTTTAAAGGAATTTTTCTGTGCTTTTGTCCTTTCCTATTGGAGAAAATAAAAGACGGTGGCGACTCTTGCTTCCGCGACATTTCGCGAACCAGCGTTAAACAGTCAGTTCCAGATCCACCGATCACAGAACTGGCGACTCTGCTGGGGACGCTTTATAAAGTGAGGTGTACCTTAGGATTAAGATCACTGTGTTTTCAATTGTCTTCTTTGCTTGCTTTATTATTGTGGGTTGTATCGGAGTTACGTAGATCCTAACCCGGATCTGGGGATACCCTGTTTAGGTAGCATAATCTGTGAGGGACCTGTCCGGCGTATACCGACATGGGTGAAGCAGTGGCTACGTTGGTGTGGCGCCTTGGTCTGTACCGATATCCCTCGTGTTGAAACGGGGAGAATATGGGTCTTCCAAGGAGTCATTAAGCACCAACAGACCTTAGAACCTTAAATGACCCAACTTGGCCAATAGAAACAGTAGCAGTATGCTACGCCCATTGAGGCTAAACTCTCGTGATGGTTCTGGCCGCAAGAAAAGATTGCGATGCTGGAGTTATGACCGATTGAGGGTAGTCAGTGATATTGGGATCCTCTAGAACCCGGTTACTTCTGATAGGACAGGTCTTAACCCACCAACTTCAAGAGGGTAATACCTAGACCTCATGCTGGCCTAAACCCTAAGGGCTCTTTTGTGTGACTTGCGTGCCTTCGTACTTGACTACTTGCATGCTTGTAATCTGACTCTTGATGTCTCGCAGGTTTTGTTCATAGTCCTTAATTGGGACTTATAACAGGATGTATTAACCACTTGCAGGTTCTGTTTATAGTCCTTAATGGGGACTCATGACAGATTTTATTTAGGTTCCTTACAGGTCTTGTTTATAGTCCTTAACTGGGACTCATAATAGGGTTTACTAGATCTCTCGCAGGTTTTGTTTATACTCCTTAATTGGGACTCATAACAAAGTATACTGAATTTCTTGCAGGGTTTGTTTATAGTCCTTAATTGGGACTCATAACATGGTTTACCTACATCACCCCATGCATAGCATGACATCATACCATTGCATACATCCTAACCCATTTCAAGGATCTCAAGGGCTTGTGATGCAGGTCATGATGAACCAACTATCCCAGCAAGGGGCAAGGAGGATTTATTTTCCTCTAGCCAAGGTTGTCAGGGGCTATGACCCACTGGATATGGTGAGCCTTTGACCCTTGATGAAGGACTCTCAACAAAATGAAGTTCTTGCAGTCAAGCTACCGGTTCCAAATGCTAACAAGTTTCTCTGTTTACCCTGCGAGGTCCTTGAAATCATTGCATGCATGTCATACATCTCATTGCATTGCAGGTATCCCTTTGACAGGTTGCTTACCCTTCTCCGCTGTTTATTTCAGCCGCTCGTCATGAATCCTGAATCATCAGCCGAGCAGACTATCAAGGATCTCCAGGCTCAGAACGCCCAGTTCCAAGAGCTGATCATGAATCTGACCCAAGGGCAGCAAGATCTGAAGGCTCTGCTTTTGAAGAAAGAAAAGAAGAAGAAGAGGACTGTCTTGTTCAGCCCTAGACGCAGATCTGGGAATACACCGCAAATAGAAACTGAAAGGACAACCCCATCTGTGGGAAAAAGCAGTCATCCAGAGGAAAGGGTGCCCAGTCCAGAGGTCTCCGACAACGAGACAGATTTTGATGAAGAGCAGTACCCTCCTGCTGATGACAGATATAAGCAACTGGAGGACAGAATGAAAGCTATGGAGGTTCAACAGGTACCTGGGCTGGATCTCGGAGATCTGGGTTTGTCAACTGGTGTGGTTATCCCCCATAAGTTCAAAGCACCATCCTTCTCTAAGTATGACGGGGCGTCTTGTCCCAAGCTGCATCTAAGGTCCTATGTTCGGAAGATTCAGCCCTATACGGTGGACAAAAACTTGTGGATCCACTTCTTCCAGGAAAGTCTTTCAGGGACTCACCTCGAATGGTTCTATCAACTGGATGGGACCAAAGTTCGTAACTGGGAGGAGTTGGCAACTGCTTTCTATAAGCAGTACCAGTACAATGCCGACCTTGCCCCTACGCGTACCCAACTCCAGGGTATGTCGTTAGGATCAAGTGAAGGTTTTAAAGAATATGCGCAGAAATGGAGGGATCTTGCTGGAAGAGTACAACCACCTCTGATTGATCGGGAACTTGTGGACATGTTCTTGGGGACCTTGTCTGGTCCATTTTATAACCACCTAATTGGGAATTCGTCTGCTGGATTCACGGATCTCATCTTGACTGGAGAGCGAATAGAAGCTGGTATCCGGTCTGGGAAAATTCAAGAGGCTGCACCTGTTGATAAAAAGCCTCATCATGGAAAGAAAGAATCCAATGCTGTGCACAGTAAAAAGAGCCGTCATGAGGCAGGGGCAATCCAGATTTCCAATCCCGGACCTGCTCAACAAGGACAGGGGCAGCAGCGTAAGGAGAAACGGCAGTATACCAAACTCAACATGTCGCTGGATCAAGCACTGCAACAACTGTTGAAGACAGGGCTGATCACCTTAAGGGCTCCTCTTCGGAATCCGAACACTTCTGCTCCCAACTATCATCCCAACGATAGGTGTGCATATCATTCAGATAGCCCGGGGCATACTACAGACAACTGCTGGCCTCTCAAGAATAAGATTCAAGATATGATCGACGCTGGAGAGATTCAGTTTGAAGTGCCAGAGACTCCGAACATAGTCACTGCTCCGTTGCCCAATCATTGAAGCCTTTTGTTTATTTGAATGTTTTGAGTTGTACTTTTCTTTGCTTATACAAACAATTAATGTCATAGCAAACTCTTTTATGTTATCAATGCATCGCATACGTCTGTTTTGGAAATTAATACAATTATTTTCATTATGTTCAAATACCTTTTCATATTTTTTCTGATGTCAACTCTCGGTTAATAATTCTGAGCCTCTTGAGGGAGGATGACGAAAACGATACCACGACATCTACAGTATGCTTTTGAACAGACCCCGCTGATGAGGTACAGGCATTGTTTCAATTCCTAAACACTGGAGTTATAAGGAAGATAATCCCTCGTTAACCCCTCTGAGCCAAAGAAGTAGGCGTTTTTCTTTTCGAAATTTAAAAACCCTTAATCATAACCTGGGGCAGGGTAGTCTCTCAGTTGATCCAAGTGCATAACGAATGGCATCAAAGAGATCCTTACGAAAAAAGAAAGACAGTGATGGTTCAGAACAATCAAAAGGACAGGCGGTCATTATCAAAAAAAATCATAAACGAAAAGCCCAAGAAGTCAAAACCTATAAAAAGGGACTTATGAAACTGGGGCATCCCGCTGACTGTAATTCCAAAAAAGGAAACAGTTCAGGCAAAAAAAAATAGGGATAACAAAAATCAAAAAAGAAAGAGGTCTTACAAATCCTCAACAAGAAAGGAGTGACTGCCTATTCAAAATAAGTTATCCACATCTGAATCATCACCGGAATTTCAGAGCAAATACTCAATCAAGATCTAACGCACGATCAACTGAGTTTAGGTTTGAAGAACGTCACGAAGAGCGGGTGGGTACAAATAATTTGAGCCTTTATCCTTTGTTTCTTAAACCATGAACCAGGCCACGTTATAACCCTCAAAAGTCCTAGCTGAAGCATGGGTTAGTTCGAAAGCATATTGTTACG
This sequence comes from Vicia faba, assembly GCA_948472305.1. Lineage (NCBI taxonomy): Eukaryota > Viridiplantae > Streptophyta > Magnoliopsida > Fabales > Fabaceae > Vicia > Vicia faba. Next base: position 265,248,203 of record OX451740.1, read on the forward strand.
AAAAGGTATCCTGACTCCTTAAGGCTTACGGTAAATACGGAGTTGACATCACGTTTTACAAACATTCACTTGTTTTATGAAAAAGAATGCATTTTCAAAATCTTCAAGACAGACATAAGCTTTGCATTTTTAACATAACTTTGTTTGCATATGACTTTTGTTTTAACAGCATGAAAGTTCGCACAATGAATGCCTGATGAACAAAAGCTCTTCCAATCAAGGGGTAGACCAGACCATGGTCCATTATCTGGGGAAGTTAAGTCAAGATTCGGAGAATCTCTCACAATGCCTAGCAGCCAAGGGAAACTCTCCATCTGAGACACTTGGGGCATTGGACATGAACTCCAACAACGAACCTGACCTGATCAAGTACCTTCTGATGGTATGACAATACACCTCTAGCAGGGGCACCTACCTGCATTCTAAAAGCGTGGACATAGTCGGAAAATACTACGCAAAATCAAAGACCCGCTAGGTTGACATACCTAGGCAAAAATAAGGGCTTCCCGGCGAACCAAAAGGGTTCGGGCAAAATAAGGGATGAAAATGAAAAAATCTGTACACCCGGCAAGTCGAAAACCTGAAAAGGCGGCTTGGGCAAAAATGGGTATCCCGGTGGACTGAAAACCCGAAAGGGCGGTCCAGGCAAAAGTTAGGGATTAAAGCGTACGACTATGTCCTGTCTTCTTGTCATCTGTCTGCCAGAAGAAGGTTTATCTCCCAACAACTAACAGCACCCCACAAGAAACAGGGGCAATAAAGGTTGGTCTGAGCAATCTGATTGTTCTATCCTCCAAGGCATCAGGGTAGGTTCCGTTGAAGAACATCCCAACATATCAAAGCTTCCCCAGGAGAGTCCAACCCAAGTTCCCCAGGAAAGTTGGAATTCATATCCCCAAGCAGCAAGCTTATCCCCAGACTGTCCGGGAAGTTTATCCCCTCGCAGAGCACGAACGCGTCGCCCGGCTTTATTTAAAGAGTTATTTCCTTAACAGGATATAACTGGGTTATCCTCAGCCAAAAGCCAAGGAAAGAGCATCGTCGACAGAATCTTCTTATCCCCAGCGAAGTCCACTCATACTTCCAATACAGCAAGGTATCCTCAGCGAGTCATCCTCAACAATTCAGCAAAAGCATCTCCCCACATAGTATTTCTTCCCAGCATGGTCGCTAGAATATCTGTTTCTCCCCGCAGAATCCTCCATTTGCCAAGTTTATTCCCCAACGGAGTTATCTTCTCCTACCGGTATACTTGCAGCTATCCTCCCCAGCGGAAGCAAAGCTATTCTTCCACATCAGCCCAGGATGCGACTTCCCGGCACCCGTCAAGGATTTATCTTCCTACGACGAAAACATACATTCATAAAACGTCACATACATAATTATAGCATACATACAGTTCATGCATCATGATTTTGCATACAATTATGTTCTACCTTTTCAGGAAAAAGATCAATACAAAAATGACCACTATCAACTAATCACAATTCATTCTAGATATAGTTTCAGATGTAAGCCCAGCGATGGTGACGTTCTGATACTGCTTCCAGAATTCCTTCTAGATATAGTTTCAGATGTAAGCCCAGCGATGGTGACGTTCTGATGCTGCTTCCAGAATTCCTTCTAGATATAGTTTCAGATGTAAACCCAGCGATGGTGACGTTCTGATGCTGCTTCCAGATTCCCTTCTAGATATAGTTTCAGATGTAAACCCAGCGATGGTGACGTTCTGATACTGCTTCCAGATTTCCTTCTAGATATAGTTTCAGATGTAAACCCAGCGATGGTGACGTTCTGATACTGCTTCCAGAATTCCCTTCCAGATATAGTTTCAGATGTAAACCCAGCGATGGTGACGTTCTGATACTGCTTCCAGATTTCCTTCTAGATATAGTTTCAGATGTAAACCCAGCGATGGTGACGTTCTGATACTGCTTCCAGAATTCCCTTCCAGATATAGTTTCAGATGTAAACCAGATATGGTGACGTTCCGATACTGCTTCCAGAAGTCTTTTTGATATTCTCCTCTCCAACGATGAGCGTGAGGTGATATTCTCTTATGGTCCCCTCTCCAACGGCGTGTGAGGTGGTAATTCCTTCTTCAGATGTTCCCCTCTCCAACGGCGTGTGAGGTGGTAATTCCTTCTTCAGATGTTTCCCTCTCCGGCATGAGCGTGAGGTGATATTCTCTTATGGTCCCCTCTCCAACGGCGTGTGAGGTGGTAATTCCTTCTTCAGATGTTTCCCTCTCCGGCATGAGCGTGAGGTGATATTCTCTTATGGTCCCCTCTCCAACGGCGTGTGAGGTGATATTTCCTTTCAGATTATAATTTTCTTATGGTCCTCTCTCCAACGATGAGTGAGGTGACTCCCTGTGAGATTATAATGACCTTCGGTTCTCTTCCTGACACTACGAAGATGGTAATCCTCACCAAGATTTTCTCAACGAGCGTTGTTGAGGTTGAAATCATTCAGGATTCTCTTACCATTCATGCTAAGGCAGTAACCATCCCTGGTTCATCCATCAGCATTTGAAGCTCCAGATTCAGCTCCTGTAACCAGTCAGGACACACCTATACCAAGCATCTAAAATCAGCTCCTGCGACGCGTCAGGTACTCATTTTTTTTGTTTTGCAGGTATGCAGGTTCTCGCTAAGGAACCTCCTACGCAATCAACACCCGGATGGCATCTATAAGCCCATCATCCTATCCAAGCAACATCCAAATGGCATCTACAAGCCCATTCCCCCCATCACTGCTACTATGTGAGCGCAAATTTCTGGGCACTTTAGTGTTCAATCATCTTCTACCCTCGGATTACGAAAGGCACGGCAGCCAATCTGCATCCTCAGGTCTAAGAAGATTGAACAGGGGCAACTGTTGTACCCCAAAATTTGCCCTCCCATATTCATCAAGAAATTGCCAAATCAAGGTCACAAATTTCCCCAGGGTTGTGCAGCTCAACTGGCTCCTATACAGTCAAAACTAGGGTTTGGGTTCTGGTCAAGCAAATGAACTTTTCAAAGGCCCAATCAAGCCTCATATGCCTACAAATGTGGTCAAGCATCCTCATGTCAAGTTTCAAGGCATTCAGCTCAAAATTGCACAGTCAAAACCCTAGATTGCACTACAGTCAACTGTAGGGGCAAAATGGTCATTTGACAGTCAAAAGTTCAAATTTTTGGTCAATATATCATTTTGAAGCCACAAACATCATTTGATCAATGCTTGATCATGATTCTCAAAATTTGGCTCAGAAATCATCAAAGATGCAAAAGTTGCTATATTTGGACAGCTGAAAAAGTCAACTGAAATTGACCAGGGCATAACTTTCGCATGGATTATCAGAAAAATTCCATCCAAAGCTCATTTTGAAGAGGAAGACATTTCCTACAATTCATCTTCATGTTCCAAGTCCAAGAAATGCTCTCACAAAAAGTTATCAATTTCAACATTATAGGTCATTTTCAAAAGTCAACAAAAAGTGACTTTAAGTCAAAGGCCATAACTTGAGATTGGTAAATCAAAATGACATGGGACCAAAGGCATTGGTTAAAGGACTCAAAGACCTTTCCAAAATGTCCAATAACATGTGAAAAGCTTAAAAATTGACCAAGTTATGCCTTGTGGAAGTTGGGAAATTTTTAGGAATTTTGAAAAGTCAACAATGATGCAAAAGGCCTAAAAATGCAAATGGGCCCATTTTTCTCCCAAGTTTCTTCATGCCAAGCCTATGTACGACCACTAGGCCCAAAGGGAAGTATTCTCATATTTTTTAATTATTTATTTGAATTAATATTAATTTATATTCATTTAAATGATTTTAATATATGAAAAATATCAAACTAACCTAAAAAAATCTTTTCATGCACATTATAAGCTCAATATTTCGTGTAAGTCTTAAATAGGCAAGTTTTGGTATGATTGGCACATGATTGAACAAAAACACCATGAAAAAAGATTGTAAAAGATCTTTAACAAATCAAAGATTGAAAACAATTATTGCCATGGATTTTGTGTAATATTCTTAACCTAAAAGCTTGGATATATACTCAGAATCACAACCCTAAGCATCCTAGACTGCAAGCTGCGCCCAAGAACCCTTTTGCATATTGAAAATTTTCATAAAAAACTCAAAACTGAAATCTAGCTTTTAGGTCGATTCAAGCTTTGATTTTTGTTTCATCATCATCCTGAAGCATCACTGAATGCTCCTCAATCATTAACATCAACTAAAGCACAAAGAATCGTTGGTTAGGACTCAAACTGCAAAACGATTTTTTTGAAATCATATACCACAACTCATACATCTTTTGCATTTTTTGTTTATGAATTCTTGTTTCTCATGATGTTCTGAAGCTAATCATGCTAATTAATTTCATTTTTGAGCAATACACGTGATTCTGCCATGAGCGTTCTCTAGGGTTTGCAGGTTTCAAATTTGGGGGTTTTTGCCCAAGGAAAAATCATGCTTCTAGACCGGTGCCAATAGCTTCAGCAGATTGAGACGAAGAGTATAGCACCCTCGCGCTCAATTTATGAGCCACGAGGGGCTATTCGCTATTTTTTTGTAGAGACCCTAAGGAAACAAATGCAAAACCGCTCCCATAGTGTTTGTGTTACAGGGTAGGGGAAGGAGATGACGTCGTGTCCATCAACCATTGGACAGTTTGAATTTCGCGCGAAATTCCAAAACACTAACGCGTTATTATTATATTGTTTATTGTTTATTATATGTTAATTGAAACGCGCGTGGTTCAGTGGCTAGGTGTTGTGCTTGTAACCTTCAAGACCTGGGTTCAAGTCCCAGGTCTGGCAAATGCTTAATGTTATTTTTCTATAATTAATCCTATGCAGCGCTCGTGTCCCAGCATGCTATGCATCCTCAAAAATCAGCCACACACGCGTCCATCTCACCCAGATCAATGGCCAAGAATCTAAGGAACACCTACGCTTAGTCAACGTGTCATACACGATCCAGGAAAGTCAGCACGTTGCAAGCTTATTGGGCCAGGCCTCTCAAATTTATACCTCCTTCCTTGGGGCAACACCCCACCCTGGTTTGATTTTCTTTTCTTTTTGTTGTTTTAATTATTGTATTATATTATTTTTATTGCTTTAATTAATTAATTTTCTCTCTTTTTACAAAATACAAAAACATTCAAAAAATCAGAAAAAGGCCAAAAATTTAATAAATATTTATGTATTAATTATTTTCATAATAAATACTTATAATTATTTAGTTTAATTAGGTTTTCAATTTTAATTCCTTTTTTAATAAAAATCCCAAAAACATGTAGAATTAGGTTAATTGATAGTTTTAATGTCTTTTTAATTTTTATTTCTCACAATACTATTTATTTATTATTATTTTTATAAATTAAAAATTGTACATAATAAATTTTAGGTTTAATTTAGATCTTAATTTAATTCTTTCATAATAAATAAAAATATTAGAATTAGGGTTTGCCGTTTAATTTAATTTCAATTAACTTCCTTTTTTTCATTAAATCTAAAAAACACAAAAATATCATTTTCATTTAATTTTTCATTTTTTAATTCCTTATTAATTTTAATCATTTAATTTTTAATTCTCATTAACCATTAATATTTTGTAAAAGGGTCCAACGTCCCGATTTTGTTTTAATTTCTTTATTTCGCGCATTTATTTTATTATCGCTTATTATAATTTTGTATCTCTCCCAAAGCATTGTAATTTTACTTTTCGCACTTTTATTTCCTTCGCATTACTTATTTTCCGCTAAATCGGGTCCGGTTTAATTTTGGCGATGTGGACCCGCGCCATTTGTAATAGCTTTAGCTTTATTTTCTCGCAATACTTTTTAACTGTTAAACAAAAGCATGAAAGAATGTATGGCCTTAAAAATAAAATCAAGCGTAGAACACCAATAACATGAACAAGACAAATATCAATGAAAACAACACACGAATCGCACACACCACCCTTAGGGTACGCCTCACTGTTGCCTTTCGAAAGGTGGTCGTCGAGTAGAGGACGTCTTAGTAAGTCCTCATGATCCGGGAACCTGGCATGAGGGTAGCTTCTAAGGTGTCTTCCCATTGCTCTGGTGATCACCATGTCCCGAACCTCGAATTGACCCGAACACCTCCAACGGTGGTGCTACCTACCTCTCAATGGTGGGATGGCACTACTTTTAAGGACATTTACACAGACGAATTCCTTAGGGTAGGTAGGTTCTCAAGGATACTTGCTCTAATCTCAAAACAAACTCAAAAAGACTTTTCGCACTGACACATTTTCAAAAGCTTTCAAAGCAAACTTTTCAAACACTCTGACGTATGAGTCGATCTGAAATTTTTCAAAGAAACTTTTTAAACCCACATTGAAAAGCAAACACACAATTTGAAAACACAATGAGCAAGTATCTAAGAGCCCATGGATAACCATGGATAGAAAGGGTGCTAACACCTTCCCTTTCTATAACCTACCTCCCGAACCGAGAGCAATCTCTTTAAAGGAATTTTTCTGTGCTTTTGTCCTTTCCTATTGGAGAAAATAAAAGACGGTGGCGACTCTTGCTTCCGCGACATTTCGCGAACCAGCGTTAAACAGTCAGTTCCAGATCCACCGATCACAAGATGTTTACTACAACTTTAATTCAATATGCAAGACTTGAAAATGCTTGGAAAGTTGTTTAAGAATTGAAATGATTATAGGTCTTTTGTGAATTTCCCCAAATTTGTTCATCATCTTCCAAAGACTATAAATCTTTCAGTTTTTATAATTTTTTCAATGATCTCAACCCAAGAATTCAATTCAAGAGGTATACTTCATTTCATCTTCAAGGATCAAGAGTTAATTGTGAATGGAAGAACATGTAATTTTGAAGAACATTATAGGTCATTTTGAAGCTCAACACTTAGAAATATTTCTAAGTACAAAAATATATGTGTTTTTCTTGATTTCAAAGTTGAATAAATATTTTCTCAAACATCCAAATTAAAACTTTTAAAGAACATAGTCAAAATTGATCATTCAGCTTTCCAAAGAATCCCAGATTGCATCATAAAGGTCCCTGAGTAGTGAGTTATTCATTGTTGAAGTTGGCTCCATGGAATCTATTTTTTGCTTTGAGTCATAATTTTTACAATGAGTAAACTTGGATTACAGATCAAATTACTTAAAGTTTAGTTGCTAAATATGTTTAACTAATTGTCCAGACACGTTTTGATAAGAATTGCACTTGGTATGAGGTCGTTTTGATGCATTTCAAGTCACACGTTTGGAATTATCAAAGTTGGCTTGGCTTACACTATTTTCTCACAGTTCCTCTCATTTTTCAACATCATTCACTTCCCTATAAATAGAGGATGTGATTCCATTTATTTTGAAAACCTTAGAGAGCCAAAATACCCCTATCAAACTCTCTCCGTAGCTTACAATTCTAAGTTTTCGAATTCACTGTTTCCTTATTTTTCAATCCAATATCATTGTTCATTCTTCATCCTTGAGTTTCACTGAAGCTAATAGAAGAAGAACCAATCCTTGAAGTGCTCTAAATCGTGCTAGCCAGGTCAAATTTTAGAGCAATTTCAAAGGACTTCGTTCAAGTAGGAATTGACATCACTTATTCTAACTCAAATAACTGGATTAGCCTCTGATGTTCATTGATGCTTGCTGATGGTTTAATTTTTGTTAATTGATTCATTTGATGCATCTGTTTTTGAATTCAAAATTTTCAAAACTTTCTGGTTTTTCTAAATCAACTGAGTTATACTTTAAATAAATTTTTTGTGAGGGATTGGTTAGAATCGTCTGGATGAGAAAAATTAAATAATACAACTGTGAGATTCTAATGCTTCCATTTGAAGAATAACAATTTATAGATGGCTGGAGGTTGAAGACGACCTATGTGTCGCTCTTTAACCAACAATCTTACTCCATTTGTTTTAATCTGATTGGTTGGAGTTTTTAATGTTGTCTGCGAGTGTTTCAGTTATGATCACCATACATCCTAGCTTCAGTGTTGACTCATGTTTGACCTCTGATATTTTTTTATGATTTTTATTTTGTATTTTAATATATGTTTTATATTTTACCAATTATTTCCTTTTTAAATCATTTAAATTTTGTTTTATATTAAATATTTTTTTTTTATTGGTCCTGATTTGGAGACACTTGGATGTTATTTTAGGACAAGTTCCTCAACCTCATTGGATCTTGGGTGTTGATAGGTTGAAAAACCAAATACACCAAAATGGATGAATGATGTTGATGATACATTGGTTATACTATCATTCTCCTCCCTCTTCATATTATCCTTTTTTTTGTTTTTTACTTGTGCTACATGTTTTTGGAGAATAATCTACATATCATTTCTCTAACATGTTTGGTAGATAGATTGATATTGACCGGTCTCAAAATAGGTGTAGCTTCTACATAAGTCCACTTACGATTTCTTAACATAGCGCTAAATTTGTCCCGATTCAAAAAATTATCATTCGTGACCCAAACCTATGATTGCAAGCCCAAGTATGTTTAATTTGAAACCTTGGATCTAATAACTTTGAAGTTCATTGTTAGGAGGATTTGGTTCTATCAATCCTCTAATGAAGTTCATGAATTTTGGACTAAGTGAATCATTTTAACATCGTTGATCATATGTGGTTTCTTTGAGCACTTGAAATGAATGATATACTAGACAAAAAGAAAATGAAACTTATTCTTGAGAAGCCTTGATTTTATCAATCTTCTATTGGGTTTTCAAATGCAAGCATCAAGATGGTAATTCATCTAACCCTTTAACTTCTAGTTCACTAACAATTGACTTTAAATTATGCCTTTATTTTGTGCCTTTACTTTTATGTACCATTTACTTTTTTTAGCATTTGCATTTCATGTCATTTTTTCCTTTGTCACTTGAGCATTTATTTTATGTCATTTTTTCTTTTCTCACTTGAACATTATCTTCTTTTAAAGATACTTAATAATCAACTTGATCATTAAAAGCTTTAAGGTTACTTGGACTACTTGGTTACTATCCTTGGAATTGTGGATTTGTGGATATCTCAGACATAGGATTAGAAGCCTTGATACTTGGGGACCTTGTTGCTCTATTGTTATTCAGTCTAAAATCCTTGGGGTTTACTCTAAGGCATTGGTTTGAATTTTTTCTGTGTGCAGGTTATTCTGATTTTCATGCTTTGTCTGTGATTGAGAATTCCTCTGTACACAGTTGTTACTCTGCCTAATTTTTGTGAATATTGAATTCAACTGAAGCTTGGTATTCCTCACAGGTTTAGTATTGTGGCTTTATTGGTAATCCAAAGGATAGGAATTCTACATTGACTTCTTCATGTCAAGTGTTGGCTTCTTGATTAGTTAGAACATCATGTACCTTAGCTTTTACCTTACGCTTTAGGATAGTCCCTTCATCGCCTCCATCTTCTTTAATTTCAAAAATATTCTCCCTCCTTTTCAAAATTCTTCTTGTTTTCTAACTTGAACCGCTTTCATAATAAACTTGGACTAAGGTCCATGAACTTTCAAAAATCTTTTCTTAATCAAACTTTAATAAATATAATCATACTTTGACATCTTTCTCAAGACTAAAAGTCATTAACCTCATTCAAACCATTTTTCCTCTTTGGCTTTTTACTTTTAAACCTTTTCTCAAACGATTAGACTCTTGTCGATTCTTATAGTGATGCGACCTACTATACTTCTATGATATTAAAATCCAAGCTATATCCACCACTTTGAGATGATGCAAATTCTTCTTTCTCATAATCATGGGTAGTAAGTATGTTTTGCACTTGGATAAGATGATGATGTCTTATCTCTTAAAATTAACCAACTCACATGTGTTTTAAATTTTTTTAGGTGAACTATGAGTACCCTGATCCCCTATTGCACAGAAGATGGTACGTAAGCACTAAAGATTCACAACCGCGGCGGGTGCAAAATTGTAAAAAATTACTTATTTTCTCATCTCCACCATCTTATTTTGTATACATCTTTTATAGAAAAAATACACAGATTTACAAATAGATTACTGCGGTGTACCGTAGATGTTTAGGATGCTAATACCTTCCCTTTGCATAACCAACCCCCGTACCTAGATTCTCCCCCTCTTTGTTTTGGTTTTATTCGTTCTTTTCCCATTTCCTTTGGAAATAATAAAGCGCGATGGTGATTTTTATTTGATTTGTACGAGTTAAGTCAATCTAATGGCTTAGTCTCAAAATTTATACCGCTACATAAAATTGGCGACTTCATTGGGAAAATACATCTCTACATGAGTTAAGCCTATCTTTGTTTATCTGTGTATGTTCTATTATTTGTTGAATATATGTATGTTTGAATTTTTTTGGTTTTCAGAGTGCTTGGTGATCTCTTATAAGTCCTATACCCGAACTTGGGTAAACTTATGATAGGACGGGTAGTATAGTCATGTTAACATTGAGGGAGTAATTCCAAAAAAGGAGACATGAGATCCCCCACTCAATGGAGTCCCCTTTGATTATAGTATTTGTTTACCAAGCAATCGGGAAGACATTGCTGCTTTCAACCTCAGAGCTTGCGAACCTTAGTAGTAGTAGAACCCTTAACCCATATTGCCCTTTTAGGTGTAGTGCGGAGACTATGATGGAGAAATTCGGAAGTAGTTGTCACACGATGTTGCACTCAGACGAGTTTTTCCTGAGAATATTTCTAATTACCAAGCTAATCGGGACACTGGTAATATTTGAAGGAAGAATGTAGACTCTGGGATTTCCTTAGAACCTTGTTTGGCAGGTGACCATTAATCCTTACCTTGTGGGTAGTATCTTTGACTTCATGCTCGTGATGTCGAACCTATCAACCCTCATGTTTGCGATCTTGTGTGTGATTATTGTATCATCATGCACCCATGAGCATTCTTTAAAAAGTTTTTAAAGGAAATTAAGGTTGACTTTTACAAATATCTCATGTACTCTTTTTACCATGGATTTTAGAAGTAGAAAGACTCGGAAGTACAATTTCAAGGTCCCTAAGACAGAGGAACTGATGAGTTTAATTCTTGAGATTGAGAGTCCTACAGATTTCAGGAAGCAGTATGAAGCCATTGTGCCTCTTATGAATATCAAGATGAAGGAGGGTATTCTTTCTACATTGGTTAAGCTCTATGATCCATTATACTAGTGTTTCACTTTTCCTGATTATCAGTTGATGCCCATATTGGAGGAGTATTCTTACTTACTTGGTTTACCTATTACTGATTGTATTCCTTTCACCGACTTAGAAGGAGAGCCAAAGTCTCATGAGATTTCCACCATAACTCACTTGAAGAAGTCCAAGATTGAGGCTAACATGACTACCAAAGGAGGAATCAGAGGTTTACCTACTCAGTTTCTATTGGATAAAGCTCATTACTTCGCCAAGATAAAGAGTATAGTTGCTTTTGAAGCTATCTTTTCTCTGCTTGCCTATGGGTTGTTCATGTTTTCAAACATTGACAAATTTGTGGATGTTAATGCCATTAGGATCTTTCTGATTGGGAAATCAGTCCCTACGCTTCTAGGAGATACTTACTATTCCATCCATCTTTGGAATTACTATCAGGAAGGGATGATCATCTATATCACACCGTTGTTGTATCAGTGGTTTATTTCTCACTTACCTCGGTGTATTTCTTTTTGGGATATCAAGAAGGAAATGCGTTGGGCAACGAAGATTATGGTTCTCACTCATTTTAACATTGATTGTTATCATCAAGCATATTATTAAGTGAAGATTATTGATAGATGTGGTAGTTTCCCAATGTACCTCTTCTTGGTACAAAGGGAGGAATTAACTACAATCATGTTCTTACACGTCACCAACTTTGATATCCAATGAGAAACAAGCCAAACAACATTCATCTGAGTGGCTTCTTTCTCAAAGAAGAAGAAGATAAAAAGGAAGCTAAGGAAGAGATTGAAAAGGCTTGGCGCCATATTCATAGGAAGAGTTGAAAATATTTGGGACCAAGAGGAGTTGTTTCCTTAGTGCCTAATATCTATTGGGTACAAGCAAGGGCGATTCAGTTGAAGATGCCTTAATCTCATGAAGAACCTTTATCCGATATGTTTATTAGGACTGCACCTCCTCTCTTAGATGATGTGGAAGAACTTCAGCTTGTCATGGTTAGGACGCGGCAAGAAAAGGAAACATAGAAGAATAAGTACCCGACTTTAGAGGTGTCCTACTCAATAGAATTAAAAGAGAAAGATAACTTGATTGAGATTCTTGAGAGTTATTATGTAGATATGATGGTGAAGCAAGAGGATTTATTTTCCTCTAGAGCTTAGCCAGGTCCCGGTCACCCATTTTCTGATTCTGGTGGATGGAAAGAAGTCGCCGACAAGTATGCAAAAGAGAACAAGCAGATGAAGGCTCAGATTGCAAGACTCAAGGGAAAGCTTCAGTGTATGGAAATATCTTCATCGGATTTTACTCCTTTGGATTTTTAAATTCTATCTTTATTCTCTTGTACTTAGGTTTATTGAAACTGGTAATAAAAGTTGTAAACCATTCCAAAGTTATTGTTAAAATGATATTATTTTTTTCCAGTATTTCCAAATGTGTTAGTACTTCAACATTTGTAATTATTTATAATTCTTTGAGTTCCTTGAATAAACAAAATAAATTATGTACATTGAATATCATGCATCATTTTGCACATATTTTTGCATTCCTATCTTTCACAGGTGTCTTACTTGTTTCTTTGTTTTTTTCAGACGACAAGCTGTCTCATTGCTACAATACTCGAGCTAATTCTAGAAAGAAGTTGGAAAACCTTAAACAAGACATTCGTGAGATGCACGAAGGAGTTATTACTTTGAGAGCTGGTATGGAAAACCTGACTTCTTTGGTAGAATTGTTGGTCGCTTCTCAGAATCAGCGACCACCTCTTCCTCCTCCGTCTCCTCATGCTACTCAACCACATCATACAACCGTTATTTCAGAGGTTCTGTCAGTTCCCATCTCTATTACTCTAAATACTGCTACTCAATATCGTATGCCTCGTGGTTACTCATGGGAAATGCCTGAGAATTCATGCCAGAAGGATACAATCCTGCTGCTCAAGGTGATCCATTTGTTCAAACTACTGCTGCTTCTGTGCCTCCTGTAGTGCATGATGACCATGTTATTAATAATAATATTCATCATGATGCATGCGATACGGTGGCATAATTGACTGTTTAATACTGGTTTTGGGTTTGTGTTTGCAAATGTTGTGGTAAGCAAGAGTCGCCATCGACTTTTCTTTTATCCAAATTAAGGAAATGGTGAAAAGAACAGAAAAAGAGCTTTTCGAGATTTTCTGAGTAAGGGGGTAGATTATGGAAAGGGAAGGTGTTAACACCCTTTCCATCCATATTTATCTACGGGCTCTTAGAGGTTTGCTCATTTTGAAAAATACCTTTGTGCTTTGTGTGTTTTGAAAGTTTGTTTTGAAAATGCCTTGGTATGGAAGACTTTGTAATGTTTCTCGAGAATGTGGAGAAAGTATACAAAGTGTCTTGAAAATGTTTTTGAAAAGTAGTTTTTTGTGTAAGTGCAAAGATGTTTTGAGCAAACTTCTAATAGCTATCTACTTTTATACTTGAAAATGGTCGTTCTTTTCCTCCTATCCTTTAGACAGTGCTATCATACTATTAGTGAGTAGGTAGCCCTATCGTTGGATGTACGAGGGACATTCAAAGGGAAGTTACAATCACACGGACAATTTGTGGAGACGCTTTAGCAATTTTGTTTAGGGACTAAATCATTTACCGAGAAGGCAACTGTAGGGTCATCGAGGGACTATGATCTTTTTGATTCACGGGTCTTTGCTAAAGCTTTCCTGCCTCGTGACTGTTTTATTTTTAAAGGCAACCAAAGTGGGATATCCTAGAGGTGTATATGTTCAATGTGTGTTGTGTTCAGTTATTTATGTCTTGTGTTAAGTTTGTTAGCATTTTATTATTAGTCTTGTCATACATGCCTAGTTACTAGAAGTTAATATATCTAAAGGAAAATGTAAAGTGTGAAAAATAAACGCTACGCTATTACATGGCTTTGGGAGAGGGATATTTACAATGTACAAAACTTGAGAGACGAAAAAATAAGGAAAGCAGTAAAAATCCTAATTTAATCTATTACATACTGTCAACAGATAAAAATGCGAAAAATAAATAACGCGCGAAAGATTAAAAGTTCGTCTAAAAAAAACTAATAAGAAAAAAAATATTTTTTGTTGTTTTTGATTTAAGAAAAATAGTCAATTATCCTAAAGTATATATAATAAAATTAAATTAAGAAAAATAAACTAATTTCTTTTTAGTTTTTTTTTCTTATTATGAAAAGAAAATAATTAGTCCTAAATTCTAATTCTTTTTTAATTAAGAAAAAGGTTAAAGTTTCAATTAATTAATTAACTAAATATATTAATTAATTAATTAAGAAATTTAAACCTAATTTTTTTTAGTGAGCTTTTTCTTTTATATTTGGTTAATTAAACAACCGAAAACAATAATAAAAACAAATATAAGAAATAATACAAAAAGAAAAATACCAAATGAACTTAGGCATGCAAAAGAGAAAAGGGGAAATGATTCTTTCGATTCAAGGGGGAATGATGTGCTTTCGATTCAAGGGGGAATGATGTGATTTCGATTCACCCCTGTCTTTGGCCTCTTTTGATTGGGATGGGAAGTTGGCGTGAGCAGCCTTCGAATGGACTCTCCTGGCCTCCTTCGATTTTGCTGGGAAGTAGTATGAGGATCCTTCATTTGGAATCTTTTCTGCCTAGTTCGTTTGGATTGTGAAGGGACGTGGACCTGCAAAACAAATCGTGAAGGTGCCTCTTTCGTTTGGGGCAGTCAGGCAATGAGGGGCGAAGCCTAAGGCTTTGTTTCACACTAGTCCTTTTCTATTCATTTGAGTTTGTACAAGGGTTAGTTTTAATACGTATATTTAGACAAGAAAAATATGAAATTGAAAAGGACATAAATAAAAGGTGAATAGATGTTATTTACATGCCATGCTGAAACGAAAGGTACAAGGTCAATGGGACTTACCTTGTTGGAAAATTGAACTTGTGTGGGGAGTAGAGTTGCTGGATACTCTTGGATTATTTTTTTGATAACTATGGTGGGTTTATGGGAAGCGTATCTCCAACGTGTCCATTTTCTCTTGCAAGCATGATGCTTATATAGAGTAGGAGGGAGGGGACAAGAAGACAAAAGTTTAACTGCCATAAACAAACATTTTTAAGTCCATGAATGAAGTTTTGTAACTGTGGCCAAAAACATGGGATCTTGTCCACTTTTGAAATTTGAGTGAATATGGACAAATTGGCTCCTTCGAATTCCTTCAATCTTTTCCCTTCGATTGGACCTCTTGCATGCTTCTTCGAATGGCTTTGATTCAACTTCTTCGAATGACCAGGAATATGCGTCCTTCGAACGCCTTCAATCATTGCCCTTCAATTGGACCTCTTGCATGCTGTGATACGGTGGCAGAACCGACTGTTTGACGCTGGTTTATGTTTTGCATTTTGTGTTCCCAAAATGTCGCGGTAAGCAAGAGTCGCCACCGACTTTTATTTCATCCAATCGGAAAGGAAAAAAGTACAGAAAAAATCCTTTTTCGAGATACTCTGAGTACGGGGAGTAGATTATAGAAAGGGAAGGGATTAGCACCATTTCTATCCATGGTTTTCCATGGACTCTTAGGTACTTTCTCCTCTTTTAAAATTGCTTGTGTATGTGCTTTGTCTTGAAAAGTTTGACTTTGTGATAACCCTTGTATCAGTCCTCAAAGGTGAGACAAAGTTGTTTTTGAAAATTGTTTTGAAATGTGTAAGTGTGAAGAGTTTTGATTTGAGCAAGTACCTACTAGCATCTACCTACTCGAAAAAAGATCGTTTCTGTTCTTGTTCCATTAGACAGCGCTATCCTACTATTGAGAAATAGGTAGCAGCACCGTTGGAGTTGTAAGGGTCAATTCGAAAGGGACGTACGATCACTAAAGCAATGTTAGGACATTTTAGTAGTAACCCTAGAGTCTTAAGATCATATTCGAGGCAACATTTCCGAGGCAACATTTCTGAGGCAACATTTGATCTTTTTAGACAGAAGGGCAACCACTAAGACACCCTATACTTTAATGATCGTTTACCGAAGGCAACCGAAGTGTGAGTATACCGTAAGAGTGATATTTTCGAGTGATCTATTTTCAAATATTTAGTATTTGCACATTAGGGTTTTCTAATTGTGTTAAATTTGTCATGCATTATTATCATAGAATCCTATTAGCATACATCTAAACAGTTAAATATTTGCGAGAATTAAAATGTGGGAAAGTAAATCTACGCTATTACAAGGCTTCAGGGAGGGGATAAATCACATAGCCAAAAACCCTGGAAAAATTGATAAATAAAAGCCCTTGATTAAACTATTACAAACCATGAACATTTACAACAATATTGTAAAAATAATAACACACGTGCGATGAATCGATACAAGACAACTAGGGTTTTGACCCTTGAATAAACCTAATTGTGATTGATTAAAAAAAGTTTTTGTCATGTTTTGTTATTTAAGAAAATAGAGAAATTATTAAATTAAAAAGAATATCCTAATCCTAATTAATTTTAATTTAAGAAAAAATAAATTAATTTCATCTAAAACATATTTTTGTATTTTTATTTATTTGAAAAAAAAAGAGCAAAATAAAATTAAATTAAAAGTTTTAACCTAATTTCTATTTTGATTTTATTTATGAAAACAAATTACAATTTCCTAAGTTAAACTAAATTAAATTAATTTTGATAAATAAAAAACTAATCCTAATTTTTTGAATTATTGATTTTATGACTTTTATGAAAAATAATTAATTTGTGAATTAAAATAAATAAAGAAAATTAAAAGAATAAAAAATGAAATAAAGAAAAGAAATAAAAAAAGTAGTAAATGGGCATGGTGATATTGCTGAAAGGGGGGTTGGAATATGAATTTTTTGGGCCCAAGATTGATAGCCCGTTTTGACTTTGCCTGATTCAATGCACGCGTTAACCTGGAGCGTATGGTGGGCCTTCAGTGGAATGGCATTGGATCTGGAGTGCTGATGAATTGGATGGCCAGATCTTGATGGCACACGGTGAACCTCCTGATTTGTAGCGTGCTGGATTACCTATTGAAGAAAAATATGAACAAAGGTTGGGACCTGGGGATCGAACCCAGGTCCTCATGCATGTTTCCAATGCACGCTTGCCATCTGTGCTGCAAATGTTATTTGTACATATAATAAAAACAAAATATAATATATGGAAAATGATGGCTAATGGAAAAACGCGCTAAAATTCAAATCATCCAGCCAGGGAGTGCCACGCATCCATCTTCTTCCTCCCAACTATCGTTTTAGGTAATAGCAGTTTTACCTACGGTTGCCTCGTTGTAGCTACAAGCCTGTTCATCACAAAAATTCTCTACAAGCAATATAAATGAAATTCAAAGGTGCCAATCAACTCGTCTCATCCTCACGAGTATCATGGCACCAGAATCCAAACCCAATTTAGCCTATACTGCAAAGCCCTAAACAAGAACGTAAAACCCTAGCTATGGCAATATCTTGTACAGGCATTAAAAATGCAATTAAGTGGTACCAATATATGCAAACTCAATGATGAACATGAATATATAATCAAAACATCTGTAGAATGAGTAAATCAACAAAATCGAAATTGAGTTTGGAGGCAAATCGTGGTACCTGTAACTTACAATTCCAGGTGTGAAAAGGCTTGCAATTGATTGGGATGTGTTCCTGAGATGTCCAACAATCTGTTGGCAATGCTAGAATGGCTTGGATTGGCCTCTAGGATGGAAATTGGATCACCACTTTCTCTTGAATTTTTTCAGCTTTGTTCTTGCTCTGCACGACTGTTTAACCTCCTTTCTTGCCTTGGATCTCTTTTGTATATGTAATGCAACATATTTGGTTAACAAAAATGAATTCAATCTTGCCCATTATGAAGATTTGATTTGGTCTTTCATGGCATATGATATCTTTCCAAACTTGCTTCAATTCAATCTTTTTCCACCCGAATTAGCCTTGCAAGAATTGATTCTCAATTGACAGCACACCAGATCTTCCTTCAATGCAAAAATCATCCCTAAAACACATTATATGATTTATTTAGATTTATTTGATTTTATTTGAATTTTAAGTGAATAAAAATAAAAATAAATTAAATAAATAAATAAATAAAGCATGGAGGGTCCCATAGGTTTTGGAATATGTTATCATTGAAGTGCAAGCATAAAAAGCTGGGCCCATTTAGCAAAAAATGCAAATTTGAGCACATTTGACTTTTGGCAATTTTGCAAAAAAGGTCAACTTGGTCAATGCACAACTATCTCAATTTTGACCCTAGAGAGGTGTTCTTGGACTTTATAGAAAGCTTAGGATGTCCTATAAGCAAACCTTTTGGTCTCATCTCAATTGAGTCTTCCATGTTCATGTATGAAGCTTTAACCAAAAAGGTTTTTTGTTAACTTTTCAAAATGACCTACAATGTCAAAATTTATATCTTTTAGTGAGTGAATTTTTTTGAGCTTGGGAGCTGAATATGAATTGTATGGAATTGCATCCTCTTCAAAATGAGCTTTGAATGGTTCATTTACGATAAAGTATGAGAAAGTTATGCTTGGTCAAAGTTGAGTTAACTTTTCCTGCAAAACCCTAATTTAGCAACTTTTGGGTTTTGATGAATTGTGAGCAATCCTTGATGAATCATGATCAACCCTTGATCAAATGATGAATGATACTTCAAAATGAGCATGTTGATCAAAATTCTTGAAGTTTGACTGTATGTGAGCCACAATTGACTTTTGACCTAGGACAATCAATTTTCAGGCATTTGAGCAATTGACTGAGCAAACTTCTTCTACAAGGCTTGAAACTTGACATGGAAAATCTTGAGAACATATTAGGAAAACAGTGAGCATTTGGGATCCTTTGGACTCAAGCATCTTGATGAAAAATGAAACCCTAATTTGAGGTAGACTGCCTTAGGAGGGAGTTTGTCTGGTCAACTCTTGGACTTCCTTGAGCAATTTGAGGACCCACTTACCATGTGTTGAGAAATATGGGAGGGAAAATTTTGGGGTACAACACATACTTCTTCTATTGGCTCTGATTCAGATTTTTCGAATGACCAGCAATATGCGTCCTTCGAATGGACTTTTCGAATGCCATAGTGTAGAAATTGGGCTGTCAAAACATAGAATGAGGGAAGTTCTTGCCTTATTCAGGAAGGCATGTACCAGGTGTTTTCCTTGTAGGTATGAAGAAAATCCCTTCCTTGTGCAGGCAGGCATGCAGGCCATTTGTCCAAATGGGCCTGTGTGGAAGAAACCAAAGGTGCTTCAACCGAAGGAAGCCTAGAGATGCTCCAAACGAAAGAAGCTAGAGGTTCTTCAAACAAAAGAGGCCAAAAGGAGCTCCCCTTCTTTCTGAATCGAAGGGAGCCATTTCAAAGGAAAACAAAGCTCAATCGTAGACTTACATGACAAAGCTTGATTGAAGGGTGTTAAGTGCCCAATCAAAGATTATTGAGTCAAGCTTGTATCGAAGGATTTTAAAAGCTCGGTCGAAACTTGCTGTTATGCCAATTAAAGGGCACTATTTAACTGCCAATCGAAAAACTTAGCTAAGATGCCAATCGAAAGACACTTTTCTAATATTCAAAAATTTCCACTTTCTTAAACCAAGTGTTTGTAACCACCATGTAATGGAAAAATTTTGGGAAAATATGAGAGGGGAAATTTAGGGGTACAACAACTGCCCCTGTTCAATCTTCTTAAACCTGAGGATTTAGATTGGCTTGTCTATCTTTCGTGATTTTAAGGTGGAAGATGTTTGAACACTAGAGTGCCCAGAAATTTGCACTCGCATGAAATAACACTGATGATTGATGATGTAAGGAATGGGCTTACGGATTCCATTTGGAAGAGATGACAGAGAGTCGTCAGAGATATGCTTAAAGATGCCATCCAAAATAAATGCTTATTTACACACGGTCACCTTGGCGGTTCCTGTTCCTGCTGTCTGAGAGGATTTTGTTGGGGAATATGGGTTTCTGCTGTTCTCTTGTTTGAGGAAAACTTGGTGGGGAATAGAGTCTAGGACCTTCAATTGTCCAAGGCGCTCCTGAAGAGATCTCTAGAGAAATGACAGTTTGTTATATCCTAGTTGAAGTCTAGGTTTCCAGTGATTTGCTGGGGATAATGGAATTAATCGTTACCTAGAGATGTATTAGAAAGAGTCTGTGTAGGGCTACTTCAAGATGAGCCTGTGTTAGACTGTATCTGGATGTTGAGAAGGAACCCATGTAAGATTACTTCAGGGTGGTCATGTCGATAGTTTTCCTATCTGGTTTCAGGTGTTAACCTATAATTAGCTTGTTAACAGATAGTTGTCTTGTTTGGTTTTAGGTATTAATCTGGAATTTGAAAATTTTTCGGTCGTCTACAGATAGTTGTCCTGGCTTGTTACAGGTATTAATCTGGAACTATGTTTTTGTTTGGTCGTTGAGATAGTTGTCTTGTCTGGTTTCAGGTATTAATCTCCGACTTAAGAAAGAAAGATAGTTTTCCAGGCTTGTTAGAGGTATTAATCTTCAATCTCTTCATGTGGATAGTTCTCCTGGCTTGTTATAGGTATTAATCCACAGTCGGTCATCCACAAATAGATTTCCTGGCTTGTTTCAGCCATTAATCCATAACTTGTTTTGTTGGTCACATAAATAGTTTCCCCGTCTGGTTTCGGACATTAATCTGTGGCCTGCTGTATTTGTTGGTAAACCCGTCTTGTTTCAGGAGTTCATACCACTTGGTCGTACAAATAGTTTCCCTGTCTGGTTTCGGGCATTAATCTTTGACATGCTGTAAAAGTTGATAGTGTTTGTCTGTTTGCTAATTTAACCTGAAAAGGTAAAATCAGTCTCATGCGATGTCATGATGTATGAATTACATGATGATCCCAAAATAAATGAGATTATGATATATATATATATATATATATATATATATATATATATATATATATATATATATATATATATATATATATATATATATATATATCTGTATGCACATGCCATGATGTATGAACATGTAATGCTACTATGCAGTATCTTTTTCTGGGAACATAAATCCCTAACTACTGCTAAAGAGTACAGGAAAGCTGAATCCAGGACTGCTGTTGGTAAGTGAAGAGAGTGATTCTTCAATTTCAGTTGGGGATAATGAATGGATATAGTTTTGTTGGCCATTCCCTCTCTCTTCCAAGGATCTTCTACTTCTGCTTGAGAAAGATTTTGCCAAGGGGAAGAGCTTTGTTGAAATATTTCACCAATTTGGAGAAATAAACTCCGCTGGGGGGTGAATTTCTGTAGCTAGAGAAATAAAATCTATTGGGGATAAGGATTTATAAACTATTTGAGATTTGTAAAACTCTATTGTTGATGGTGAACTTCACAAATTGCTTGGGGACTTTGTTGAAATCGTGTTAGGGAATTTTGAGAGGCTTGGTGACTTCACTGGGGAATTTTGGAGCAGCAATTGGAGATTTTTGCTCTTCCGGGGATGAGGCTTTATAATCTGCTTGAAATTTTAAAAAACTCTATTGGGGATCTTCGACTTCTGCTTAAGGATGTGACAGGAAGATACCCTTATTTCTGTACCTCATGAAATGAGAAATATACTAGAATGAACTCGTGTCTGAATGTATCTAGCAGTTGTGTGAGGGAGTGTCAGAATGAATCTATGTTTTGACTGTATCTAAACTGAAAGATATACCGAATGAGTATCATAATGGAATCTGTATATGGAGTGTATCTGAATTGTATCTAAAAGCTGTACTGAATGAGTATCAGAATGACATCCGTATCTGGAGCATAACTGAACTATATCTGAAGGCTGAATATGGATGAGTATCAGAATGACATCCGTATATAGAGCGTATTTGAATTGTATCTGAAAGTTGAATCTGATTGAGTATCAGAATGACATCCGTATCTATAGCGTATCTGAACTGTATCTGAAAGCTAATTTGAATGAGTATCATAATGGCATCTGTATCTAGAGCGTATCTGAACAATATCTGAAAGCTGAATCTGAATGAGTATCATAATGGAATCCGTATCTGAACAATATCTGAAAGCTGAATCTGAATGAGTATCATAATGGAATCCGTATCTGGAACGTATCTGAACTGTATCTGAAGGCTAAATCTAGATGAGTATCAGAATGGCATCCGTATCTAGAGCGTATATGAACTGTATCTGAAAGTTGAATCTGAATGAGTATCAGAATGGCATCCGTATCTGGAGTGTATCTGAACTGTATCTGAAAGTTGAATCTGATTGAGTATTAGAACGACATCTGTATCTGAAGCGTATCTAAATTGTATCTGAAAGCTGAATCTGAATGAGTATCAAAATGGAATCCGTATCTAGAGCGTATCTGAACTATATCTGAAAGCTGGATTGAATGAGTATCAGAATGGAATCGGTATCTTGAGTGTATCTGAATTGTATCTAAATGAGTATCAGAATGGCATCCGTATTTGGAGCGTATCCAAACTGTATTTGAAAGCAAAATCTGAATGAGTATCAAAATGGAATCCGTATCTGGAGCATATCTGAACTGTATCTGAAAGTTTTATTGAATGTGTTTCAGAATGGCATTCGTATCTGGAGCGTATTTGAATTGTATCTGAAGGTTGTATCTAAATTAGTATGAGAATGGCATATGTATCTGGAGCATATCTGAATTGTATCTAAAAGCTGAATCTGAATTAGTATTAGAATGGCATTCGTATCTAGAGTGTATCTGAACTGTATCTGAAAGCTGAATATGAATGAGTATCAGAATGGCATCCATATCTGGAGAGTATCTGAATTGTATCTGAAAGCTGTATTGAATGAGTATCAGAATCGCATTCGTATCTGGATCGTACCTGAACGGTTTCTAGATGAGAGTCTGCTTTAGAATGTTTCTGCTGGGAGTTCCTGTTTTGTTGTTTTTAGAGGAAATCCATTGGGGAACATGAATATCTAGACGAATTAGGCTGATGTATTTTTAAGATGCCGGATTAGTGATTGGAGATTCTTTCTCTGTCGGGGATACAAGAACACCTGACATCACAAGGTTATAAGCTGAGGATGTGGCAGTGACTTTTCAGTAGGATGCCCCTGCCTCTGTACCTGCTGGAGGAAGTATCTGCAGAGGTTTTATGGATGGTTTGAGTGTCATCCCAACTCCTGGAGTCCTTTGTGTATGTTAATCAGGGTAATAAACCTTTTATTGATATATAAGTGACGAGATGACGGGACGTAATCGTACATTTTAATCCCTAACTTTTTCCTAGACTGCCCTTTTAGGTTTTCAGTCCACCGGGATACCCTTTTTTGCCCAAGCCGCCTTCTCATGTTTTTGACTTGTCGGGTGTACAGAGATTTGTTTTTATGTATATCCCTAATTTTTTCTCGAACTCTTTTGGTTCGCCGACATGCCCTTATTTTTTTCCTAGGCCAGTCAACCCAGCGGGACTTTGTTCATGCGTAGTATTTTACGACTATGTCTGTTCACCGGGTACGGAGAATTGTCACTTTTTATAGTAGTAAGTGTTGTCACACTTGCCAGAAGGTGTTTGTTTGATCGTACATGATTCGCTGTTGGAATTCATGTCCAATGCCCCAAGTGATTCAGATGGAGATCTGACCCTAGTTATTTGGCATTTTTGAGGTATTCCTTAAACCTTGATTTGACTGCCCCAGATCAGCTGGACACCGTGATATGCCTCTTGATTATGAAAGGCCTGTTATTGGTAATGTTTTTTTTCTTCGTTTGAGGTGATTCTGTCCAGTGAGAGGATCTTCGTTCATTGAATATTCGTTGTGTGAATTTCTCTATTGTTTAAATAAGTAGCCATATGCAAAAAATGTCATTTAAAGAATGCAAAGCTTATGTCTGTCTTGAAGTTTGAAAATTCATTTTTAGTAAGACAAATAATCAACTCAGGATTTGTAGTAAGTCCTACAGGAGTCAGGATACCTTTTGCAACAGTATGCTTTCGAACTAACCCATGCTTCAGCTAGGACTTTTAAGGGTTGTAACGTGGCCTGGTTCACGGTTTAAGAAACAAAGAATAAAGGCTCAAATTTTAGTTGTACCCAACCCTCTCTAAGTGATGTTCTTCAGTCCTATGCTCAGTTAATTATGCATTTAGATCCCAATTGAGTCTGGAATCTTTGCTCTGATACTCGATGATGGTTCAGAAATTGAATGTTTATTTTGAGAAGACAAACTTTTTTCTAACCTTTTCTTTTTTTGTTGAGGATTTGTAGGACCTCCTTTTTTTATTTTTCTATACCTTCTTTTGCCTGAGATGTTTCTTTTGTGGTTACAGCCAGCAGGATGCCGTTGTTTTTTTTAAGTCTCCTTCATAGGTTTTTGACTTAGCAGGCTTTTATTATTTTAAAAATAATGACTTCCTGCTTTGATGGTTATGCAGAACCATCACCATCTTTTAGAGAGCATCTTCTACACTATTTGTCGTATATGGAGATAGAGCTTGTGACTGAATACACTTCTGAATGAACTGAGAAAGCTACCCTGCCCCAGGTTATGATTAAGGGTTTTAATTTGTATGACAAGAAAAAATTCCTACTTATTAGGCTCAAAGGGGTTGACTAGGGATTATCTTCCTTATAACTCCACTGTTTAGGATTTGAAACAACGCATGTACATCATCAGCAGGATCTGTTCAAAAGCATACTGTAGAGATTATGGTATCATTTTCGTCATCCTCCCTCTAAAGGCTTACAACTTTTAATCAAGAGTCTAATATCTCAAAATAAAGTAAAAACATAGTTTGAATATAGTGGATACAAATGAAATAATTCAATGCAAACATATGCAATGAATTAATGAAATGACAAAGTTTTACATAAAGGTAAGTGTTTAAACCAAACAAAGAAATTACAACTGAAAATTCGAATGAACAAAAATTTCTCTGCCTAAACTTTATCACTTCAGATGATATGCCTTGTAGGGATGACAAAAAAATTTCAGTTAACTATCTTATGAGAATTCTAACGCTCCTTCATCAATTAGGTCTTGAATTTTCTTCTTCAATGCCCAAAAACTATTAGTGTCATGTCCAGGACTGTCGGAGTGGTATGCACACCTTGCATTTGGATTGTACCTTGGGGAGGCAATGTTGAGATTCTGAGGAAGGTCCTTTTACGAGAGTCAAGATCACCATATCAAGTGGGTCATAACCCCTGACTCAAGTTGTTGTATTTTGATCTTTTGACGGCATTAGCTAGAGGAAAATAAATCCTCTCGCCCCTTGATAGACATCTGGTTCATCATAACCTGCACCACAGGCCCCTGAGATCCTTGAAATAGTTAAGGAAATTCTATGGTATGATGCTACAATGTGTATGCTATGCATCAAGCAAAAATGCATGGCGATAAGGACAAGTATGTCTAGCAAGAAAACTAGTTTATTGGATAATGACTATAAATAAATCCTGCAAGGAATTCAAGTTATTAGATAAATGAAGGCAATCAAGTCACACAAATAGCCTTAGGTTCAAAGGCTTGAATGAGGTTTAAAGGTACGTACCCTCTTGATGTTTAGTTTGCTCGACCTGTCCTAGTAATAGTAATCGGGTCCTAAGGAATCTGAATATCATTGATCTTTATTTATCGAGCATTATTTCAGCTTAGCAATATTTTTTTGCAGCCGAAACATCTCGAAAATCTGATCTCAATGAGTGTAGCATCGAGTATCAACCAATCCCTAGCTTTACACCGAGGCCGGCTATCTCACTACTTTCTAATGGCCAAGTTTGTTCAACTAAGATTCTAAGGTCCGTTAGTGCTTCATGACACCATGCGGCGCCCCGTATTATCCTCGATTCAACACAAGGGATACCGTTACCAACCAAAGTGTCACACTAACACAACTATCACTTAAACCATATCGGTCTATGCCGTACAGTCTCCACGACCTATTTTTGTTTACCTAAAAAAATGCCCCCAGATCCGGGTGTAGGATCTATAGTAACAACCCAAACAACCCTCTAAGGATAAAGCATGCAAAGAACAAAAAGCAATTTTAATAATGAACTAACTCTAAGGTAAACCCCACTATTTATTTTTGTCCCCAGCAGAGTCTCTAGTTCTGTGATACGGTGGCAGAACCGACTGGTTAATACTGGTTTTGCGTTTGTATTTGCAAATGTTGTGGTAAGCAAGAGTCGCCACCGAATTATCTTTTATCCAAATTAAGGAAAGGGTGAAAAGAACAGAAAAAGGCCTTTTCGAGATTTTCTAATTAAGGGGGTAGATTATGGAAAGGGAAGGTGTTAGCACCCTTTCCATCCGTAGTTATCTACGGGCTCTTAGAGGTTTGCTCATTTTGAAAAATACCTTTGTGCTTTGTGTGTTTTGAAAGTTTGTTTTGAAAATGACTTGGTATGGTAGACTTTGTAATGTTTCTCGGGAATGTGGAGAAAGTATACAAAGTGTCTTGAAAATGTTTTTGAAAAGTATTTTTTTGTGTAAGTGCAAAGATGTTATGAGCAAACTTCTAACAACTATCTACTTTTATACTAAAAAAGGGTCGTTCTTTTACTCCTATCCTTCAGACAGTGCTATCCTACTATTAGTGAGTAGGTAGCCCTATCGTCGGATGTATGAGGGACATTCGAATGGACGTTACAGTCAAAAAGGAAATTTGTGGAGATGCTTTAGCAATTTTGTTTAGGGACTAGATCATTTATCGAGAAGGCAATTGTAGGGTCATCGAGGGACTATGATCTTTTTGATTCACGGGTCTTTGCTAAAGCATTCCTGCCTCATGACTGTTTTATTTTTAAAGCCAACCAAAGTGGGATATCTTAGAGGTGTATATGTGCAATGTGTATTGTGTTCAGTTATTTATGTCTTGTGTTAAGTTTGCTAGTGTTTTGTTATTAGTCATTTCATACATGCCTATTTACTAGCAGTTAATATATATATACAGGAAAATGTAAAGTGCGAAAAATAAACCCTACGTTATTACATGGCTTTGAGGAGAGGGATATTTACAATGTATAAAACTTGGGAGACGAAAAAATAAGGAGAGCGGTAAAAATCTTAATTTAATCTATTACATACTGTCAACAAATACAATAATGTTAAAATGCGAAAAATAAATAACGCGCGAAAGTTTGAAAGTTCATCTAAAAAAAACAAATAAGAAAAAAAATTCTTTTTTGTTGTTTTTGATTTAAGAAAAATAGTCAATTATCCTAAAGTCTATATAATAAAATTAGATTAAGAAAAATAAACTAATTTCTTTTTAGTTTTTTTTTTATTATTATGAAAAGTAAATAATTACTTCTAAATTCTAATTCATTTTTAATTAAGAAAAATGTTAAAGTTTCAATTAATTAATTAATTATTTAATTAAGAAATTTAAACCTAATTTTTTTAGTGAGCTTTTTCTTTTATATTTGGTTAATTAAACAACAGAAAACAATAATAAAAACAAATATAAGAAATAATACAAAAAGAAAAATGCCAAATGGGCTTAGGCATGCAAAAGAGAAAAGGGGAAATGAGTCTTTCGATTCAAGGGGGAATGATGTGCTTTCTATTCAAGGGGGGAATGATGTCCTTTCTATTCACCCTTTTCTTTGGCCTCTTTCGATTCGCCTAGGAAGCTGGCGTGAGCAGCCTTCGATTGGATTCTCCTGGCCTCCTTCGATTATGCTGGGAAGCAGTATGAGGATCCTTCGTTTGGACTCTTTTCTTCCTAGTCTGTTTGGACTGTGAAGGGAAGTGTACCCGCAAAACAAATCGTAAAGGTGCCTCTTTCGTTTGGGGCAATCAGGCAATGAGGGGCGAAGCCTAAGATTTTGTTTCACACTAGCCCTTTTCTGTTCGTTTTAGTTTGTACAAGGGTTAGTTCTAACATGTATATTTAGACAAGAAAAACATGCAATAAAAAAGGACATAAATAAAAGGTGAATATATGTTTTTTACATGCCATGCTGAAACGAAAGGTACAAGGTCAAGGTGACTTATCTTGCTGGAGCATTTAACTTGTGTGGGGATTAGAGTTGCTGGATACTCTTGGATTATTTTTTTGATAACTATGGTGGGTTTATGGGCATCGTATCTCCAACGTGTCCGTTTTGGCTTAAAAGCATGATGCTTATATAGAGTAGGAGGGAGGGGACAAGAAGACAAAAGTTTAACTGCCATAAACAAACGTTTTCAAGGCCATGAATGAAGTTTTATAAATGTGGCCAAAAACATGGGATCTTGTCCTCTTTTGAAATTTGAGTGTATATGGACAAATTGGCTCCTTTGAATGCCTTCAATCCTTGCCCTTCGATTGGACCTCTTGCATGGTTCTTTGAATGGCTCTGATTCAACTTCTTCGAATGGCCAGCAATATGCGTCCTTCTAACACCTTCAATCCTTGCCCTTCGATTGGACCTCTTGTATGCTTCTTCGAATGGCTCTGATTTAGCTTCTTTGAATGGCCAACAATATACGTCATTCGAATGGACTTTTGGAATGCCATAGTGTAGAAATTGGGCTGTCAAAACTTAGCATGAGGGAAGTTGTTGCCTTGTGCAGGCAGGCATTTACCAGGTGTTTTCCTTGTAGGTATGAAGAAAATCCCTGCCTTGTGCAGGTAGGCATGCAGGCCATTTGTCCAAATGGACCTGTGTGGAAGAAACCAAAGGTGCTTCAACCAAAGGAAGCCCGAAGATGCTCCACACGAAAGAAGCTAGAGGTGCTTCAAACAAAAGAAGCCAAAAGGAGCTCCCATCTTTCTGAATCAAATGGAGCCATTTCAAAGGAAAACAAAGCTCAATCGTAGACTTGCAAACCAAAGCTTGATCGAAGGGTGTTAAATTCCCAATCGAAAACTAGTGAGTCAAGCTTGTATTGAAGGATTTTAAAAGCTCGGTCGAAACTTGTTGTTATGCCAATCGAAGGCCACTATTTAACTGTCAATCGAAAGACTTAGCTAAGGTGCCAATCGAAAGACACCTTGCTAATATTCAAAAATTTCCTCTTTCTTTAACCAAGTGTTTGTAACAACCATGTAAGGGGAAATATTGGGAAAATATAAGAGGACAAATTATGGGGTACAACAATGCACCTCATGCGGTGAATGTTATGCTTGTTATTAATGATGAAGTTTATCATTTTGCTCCTCCGCCAAGTGAAAATTTGGGTTTTTATGACTGAATGGATGACTTTCAGGATCAATTCAATAAAATGAAGTAAGAAGTGAAGGCTCTCCAAGGGAAATAGTTATCCAGACATAATGTCAGTGACATTGGCTTACTTCCTAATGTGAAAGTGCCA
This sequence comes from Vicia faba, assembly GCA_948472305.1. Classification (NCBI taxonomy): domain Eukaryota; kingdom Viridiplantae; phylum Streptophyta; class Magnoliopsida; order Fabales; family Fabaceae; genus Vicia; species Vicia faba. Next base: position 265,277,645 of record OX451740.1, read on the forward strand.
ACAAATTTAAGGTGCCAGAATTTAAGAAGTAAAAGGGAAACTCTTGTACCCGTGACAACCTGGTGATGTATATCAGAAGGATGTCCACTCACACCGATGACAAACATTTTCTTATTCATTTCTTTCAGGATAGTTTAACTAGTGCTGCCTTGAAATGGTATATGGGATTGGACAGTAGTAACATTCTCACATTTAATGTTTTGGGTGAAGATTTCGTGAATCAGTCTCAGTACAACATGTTTATGGAACCTGACCGTGACCAATTGAGAGCAATGGCTTAGAAAGATAAAGAATCATTTAAGGAGTATGTGCAACATTGGCACAATGTTGCTGCCCACGTGGTACCCCCCAATGGGAGAGTAATAAATAACTAAGGTCTTCCTCATAACCCTTGGTTTGTTTTACTATGAAAGAATGGTGGTGAGTGTGCCAAGTGATTTCATTGACATTGTAAGTATGGGTGTCCGTCTAGAGGAAGCCGTCAAGGAAGGACGACTGTTAAAAGATGAAGGTTCCAGTGGAACAAAGAAATCATCATATGGGTTTTCTAAAACGAAAGAAAGTGAAACGAATGTTGTCGTTAAGGAAAGAAAGGTTAGACCTCCAAGAAGACATCATTAGCATCAACAACTGGTTACTTCAGTAACTCCGATTGTCAACATAGATCTAACTTTAGTTGCCTATTAGAAAGCGCCACAACAAAGTAATCAAGGGCAAGGTTAGAAGAGAGAAGCTTTTGGTCCTATTTGGATGAGTTATGCAGAATTGTTTTTGTCTTTGATTCAGAAGAACCAGGTGCAGACTAGGCTTCCCCCTGTTATACCATCAACTTTTCCATGGTATTGTAAAGTTGATGAGACTTGTGTTTTCATCAAGCAGTCCCTGGGCACAGTATTTAAAATTGTTATCCGTTGATGTATGAAGTGCAGAAAATGGTAAGATCTGGTCTCCTGTCTTTTAAAGACATTTGTCCCAATGTGAAGGATAATCCACTACCTAAACATGGCGGTGGAAGTGCTGTAAATATGTTTGCTGGTTGTCATGAGGACTTCAGGATGTTTGATATCAGACTGGTTAGAGGTGATTTAGGGAAGATGCGTGTTTATCTCTGTGAGTTCATCTATTATACACATGACGATGCGGGTTGTAGTATTTGCAGTTTAGACGTTCATGGATGTGATAAAGTGAGAGCTGATCTCCAAGAGATGATGGATGAAGGTCTTGTCCGCATAATAACACCAAGGGCTGAATATGAAGAAGAGGTGAATATGGTTTATGGTTGTCCTGATGAATTCTATATTTTTGATGTAAACTATATGGATAATGATCTGGTACAGTTGCACGCCATATTTTGTCACATGGATGATCAGGAGGTACATTGTTATGGGTCCTGTCAGATCTGCTGTAGGAATTCTCTTGGTTGTTCTGTTGTAAGAAGAGGTGTTCAATTGATGTTAGATAAAAGGTACTATCAAAGTTACAGGAAAAATAGATGATTATAATGGAGTTAATATGATTAAATACTACTATGTTGAGGCCATGACTGATGATGGGTATGTTTCTTCTTATGAGTTCTTTTCTTCTGATGAAGGTATATTTTCTGATAATGATTCTACGGTTCCTGAGTATTCTGAAGAAGCATGGGTGAACGTCATTTTTCCATATTTTGGTGTTCCCGCTCCTATAAAGAGTGTGTATCGCAATAAACTTTATGTGGCTCCCGTAGTCATTTGTCTTCCTGGTCCTATCCCATATGAATCAGATAAAGTTGTACCTTATAAGTACAATGCAACTATCCTAGAAGATGGTGTGGAGATTCCTATCCAAATTTTGTCCCATTTTGAGAATATAGTTGAGGCTAGTCGGGTAACTCGTAGTGGTCGTGTCTTCGCCCCTACCTTTAGAGGAGATGTTAATTCTGGTAAGAAGGTTGTTTAGCATGTTAAACCTAAGAAAGTGGTAGGAGAGTCTTGTGGAACTTCCTTGGAAAAGGATGTTGATGATCTGTTAAAAATCATCAAGATGAGTGATTACAAGATTGTGGCTCAGTTGTTACAAAGTCCATCTAAGATTTCCATTCTAGCCATGTTGATGAACTCCTCTGCTCATCAGGAATCTCCGATGAGGATGTTGGATTAGGCTTTTGTTAAAAGAGATGTGTCTCTGGATCATTTCAACGGTGTTGTGGGGAATATTACGTCTTGTAACAATCTGAGTTTTTGTGATAAGGAGTTTCCTGATGAAGGGAGAAACCATAACCTCGCTCTGCATATATCTATGAATTGTAAGAATGACTCTTTGTCCAATGTGCTGATAGACAATGGATCTACTTTGAATGTCATACCAAAAAGCACTCTCACGAAGCTCAAATACCAGGGAACTCTTATGTGCCCTAGTGGCATAGGTCCGCACTTATTCCAAATCACATTTTAGGTTATGGATATTGTCCTAGCCTATAGATGTTTATTGGGACGACCGTGGATCTATGAAGCAGGAGATGTTACTTCAACCTTGCATTAGAAACTGAATTTTATCCATGAAGGAAAGGTATTTATTATTAATAGTGATCAAGCTTTGTTGATATCCCATTTGCTTCCTTTAGAATTGTAGAAGCTGATGAAGCCAATTTTGGAACTCAGTTCCAAGCTTTTTCTATTGGTAATATGAGGAAGAATGAAGATTTTATCACCTCATTTCAAGATGCGCAACAGGTAGTGCAAAAGGGCCCTTGCAATGTGTGAGGGCAGGTTAGTAATCCACATGTGAACAAGAATGGGACTGGTTTGGGTTTCTCCATTAAGAATGAAGTTGTGAAGCCAAAGTACGCTTTGAGTAAATATCAAGACATCTTTCATAGTGTAGGATATCTCCATCTGACTACTCCAATGATCAATGATATTCTCGAAGATGAGTCAGAGTAAGAGATGCTGAACTTTGTGACACATGGAGTTAGAATCCATAATTGTATCCTTGTTGATGTTCCTTGTTGCATTCACATTTAAAATTTTTTTTTTGTTTGTCATTTCAAAAGTCTTTCACTCTGCCCAAGGTGAAAGTAATTATTTATGGGTGTGTCTGTTATTTTGATTTTTAAGATCATTAATAGAAGTTGTTTTTGATTTTTAAATTGTGTCTTTATTTTCTCTTTTTCTTGGAAAATGGTAATCATAAAAAACCTTTTGAAATAAATAATTGAAAATAAATATACATAATGACTTGTTACATGTGTCAGTTTCTAAAACCAATCATAACTCATATGTGTAGATTAATTAAAAAACTCGTTGAATGAAATGGCCTTGCACCCTCTCCCAACTTTGAATATCAAGTGTATATGGATGAAGAAGAATAATATGATGAAATCCTATAAGAGGAAGATCCGAAAGAAGTTAAAATTAGGGCACTGCTGCATCCTGATGTGAAGAGCAGGCTAATTGAATTGCTGAAAGAGTGTGTGGATATCTTTGATTGGTTTTACCAAGACATGCCTAGTTTGGGACACCGATATTGTGGAACATTATTTGCCACTAAAGCCAGAATGTTCACCAATCAAGCAGAAGTTGCTAAGAACTCATCCTGACATGGCAATGAAGATTAAAGAAGAAGTTTGGAAGCATATTGATGTTGGTTTTCTTGTGACATCAGTGTATCCTTAGGGGATTGCCAATAATGTTCCAGTACCAAAGAAAGACGGAAAAGTCCTCATGTGCGTTGATTATAGAGACTTAAATAAAGCAAGTTTGAAAGATGATTTCTCATGGCCTCATATTGATATGTTGGTCGATAGCACATAAAAATTCAAAGTGTTCTCGTTCGTGGAAGGATTTTCCGGATACAATCAAATTAGGATGGCTCCTGAGGTCATGGAAAATCCAACTTTTATCACACCCCGGGGAACATTCTATTACATAGTGATGCCTTTCCGGTTGAAGAACACTGGTCCAACGTAACAGAGGGCTATGACAACCTTATTCCTTGATTTGATGTATAAGGAAATTTATGTATATGTTGATGATATAATCTCCATATCTCAGATCGAGGAAGGACATATAGAAGACTTGTTGAAATTTTTTCAGCGTTTGAGGAAGTATCGTCTCCGCTTGAATCCAAATAACTGTACTTTTAGTGTTCCTTCAAGAAAGTAGCTAGGTTTCGTTTTCATCCAAAAAGGAATTGAAGTTAATCCTAATAAAATTAAGGCAATTCAAGAAATGTCCGCACCCATAATTGAAAAGAAAGTTGGAGGCTTCCTTGGACGTTTAAATTACATTTCTAGGTTCATTTCCCATATGACTGCAACATGTGAATCAATCTTCAAGCTGTTAAAGAAAGATCAAGGTTGTGTGTGGACAGATGATTTCAAAAGGTCGTTTGAAAGCATTAAAGAGTATCTTCTTGAGCCTCTTATCTTGCTCCCTCCTGTTGAAGGAAGACCATTGACTATGTATATGACTGTGTTAGATAACTCCATGGGCTGTATTTTTGGACAACGAGATGAAACAGGATGAAAAGAATATACCATTTATTGTTTGAGCAAGAAGTTTACTGACTATGAGTCACAATACTCTATGCTAGAAAAAACATATTGTGCTTTGGCCTGGGCAGTGAAGCGATTACGACAATATATGTTGAATCATACTACTTGGTTTATTTCCAAAATGGACCCAATGAAGTAATTTGTTTTAAATCCTGCTCTTAATAGAAGAATTTCCTATTGCCAGATGTTGTTGTCTGAATATGATATTGAATACCTTACTCAGAAGGCTATTAAAGGGAGTGTGTTGGCAGAGTACCTCGCTCACCAACCAGTTGATGATTGTTAAGTTTGATTTACCTTATGAGGATGTGATGTATTTGAAAGTAAAAGATTGTGATGAACCTTTGCCTAAGGAGGGTCTTGATCCTGAATCATGATGGGGTATGGTGTTTCATGGAGCTGTGAATGCTTGTGGAAAAGGAATTAGTGTTGTGATTATCACTCCCCATGGGTCATATATCCCTTTTACTGCAAGGCTGACATTTGATTTTATCAATAACATGGAAGAGTATGAAGCTTGTATCATGGGTCTTGAAGAGGCTATAGATCTCAGAATCAAAATTCCTGATGTATATGGTGATTCTGATTTGGTAATAAATCAAATCAAGGGAAAATGGGAGACTAGTCACATTGGCTTGATTCCCTACAAATATTATGTAATAAGATTATTACCTTTCTTCAATAAAGTTGAATTCCATCATATTCCCACAGATGAGAATTATATGGATGATGCTTTGGCCACTTTGGCTTCCATGTACCAAGTGAATGCTTGGAACGATGTACCTCAGATTACAGTTTAACATCTTGATATTATGATATCAAGCACTTCCTTCAGACTCAAGAATACCTACCTGTTTGGTGCGTCCAACAAAGATAGGAAGACATTGAGAGGGTTGGAAGGTAGTTATTTCCTCAATGAAGATGTGTTATACAAGAGAAAATATGACATCATCTTGCTCAGATGCGTGGATAGACACGAAGAAGACATGTTTATGCATGAGATCCATGAAGGTTCCTTTGGTACCCATGCGAATTGACATTTGATGGCAAAGAAGATGCTTATGGCAGGATATTATTGGATGAAAATGGAATTTGACTGTTACGAATTTGCAAAGACGTTCCATAAATGTCAGATTTATGTTGACAAGATTCATGTGCCTCAAACGCTTCTCAATGTTATTTCTTCCCCATGGCCTTTTTCTATGTGGGGTATTGATATGATTGGAATGATTGAACCCAAGGCATTGAATGGACATCGTTTCATCTTAGTGGCAATTGACTACTTCACAGAGTGGGTGGAAGCAGCTTCTTATGCTAATGTCACCAAGTAGGTGGTAGTACGCTTTAATAAGAATAATCTTATATGTCGATATGGTGTGCCAAGTAGGACTATCACTGATAAAGGCTCAAATTTTAAAACTAAGATGATGATAGAACTTTATGAAGAATTCAAGATTATCCATCACAATTCATCTCCTTACAGACCTAAGATGAATAGAGTTGTTGAAGCTGCTAATAAAATCATTAAGAAGATCATCTAGAAGATGGTTGTTACCTATAAGGATTGGCATGAGATACTCCCCTTTGCTTTGCATGGATATCGTACATATGTTCGCACTTCAACAAGAGAAATCTTGTTCTCTCTTGTGTATGGTATGGAAGCAGTGCTCTTCATTGAGGTTGGGATTCTCTCTTTGTGTGTATTAATGGAAACCAAGTTGTCAGAGGTTGAATGGGTCCAAAACAGATTTGAACAGTTGAATTTAATTAAAGAAAATAGAATGACGGTCTTGTGTCATGGTCAGTTATATCATAAAAGAATGAAGAAAGCTTTTGATAAGAAGGTAAAGCCTCATGAATTTAGAGAAGGCAACCTCATGCTTAAAAAGATCATGTCTTTTAACGCTGATTCTAGGGGCAAGTGGACTCCCAATTATGAAAGCCCATATGTTGTTAAGAAAGCCTTCTCTTGTGGTGCATTGATTCTTGAAATTATGGATGGTGAGGAGTTCCCACGTCCTATGAATGTTGACGCAATCAAGAAATACTTCGCCTAAAAAAATTAAAGATCAACTCACTAAGTTGAAAACCCGAAAGGGAGGCTTAGGCAAAAAAAAGGGCATCTCGGTAGGCTAGAAACCCGAAAGGGAGATTTAGGTAAAAGTTAGAGAGATAAACAAAATAAAATTTCCCTGTAGGTTAAAATCCGCAAGGGAAACCTAGGCAAAAGTTATGGATTTTCTGGAAAGTAATTGCGTCAGACATGACTTGATCAATGAAGCAATAATCTTCTGGGATTCTCATAACACTTCAAGTGAAGCCTATGCTCAGGAGTTTAAAGTTGTTAGGGAGAATAGTGGTCATTGTGTTTCAATTTATCTTTTCCATGTATTTACCATTTTCTAAAACTTCGTAAACATGCATGGAGTCACGTCATTTTCATACTACCATTCTATTAATAAAGCTTGCGCATTTATCGAATTCTTTGTAGTTCTTATTTTATCCTGTTTACAAAAATTTCATTTATTATTGATAGCAATTTTCAAAATAAAAATACTTAATAATAAAAACATGTTTTAGAAAAGAATTTGCAAATTACTTTTTACCTTAATTTTGTGATTCAAGTGGGACAAAAGTAGTGATTCCAAGGATGGACGAACTCCGATGTTTTGAAAAGATTCCCTAAGAAATGTCTCGGGTTACTCTTATTGATATGCGCATAGTACACTTGTGTTTGTTAGATTTCATACCAATTAATATGTGGTGTGGTGCTGGGTTTGTAATCCCATTTTCCCCAGTTAAGTCTTGATTCATATTTTCTCCAAGTTGTTATATGGTGTTGGTTTGGGTAGTTTGATACCTTTATCCCATTTTCCCCAGTCAGGTCTTGATGCGAATTTTTTTAGCTGAGTGTGATTCTTTCCCAGTTGGGTGATGATTAATTGGAGTTTGTAAATTTATGAAGCCTTTTCTCATTTGTTGGAGTCATTCTACCTTTGTGTTGAGAATTGATTTAGAATCTCTTGCAGAGCATTGCTCTCTCCAGTTATGATATTGTAGTTATTGTGTGATCCCCAAGTTGCTTTACAAGGGAAATATCTTTTCTAAGAATTGTTGAGACAGCTGTAGACTTTTTGGGTTTTCTCTCTCCAACTGTTGAGTTTGATTTAAAATCCCCATAATTTTGACTTATTATTGTGATGTTAACTTACTAATTCCCCAGATGAATCGAAAATGATGTTTCCCTCTAAAGTTGTTACCCCCGTGAAGATTTCATAGGTCTTCCCTAAATAACTTTGCACAACCACTACTCTTGAAATTTAATAATATATTTGGGCTTTTCTCGGCAATGTGGAATTGTATTCCCTAGTGAAGTCAGTATGGAATCCCCAGTTGATGTCTAGACGATGTGGCATTGTCTTACCTAGTGAAGTCTGTATGATATTCCCCGTTAAAGCCTGTAGGAGGGTGTTATATCCCTGCAAAAAAATGGTTTATTAGTATCAAATTTTTCTCTGATTATTTTTCAAGCCATGTTTCTTCCTAGTGAAGTTAAGCCTTGAAGTAGGATTTTGTTTCCTCAGTTGGTGCTTACTTTCTTATGGTATTTTTCATCCTGGATGTGATTTAGTTGAGTGTTGTCTTTACCTAAGTTGGTTTTGTCTTGTTATCCCTAGTGCAATATGTTTGTTTTGTCATCATATACATGATAACATTCATACACTCGTACATCATGCATAGCTAAATTAAAACTCATTGCTCATTTACATTCATTGATGTTTTTGTTTGCATATTATCCTCTTGTAGAGTTTTGTTATCCTCACTCCAATAGAGTGTCAACCTTAAGCAGAAAGTGTATATCGTTTAAATTTCCCCACTGAGTTATCCCTCCTGAAAGAGTTTTTCTTTAGCCTTCCTATCCATCTCATTATCTGGATGGAATTTGATCCCTATTTGAGTTTATTCCTCATGGGATGGTGTCTTGGTTGACTGTTTCACTCCATTTTGTTCCTGATTTGAATTTTTGGTCTCGACGGCAATATTATTTTAATCCCTATAGGTTGTGAGCCCTGGATTGAGAATGTGCATTTATTTTTCACGTGAAGGATTTATCCCCTCGGCAAGAATGTGTTGGTATTTTCCCACGAAATCAAAATTCATTTCTCAGCAGGGTTATCATAATCCTTTTTGTAACAGCAAGTGGCGGTCTATTTATTTTAGCAACTTGTACTTTCCTAGTAAGTTTGTTAATGCTAGAGAAGATATTTTTACCCTAATGAATGGTAGTCTCTACATTATGGGAGATAGTTCGTTGTTGAGGTTGGCTTTACTCTGATGATAAAGACAATTTATTAAAAATCGTTACAGATGTTGTTACCCTTTTCAAGTTATATCTTGATAAAAGAAGAAATTGTTACCATTCTCGGCGAAATCTAAAAGTTGGTAAAGTTCATTACCCTTTCTAGGTGGAATGTCTTGGTTAAAGAAGATGTTGAGACTCGTTTTAGGTGGAATGCTAGAATTTTGGGAAACTTGTTGTGTTGTTATGTTTTTTCTACCCTCATCCCTGAGTTGGTATTTAACTGTCATTCGTTAGTAGATATTTATCTCCTTCTCCTCATTGGACTTTACCCCAATAGAGTTGAGTTGTTCCCAGCCATGAGTGCTGATGTCAACCCTTTGTTCTCAGTCATAAGTGTTGATGTCAATCTTTTGTTCCCAGCCATAAGTGTTAATGTCAACCATTTGTTCCCAGCCATAAGTACTGATGTCAAACCTTTGTTCCCAGCCATAAGTGTTGATGTCAATCCTTTGTTCCCAACCATAAGTGCTAATGTTAACCCTTTGTTCCCAGCCATAAGTGCTAATGTCAAACCTTTATTCCCAGCTATAAGTGCTGATGTCAACCCTTTGTTCCCAGCCATAAGTGCTGGTGTCAACCATTTGTTCCAAGCCATAAGTGTTGATGTTAACCATTTGTTCCCAGCCATAAGTGATTATCTTAATCATTTGATTCCTTTCATAAGTATTAATTTCAATCATTCGTTACTCAGCTCAATATTGATGTTTATTGTCATCTCTGAGCCGATATTATCTTACTGATTCTATTCACGTCCTTCGGGTTATGATCTCCTGTGAGTAGATGTTACTCTCTTTTTTCCATCTCCTCTATGAGTGGGTAGTTAATAGTTATCTATTAGTCATTCTTACCCATTGCTTTTTTCCTAATTTTATTGAGTTGATGGTCCTTTGTCTCCTCTTTGTGCTTTACCCCAGTACAGTTGAGTCGACTTTTCCCCCGACGAAGTTGATTTTTCCTCCAATGAAGTTGAGTTTCTTTCCACAAGTCAAGCGAGTAATCATTTCTTAATGGTTACCTCCTTGATAGTTTGTTGCTTGCATTGTTAAGAGTTCCCATTTTTGAAATCTTACTATGCATTTGGTTTCTTTAATCGTGATTTTGGATTTACTTGTTTATAGTCATCCCCATAGTCATGTTGTTCCCCAGCAATTTATTTTCCAGGTTAAACTCTCTTTTTGGTCCGCTGGTTTTATTTTCTACTTCCTCAGTGGTGTTCTTTTTCACCTTCGGAGTTGGTCATTTGCATTCATATCATAAGCATTGCATGACATCTTAGGGCCAAATATAGGTTTTTTTTTGTATTTAAGTATCTTCAATCGCGTCGAGACAAATATTTTAACATTCGTATCTTTGGATAGAAGACACTTAAATAAGGGCAGCTGTTATACCCAATTTTTTCAACTAAGATCTCTCATCATCTCATATTATCAACACATCAAGATCACACATTAGAGTTGGTTCTCCCTTATATTTCATCCTATCTTTAAGTTTTCTCTTGAGGGATCACCAAGCACCTTGAATTGTGTATCTTGAACATGTGTTCTGCTAACTAACATCAAGATATATATATTTGTTTCTTTGAATGTTCATATTGTAGATGATGACACAATGTCATCCATATCACCATCTAACATAGGGTTTGAGGTATGGTCCTTTCTCAAATGGTTCTTCAATGGATTGCAAGAGCTTAAGCTTTAAGGCTATGTCTATGATATCAAAGTTTTTTTGGTTCAAGCAGCTCTCTCACCTTATTTAGGTCAAGTTATCCTTAAGGTTGGTGGTGGTATTCATCAAGAAGATTCATAGGTTCATGTGTTTATTTCCATGCCTTCTTCAACAAGTTTCATTGAGATTCAAGCTCCACCTTTGAGTGTTCTTCAAGAAAACACATTTTCAAAGTCTAATGTGATCCATCTTACTCTATTTTGCAAAGAAAGTTCAAAAGTTTCAAGCTTGGTTGAACAAGTTTGACCTAATTAGGCAAGTGCTTGATTCAGTGATCACAAGTGCATAACTCTCTCAATTTTTAATATTTTGATTTGGTTCTTTTTGCTATGGGTTCTTATCATCGTCCACAACAACTTCTCTTCACATGACAAGATCTATTTGTGCAAGGAAAATCATCAAAAGTTGAAAGGGGTTCCAAGCCATTTTGACACTCTCTGAGCTAGCGTTTGCTGACTTCAAAGGACCATATCTTGCTCATTTTTTATATTTTTGATTGATTCCAAGGCCATGATTTTCTTTGAAGAGTCCTTAACAAGTTATCTTCAAGGATCAAAAGCTAATTTGGCATGGAAGACCATTTAAGTTTGAAGAAGATTATAAGTCCCTTTTAAAAGCCTTTGAATCTTAGGGTTTGACTTCAAAGGATGATAACTTGGTCAATTTTTATCTCCTTCAACTTATTATTTTTCTACAATAACCTTTGGGATGTTTACTATAACTTTTATTCAATATTCAAGACTTGAAAATGCTTGGAAAGTTGTTTAAAAATCGAAAAGATTATAGGTCTTTTGTGAATTTCCCCAAATTTGTTCATCATCTTCCAAAGACTATAACTCTCTCAATTTTTATGATTTTGGAGTGGTCTCAATTCCACAATTCAGTTCAAGAAGTATACTACATTTCATATTCAATAAGCAAGAGCTAATTGTGAATTGCATAACATTATAGGTCATTTTGAAGCTCAACACTTAAAAATATTTCTAAGTACAAAAATCTGTGTGTTTTTCTTGATTTCAAAGTTGAATAAATTTTTGCTCAAACATCCAAATGAAAACTTTCAAAGCACATTGTCAAGATTGATCATTCGGCTTTCCAAAGAATCCAAAATTGCATCATTAAGGTCCCTGAGTAGTGAGCTATGCATTAATGAAGTTGACTCCATGGAATCTATTTTTTTCTTCGAGTCATAACTTTTAAAATTATGAAAAACTATCAAAAATACTTTTGATATTTCTCTTTCTAATTTTTTGTTTATCACAACTTTATTTTTTTATTTTCTATTTTTTATGATTTTTCACTTTATTTGACTTGTTTTAATTGTTTAAAAATACTTTTCTTGATTTTAAAATTCTGAAAAAATTATGGAAGGATACAATGACCTCTTGGAAAATATTGGTGACCTCATTTTATTTTATTTTTTTTATTTTACTATTTTTCACAAATTTATGTTTATTTTGCTTATTTATTTATATTTTAAAAATAGTTTCTGACTCATGTTTGACCTCTGATATTTTTTGTATTATTACCTTTTTAAATTATTTAAATTTTGTTTTATATCAAATATATTTTATTATTTTTTAGTTGGTCCTGATTTGGAGACATTTGGGTGTTATTTTGGGACAAGTTCCTCAACCCCATTGGATCTTGGGTGTTGTAAGGTTGAAAAACCGAATCCACCAAAATGGATGAACGATGTTGATGATATTTGAAACCCTAATTTTATCTGATACATTGGTTATACTATCATTCCCCTTCCTCTTCATCTTATCCTTTTTTTTTGTTTTTTACTTGTGCTACATATTTTTGGAGAATGATCTACATATCATTTCTCTAACATGGTTGGTACATGGGTGCTAACATGTTTTGGAGAATGATCTACATATCATTTATCCAACCTATATCCTCCACTTAGAGATGATGCAAATTCTCCTTTCTCTTAATCGTGGGTAGTAGGTATGTTTTCCACTCGGATATGATGATGATGTCGTTTCTCTTAAAATCAACTAACACACATGTGTTTTAAATTTTTTTAGGTGAACTACGAATACCCTGATCCCGTATTGCACGAATGTTGGTACGTAGACACTAAAGGTTCGCAACCGCGACAGGTGTAAAATTGTAAAAAAATACTTCTTTTCTCATCTCCACCATCTTATTTCGTATACATCTTTTATAGCTAAAATACACAGATTTACAAAGAGGTTCCTGCAGAGTACCATAGATATTTAGGGTGCTAATACCTTCCCTTTGAAAAACTAACCCCCGTACCTAGATTCTCCCCCTGTTTTTTTGGGTTTATTCTCTCTTTTCCCATTTCCTTTGGAAACAATAAAGCGTGGTGGCGATTTTTATTTGATCTGTAGAGTTAACTCAATCCAATGGCTAGTCTCAACATTTCTACCTCTACAACAATAAATCATAATTCACATCGACACATGTGACTCCAATACAACTCATATGCATTATGCATGTGGTACCAAATATTGTCCTTAACGATATTGCCAGGTCCACATCTCCAAGACACATAACCACCAATAAAAACTCGATTCGGCCTTAAGCTTTAAAACCCCATTCAATGTTAGGCTTGGGACAAGTCAATAGTTGCCACAGAATAACCAAACCTTGAGTTATCTTCACAACATTGGATAACATACATCTTTCATGCCAATCAATCACATATACATAATCTCATAGTGTAATATAATTTTTCAACTTGCAGTAGATTGCGCTAAGCGCCATAGGCCGCGTTAAGTTCCCTATGCGAAAATGATAAAAATTGTTGCATACATCAATTTGTCAAAGAATGAATTTTACTACCAATCCATGTTCTAATGCTAATTTTCACCATATAACAATATTCTAGCATGTATATATCATAGGGAACGTATTTGTATCATAAAAACTAGATTTCCAAAACCTAATTTCCAAATCCCTAAATCAAATTGGGTGATTCAAAACCTAGAAATTTGCATACCCAATCCTATTACATGTTTCTACCCATGACCTAATCATATATACTCCCAAAATAACATAGATTCTCACCCTTAACTTGATTTTATAGTCTTTAGGGTTGTCTCTTCACTTTTCTTCTTTTCTCCTCTTTCTCCTCTTCTCTTCTCTTATCTTATCTTCTTTGTTTTTGTTTTATGACAACATTAATTCTAATCCCTCTTCTTATTCTTCTATTTCATTAATGGGCCTAATTCCACTTACCTATTCTATTATGACATAAAGCACAATTCTAATTATGTACTATTCTTACTTATAACTCTAATTATTCAAATAACACATATATTCAAATAATTAAAATATTCACCAAATCACACAATTAAATCAATTACTATATAATATAATAATTAATAAAATAATTAAATAATAGCAATTAAAAATTGGGGTGTTACATGTTGTGATACGATGAGAGAACTGACTTGGGTGTTTTGCGTTTGATCGCAAATGTTGCGGTTAGCAAGAGTCGCCGCTGACTTTTCTTTTATCCAAAAGGAAAGGTGAAAAAGAACAGGAAAGACCATTGAGATTATTTTTTGAGTTCGGGGGGGGGGGGGGGGGGGGTAGATTATGAAAAGGGAAGGTATTAACACCCTTTTTATCCATGGTTTTCCATGGGATCTTAGTTACTTGCTAGATCACTTGCTTTTGTTTGAAATTATGCTTTGTGTGGTTTTGAAAGAGGCTATTGTTTAGGAAAACTTTGTAATGATTCTCGTTCGTAAGAATGTATACAAAGTGTTTGATCTTTTTAAAAATATTTTCAAGTTTTGAAATATGTTTTGAAAGTGTTGGTGTTTGTTTTGTAAATAGCAAGGATGTTTTTGTTTTTAAATGGAGCAAGTAGCTAGGAACAATCTACCTACTCAAAAGTCTTTCATGTTCATTTCCTTTTTCCTTTGACATTGTTATCTTACCATTGATTTGGTAAGTAACCCTATCTTTGGATGTAAACGGGACGGACGTGGGTCATCGTATAACCATGATTAGCAATGTTGCAAGGTATCTTAGCATTTTTCTTTAGGGACTAAGATCATTTTGACAGGAAACTTTTGATAGCGTCATCGAGGGACTATGATCTTGTATTTTGCTTGTCTTTGCTAAGATACCTCACATGCGTAATATGGTCATTTTTGTTAGGCAACCAAGCGGATTTACCCTAGGGGTGCTTGTGTGCAAGTGTATTGATTTTTATGCTTTGTTTAGTCTTTGATTAGGGTTTTCTACTTATTGATTTTATCTTCTCATACAAACCCTAATTACTAGCATTTATATAAAGCGATAAATTGCGAAAAGTAAAATAACTACGCTATTACATTATTAGGGGAGGGGGTGTACAAATTTACAAATGGTGATTACAAGAAAATTAAACCTAATTATCTATTACAAACATATTGAATATTGTACAAAATTGAAAATAAAATGCAATAATATAAATGGAAAAAAAGAAATGATTTTTGTTGTTTTTATGAAAGGGGTTTTGTCTTGACCTAATTAAAGAAAATGATTAATGAACAAAAAATTAAATATTAGTTAATTAAGAAGGAAATTAAGTTAAAAATGTATTTTAGAGTTTTATTTATGAAAAGGTTTTAACTTAATAAAAATAATATGAATATTAATTAATTAAAATCAACCTAAGTGCTAAATTAATTTTAACTAGAAAATAAAATAATATAATAATTTAACCTAAGTCTAAAAATTAATTATTTAAGAAAAAATAAATTAATTTGTTTTAAGAAAATGTATTTTAGTCTTTTTGTTTTATAGAGAAAATAAAATATATAAGTATAAATAATAGATAAAAATAAATTTGGATTTTTTATGATTTTATGAAAATAATAATAGTAATAATAAAAATAACAATAGTATTAATAATAATAATAAATAAAAATAAAAATATGAAATAAAATAAGAAAATAGTCAGGGAGGTGGATTAGTAATACAAGAGGTGTTATGAGAAAAAAAACAGATCAGGCCCACATGGAAGCCCAGGCGCTGCCAAAAAGCACAAAGAAAGTCAGAAAATAGTGAAAAATAACAAAAGGTCACGTTGGGGCTTGAACCCATAACCTAAGGGTGACATGCGCGCTCTTTAACCACTGGGTGGTGATACATCCGTTAACTTGTGTGAAAGGATAAATACATAACACAAAATGCACCCTGATTACACTTCATCTTCAACCTCCAGCCAAAGGATCTGTAAGTTGCTCATTTCTCAACCATTTGTAAAAATGTAAACATGAAAATTGCTCCATTTTGTCACACGAATTCAACCATATAAATATCATAAGCTATAAATCAAAGATGAATGGGAATTTCTAAAAGCACCAAATTCTGACCTAAATATTTCAGAAAATTCAAACTCAAAATTCTCCTAGCTCAATAAAAATAAATGAAATCTATGGACATGTATAGTTTCAGGGCAATAATGTCTATATTTTATCTTCACAAATGCAAGCCTAACAATGCCTAAATATGAAGATAGAAGTTTAAGAAAAATACCTCAAAACTGGAAATCGTGAAATGGATTTGAGCTTGTTTCAGGTAGTGTTGATGATCAGGTTAGCTTCCTTGGACCTCTAGGAAGCTAATGCAATGGCTGACTTGAGCTGCGGGTGGCTGGAATGGTCTGAAGAAGTCCAATTGTGATGCTCTATTTTTGAACTTAGAAATGGATGGAGATGGTGTTACTATCGTGTAATAGGGATAGGGATGGCCTATGCATGATGTTTGGAAGCTTTTGGAAGCAAAAGGCCAGAAAACGCATGAGTGAAATGGAAGTTTGATGTTCTTAGTCAGAATATGCAACAATGGTGGTTTGTGATTCAGTTATGGGTTTTTGGAGTTTTCAGGGCTTGTGTATGCGTGTGTTATGTTGCAATAGACTTGTGTTTATGTATGGAAAAGGTTGGAGAGCTATTGCACAAAAGGTTTCTGAGTTATAGGGTTATGGCTCAATTGCCTGATTTTGAAGAAAAGTGAAAAAATCTGGTTTCAAGGCAGCAAGTACGAGCATGTAGGATGCTTACCAACTTTAAACAAGCTTGTCTGACTTTGTAGAGGAAGCTTGTGCAAAGGGAACCAGTGCAAAGCTCAATGCAAGATGACTTTGCATAAAGCTTGCTTTATGTAAATGGCAATGGTGCCTTTGTGCCATTAATGGAAAATTTACTTGGATAAAGCTTGAATCAAGTGGATAATAGCTCAAAAGCAAGTGTAATATTCTTATCATGGAGAGATATTGAGGTTTATAGGCCTGCAAAGCAAGATTGTGCAGCATAGGTTTGAAATTTGAATCTTGTTCATCACAAAATGACTTGCAATTCATGTTTGAAAACCCTAACTTCCTCTATTCGATTCTCCATGCTCAAGAATGATCTCAAGGAGTTATTTGACATTTTGGAAAGCTTGTAATTTGCTCTAAAACCCCTTTTTGAATCACTTTTGAAAATTCCCCTTGGAACTATATGAAAAAGTGCCATGAAGTTAGGTCAAAATCCTGACCAAAACTAGGGCAAAATTTCACTAAGTGTTCAATTTCAAGACCATGACTTTATGAATTAATAACTTGAGATCCAAGAATTTTTAGAATAATTTATTTAAAGAAATGTTGTAGATATCATGGAGATCTAAAAATGTCATGTTGAAAGTTTCTTTTGAATCCTCTTGCATCATGGTGAACAATTTGCTCAAAGTTGTGAAAAAACATGAAGTTTTAAACACTTAGAAAAATTTCTAAGTTAGGAAACATTGACTTTTTAAAATGAAATCTTGAATTTATGATTTATTGATGAATAAGTTTCATATTTTGACATTTTTTGATGAATTGTGATCTTTGACATTGGATTTTGACCAAAAAATCAAAGTTTGACTTTTCAGTGTACAGTTGACTTTTGATTAGTTGACTGAGAATTCACTATCAATCCAATTGATCTTGAGCAATGTTTTAGGTCATGCCATTATGTAAAAATGATTCAATTGAACTCTTGAGATCATGCTTCAAACCAATTGATCATTTGCTAGGTCAAAAATCAGAAATTGCCACTTCTCAATCAAAACCCTAATTTTTACCATTTTGCCCTTTTAATGATTTGGTCAAATTTCTTGAGGAATTATGGCTCAAATTTGATCAAATGATATATATGAGTTTATGATGTTGATGTGGATCAAAAATTATGAAGTTTGACTGTAAATTGGCCATTGTTGACTTTTTCCCCAATATAGTTGAGTTTTAGGTCAACTGCTCAATTGAATGAGCAGAAGTGTGATCCAAGGCTTGAAACTTTACATGAGTACTCTTGAGGGTACATAATGATCCATTAAACTCATATGAAGCAATGAAAGTTCAAATGTCTTTGTGCAATCTCAAATCCTAATTTTGGTCATCAGTGCTTAAGGAGGTGTCTTGGGTTGGTCAACCCTAGTGCAGTCTTGAACCAAGAGAGATCCTTGTTAGATTATATAATTCTTTTTCGGTCAAAGTGCATAGGTGTATGTCAAATAGCTAGTGTTGATAGGTTGTTAGCTGCATTCAACTCTATCGAATACAACAACTATTATGGTATCTCAAAATGTAGTTTTGGGCTAAAGTTACATATAGTCGAATTGGTCTTAGGCATTGTATGCTTCTATAAAGGGCTTGGGCACTGTATGACAATATAAAAGGATTGTTAATTTGTGATTTTTAAACATTCAATGCAATCATAATTCACATTTACAATTCAGTTAGAATCACAACTACCTTTCAAACTCTATTCTTCTTCTTCTTCTTCTCTTCCATAAATCATCTTTTTTGACAACCCTTTGTTCCATTATCCGCCACCTTCAGAGGGTTAGCATCGACTTTCATCTTACTCTTCTCACAAAACATTAACCTTCTGTTGGTGATTGCATTCTGAATTAGATCCCTAAAAAGAAAACACTATGAGATTTCATGTCTTAAAAAATCATGATATTTGCAAAAACCTCTTTTCTTCCAATGTTCTAATGGAGGAATTTTTGCGCCAAGTGGCACAATCATCTGGTCATCCTTCACCAATAAATCAAAAATTTCATCACGCTTCGTTAGGTCGAAAATGTATGTTTTCTTAGGGAATTTATCGTTCTTTCCAGGTTCAACATGATTCTTCCCATTTGAAGGGGCTAAGACTTTACAACAATATGGTGGGGCTTACTTTAATTCAGCCAAGTCCATTTTTCTTTCTTCGAAACCTATAGGGTCACTATAGATTTCTAGTTTGTCTTCTTGGCCTTCGGTGTGTGCTACCCTTTATTTTCTATGGTTTTTATTTTCCCTAGCCTTTTCAGCCTTCAAACGTTCGACTTATCAAACTCAGTCCGCTAGTTGGGCCATGACCCTCAGGTATTGGTTATTTCATTTCTTTTGAATGGAATAATCCAAACCCCCAGCGACCATTTTGACCAACTCATGTCCAGGAAGTTGTGTAAAACAACTTTCCTTTAATAAACGAAACCTGTTTAAGTAATCATCAATTGGCTCAGTAAACTTTCTCTTAATAATAGAAAATTCTTTGAAATTAAGTTTCGACTGTCCCATGTAAAACTTCTCATGGAATAACCTCTCTAAGCGAGTCCAATCATGGATGGAGTTCACTGGAATGGTCGTGAACCATGTGAAAGCATTTTTGGTTAGCGAACTAGGAAATACTTTTATCTTCATGTTTTCATTGTTTGCTATGTCCCCAGCCTCGGTAAGAAACCTGGAGTCATATGGTGGGAGAACTTACTTTTTTGGTTTGATTCAAATGTGCGGAAAGCAAGAGTCGCCACCGACTTTTCTTTTATCAAACAATTAGGAAAGGTGAAAAGAACAGGAACGACCTTGATAGATTTTGATTTTGGGGTCTAAGTTATGAAAAGGGAAGGTGTTAGCACCCTTTTCATCCGTAGTTATCGATGGGCTCTTAATTTCTAGCTCACTTTTGAAAATATTGCTTTCTATGTGTGATTTGTTTGAAAATATTTCGAAATTGCCAATGTAAGGCTGACTTTGTAATGATTCTTGTATCAGTCCTCAAGAATGCGTACAAAGTGTTTGAAAATATTTTTTTGAAAGTGATATGTGTAAAATCTATTTTTTAGAAAAGTTGTGAGCAAGCGATTAAGAGTTCCTTACCCACTAAAGGTCATTTTTAATCTTTCCCTTCTACTTTAGAGATAGTGTCATCCATACCATTAGTTGGTAGGTAGCCCTATCTATTGGATGTGAAGGGACAAGCGAAGGTTTATTGAGTGGTCATCGAAGGCAACATGTAAGGATGTTTAGCAATTTGTATCAGGGGGATTGGATCATTCTCGTAGGCAACTTCGAAGGGTCATCGAGGGGCTACGATCTTTATTCTTAAGGGTCTTTTGCTAAAGCATCCCATACTTTCGAGGGACGTGACCAAGTATAATAAGGAAACAAGAGAGGATACCCTAGAGGTGAAAGTGTGCAAAGTGTA
Source organism: Vicia faba (assembly GCA_948472305.1). Lineage (NCBI taxonomy): Eukaryota > Viridiplantae > Streptophyta > Magnoliopsida > Fabales > Fabaceae > Vicia > Vicia faba. The sequence goes on from OX451740.1 coordinate 265,297,743, forward strand.
TTGATTGAGTTATATTATCTTGAGAGTTTAGCGTTTTCTATATTCAGTTATTAGTCTTGCCATACAAACCCTAGTTACTAGAAGTTGAATATATACTAGAAAATAAAGTGTGGAAAGTAAAATTCATATGATATTACATGGCTTTGGGGCAGTTACATAATAGGACAATGCAAGAAATTAAATCTATAGCTATTACAATGATGGTTGCGACCTATACATTTTATCTAAGAAAATTAAATAGCAAAAAGAAAGAAAATAAGAAAATGATTTGAAAAAAAGAAAATATTTAAAAGACCTAAAGTTCTAAATATTGATATTTTTAATTTTTTATCAAAAATAATTAAGTGTTAAATTAATAAAAAACCCTAAATTTTTAATTGACTTTAATAATAAAAAAGTTGATTAATTAATTAATTTATAAATAAAAAATAAAATTAAAGGTTAGTTAGAAAGCCTAAATCTAATATATTAGTATTAAGAGAAATAATTAGGTTACTTTAATGATGATTAAAAATTAATTAGGGTTAATTAAGAAAAAATAAAGGAAAATAGGTTAAACAAAATAGGAAAAAAGATTTTTCCTGGGGTGGGTGTTGAACCCACGCCCCCAAAGTCATATGCACCTCTCCTTTGTCACTGAGCCAACACTTATTGGTTGTTTGAAAATAGGAAAAAATCACATATAACAACCCCTGCAGGGAACGAACCCACACCCTCTCGTTTAACACACACGTCCTTCAACATCTGCGTTGCAATTCATATCTGTTAATATAATGCAAACCAATAAATATATTTAAAACAAGTGGATCGGAGAGGCGCCGGAGCCCTAGCTCCGATTGTCTTCTCCGGAGAAGTATTTTTTCATCCTGCGAAAATAACGTGCAATTGAGATTAAAAATAACCCTATCCCCCTAAATTGGCCCTCCTGAATCCAATGGTGATGTTGTTTTTGGCTAATACAACCTGTATAATAATATATGATTAAAACAAAGCAAAACGGAATAATCATGATGATGGCGTGTTCTGGCATTATGGGCCTCATGCAAGGGATCAAACCTGCGCTAATTTGTCTCAGGAAAACATTGATATTGTTAGTTTACATCAAAGCAGCACAAATATTTAAAAAAAAATTCATGAAATATGCAAAACCAGCGATGGATGGATGCGTGTTTTAGATGCATTTGATCATCAAGAATGATCATAACTTACTCTATGATACCCCGTGGATTGATTTGGATGGATATCTTACCTTGAGGATGCTTGAAAATAGGACTTCTATTTCAATCTTCTTTGAAAATTTCAAATTCTAAAACCCTTGTTTCCTGGCAGCCACGCGTGTTTTTTTGTCTGAATATGATGAGTATACATAGGTGAAGAAATTAGGTTTAAAATATGGGATTGGACATCATGTAAAACATGTCTTTGATTTGTTTTGAAAATAAGTTGGAATATGACAAAGCCATGGATATTTGATTGGAAAATAAGTGCACACGGTTTATAGCATGTCCTTGGGCCTCCAAAATATTCAAATCACAAGCCTTTTATGTCTTACACATTTATTTAATATTTATTTGATTTAATTTTGAATTTAAATGAATAAAAATAAAAATAAATGAAATAAAAATTAAAATAATGCATGAATGGAGTTTGAGATCCTCTAAGGTGTCATGAACATTTTTAGATATCAAAAGATAGGCCCATTAGCCCAAAAATTAAAATTTGCTCAATTTGAGTTTCATGCATTTCCCCAAAATTGCCTAAATTTCTCCAATCATAACTCACTCAATTTTGATCATATAAAGGTGACCTGAGACTTTTTGGAAACCTCAACATGTCCCCTACAACCTTCATGTTGGTTGTTTTTCCATTTAAAGACATTATCTTGATGTAAATTGCTTTGCCAAAAAGTGTCTTTTTGTTGACTTTTAAAGTGACTGGTAATGTTTTGGCTCATATCTCTCAAATGAAGCATTTTTAGACTTAAGCTTAGAGAGGCAAAGTTTTATAGGATTAACTTTTCATCTAAATGGGCTTTGGTTGAGAATTTTCGGATAAAGCATGTGAAAGTTATGCTTGGTAAAAGTTCAGTTGATTTCTCTTAAAGAAAATTCTAATTTAGTAACTTTTGACTTTTGATGAATCTTGAGTTTTCTTGATGAATCATGATCAACCCTTGATCAAATAATAAATTTGACTTCAAAATCTTGATGTTGACCAAAAATCTTGAAGTTTGACTATAAATTGGTCAAAGTTGACTTTTTGTCCAATATAGTTTATTTTTAATCATCTCAGCAATTGATTGAGCAAACTTGTACTGCAAGGCTTGGAATTTCGCATGAGGATTCTTTGAGACATATGACAAGTCATGAAAACAACTTAAGGCATTATAAGTACAATTTCCTTTGAGAAAAGTGAAACCCTAGTTGTAGGTCAACTGCTTAGGAAGAGGGTTCGTCTGATCAATCTTCGAGTAGTCTTGAGTATTTGAGACCTCCATGAGCATGAGGAAGTATTTTAAATTAATTTGTCTTGAAAATGGGAGGGAAAGTTTTTAGGTACCACAACTTCCCCTGTTCAATCTTCTTAAACCTAAAGAGTTAGATTGGCATGCCTGCCATTCGTGATTTGAAGGTGGAAGAGGATTAAACACTTATAAGTGCCCATAAATTTTCACTCACATGAATGAGATTAAAGATGCCATTAGGATAAGTGATAGAGTGTCGTCTGAGATGGGCTTATAAATACCATCCAAAATAATTGTTTATAGAAGTATCAGAATGATTCTACGCTTGACTTTATCTGAAGAGTGCTTTTCAGAAATTGTCTGAAGGAGAATGCTTTTCAAAATGAAGCCCTGAAGGAGATGCTTTCAGAATTCATTCTCAGAAGGAAATGCTTTTCAAAATAAACCTCTGAAGGAGAATTCTTTTAAGAATAAAGCCTTGAAGGAGATGCTTTTCAAAATAAACCTCTGAAGGAGAATGCTTTTCAAAATAAAACTCTAAAGGGAATGCTTTTCAGAATTCAGTCTCTGAAGGGGATGCTTTTCCGAATAAACCTCTGAAAGAAATTCTTTTTAGAATTCAGTCTCTGAAGGAAAATGCTTTTCAGAATAAACCTCTGAAGGGAATGCTTTTTAGAATTTAGTCTCTGAAGGGGATTGCTTTTCATAATTCAGTCTCTAAAGGGGAGTGCTTTTTCAGAATTCAGTCTCTAAAGGGGATGCTTTTCAGAATTCAGTCTCTAAAGGGGATGCTTTTTAGAATTCGTTCTCTGAAGGGGAAATGCTTTTCACAATGAAGCCTTGAAGGGAAATTCTTTTCAGAATGAAGCTCTGAAGGAGATGTTGCTCATGTAGATAGTTTCCCCGTCTTGTTTTGAAAATTTATCTACAATTGGTCTCTAAATTGCTGATGATATTCATCTGTTTGTGAAGTTAACCAGAAAAAGAGAAAGTTAATTTTATGCGATGTCATGATGTATGTAATGCATTGCGTATTGATGCTCTAAAAATAAATGAGAATAATATATGCATTTCGTATGCATATGTTATGATATTTTGTAAATGGTGTATGGATGCAATATGTCATTGGACCGTATCGGTGGCTTCGTGTAACAATGTCTGGCTGGGGAAAATAAGTCCATGATTGTTGCTAGGGATAAAAACAATAGTTCTTTAGTTTTTGTTTAGAACATCATTATTGGGGATTTTTACTTTCTTTTTTAGGACACCCCGCTGGGGATGTTCGAGTTCTGCTTCGGTATGGAAACAATCAAGGAGAGTCGGCCATTTGTCGTTCTTTGAAGGATTTGATTCTTATATACACTGATTGGGGGATGAAAGAAGATGAATAATCCTCTGATACTATATTTTACTAGGTTTCAGATATTAGTATTAGCTCTTCTGGGGAGGACAACGTTGAATGGTATCTGGCTCGAAAAGAGAATCTTGTCAGGGAATTGCAATATGGAAGACATAAACTTCATTGGGGAAATAAACCCTGCAGTCTGCGCTGAGGAAATAATCTCTGATGGGGATTAACTTGTGAAAATAGCTCTGAGGAGATTGATCTTTGGGAATATATGGTCAACTTAAACATTATCCTCACTCCTAGAATCTTTAGTAAATGCTAATCATGTTTTCATGCATGTATTTGTAAACAGTAATCATATTCAAATGCATATGTTCATTCAATATAATAATTGGACGTTTTTGCAAACATAACAGAGAAAGTAAAACCAATTTTGAATTTTGAAGTATATTTGCATTGATTTTGAAAACTATGCCTACAAGTAGGCAGTTTTACATAAGGTGACATAAATCCTAGTAAGAGGAAATTGTCGTAAAAGCAACAGGGGTACAAAGAACAAAACAAAGAAAAAAAGTCATGTGGAAACAATCCCATTGAGTTTCAACTCTTCTATTTCCTTTATGTCTTAAAGCATCTCATCCTTTGTTGTCGGAAAATGTTGATGGAATTGATTTGTACCATTTGAACTTGACGTAAGTAATTATGCTGACTATAAGTAGATGGGTGATCCAACGGGACATAGTCGTACACTTTAATCCCTAACTTTTACCAGGACTGCCCTTTTGGGTTTTCAGTCCATCGGGATATCCTTTTTTGCCCAAGCTTCCTTTTTAGGTTTTCGACTTGCCGGATGTTCAATATATATATATATATATATCCCTAATTTTTTCCTGAACCCTTTTGGTTCGCCGTGATGCCCTTATTTTTACCTAGGCCAGTTAACCTAGCAGGTCTCTTTTATGCGTAGTATTTATTAAGTATGTCTGCATTTATCGGGTGTGGAAAATCTTCACCGTCCATGGTGGTAAGCATCATGGCACCGTCAGAAAATATCTTCTTGATCACAAATGGCCCTTCGTATGTGAGAGTACAATTGCCTCTGGGATTACCTTGTGGTAGGATGATGCGCTTTATTACCAAATCACCAGCCTGGTACACTTGATGTTTGAATTTCTTGTTAAAGACCTTGATCATGCGTTTCTGATACATCTGACCATGACAAACAGCCGCAAGCCTTTTTTCATCAATCAAATTTATCTGGTCAAGTCTAGTCTGAATCCATTCGTCTTCATTTAAACCTGCATCTTTCAAAATCCTTAGGAAAGGAATCTAGAATTCAATAGGTTAGATGCCTCCATATCGTAGATTAGAGAGAACGGGGTTTCCCCAGTTGATGTACGTACTGAAGTGAGATAACCTTGAAGACAAAATGGTAGCATCTCATGCCAATTTATGTATGTCACCGTCATATTCTACAAAATCTTCTTGATATTCTTGTTGGCGGCTTCCATTGCGCCATCCATCTTTGGTCAATTTGGAGAAGAATTGTGATGCTTAATCTTGAAATGCGTGTAGAGTTTCGTGATCATAGTATTGTTAAGATTGGTGCCATTGTCCATGATGATCCTTTTAGGTATGCCATACCAATAAATAAGGTTATGATTCATGAACCGAGCCACAACATTGGAAGCAATAGGCTTAATCTCTCCAATCATATCAATGCCCAACATTGCAAACAGCCAAGGAGAAGTCAAAAGATTTAATGGAACCGAAGGCACATGTACTTTGTCAGCATAAATATGGAACTTGTGACAAGTTCTGGAATGATGATGGCAATTGGTTTCCATGTAGACCAGTAATAACCCGCTCTTAGAATCTTTGTAGCCATTGTATGCCCACTGGAGTGAGTATGAAAGACTCCTTTGTGCATATCCTCTATAATCTTCTCAGCTTCCTTCTTGTCTACACAACGAAGTAGAGTTGAATCATGGTTGCGCTTGTATCATATTCCGTTACTCAGAAAGAACTTAGCAGAGAACCTCCTTAGAAATATCTTGTCATTGATAGATGCCCCTTCAGGATACTCATGAGCCTCGAGGTATCTTTTTACTTCGTGGTACAAATTATTTTCCTCTACCCCATTTGTATCAACTTCGTAGCAATGTGCCAGTTCGTCTAGTCTCTCGATAATAATTTGAGGTGCTTCATTATCCCATTTTACTTTGAACATAGATGACTAATAACATGAAAAGTCATAGCATATTCTTCCTGATTTACATAGATAAAGTTTCTGATTTTCGTTAATTATGTTGCATTATGTTTGTATTTGTAAAATGTTTGAGGTATTTACTTTCTGCAAAGACTACATGTAAAAGGGAAGAAAAATGTTGAAGAAATGACAAATTAGCAGAAAAATGCAAGAAGAATCCATATCAGATGTTTGTGACTATAGTCACAGATTCTTGACGGTCGTCACAAAGTTTGGATGTGTGCCCCTCAGCATACAAAGCACGATAGTCAACACAGAGCAAATATATGTTCCCCGCATAATGCAATACGTGCCACTCGCCACAATGCACAAGTCACTTTCTTTCCTTCAGTTACATAAGAAGTCTTCTCCAAAAACATATTTCCTCCGGATTTCCCTCCACGCACGGAGAACGGGAATCAAGTAAATGTTACTATTTTTCCTCAACAAATTGAATCTATAAACGAAAGGCAGTTAGCAAGGGGACACTCTCTCTCGAACGCCACACTCTCCAGCAATTACTTTCCATCTGCACACTTAGCTTATTATTTCAATTTAGAGATTTCAGTATTTTTTGTTTCGTTTTAGAATTCCTTAAGCGGAATGAAATGATTATCATTAAAGCAATACTTCTCTACACCGGAGGAGTGTTGTATCCTTAGTTTTCTTCTCATATTTTAGCACTTTTTTAGGTTTATTTATTTTTCTGCAAGTTATTTTATTCCAAGGAAAAATCCTTCCAGCTTGTGGAGGATTGTAGTACTTCAGTATATTATTTCAGTATTTTATTCCAGGTTTTAAATTTAATTAATACAATCTATTTATTTTACCATGACTATATTATTGTATGCATGTTTTTATTCCATGTTATTACGCAATAAAACTATGTCCGGCTAACTATCCCGATACTGGTATGTGAGGTCACAAATCGAAGGGGTTCAGTAATTAATTGGCATAAATATTTACAAAAGACTTTTCTGGTTTTGGTTCCCAATTTCAATATTAGATTGTTATGTTACGAGAGTAAAAGACAGACTAAGGATAAAATCAACAGATCGAGAGTTTTATATTTTGACAAGATAGTGGTAAATGACATTAATTTGAAATACATAGAGAGTGCTTTAAAATTAATTGGATTCTATTTGTTTTCAAAAAATACTTTTAGATTTTAAATGACACGGCGAGAGCGCTCATTTTAGTTTAATAATATGGCCTGAATCGATAGAAAGAGAGTGTGAGACAAAGGTTTTTAAATTAATATTTTCCACTGTAACAGTGTTTTAATACTCAAAATTATGCCAATGATTTATTGAATCTCTGAAGTCGATAAACTACATATTGGTGTCCCATTATCAATTATTAGATCTTAGTTAATTCCTGTTTAAACCCCAACATCCTAGTTTTATCATTAGCCTTAGCTTTACACAGTGACCCTAGATAATAGTAGTTTGACCATCAGTCCCTGTAGGTGCGATATCTTTTAAAACTACGCGATTAGACTGTGCACTTGCACTCACTACACCCAGCAGACTATTAAAGTTACGCGATCATGTTTTTGGCGGTGTTGCCTGGGACTGGTTTAGTTAATATTATGAATCCTTTGTTACACAGTATAGACTAAGGTAACCATTTATTATTTTATTTTATCCGTTGATTGTATGCCAAACACTCACTCTCAAAGAGAAGATCTAGAGCAACCAATTAACAAAGTCGAGCGTTTCGTTAATACAAGACGCCGAATTAGAGAATATCAAATTAAGTACAATCTTCCTGAAACCAATCTTCCCAACTATTCTCTTCCTGAACCAAGAACGACTGAAGGACCCCAAAATTGTCCTATGAAGGATTATGCTTCCCCATCGCAAGAGGAACCTCACAACAGTATTCCTGATCTCTCCATCGCTCCGAACGATTTAGGGTTAAAACCTTCATTATTATAAGCAGTCAAACAAAACCAATTTTCAGGATGTCCTACAGATGATCTGAACCTTCATTTATCCATGTTTGTGCAGTACATAAACATAGTAAAAGTAAATGGTTTCAGTCTTGAAGCAATAAGACTTCGTCTTTTTCTTTTCTCTTTATGAGATAGAGCCTGAGCTTGGCTCCAGTCTCTACCATCAAACTCTGTTACCACATGGAACAAGTTGAAGAAAGTTTTTCTAGCGCGATATTTTCAGCCGAGTAAGACGGCTATGTTAAGAGCCAATATCGATGGTTTTAAACAAAAGGAAATCCAATCTCTTTTCGAAGCATGGAAAAGATACAAAGACATGTTGCGACTTTGTCCACATAACGGTCTAGAAGAATGGCTGATCATCCATACCTTTTACAATGGTCTCTTGTACAACACAAGACTAACGATTGATGTTGCAACTGGAAGTGCACTGATGGATAAACCTTACCACGATACCTATCAGCTTATCGAAAGTATGGCTCAATATCATTAACAGCGGGGAAGTGATAGAACCATTATGGAGAAACCTCAAACGAAAGGCGGTGTGTACGAAGATAGTAGCTTAGACCAAGTTAACATTAAGGTAGAATCCCTTACCCAAAAGATAGAAAGCTTGACCAAAATTCCTGCGGCCACCATGGCTGCAGTAGCTCCAACCTGTGATTTATGCGGACTTCAGGCGCATGCTGCACCCGAATGTCTACTTTTAACATGAGTACCATTTGATCAAGTGAATTATGCTCAAGGGAACCCCTATTAAAATAACTATAACCCTTCTTGGAAGAACTATCCAAACTTCTCATACAAAAGTAACAATTCCTTGTACACACTTGGGCAAGTTCCTATTACACCCCCAGGATATCAGAAAGCCCCCCCAAATGTCTCAAATATTCCGAATATTCCTAGGAAATCCAACATTGAAATAATGATAGAAAACTTTGTAGCTACCCAAACTCAAACTAATAAAGATTTCCTGAATCAAAATATTCACACTAGTGAACAAATTAAGAAACTAACAAATAAGGTTGATGCTCTTGCCACACATAACAAAATGTTAGAAACACAAATCTCCCAAGTGGCTCAACAACAAGCAGTTACAGCTACTCCAGCTGGAAATTTTCCTTGACAACTTCAACCAAAACCAAAAGGGCATGCTAATGTTATAACACTACGGACTGGGACAAAACTAGACGGACCAACTGAACCTAGAATCGAAAACCAGTCATGTACCAAAAACCTAGTAAAGAGACTAAGAAGGAAGATGAGCTGAAGGAAAGAGAAAAGGAAGGGGGTGATAGAGAGATCGTAGAAAAAGAAGAACCCTATGTGCCTCTGCCACCCTATAAACCACCTATCCAGTATCCTTAAAGATTTGCTAAGTCTAAAAATGTAGGGCAATTTAAGAAATTTGTTGAACTTCTGAAACAACTTAACATTACCATACCTTTCAAAGAAGCTATCACACAAATTCCCTCTGTGATACGGTGGAAGAACCGACTGTTATACTGGTTTTATGTTAGTGCTTGCAAATGTTGTGTTAAATAAGATTCGCCACCAACTTTTCTTTTATCCAACAAAGGAAAGGGTGAAAAGAACAGAAAAAGACCTTTCGAGATTATTTCTGAGTAAGGGGGGTAGTTTATGGAAAGGGAAGGTGTTAGCACTCTTTCCATATGTAATTTTATACAGGGTCTTAGATGCTTAGCTCATTTTAAAATACCTTATTCTTTGTTTGTTTTGAAAAGTATTTTTGAAATTCCAATAGTAAGGCAACTTGCTTTATGATAACTCTTGTATCAGTCCTCAAGATTGTTGATAAAGCATTTTAAAAATGTTTTTTGAAAGAAGTTTTGTGTAAGTGTAAAAGTTTGTTTGAGCAAGCATCTAACAACTATCTACTTTACTCGAAAGGTTGTTCCTTTCCTATTTTCCTTTAGATAGTGCTATCCTACTATTAGTGAGTAGGTAGCCCTAGTCGTTGAATGTTTGAGGGACATTCGAAGGGACGTTTATACAGTCACAAATGCAACTGGCAAGAAATCATAGTAACTACCCTAGGGTTTTAAGTTCATTTTTACCGAGGCAACATAGAGAGGGTCATCGAGGGACTTATGATCCTTTAAACCGGAGGGTAGCCACTAAAATCTCTCACGTTTTAAGAGTTGCGACTATTTTTTCTGAAGGCAACCAAAGTGGGACACCCTAGAGGTGTATATGTGAGAGTGTGTTGTATTCAGTTATTTTTTTCTTGTGTTAGGTTTGCTAATGTTTGATTTTATGTTCTTTCTATACAATCCTATTAGTCATGTATCTAGATAATTAATAGTTTGCAGTTATTAAAAGTGCAGAAAGATAAATCCTAAAATATTACAAGGCTTCGGGGAGGGGGATTAATTACATGTCCAAAACTTGGGGGAAATAAAACAATAAAAGTCCTAAGTATAGTCTATTACATCCCATAAGCAGATACCTTAATATGAAAATGATAACGAAAAAAATAAACGCGCGCGAATTGAAAATAACGTTTAAATCCTAAGTGAATGGAAATCTTTTTTATTGTTTCATTTTTGTTTGTGAAAAGAAATGAAATTAATCCTAAGTCTATTTAGTTTTAAAGTAAAAAAAGATGGTTCAAATAATTTTTAATTAATTTACAAAATTAATTTAATTAAGAAAAATTCTAACCTAATATTTTTATGATTTTTATGTTGATTAAAAAAAACAAACTAAAAGAAATAAATAAAAACAAAATAAACAAGTATAAATGGGCCAGGCAGCAAAAGTAAACAAGGGGTGCAGATTGAATTTTGTTGGGCCCAAGTGAGAGGAGCTCAGGCTGGCGTTGGATCTGGTGTTGCTGGCCTTCAGGAGGTGCATCGTGGGCTACATATTGAGGCGCTTGGATTTGATTCAGTTGAGATTTTGATGGTGTGGATCAAATGGCATATGATGCGCACCTAGGATCACATCACACTGGATCTGCAGGATAATAATTAGAAAACAAAATTGTGAGGCATGGGTATCGAACCCAGGTCTTTCCCGTTTTGCACGCTTCCTCTTTACCATCTTAGCTGCTTGTTCATTTGTTAATTATAACACCATAATAAATATGTAAGTGAAAATCAAACAGAAATATCTTCAAAAATAAAAACACGCGCTGAGTGGCCTGAATGGACCAATGGGAGGGAAACGCTTGGCAACCGGAGTCAGCCTACCGGAGTCAGCCTACCGGAGTCAACTTTTGGGTTGTCTTCTCCGGTGGGCTCAAAATAAAACCTGCAAAAATAACAAGTTATGGAGAGAGAGAAAAAGCTCATCCAAGATTAGCATTGGACGAAAGAGAGAAACAACTCACTGACATCTGCTTTGGTAGGTGCCAAGTAAGTTGGGCTTTGATCTCAAGGTGACATGTCGACTGCAACAAAACCCCGAGAAATGCAAATAAGGATGAAACACTCTTGTTATGCATTATATATGAATTTTGTTATGCATGATATGTGAATGATCTATGCATGTAATGCATACATTTACAACACTGGAGTTTGACTCTTTTGTGGAGGTAAGATTGGAAGTTTGATTCCTCGACACGAAGAACTCTGCCAAATTTTCTTGGAAAGAAAATGTCTTGAACCCATATTTATCACACTTGTAAACTTTATTGAATGGATGATCTTCGGAGGAAGGACATGGAAAGCTGCTTGGGGATTTGTCCCAGATTAGCTGACTGTTGAAGATAAACTGATAATGGCTTCAATTGAAAGTTGCAGGAAATAAGTTGACCATGGCTTCGGCTCTGAAATGACCGTTGGAGATAAACTGATCATGGATTCAGCTCTGAAATGATTGTTGGAAATAAACTAATCATGGATTCAGTTCTAAAATTATTGTTGGAGATAAACTGATCATGGCTTCAGTTCTTGAAATGATTATTGGAGAGGAATGCCCCAGTATGAGTCTTGAAAATGATCTTCTGGCTAACCAATTATGAGAAAACTTGCACTGAGCAATAAATATTGCACTGATTCACAATTGGATCTAGAAGATACTTCCCCCTGATAGGGCCACTGATCAAGTTTCTCAACTGTTTGAAATTCCTTGATGAGGAAAACTTGTTTGAAAGCAAATATTATCCATTCAACATGGTAATTTTAATGCAAATATTTCATGCAAAATTTTTGAATTCAAAATCGTTTTTGAAATGATATTGTTGGTGTATAGAAAATGCATCACTGGTTAAAACAAAATGGTATATACTTCTAAAGTTAAAGAGAAAGAAAAGGCATGATATCAAAACAAATGGTTCGCAAAAGATCTTAGGAGTCAGTTTAAGCAACCTTGATGTAGTATGCTTTTAAAAGAAACCTGGCTTCAATTAGGTCTTTTGAGGGTTGTAACATGGCCTGGTTCACGGTTTAAGAAATAAAGGATAAAGGCTCAAAGTTTATTTGTAATCAACCTAATCTTTGTGAAGTCCTTTAGTCCTACTTTCAGTTAATTTAGACTATACATTCAGGTTCCAAGAGATTTTGGAATTGCACTGATGGTAGCAATGACGATGATTCAGAAACCAAGGAATTTTTGAGAAGGAAATCACTTCTTTTTACAACATTTTGTTGTTTTGAGGACTTTTGTCAACTCTGGTGGAGAATTTTGAGGATTTGAAGACCTCTTCTGATTGAATTTATTATTCTCAACTTTTTCCTGAACTGTTTCATTTGGAATTACAATCAGCGGGATGCCCCCATTTTTTTTTCCTAAGTCTCCTTCATAGGTTTTGACTTAGCAGTTTTTTGTATTTATTTATTATTATTACCTTTTTTTGAAATATAGTGACTGCCTTGCTCAATGATTACGGGAACCATCTTTGACATTTTTGGTTTGAGAGCATCTTCAACACTTCTTTTATGTGTGCGAAAGAAAGCTTGATCGCAGCCTTTATTGAAAGGTGTCTTGCACGATTTCTCTTATAATTGAATACACATCCAAATTAACTGAGAGCTACCCATCCCCATGTTAATATTGCGGGTTTTTTCGTATAGAAAGAAACTCCAACTTCTAGGATTAAAGGGGTGAACGAGGGATTAACTTCATTATTTATCCAGTGTTTGGGAGTTGAAACAATGCATGCACATCCTTAGCAAAGTTTTATTCGAAAGCATACCAACAACAATTATGGGTATTTCGTTTTCAGCATCCTCCCTCAAATATTTGCATAAACAAAATCTTGATAAAGAGAGTAAACAAGAGAAATATATTTGAAAGCATGTAAAAATGAAAATGATTTGAATCAAAACATTGCAATTCTCATTTCATTAAACTTAACATGAAAGTACAAACAAAGTTTTAAAGCAAGGATGAGCTGTCCTGTCTGAAACACTGGCTTTAGGAAGTGACTTGAGGGTACCCTGACTCAGTCTTCAGCCACTTTGTTTTGGCAAAGGACTTTAGATAACATTAGGACCTGCCTCTTTGAAAGTGAGAATGTTTGCTTTCACAAATTCTTGCACTTTGTTTTTAATTGCATAGCAGCTTTCTAAATCATGACCGACAGCTCCCTGATGAAACATACAGTGAAGGTCAGATCTGAACTCGGCTGGAGGAGGATTTTGAGGAATCAGAAACCTAGTTGTAATCAAGCCCTTATGCACCATTGTAAGATACAATTAAGTTTATGTCATAGGGATGGTATCAAATTGACTCATATTCTCGACATTACGATTTTGATTCTGCATAATATTCAGTCGTTAGGGAACCTGAACTGGTTGAGCATTGATCGCAGGAGTAACAACCGCTACTTATGTTTGATCAATGTATTCAGGCCTACAGCGGGATCCTCTTCTCTCAGTCGAGAAATCATTGGCTTCTACCTCTTTCTTCTTCTGAAATTTCCCAAAGTATTTCTTTGCACCATTAGAAGATTCAACAGCTTTAGACACTTTACCATTCTTGATTCCTTCTTCTAATCTTTGGACAATAGCCGCCAAGTCCGTGAAGTTGGAGGACACACTACGAATCATCTTCTCCCAAAATAAAGGGGACGAAGTATCCATGAACAATCCAATTAGCTATTTCTCTGCCAAAGGTGGTTCAACTTGAGATGCCAATTCTCTCCATCGTTGAGCATATTCCTTGAAAGATTATTTCTCATTCTGAGACATATTTTGTAGCTGGCGATGATCAGGTTCCATGTCAAGGTTGTATTTGTATTGCCTTATGAAAGCATAAAAAACATCTTAGAAGCATTGGATATTGTAACGCCTCAGGCTGACTTTGGGATTATCAACTGACCCCACAAATCCACACGGGTCTTTTCAGCTTGTTTTATCCTCACTCACACGCTTTCTGGGAAACTTCCCAGAAGGTCACCCATCTCAAAATTGCTCCAAGTTAAGCATGCTTAACTATGGAGTTCTTATGAATGAGCTACCGAAAAGAAGATGCATCTTGTTGGTATAGGTAGTACCAATTAATCATTATAAGCCTTTCTTCAACCATGCACTCCCATACCTTCATAGCCTCGGGATCCCTCTCATTCTGATGTGAAGACCACCTTTTCCCTCTTAGGCCTTGTGTGTTACATACGGTGCAACCATTCCTCGCCCTTTTCAGCATCGAGTGTTACATGCCCACCAGCTTATGCATGGTTCGTCCTCGAACCACATCGTACTGGGAGAGGTATGGCTCTGATACCATTTATAACATCCCAGACTACCTTCAGGATTACCGATTGACCCCACAAACCGACACAGGTCTTTTCAGCGTGCTTTATCCTCACTCACACGCTTTCTGGGAAATTTCCCAGAAGGTCACCCATCCCAATACTACTCCAAGTCAAGCACGCTTAACTGTGGAGTTCTTATGGAACGAGCTACCGAAAACAAGATGCATATTATTTTCGGTAGCTCATTCATAAGAAGCTCCACTCAAAAAGCGTGTGAGTGAGGATAAAGCATGTTGAAAAGACTCGTGTTGGTTTGTGGGGTCAGTCGGTAATCTCGAAGGCAGTCCGAGGTGTTACAGATACGACCTTACTCAGGTCCCATATACCATTTCAATGAAGCTCCACTCAGACTATCTTGGAATTAATGGATAAGCAGCTTGTCATTCTTTGTGTAAGAAGACATCTTTCGAAAGTACATCACCAAGTGGCTTCTTGGACAAGTATGTCCCTTGTACTTCTCAAAATCAGGAGTCTTAAAATTTGCAGGCATAACCAGATCAGAAACTAGGCACATATTTCCAGTAGCAATACCGAAGACATCATTACCTTCAATAGCTCAAAGTCTCTTTTCTAAAGTCTGATATTGTTTTTTGAACTCTTCAAACTCACCAAAGTATCCATGACTCACACTTCGAGGACTGGCATCATGGTACTCAAAGAGAGGGTTCCTTGAAGCAGCTTGTACAACAGGTTGACGAGAAGAAGTATTGGAGCCTGAAAGACTGGCCAACCATTGAAGTAATTGTAACATGCAGAGAGTAGTTCTGAGGTAACCCAAACTCTGGTCAAGTTGTGATTGGATGTTGGATAGGCTGAGGGTTAACAATAGCAGTAAACTCTGAGATAACAGACCTTTGAGGTGGCTCTCCTCTAGAAATCAAGACTTGCATCATCTCAGTAAGTTTGGTCATGCTCGACTTCAACTCATCAATTTCCATTCTGATTTCGAAGTTGTATTGTTCTTGGTTTTCCACTCTCAATCTAACGGCAACTCTAGTCCCATAGTTGTGTTGAGGAAACATCTTGACGGTAGACGACTAACTGGAAGAAACAAACAACTGGGAATAAGATCCAGAACAACCTGGATGTGTGCAAAATGATGTAGAGGATGCAAATGATATGCAATGTTATGAAATGCACTGCATAGTAACAGGACCACATGGTTCAAAGTCACGAGCCTGGAGTCAAAGGTACAATCCATAAGGTATGGACTAACGGTTATCACCTGCCAAACAAGGTTCTAAGAGGTTCCCAAAGCCTACATCCTTCCTTCGAATATTACCAACATCCTGATTAACTTGGAAATTAATAATATTCTCAGGAAAAACTTGTCTGACCGTAGCATCGCGTTACAAAATTTTTGGATTACTCCGTCATAGTTTTCGTACTACAACTAAAAGGCCAAGATTGGTTAAGGGTTCTACGGTCCTCAGCTTTAGCTGGCTCCCAGGTCGAAAGCATCACGTCTTCTTGATTACTCGGTAAACGATACTACAGCCAAAGGGGCCTCCACTGAGTGGGGGATGTCATGTATACTTTTTTGGGATTACTCCCTTAAAGTTAACATGACTATACCGCCCTTCCTATCTTAAGTTTTCCAGAGTCCGGGTAGAGGATTTATGAGAAATCACCAAGCACCCTGAAAAACCAGTAATATCCAGATAAACATATATATAGAATAATGGGAAATAATAAACAGCAAGTAAGACAATATATAAGCACTCATAGAAAAAAAAACAAATCTAGGATTGGCCCACTTAGGAAAGATTCCCCAGTGGAGTCGCCAATCTATTGCACCGTTGCAAAAAATGAAATGTGAAGATAAGAAATGTAGCGGTAAAGATTTGAGATTAAGCCATCAATTAACTTAACTCACTCAATGAAGTCACCACCGCACTTTATTGTTTCCAAATGGAAATGGGAAAAAAGCGAACAAAATCCATAATGAAATAAAATATCAAAGATCAAGGTACGGGGGTCGGTTATGCAAAGGGGAGGTATTAGCATCCTAAGCATCTACGGTACTCCGCAGGATCCACTTTGTTTGTTTTATTCAAAGAGTGTGTTACTTAAAGGTTTACTTGCTAAAGGAAAAGAATGAATGAGTATTTACACACAAAAGAGAATGTTTTATATTAATTTGGCTCGCCTTGGGTCATAAGACTTAGTGCCTATGTACTCCCTCGTGCAATGGGAAAGTCACAGCACCGTAGTTCGGCTAGAAACGACTTGTCTGTTGGTTGTTTTTAAACGAAGAGACAAGTCATCATTTTTAAGAGATAAATCTTGACTAACACCCACATGGTTTGGGAAAGATTGACCCTGCGTCAGCAAGAGTGAGGGTTTGAGAACGCCTCTAGTACTCAAGTGGAAAATTTGAAACCTTTATAACCATGGGGATAGGAGAATGTTGCTCGACTATAAATGAATCATGTCTAATCTTGGAAAAGTTTTAAAGGTGCTTGAGCGCACAAAAGGTTTGAATGAGTTGAAGTGTTTTTGTTAATTTTAAAAGATGTCAACATATGACTAAATGAATTGAAGTTTGTTTAAAAAAAGAAGTTTTAAAAGAAAAGGCACTCAACAAAGTTTAGGTTTATCATGAAAGCGGTTCGAGTTTATAAAAAAGAAGTTTTTGAAAAAGATGAGAAGGTTTTGAAAATTTAAGAATGGGAGAAGAACTGTCTAACCAATAAGAATCCATAACTCGAAAAGGCCAAGGATAGTAACCAAATAGTCCAAGAAGCCTTAAAGTTTTTTATGGTTCAAGTTGATTATTAAGTATCTTCAAAAAGAAAACGAAAATCTCAAGTGAGCAAAATAAAGAAAATGACATAAAAGTAAATGCTCAAGTGAGCAAAGATGAAAATAGCATGAAATGTAAAAGCTAAAATAAATGTGCTTTAAGTAAAAGCATTAATTAAAAGCATAAAATAAAGTCATTTGTTAGAAATTAGTGGTTAGTTGAATGACCATCGTGAAACTTGTATTTGAAACTAATTAGAAGATTAATAAAATCAAAGCCTGTCAACAACAAGTTTCATTTTCTTTTTGTCAAGTATATCATTCATTTAAAATTCTCAAGGAAACAAAAAATGATCAACGATGTTTAAGTGATTCACTTTGACCAAAGTTTAGGAAGATTCATTAGAGGATTGATAAGACCAAAGCCTCCTAACAATGAGTCTCAAGGTTATTGGATCAAAGGATTCAAATTAACATACTTGGGCTTGCAAACATAAGTTTGGGCCACGAATGATCATTTCTCGAAACGGGACAAAATTTAGCGTTATGTTAAGCAATCGTAATTGGACTTGTATAGAAGCCACACCTATTTTGAGGCCGATCAATAAAATATATGCATCCATAAGTGTTCAAAAGATAAATTGGAATTATCTTTGAAATCGCAATGCAAAAAAAAATTAGCAACATAATTCATTTGAATTTATTTACAAAATCACAAACACCAAGATAAAGGGGCTGCAAAAATAATAAAGGGGTCAAAATTTTACCAAACAAAAAAAACCAATGCCAAGAGCCCATATAGTAAACCAAAATATATATTGAATACTAACGAAATTAAATAAATAAGTAATATATAAACAATTAATTAATTAAATTATAATATATATATATATATATATATATATATATATATATATATATATATATATATATATATATATATATATATATATATATATATATATATATATATATATATATATATATATATATATATATATATATATATATATATATATATATATATATATATATATAAAATTAAAAATGAAAATTAAAAAAGGAAAAAGTTTAAAAAGAGTGAGAGTAGTACAGAGAGAGTGAATTTATGGAAGATGAGGTCTGGTTGAAGGTTCATCAGAAATTGAAGAAGAACGTTTGATGGTGGTGTTGTAACAGTGTCGGGAAGGGAGTAAATGGAAGTGAATATGCAGTGGAGTTGTATAAGGGATAATGAAGAACATGTTGAATTGAGGAGATCCGAAGGAGTATTGATGATGATGTTAAAGGTGAAAGAATGAAGAAACAGTGGTGTGGATTTACTATATTGATTTACTAGTTAATTTTGAATTGATGGTGGAGGGATGGGTTGAAGAGTGAGAAGGTGATGCTTTAAGAACTTAAACGATGGCAGATCAGTGCACAAGAGCTTGTTTGATGTTGATGATGAGTGCGAGTGTGTGTTTGTTGAAAAAAAGTGGAAGAGCTTGTATTGAAGAAGGAGGGAATTGAACGGTAGAAGTAGAACTATGAAATTTTGATTAGATTGAATAGGTGAAAATGATAAGTGTTGTACCCCAATTTCTTTCCCTATGATCACTCATCATACTTTGTACATTTTGCACATAGCATTAGTCTCGTGGTTATAAGATCGAAGAGCTTTGGCATTAGGGTTTCTCTCTCAGAATGTTGTCGTGTCTTGCTCTGAAGAAATGACTCCATTACTTTGAAGTTATTCTTCTATTATCTTGAGGGTTATCAATAACTTGGCTAGCAATTTCATCGTTGACCCTGAGGATAATATTACCTGGTTTATTGAAAGCTGCAGTGATTCAGAATTGTCAAAGACACGCTTCTTTTTTTGTTCTATTGCAGTCTATTCTGCTGATAGAACCAGAAGGTGATGGTTTTTCTGCACTGTTTAAAAGCATGTTTCCTATTCTGAAGGCTGAGTTGGAATATTTAGTGAATGGTGGTGATGTTCTTTTGGATGAGTTCAATTCTAAAATGTTAGAATGAGACTGTAGTTCTTTCTTTATTCATCTTTTGTATGCCAACCTCAGACCTTTAAATGCAAAGGTTATGGTTTGCATATTTTTAAGGCTGAGATCAGCACTGATGTCAGCAGAATCTTCAGGCAATCAGCTGGATGATAGCAAGATAAAGGATCTGTTTGTATTTTTTGCTTCCTTAAATTCAAACATGCATTCCACAAACACCTCCATTTCTTAGCTGAACAGTGCAGTGTATCACCTGCCCGCCTATTATCTAAGTTTTTCACAGATGACAGTGTTCCTGCTGCAGTTCAGGTTGAAAGTCTTTGTTAGAACATAGTTTGTTTCTACAACCCTTGGTTAGAGTTTTGATGATAACTGTGATACAGTGGGAGAGAACTGACTATTTTTTGGTTCGCTGGTTTGCATTTTGCGTTTGTTTTCGCAAAATGTCGCGGTAAGTAAGAGTCCCCACCGTCTTTTATTTTATCCAACAAGGAAAGGAAAAAAGCAAAGAAAAATTCCTTTTTTCGAGATATTTCTCGGGTTCAGGGGGCAGATTATAGAAAGGGAAGGTGTTAACACCCTTTCTATCCGTGGTTATCCACGGGCTCTTAGGCACTTGCTCATATTGTTTTCAAAAATTTGATTTCTTTGTGTTTGTGGGTTTGAAAAAAAAGTTTTTGTTTGAAAGGTGTAAGTGTGAAAAGTATTTTTGTTTTTTGAAAGAGCAAGTACTTAAGAACCATCTACCTACTCGAAAAAGGAATCGTTCTATGTTATCTTCCCTTAGACAATCCTATCCCACTATTGATGAGTAGGTAGCATCGTCGTTGGAGTTTAAGGGTCACTTCGATTTTAGGGATGTGCGGTCACTAAAGCAATGTTAGGACGCCTTAACGGTAACCCTAATGTCTTAGATCATTTATCCGAGGCGACCGTTTCGAGGCAACTATGATCTTTGGAGAAGAGGGCAACCTCTAAAACATCCTATACTCAATGATCGCGTACGAAGGCAACCAAGTTGGTGTACCCTAAAAGTGCACATGTGCGAGTGTGTCGTTTTTAGTTAATTTTGTCTTGGTACATGTTAATGGTGATCTATGTTGATTTTAGGTTAAAACATTCAATCTTGTCATGCATCCCCTATTATCAAACATCTAATAATTTATAAGTTGCGGAAATTAAATTGCGGAAATTTCACTAACTATTACAAGGCGTCGGGTATTTACATCGCCAAAAACAACCCTTTGAAATTAAAATGCGAAAAATAAATAAAGCAATAAAAATATTTAAAGTCCTATTAAGCTATTACATTCCGGGAACAAATACAATATGATATAAATGGATCGTGTGCGGGAAATTAAATCGGTCGCAAGTTTTAGGGTTTTGACCCCTTAATTATTAAAGACAAGATTTTTTGGTTATTTTTGAATTTAGGAAAGAAATTAAACTAGGTTAATTATTAAATTAAATTAATTAAACTAGGTTAATTATTAAATTAAATTAATTAAACTAGGTTTATTTATTTATTTATCGCTTTTATTTACTTTTCGCAATTTAATTTTTAAGGGTTTGTCTTTGGCGATGTAAATACCTGACGCCTTGTAATAGCTTAGATTTATTTTCCGCAACCATTAACTCTTAGATGTTTGAATAATAGGCAATGCATGACAAGATCAATTTTAATTTAAAATCAACAGTAGCTCACCATTAACATGTACAAAGATAATATAACTGGAAAAAAATACACTCACACATGCCACTCTTAAGGTACACCTCACTTGGTTGCCTCGAACGTGGTCATTGAGTATAGGAAGTTTTAGAGGTCGCCCTCTTGTCCAAAGATCATAAGTTGCCTCGGAACGGTTGCCTCGGATAAAATGATCTAAGACATTAGGGTTACCGCTAAGGCGTCCTAACGTTGCTTTAGTGACCACACATCCCTTAATCGAATTGACCCGAAAACTCCAATGATGATGCTACCTACTCATCAATAGTGGGCTAGAATTGTCTAAAGGACATTAGCACAGTTTAATTCCCTTTTCGAGTAGGTAGTTGGTTCTTAAGTACTTTCTCCTTTTAAAACAAAACAAAACTTTTCGCACTTACACTCTCTTCAAAAACAAAACTCTTTTCAAACCCACAATCACAAAGAAAAGTAAACTTTTGAAAAACAAATGAGCAAGTACCTAAGAGCCCGTGGATAACCATGGATAGAAAGGGTGCTAACACCTTCCCTTTCTATAATCTACCTCCCGAACCCGAGAAATATCTCAAAAAGGAATTTTTCTGTGCTTTTTTCCTTTCCTTGTTGGGTAAAATAAAAGACGGTGGCGACTCTTGCTTACCGCGACATTTTGCAAAAACAAACGCAAACGCGAACCAGCATTCCAAAACAGTCAGTTCTATTCCCACCAATCACAGAACTGGCGACTCTGTTGGGGATTGTTTATAAGTGAGCTGTACCTTAGGATTAGATCACTATGTTTTCAATTGTATTCTTTGTATGCTTTAATTTTGTGGGCTTGTATCGGAGTTCTATAGATCCTAACTCGGATCTGGGTATACCCTTTAGGTAAGTAGCAATAAACTGTGAGGGATCTGTACGGCGTAGACCGATACGGATGAAGTAGTAGCTACGTTGGTGTGGCACCTTCGTCTGTACCGATATCCCTTGTGTTGGAACGAGGAGAATATGGGTCTTCTAAGGAGTCATTAAGCACCAACTGACCTTAGAACCTTAAATTGACCAACTTGGCCATAAAACAGTAGCAGTATGCTACACTCATTGAGCCTAAACTCTCGCGATGATTCCGGCCGCAAGAAAAGGTTGCTAAACTGGAATTATAACCGATTGAGGGTAGTCAGTGATATTGAGATCCTCTAGAACCCGATTACTATTTTTAGGACAGGTTTAAACCAACTGAACTGAAAGAGGGTAGTACCTAAGCTCCATGCCAGTCTGAAATCTAAGGGCTCTTTTGTGTGACTTGTGTGCCTTTACCATGTTTTCCTTTTGTGGATACTTGTGGTGTGCCTTTATTATGACATCATAACATTTCATACATCTTGCATAATGACTAACCTATTTCAAGGACAAGAGGGTTTCATCTTTGCTCTATTTTGTAGGTCATCATGATGCCCATGCGTAGGAATATTATCCGAATCAACTTTGTCCAAGTACCTACCCTGCTTAAAGATTTGGTTGTTAGGATTCCAGACACTACTTCCTTCATCAGAAGGCATGGTTCTCTCCTCAGTTTGGTCACCTCAAAATTGGACGAATAAATGATGAGTGTTCTGGTCCAATTCTATGATCCGTTGTACCATTGTTTTACTTTCAGGACTTCCAGCTGGTTCCTACCCTAGAAGAGTTCTCTGAGCTGCTCGGTATCTCCGTCCTGGAACAGACTCTGTTTACTGGTTGGGAAAAGACTCTTAAGCCCGAAGAAATTGCTGCAGCCCTTCACTTGACCAAGGAGGAGGTAATGGCTAACTGGGAGACTAGAAGTGGAGCTAAAGGTTTTCAGACTAAGTTTTTGGTTGACAAAGCTAATTACTTCTGGGACAGCTTAGACTTCAAGGCGTACGAGGACATTCTGGCTCTTTTGATTTATGGTCTGGTATTGTTTCCGAATCCCGACACTTTTGTTGACATTAATGCCATAAAGATCTTCATCTCGCAGAATCCGGTACCCACTCTCTTGGGTGATATCCTTCATCAGCTCTATGCTCGTACTGCCCGAAAGCGGGGAACTTTGATGTGTTGTGCTCCTTTATTATCGAGGTGGTTTATTTCGCATCTCCCTAAGTCCATACTGAAGAACAAAGAAGGAATGGGATAGGCTTATAGGGTGATGTCTCTTTCTAATAATGACATTATCTGGACTCTCAAAGGTATGGATGAGGTGACTGTCATTGATCGCTATGGAGAGTATCCTAATGTTCCATTGATCGGAACCCATGGAGGGATTTCTTACAACCTATGTTTAGCTCTCCGTCAGTTTGGAAGAGCCAGAAGAGAAGGGCCTCATGAGATGTTGATGCCTCATATCATCTTTGATTTTCAGGGAGATAGCGACGAGCTACATCGTAGATTCATAAGGGCTTGGGACAGAGTTCACCAATCTGATCCACATGAATTGGGTCCAAATACTTCTCTGCCAATGGAGCCATATCTCAGATGGGTCCGCATCCGTGCCCAGAAGCTAGGTATGCCATACGAAGCTGTCAGGCCTGTTACTCTTGAAGTTGCTAATGAGGAGGGGGTTCTTCCAACTATTCTCCACCCTTATATGCCCATTGATATTGGGACACTAAAGAGGTCTTGGATGCAACTGCGGGAAGAAATGGATTCCTACCGAGAGAGGTTCAATGAACAGGACCAGAAGATCCATAAGCTGACTAGGCAACTGGAGAACGAGCGGATCCTGAATGATTATGTCCGCACTGAGAAGAAGAGACCATGGGAGCATTGATGGACCTTTGATGATTTCTTTTACAGTTTTTGTTTACTTTTTAGTATTTCCATTCTTGTAACGCCTAAGGGCAATTTGTTGAACAATTTAAATTTTGAAGTTTAAATCTAATAAAGTGTATTTCCTTTCTTGTTTACAAATTTGAATCTCAATTGTCTTTGAAATCATAAATCATACGCATTTCATCCCATGCACTTCACAAACAGGTACCCTTTTTACAGGTCTCTTATCTTCTTCGCTGTTTATTTCAGCAATCACCATGTCTACTGAACCTTCAACTGAGCAAGCTATCAAGGCCCTCCAGGCCCAGAATGCCAAATTTCAAGAGTTGTTCATGAATCTAGTTAAGGGTCAGCAGGACCTGAAGACCTTGATTCTGAAAGAGAAGAAGAAGAAGAAGAAGAGGACCATCTTGTTCAATACTGGATGTAGGTTTGGAAACGGGCTGTAGAATGAAGTTGATCTGACCACCTCATCTGGAGGGAAAGATAGTCCACAAGAAAGGAGGGCTCCTAGCCCTATGGTCTCCGACAACGAGATGGACTATGATAAAGAACAGTATCCTCCTGCTGAGGATAAGTACAAACAGCTGGAAGACCGTTTGAGCGCTATGGAAATACAGAAGGTGCCCGGTCTGGACTTCAGAGATCTGGGTCTATCATCTGAGGTGGTGATTCCCCATAAGTTCAAGGCACCTGCCTTTGCCAAGTATGACGGAGTTTCTTGTCCGAAGCTGCACCTCCGGTCATATGTGAGGAAGATCCATCCTTACACTGCTGATAAGAACTTGTGGATCCATTTCTTTCAAGACAGTCTCTCAGGGACTCAGCTTGAATGGTTCTATCAGTTGGACGGAGCCAGTATCTGCAGCTGGGAAGATTTGGCTACTGCATTTTACAGGCAGTATCAGTATAACTCCGACCTTGCTCCTACGCGTACCCAACTCCAGGGTATGTCAATAGGAACGGGTGAAGGATTTAAAGAGTATGCTCAGAAATGGAGAGACCTTGACGGAAGGGTGCAACCACCTTTGGCTGATCGTGAACTTGTTGACATGTTTTTGGGGACCCTGTCTGGTCCATTCTTTAACCATCTAATTGGAAGCTCTTCAGCTGGGTTTACATATCTTATTTTTACTGGTGAGAGGATTGAAGCTGGTATTAAGGCTGGAAAGATACAGAAGGGTGCCTCATCGAGCACCGAGAAGAAACCGTTTAAGAAAGAGTCCAGTGATGTCTACTGTTCGAGAAGACAGAATATACCTGAACACCGCCAAGCTGTCAATGCGGTTGTTATTTCAAAACCTGCTGGTGCTCCTCAGCATCACAATCAACAAAAGGACGAGATACCTCGAAGGCAATTCACTCGTCTCAACATGACTTTGTCTCAGATTCTGCCACAGTTGCTGAAGACCAATTTGGTGACTCTAAAAGAAGCTCCGAAGAATCCGAGTACCACATCACCAAAGTACAACCCTAATGCCCGTTGTGCTTTTCACTCTGATAGCCTGGGGCATAATACAAATGATTGTTGGGTTTTGAGGAACAGGGTGCAAGACCTAATTGATGCAAAGGAGATTGAGTTTGAGGTGCCCGAAAGGCCTAATGTTGTGACTGCTCCCATGCCCAAACATTGAGTAAATGTTGTAGAGGAAGACTTGTTTGTAGTTTTCGTGGATGATATTGTTACCCCTCTAATGACTGTCAAGAAGAACCTGTTGCTAGCCGGTTTATTTCCAGGTTGTGGCGAAGGTTGCCATATGTGTTCTGTTTTACCTACTGATTGCCCATTTCTGAAGTCAGGTATCCAAAACCTGATGGATAATAAAGAGATCTTGTTTGAGAAGATTGTTGTTTCTTCCATTCCTACTGAAGAAGTTTCCATTATTACCATTTTCTACAATTCTTCTAAGGCTCCCTCGAGGAAGCCTGTTAGAATTACATCTGTTCTGAAGATCGCACCTGTAATCATCATTGTTCCGGGGCCCATCCCCTACACCTCTGACAAAGCCGTCCCTTGGCACTATGGGGTAGATGTTTATGTTCTTGGAGTTAAGCAAGAGTTGGATGCTGATACCGGCGTCAGCAACATTACTGGGCCTGCTAAAGTCACCCGCAGTGGTAGACTTTTCTCACCTGATATTGATCCACCAACTGCCCGAAGACCTGTTGTCATTACACCTGCAAGTGTGCCTAATGCCATTCCTGATCAACTTCTTAGTCCTACCCCTGTCGCCGAGTCATCTAACGCTCGGGGCAAAGGGATCACCACTGATGTGCCTGCCCAGACGGAGGCACCGAAGACCATTACTGTTGAAGCTTCCAAACAGGAGATGGAAGAGATTTTGAAGATTATTAAGAAGAGTGATTATAACGTAGTTGAGCAGCTGGGGAAAACCCCATCCAAGATTTCTATGTTGTCACTGCTGTTGTGTTCAGAGGCCCACACCAAGGCTCTGATTACCTTCCTGAAAACTGCCCACGTGCCACAAGAGACATCAGTTGATCAATTTACCGATTGTGTGGCTAATTTAACTGTTGATAATGGTTTGGGTTTCTCCGACGCCGATTTGACTGTTAAAGGGAAGAACCACAATGATGCCCTGCATGTCTCCATTGAATGCAGGGGCACTACTCTTGCACACGTATTGGTTGATACTGGTTCCTCACTGAACTTCTTACCCAAGAAGGCTCTAGACCGGTTGGATTGCGAAGGGTTGGAGCTAAAGCCAAGTAACATCATTGTCAGGGCCTTTGACGGGTCTAAAAGGATTATGCATGGTGAGGTTGGTATTCTAATTAAAGTTGGTTCTCAGGTCTTCAATTCTACATTCTACGTGATGGACATCCGGCCATCCTATTCTTGTTTGCTGGGTCGACCATGGATCCACAAAGCTGGACCTGTAACCTCAACACTCCATCAGAAGATGAAGTACCCGGTCAGAGGGAAGATTGTGACATTTCAAGGGGAGGAGGAGTACATGGTCAGCCACCTCAACTCATTCAGATACGTAGAGATGGATGGGGAATTCATTGAGACCCCATTTCAGCACTTTGAAGAGGTTCCTTAGACACTGACATCAGCTGAGACTGTGGTTGAAGATCATCCTATGAAGATGGCTTCCTTAAAGGATGCCCGGGCTGTTATTGAGAAGGGTGAGTGTGCAAATTGGGGCCGACTTTCTGATTTTACACAGAAGACTAACAAGTTTGGTTTGGGTTTCACTGCAGAAGCTGAAAGGGCTATTCGAAGTGCAAGGATTGGAAGACCTCATATGTTCATCGGTAACTTGGGAGTAAATGCCATTGAAGATGATGTGGAAGAGTCTGAATTCGACAGCTGGATCTATCCTACGACCAACGGTGGACCAAACAACTGGACAGAAAAGGACTTCATCCCTATTACTTTTGGTAACCAGTAATGAACTCTTTGTTTTGAATTTGTAACAGACAATGCTGTGAAACTTTATAGCGCGGTGTCTTACCTGGGGCACCGTGGCTTCATTTGTGAGGGCTTTTGTGTGCCATTTTCATATATCATTAATAAAAGCATTGGACGTTTCTTACATTTCAAATTTTGCGCTCTTTGTTTTTCTTTATTATATATTTCAAAACAACTATTTTACACACACTCACGTATACAGGTCCGCATCCACTCTGGATCTCACTGGTAATGATCCTGCTACTGCCAGTTATGACTTTGAAAATCCGATCAACTTAGCCAAAGACAAAGGTGAAGATGATTGCGAGGTGCCGGGCGAACTTGCAAGACTGCTACTCCAGGAAGAGAGGGCCATTCAGCCACATGAAGAGCCGGTGGAAACGGTGAATTTGGGTACTGAAATAAACAAGAAAGATGTCAAGATCGGTACAAGCTTGGAGCTTAGTGTGAAACAGCGGTTGATTCAGATGCTGCATGACTATGTCGAGATCTTTGCCTGGTCTTATGAAGATATGCCTGGTTTGGATACTGAAATTGTGATTCATCGCCTTCCCACCAAAGAAGACTGTCCCCCAGTAAAACAGAAGGTTCGCCGTATGCGCCCAGAGATGTCCGAGAAAATCAAGGCTGAAGTTATGAAACAGTTTGACGCCGGTTTTCTAGAATTTACTTCTTACCCTCAGTGGGTCGCCAATGTGGTTCCTGTGCCGAAGAAGGATGGTAAGGTCAGAATGTGTGTTGACTACAGGGATCTGAACAGGGCCAGTCCCAAGGATGACTTCCCTCTACCTCATATTGACGTTCTGGTTGACAATACTGCTCAGCACAAGGTATTCTCCTTTATGGATGGGTTCTCCGGCTATAATCAGATCAAAATGGCTCCCGAAGACATGGAGAAGACCACCTTTGTTACTTAGTGGGGCACCTTTTGCTACAAGGTCATGCCTTTTGGACTGAAGAACGCTGGGGCAACGTATCAGTGTGCCATGGTTTCTTTGTTTCATGACATGATCCATCATGAGATTGAAGTATACGTCGACGATATGATTGCAAGGTCCCAGACCGAGGAAGAACACCTTGACCATCTCCAGAAGTTGTGTGACAAGTTGAAGTTGTACAAGTTAAGGTTGAACCCGAACAAGTGCACCTTCGGGGTAAGGTCTGGTAAGTGTGATCGGTGGATCTGAAACTGACTGTTTAACGCTGGTTCGCGAAATGTCGCGGAAGCAAGAGTCGCCACCGTCTTTTATTTTCTCCAAATGGAAAGGACAAAAGCACAGAAAAATTCCTTAAAGAGATTGCTCTCGGTTCGGGAGGTAGATTATAGAAAGGGAAGGTGTTAGCACCCTTTATATCCATGGTTATCCATGGGCTCTTAGATACTTGCTCATTTGTGTTTTCAAAAATGGTTTGTTTGCTTTTCAACTGTGGGTTTTAAAAAGTTTCTTTGAAAATTCCAGTTCGACTCTTGTATCGGTCCTCAAGAGTGTTTGAAAAGTTGCTTTCGAAAGCTTTTTTGAAAAGTGTCGGTGTGAAAAGTATTTTTGATTTGTTTTGAAATTTAGAGCAAGTATCTAGAGTCGTCTACCTACCCTAAGGAATTCGTCTGTGTAAATGTCCTTTAAAGTAGTGCAATCCCACCATTGAGAGGTAGGTAGCACCACCGTTGGAGGTGTTCGGGTCAATTCGAAGGTTCGGGACATGGTGATCACCAGAGCAATGGGAAGACACCTTAGAAGCTACCCTCATGCCAGGTTCCCGGATCATGAGGACTTACTAAGACATCCTCTACTCGACGATCACCTTTCGAGGCAAGGCAACAGTGAGGCGTACCCTAGGGGTGGTGTGTGATTTGTGTGTCATGTTCAGTTATTTTGTCTTATTCATGTCAAGGTGATCTATGCGTTTGTTTTTATTTTATCATTCATTCTTGCATGCATTTATTAACAGTTAAAAAGATGCGGAAATTAAAAGTTCTAAACTATTACAAAGGCGCGGGTCCACATCGCCAAATTTAATCCAGGACCCGATTTGACAGAAAATAAAGAAGTAAAGTGCGAGAAATAAAATGTCCGAGTTTACAAGGCTTTGGGAGAAGTACATAATTATTTAAATGACATAACATAAATACGCGAAATTAAATCGAAACGAGGGCGTTGGACCCTTTTGCAAAATTAAATTAATAAGGAATTAAAATTAAAATTAGAAGAAAAGGAACTTATTTTTTTGGTGTTTTTTAGTATTTTAAGATTTAATAGAAAAAGAATTAATTAAAACTAAAATAAAATGTTAAACCTAGTTCTAATTATTTTTTAAGTTATTTAAGAAAAATATTGGAGTTTTTTAACCTAAATGAAACCCTAATTAACTTACAATTTAAACCTATTTCTACATTTTTTGTATTTTTGTTATTAAAAGAAATTAAAATTACAACCTAATTAAAACTAAATAATTACATGTGAATTTATTTATAAAAATATTAAAACAAGAATATTTATAGTATTTTTTATCTTTTTCTGATTTTTATGCATTTTTTATATTTATGAAAAATAATTAATTAACTGAATAAATAATAATTAAGAGAAATAAAAAAATGATTGAAAATAAAACAATAAGGAAAAATATAAAGAATTGCAAACCAGGGGAGGTGGTAGTCCCCAAAGTGGAGGTCTTGATCCAAGAATTCTGGCCCAACAACCTGGGTCCATTGACTTTTTTGAGTAGCGTGTTGTGCGTTGACTAGGGCTTAGCGTGTTCATCAATCTTGAGCCTTTGATCTGAAGCAGCTGGACGCGTGGAAGGAGAGATTCTTGGAGGCATATGGTGCGCCTTGATGCTGGCACTGCATGGGAAGATTTATGGAAAATTAATATGGACAATATTGAAGACCTGGGGTTCGAACCCAGGTCATGTGCTTTGCCAATAGACTTGCTTTCCATCTGTACCAGTTCACGCTTTTGATTAATAAACAAACAACAAATATTATAAGAGAAAACAAGGAAGTCAGTGGGTAGCGCGCGAAATATTCAAACGCTCCAATCAATGCCTCCCACGTGATCGTCTTCTTCATGGCCTTTTTTATTTTTCTGAAACAAGAACATTAAGCCACGGTTTTGGATTTGTTCCCTTAGGCCCTTTTCAAGAAAATAGCGACTAGAGCTCAGGCATTCATAAATTGGGCGCGATGGTCCTATCTTCTTCGTCCAGACGTGCTAAATCCAATTATGGTATTGAGGATGTCCAATTTTACAGCACCTGAAAACCCCTAATTTACAGTTCTACAAACCCTAAAAGTTATCAATGGCAAATCTCCAAATATGGCACGAAAACGAAATTAGACCACATGGTTAGCTTCAAAACTTCACAAGGAACATGAATCTACAATTAAAATGCTATGAGGATGTCTAGAAATTAAAATACGATCATGGATTTTTCTTGATACAGTTTGAGTTCGTTTTACCAATTCTTGGCGTGGTGATGGATGATTCTGATTGGAATGTGATCAGTAATCCTTGAGGAAGCTATTGAAACAAGTCTTGTGCTTTGAATCGACCTGTAAAGATGATTTCAGAATTGAGTTCTTTTGAGAAAATTTCAAGTTTGATTCTTATGTTTCTGAGCAGCTGCGTCTCTCCTCTCATTAGGGTTGTGTTCTAGCATTTGTACTGAGTCCATTAGGTTAACAAATTTGACTAGAATCTCTTGTATTCATGAATTGAAGATTTGATTTTTTTAAGATCTTTTTCATATCTTTTTTCATGTGTTCTTGTGTCAATTAGGATCCAATCAAGCCAAATCTTTCCCTATTTGATTAGGCACGAAATATTGAGTCTAAAACATGTATAAAAAGATTGGTTAGGGTGAATTAAATATTTTTCATATATTTAAATGATTTAAATGAATTAATATAAAAAAAAATTCAAATAAATAAATAAAAAATGAGAAAATACTTCCCTTTGGGCCAAGTGGTCGTGCATATGCTTGGGATGATGAATCATGGAAGAAAAATGGGCCCATTAGCAATTTTAGGTCATTTGAATCAATGTTGACTTTTCAAAATATCCAAACATTTCCCAACTTCTACAAGGCATAACTTGCTCAATTTTTAAGCTTTTCCCATGTTCTTGGACATTTTGGAAAGGTCTTTGAGTCCTCTAACCAATGCCTTTGGTCCCATGGCATTTTGATTTACCAATCTCAAGTTATGGCCTTTGACTTAAAGTCCCTTTTTGTTGACTTTTAAAAATGACCTATAATGTTGAAATTGATAACTTTTTGTGAGAGCATTTCTTGGACTTGAAGTATGAAGATGAGTTGTAGGAAATGTCTTTCTCTTCAAAATGAGCTTTGGATGGAATTTTTCTGATAATCCATGTGAAAGTTATGCCCTGGTCAATTTCAGTTGACTTTTTCAGCTGTCCAAATAAAGAAACTTTTGCATCTTGATGATTTCTGAGCCAAATTTTGAGAATCATGATCAAGCATTGATCAAATGATGTTTGTGGCTTCAAAATGATATGTTGACCAAAAATTTGAACTTTTGACTGTCAAATGACCATTTTGCCCCTATAGTTGACTGTAGTGCAATTAGGGTTTTGACTGTGCAATTTTGAGCTGAATGTCTTGAAACTTGATATGAGGATGCTTGACCATATTTGTGAGCATGTGAGACTTGATTGGACCTTTGAAAACTTCTTTTTCTTGATCAGAACCCAAACCCTAGTTTTGACTGTATAGGAGACCTTTGCCTTGTGCAACCCTTGGGGAGTTTTGTGACTTGGCTTGGCAATTTCTTGAAGAATATGGGAGGGCAAATTTTGGGGTACAACAGTAAGCTACTGGGTTTCATCGTGAGCGACAAAGGTATTCAAGTGGACCCTACCAAAGTGAAAGCCATACAAGAGATGCCAGCTCCCAAGATAGAGAAAGAGGTCCGAGGCTTCCTGGGACGACTGAACTACATTGCCCGATTCATCTTGCACCTAGCTGCTACTTATGAGCCAATCTTCAAGTTACTGAAGAAAGATCAGGTAGTACGTTGGAACGATGAATGTCAGGCCGCTTTCGAAAGAATCAAATAGTATTTCCAAGAGCCACCCATCCTGATGCCACCAGTTGAAGGGAGACCTCTGATCTTATATTTGACAGTACTTGACAACTCAATGGGGTGTGTGCTGGGGCAGCATGACGAGTCTGGCCGAAAAGAGCATGCTATTTATTACCTTAGCAAAAAGTTTACCGACTGTGAGACCCGATACTCACTGCTTGAGAAAACTTGATGCGCTTTGGCATGGGCTGCTCGTCGGCTAAGACAATATATGCTGACTCACACTACTCTATTGATTTCAAAGATGGATCCAATCAAGTATATCTTCGAAAAGCCTGCCTTGTCTGGAAGAATAGCAAGATGGCAGATGATCTTGACTGAGTATGACATCCAGTACACAACTTAAAAAGCAATCAAGGGAAGTGTATTGGCAGACCATTTGGCACATCAGGCAGTGGATGATTACCAGTCTATGAACTTTGAATTTCCGGACGAGAATATCATGTTGATAACCGATTGTGAGACACCTGGACCGGATGAAGGACCTGAGGAGGGATCCCGATGGTCTATGTACTTTGATGGAGCTTCGAATGCTTTGGGTAATGGAATTGGCGCCGTGATCATATCTCCTAAAGGCTCTCATACTCCGTTCACCGCCCGACTATGTTTCAACTGCACCAACAATATGGAGGAGTATGAAGCATGCATCATGGGTCTTCGAGCTGCAATTGACCTAAGGATTAAGTTTCTAGGTGTCTTCAGGGATTCCACTCTCGTGATCAGTCAGATCAAAGGCGAGTGGGATACGAAACACCCAAATCTTATTCCTTACAAGGAGTATGTATTGACATTGCTACCCCATTTCGAGGAGATAACCTTTGAACACTTGCCCAGGGAGGAGAATCAGTTAGCGGACGCGCTGGCTACGATGTCTTCTATGTTCAAAGTCAATTGGGACAACGAGGCTCCCCGGATCATTATTGAAAGATTTGACGAACCTGCACACTGTTGTGATCTTGAGACTGAAGAAGTAACAGAAAAGCCCTGGTATCATGAGGTGAAGAGGTATCTTGAAGCTCGGGAGTATCCCGAGGGTGCATCTGTTAATGATAATAAGTTTCTGAGGAGGTTCGCGGCGAAATTCTTCATCAGCAATGGCATTTTGTACAAGCGTAACCATGATTCAACCTTACTGTGTTGTGTGGATAAGATTGAAGCAGAAAGAATCATGGAAGAGCTGCATGAAGGTACTTTTGGGACATTCCAGTGGACATACCATGGAAAAGAAAATCCTTTGGGCAGGGTATTACTGGTACACAATGGAAGTTGACTGTTATCAGCATTCTCGGACATGTCACAAGTGCCAGGTCTATGCTGATAAGGTGCACATTCCTCCAGTTCCTCTGAATGTTCTGATAGCACCTTGGCCTTTTGCAATGTAGGGCATTGATATGATCGGCGAGATCAGACCTACGGCATCCAACGGGCATCGTTTCATCCTGGTAGCGATTGATTACTTTACGAAATGGGTTGAAGCAGCTTCCTTTGCTACGGTAACCAAGAACGTCGTGGCACGGTTCATTCGGCACAATCTAATCTGTTGATACGGTGTACCAGAGAGGATCATTACGGACAATGGTACCAATCTTAATAACAAGATGATCATTGAGCTCTGCGAGCAATTCAAGATACAGAATCACAACTCTTCTCCCTACCGGTCGAAGATGAATGGGGTTGTTAAAGCGGCTAATAAGAACATTAAGAATATTGTGCAGAAGATGATAGTGACATACAAAGACTGGCACGAGATGTTACCGTTTGCTCTTCACGGGTACCGTACCTCAGCACGGACGTCAACAGGGGCAACACCCTATTCCTTGGTTTATGGCATGGAGGTAGTCTTGCCTATTGAAGTTCAGATACCCTCTCTCCGGATCATGAAGGATGCAGGTTTGAGAGAAGATGACTGGATTCAGACCCGACTCGATCAACTGAATCTAATCGATGAAAAGAGACTTACTGCTATTTGTCATGGTCAGACGTACCAAAAACGGATGATCAAGGCATTTAACAAGAAAGTCAGACGACAAGAGTATCAAGTTGGGGACCCGGTAATCAAGCGCATTATCTTACCTCAAGGTGATCCCAGGGGCAAATGGACCCCTACTTACGAAGGGCCATTTGTGGTTAAGAACATCTTCTCAGGAGGAGCTATGATTCTAACCACCATGGATGGTGACGACCTTCCTCACCCCGTCAATGCAGACATAGTGAAAAGATACTACGCATAATCAAAGACCCGCTAGGTTGACTGGCCTAGGCAAAAATAAGGGCTTCCCGGAGAACCAAAAGAGTTCGGGCAAAAATAAGGGATGAAAATGAAGAAAAAAATTGTACACCCGGCAAGTCGAAAACCTGAAAAGGCGGCTTGGGAAAAAATGGGTATCCCGGTGGACTGAAAACCCGAAAGGGCGGTCCAGGCAAAAGTTAGGGATCAAAGCGGAATATTATGTCTCATTGGATCACCTTGCATCCAGACTTCAGTATCAACTATCAAGCTCGGACAACACCAATCAAACAGATTCATCTTCAACTAAGCAGCAAAGTGATGAGACGCTTGAAGATATAAAGGCAATAGCAGAGTTGGAACCCAGTGGGATTATTCACATAGATGTTTTGTTTTCTTTTCACAAAATTGTATAAATTCTATTTGTTCGACGACGTTCTCTTAATAGGACGCTAGCCTCTTGTACAAAAACGCCTATTTACAGGCAAACTTCAAAATCAATACAAATTCATGTTCAGACAAAATTCAAATTGTTTTTACTTTATCTGTTTCGTTTTGCAAAGAACGTCCAATGTTCATTTTTGATATATGCATTTGACATTAATTGCTGCCCATAAATACTTACATGCGAAACAAAGGACGAATTACTGGTAATATCATAAACAGGGGCAATAAGAATTGTCCGAGCAGTGTAGTTGCTCTGTCCACCAAGGTACCAAGGTAGGTTCAGCTGAAGAATATAACCAAGATACCGTCACCCCGCAGAGTAAAACGGTAAGGGTAGATTTCCCAGCTGAGACTTGCGACTATGTACAAATCTGTAATACTCTCCCCAAGAAGAGTTAATCTACCATCAACCCCAAAAAGGCTGGGTATCCCCAGAAGGTCTTAATATTCCCCAGCGGAGTATAAAGATATTCCCCAACAAGTATAAGAACATCCCCGACAGTCTTAATATTCCTCAACAGAATATAAGAATGTTCTCCGGCGGAATACTAGATACCCCAATGGAGCCATTTCCCCAGTGCAGTCTAAAAAGCTTCCCCGCCAGATTTGAATCATCTCACCCAGTAGATTCTGGAAGCTTATCCCCTGCAGAGCGCAAATAAATCTCCCCAGCCAAATTCAGAAGGTTATCCTCACAAGAGTCTAACTGGGTTATCTTCAGCGAGTTGCAACTGAAAGATCATCCCCAGTTAAGTTCTTTCTATCCCCAGCAGAATTCATCATTAAAATCCCCAACAGAGCTTATCAACAGAATCCCCAACGAAGTTATCGTTAAAATCTTCAGCAGAGCGTCTCTTCCCCACAGAGTAATTCCCCTCGGAGTAACCTCTTCATCAGTTTATTCTCCAACAGAGTTCTTTTCTCCTACAGGTTTACCATCTTCGTTCATCATCCCCAGCGGAAACGAAGAACTCAACTCTATTCTCCAGCAGCTCCGGGATTTATTTTCCCCAGCTAAAGCATCATATTCCCATACATCATGATACATGCATATACGCATCATACAAATACAATCTCATTATTTTGAGAACATCATTGCCTGATCCATATCATGCATTTCATATGACTAACCTTTACCTTTCAGGAAAGATACAGTTAAAGTTCTCAATTACGTCAAAGACCTGACCGGTTCTTAAATCTCAATTGAATTATCCTCGGTTGAATTTCAGATAAGGTTCTCAATCTCGAAAGTTTCTCTACGTCATAGTGTGGACGAGTACTATAACCTCAATGGTATACTCCATTGAGAACGAGACAATTCCTAGATCTTGATGAAGATGTTTCCCTACGTCATAGTGTGGACGAGTACTATAAGCTCAACGGTATACTCCATTGAGCACGAGTCAGTTCCTAGATCTTGATGTTTTCCTCCGTCATAGTGTGGACAAGTTCTATAACCTCAACAGTATACTCCATTGAGCACGAGACAGTTCCTAGATCTTGATGAAGATGTTTCCTCCGTCAGAGTGTGGACAAGTTCTATAACCTCAACGGTATACTCCATTGAGCACGAGTCAGTTCCTAGATCTTGATGAATATCTTTCCCTACGTCATAGTGTGGACAAGTTCTATAACCTCAACAGTATACTCCATTGAGCACGAGACAATTCGTAGATCTTGATGAAGATGTTTCCCTATGTCATAGTGTGGACGAGTACTATAACCTCAATGGTATACTCCATTGAGCACGAGTCAGTTCCTAGATCTTGATGTTTTCCTCCGTCATAGTGTGGACGAGTACTATAACCTCAACGGTATACTTCATTGAGCACGAGACAGTTCCTAGATCTTGATGAAGATGTTTCCCCCCAATTGAATTATGGACAGGTTCTTAAAACTCAGCTGAAGCATTCTCTCAGTTGTAGTACAAGCAAGTTCCTAAATCTCAACAAAGGTTAGACTTCCCCAGTGGAATCTTTTACAACCACAGGTATGCAAGTTCTCGCTAAGGAATCTCTTATGCGATCGACATTCCTACAAATGGCATCTGTAAGCCCATCCTCCTACCAACAATATCCAAATGGAATCTGTAAGCCCATTCCCGACATCACAATGTTGATACTACACCATGCGAGTGCAAATTTTTGGGCACTCTAGTGTTCAATTATCTTCCACCTTCGGATCACGAAAGGCTCAAAAGCCAATCTATATCCTCGGGTTTAAGAAAATTGAATAGGGGCAACTGTTGTACCCCAAAATTTTCCCTCCCATATTCCTCAAGACATGTCAAGAATAATCTTCAAGTTGCTCAAGTTGGCTCAAGAGTTGGACAGTCAAATCACCTCATAAGGCAGTCAATTCAAAATTAGGGTTTTGTGTTGCATCAAGGTCCTTACATCCAAATGGCCTCAAATTCTCCCCAATGTCCTAATATGTTCTCAAGTTCATCCATGTAAAATTTCAAGCCTTGCAGAGAAAGTTTGGTCAGTCAATTGCTCAAGAGGCCCAAAAATCGACTATGCTAGGGCAAAAGTCAACTGTGTCCCAAATATAGTCAAACCTCAAGAATTTTTGTCAACATTCTCATTTTGAAGGATAATTCATCATTTGATAAAGGGTTGATCATGATTCATCAAGGATTGCTCAAGATTCATCAAGATTCAAAAGTTGCTAAATTAAGGTTTTGTAGGAAAAGTCAACTCAACTTTGACCAAGCATAACTTTCTCATACTTTATGAGAAATGACCCATCCCAAGCTCATTTTTAATAGGATTCAATTTCCTACAATCCATATTCACACCCCAAGATCAAGAAATTCTCTAACAAAAAGTTACAAATTTGGACATTATAGGTCATTTTTGAAAGTCAACAAAAACACCTTTTTTGCCAAAGCTTATAACTTGAGAATGGAAGATCAAAATGAGATGAGACAAAAAGGTTGATTACATGACATCTCAAGGTTTCTAAAAAGTCCAAGAACACCTCCAAAAGTTCAAAATTTAGGGAGTTGTGCATTGTTGAAGTTGGGTATTTTTCCAAAATTGCTAAAAGTCAACTATCCTCAAAACTCCAATTTTTGACAAAAGGGCCCACTTTTTTCCACTTGATATGGTCTTGTCATACCACACACGTGTCCCATATTTGATTTCATGGCCATTCATTTATTTTTCTATTTTATTTAATTTTTATTGATTTAATTCATTTATAATCAATATTAAATCAAATAAAATCTAAAAATTGATGAAATAGTATCTTTGTGATTTGTACAACTTTCAATTACCATCATGAACCAAATCAAATTCGTAGCAAGCTTGGTTATGCACAAAAAATTAGATTTGGCCTATATTTGGAATCTTGATAATGGTGATCATATCAAATCTCAAAACCTTGAATGCACTTGGATAAAAGCCCAACTCTTGACCTAATTCACTTATAATATACATGTGCAAGCAAGCCAGACCAAGAACACGCACAAAGCACTACTGAAACGGCCAGAACAAGTTTGTGAAAAAGTTTGAAAAGTGTGAGATCGAAAACAACATTGGAGCACGATTAAGTCCAAGAGCTTGACATAGTTCTCTTACCTGACATCCGGTGAAGCCAAAGGGATCAAAACCAAGCCTTCTCATTGCCTAAAGCTCATTGTAAGTCTCCAAGAACCAAGCTCTAAACATGGAATCCAAATCTCCAGTTCTTGCATCTTTTCTTTAAAATCTTGGCATATTTGTGTTTGTTGTGTGATTTGGAACGTTTTGGCATTACTCAATTTTATTTTTAGGACCTGTATCACGATTCCCGAACCTAGGGTTCTTGCTCTTGTTTTTTAGGCGTTTTTTATGCAAGATAAATTGAGGCTAATGATGGGTATAGGAGTGATCAGGGGAGAGAGACGAATGCAATGATGGTTCCCATTGGTATTTATATGGCCTGTAGCTCTTGATAGGATGATGCCATGGATTTAGTTGCGGACTAAAATCCGCAGGTAAACAAACCAGTCTTCGTTGAAGAAGACGAAGACGTGGCTTAGCGTGATTGGTCCATTCAAACAAATTGCACGTTTTTTTTATTTTGCCAGGCATAATTAATTGTTTATCATATAATGTTTGTCGTACATTCCACTAACAAAGAAACAACGCAGTAGAGTTGGCAAGACAGGCGTGTCATTGAGCATTGGGACCTGGGTTCGAATCCCAGGTCCACCCAAAACACTTTATTTGTTTTTTCTTCAGGTATTCATGTGCAATTCTCAAAGGATGGTCCATCATGCACCTAAAGAGATCCACTTGCCAGATGGATTTTAGATCAGATCCAGGGGCCTAGATTGCGCGCTCATCATACTCCCTGGTCAACAAGCATGCATTGAATCACAAAAGTCCAACAAGGCTGGACGTTTATGGGCCTGGGAATTGCCATTCAAACACCTTTTTCAAGCCCACCCCCCTGAGTTTGTTCTTTATTTTATTTTCTTTTCATTATTTTTTCTATTTTATTATTATTATTATCTTAATTAATTAATTAACTAATTAACCTTTTTCATAAAAAAATCAGAAAACAAAAAAATAATATTTTTTAATTCCATTAATTTTATTATTTATTTTTGTAAATAACAATTAATTAATTTATTTATTTTAAATAAGTTTAACAATAACATATTTTGCAATAAATTAAAATTAATTTAGAATTAGGATTTTTTTTATTATTAACTTTTAACCTTTTTATTTTTATTTCCTTAATTAAAATAAAACCCAAAAATATTTTCATTTACTTAATTAATTCAATTATTAACTTAGACTAATTTTTAATTCAAAAAATAACAAAAAAATATGCTTTATTTATTTAAAAGGGTCAAAACCCTAAGACACTCTGAGTTAATTTTCTCGCGCGCGAATAATTTTTTATCCATATTTCAATATTGTAACTGCTTCGAGAATGTAATAGTTTTTAACTTAGGACTTTATTTATTTATTTATCGCTTTTATTTACTTTTCGCAATTTAATTTTTAAGGGTTTGTCTTTGGCGATGTAAATACCCGTCGCCTTGTAATAGCTTAGATTTATTTTTCGCAATTTAATTTCCGCAACCATTAACTATTAGATGTTTGAATAATAGGCAATGCATGACAAGATCAATTTTAATTTAAAATCAACAGTAGCTCACCATTAACATGTACAAAGATAATATAACTGAAAAACAATACACTCGCATATGCCACTTTTAGGGTACACCTCACTTGGTTGCCTCGAACGTGGTCATTGAGTATAGGAAGTTTTAGAGGTCGCCCTCTTGTCCAAAGATCATAAGTTGCCTCAGAACGGTTGCCTCGGATAAAATTATCTAAGACATTAGGGTTACCGCTAAGGCGTCCTAACATTGCTTTAGTGACCACATGTCCCTGAATCGAATTGACTCGAAAACTCCAATGATGATGCTACCTACTCATCAATAGTGGGCTAGCATTGTCTAAAGGACATTAGCACAGTTTAATTCCCTTTTCGAGTAGGTAGATGGTTCTTAAGTACTTGCTCCTTTTAAAACAAAACAAAACTTTTCGCACTTACACTCTCTTCAAAAACAAATCTCTTTCAAACCCACAATCACAAAGAAAAGCAAACTTTTGAAAACACAAATGAGAAAGTACCTAAGAGCCCGTGGATAACCACGGATAGAAAGGTTGCTAACACCTTCCCTTTCTATAATCTACCTCCCGAACCCGAGAAATATCTCAAAAAGGAATTTTTCTGAGCTTTTGTCCTTTCCTTGTTGGATAAAATAAAAGACGGTGGCGACTCTTGCTTACCGCGACATTTTGCAAAAACAAACGCAAACGCGAACCAGTATTCCAAAATAGTCAGTTCTATTCCCACCGATCACAGATGCCATTTGGAGATTGTTGATAGGAAGTCTTCGACTGGAATAAGAATCAGAGAGATCTTAGCATCGATCTGACTGAACAAGAGAAGGTCTTGGATTAACTTTGACTAGATAGAAATCAGAAAAATCTTAGAATCGATTTA
Source organism: Vicia faba (assembly GCA_948472305.1). Taxonomy (NCBI): domain Eukaryota; kingdom Viridiplantae; phylum Streptophyta; class Magnoliopsida; order Fabales; family Fabaceae; genus Vicia; species Vicia faba. Next base: position 265,338,938 of record OX451740.1, read on the forward strand.
ACTGAACCAGACGAACGTCTTGGAACATCTTCAAATGGAATAAGAATCAGGGAGATCTTAGCGTCGATCTGACTGAACCAGAGGAGGTCTTGGATTAACTTTGACTGAATAAGAATCAGAAAAATCTTAGAATTGATTTAACTGAACCAGACGAAAGTCTTGGAATATCTTCAACTGGAATAAGAATCAGGGAGATCTTAGTGTCAATCTGACTGAACCAGAGAAGGTCTTGGATTAACTTCGACTAGATAAGAATCAGAAAAATCTTAGAATCGATTTAACTGAACCAGACGAAAGTCTTGGAATATCTTCAACCAGAATAAGAATTAGGGAGATCTTAGCGTCGATCTGACTGAACCAGAGAAGGTCTTGGATTAACTTTGACTGGATAAGAATCAGAAAAATATTAGAATCGATTTAACTGAACCAGACGAAAGTCTTGGTATATCTTCAACTGGAATAAGAATCAGGGAGATCTTAGCGTCGATCTGACTGAACCAGAGAAGGTCTTGGATTAACTTCGACTAGATAAGAATCAGAAAAATCTTAGAATCGATTTAACTGAACCATACGAAAGTCTTGGAATATCTTCAACCGGAATAAGAATCAGGGAGATCTTAGCGTCGATCTGACTGAACCAGAGAAGGTCTTGGATTAACTTCGACTGGATAAGAATAAAAAAAATATTAGAATCGATTTAACTGAACCAGACAAAAGTCTTGGAATATCTTCAACTGGAATAAGAATCAGGGAGATCTTAACATCGATCTGACTGAACCAGAGAAGGTCTTAGATTAACTTTGACTGGATAAGAATTAAAAAAATCTTAGAATCGATTTAACTGAACCAGACGAAAGTCTTGTGAGGGCACCTTTCTGAGGAATCCGCTGAAACAGACCTTAATAGATGTAGTTTTTTGAGGGGACTACCAGGTCATATAAGTAGTCAATGATGTTTATTGATTTGTCTTTCCCTGAAAAGGTAAAGAGTTAGTCATATGCAATGTCATGATGTATGGAATGCATGATATATATCAAGCAATGATGCTCTCAAAATAAATGAGATTGTATGGTATGATGTGTATAGGCATGTATCATGATGTATGGAAATTTAATGTTTCTAGCTGAGGAAAATAAATCCCGGATAGCTGCTGAAGAATAGAGTTGGATTCTTCGTTTCCGCTGGGGATGGCGAACGAAGAGAATAAACTTGCAGGAGAGGATGACTCCGTTGGGGGAATAAACTGATGAGGAGATTACTCTGTGGGGAAGATATGCTCTGCTGAGGATTCCACTGATAAATTCTGTTGGGATGAATTGCCATTGCTGGTGATATTTAACCCTATTGGGGATTGAATTTTTGTTTGTGAAAGGAAAGAACTTCCGTTGGGGATGATCTTTGATTGCGACTTCTCTGGGAATGACCTGTTAGACTCTTATGGGGAATAATCCTTTGAGTTCTGCCGGGAATGGTCCTTTGAACTCGGATGGGGAGATTTATTTTTGTACTCCGCTGGGGATAAACTTCCAGAGTCTATTGGGGATGATTCTCCCAACTTTATTGGGGAAGCTTTTTCAGACTGCGCTGGGAAAATTTTAACTCCACTGGGGATATCTTGTATTCTGCCAGGGAATATTCTTATACTCCGTTGGGGAATATTTAGACTGCCAGGGATGTCAAGCCTTTTCAGTGTTGATGGTAGATAAACTCTGCTTGGGGGAGAATATTACCGATTCATTCACTGTTGCAAGTCTCAGCCGGGGAGAGCTATCTTTACTGTCTTACTCTGCGGGGAGTGAAAGTATCTTAGCCATATTCTTCAGCTGAATTTAACCGGTACCTGGTGGATAGAGCAACTGTACAGTTCGGACAATTCTTATTGCCCTTGTTTCTGCTATTACCAGTAATTCGTCTTTCGTTTCGCATGTAAATATTCATGAGCAGCAATTAATGTCAAATGCATATATCAAAAATGAACATTGGACGTTCTTTTCAAATCAAAACAGAGAAAGAAAAACAGTTTAAAATTTCTTTGAAAATGAATTGTATTTGATTTTGAAGTTTGGCCTGTAAATAGGCGTTTTTGTAAAGGAGGTTGACGTCCTAGTAAGAGAACGCTGCCGAACAAGAGAGTTTATACATTTTGTGAAAGGAAAACAAAACAGCTTATGTGAATAATCCCACTGGGTTCCAACTCTGCTATTGCCTTTATGTCCTCGAGCATCTCATCACTTTGCTACTTGGTTGAATGTAGATCAGATTGATTAGTGTCGTCCGAGCTTGATAGTCGATACCGAAGTCTGGATGTAAGGTGATCCAATGAGACATAGTGTTATGCTTTGATCCCTAATTTTTTCCTGGACTTCTCTTTCAGGTTTTCAGTCCACCGGGATACCCTTTTTTGCCCAAGCCTCCTTTTCAGGATTTCGACTTGCCGGGTGTACAGGTTTTTTCATTTTCATCCCTTATTTTTGCCCGAACCCTTTTGGTTCACTGGGAAGCCCTTATTTTTTCCTAGGCCAGTCAACCTAGCAGGTCTTTGATCATGCGTAGTATTTTTTCACTATGTCTGCATTGACGGGGTGAAGAAGGTCGTCACCATCCATGGTGGTTAGAATCATAGCTCCTCCTGAGAAAATGTTCTTAACCATAAATGGCCCTTCATAAGTAGGGGTCCATTTGCCCCTGGGATCACCTTGAGGTAAGATAATGCGCTTGATGACCAGATCCCTAACTTGATACTCTTGTCGTATAACTTTCTTGTTAAATGCCTTGATCATCCGTTTTTGATACGTCTAAGCATGACAAATAGCAATAAGTCTCTTTTCATTGATTAAGTTTAGTTGATTAAGACGGGTTTGAATCCAGTCATCTTCGCTCAGACCTGCATCCTTCATGATTCGGAGAGAGGGTATCTGAACTTCAATGGGCAAGACTGCCTCCATGCCATATACCAAGGAGTAGGGTGTTGCCCCTGTTGACGTCTGCGCTGAGGTACGGTACCCAAGAAGAGCAAATGGTAACATCTCGTGCCATTCTTTGTATGTCACTGTCATCTTCTGCAAAATCTTCTTAATGTTCTTATTATCCGCTTCGACAGCCCCATTCATCTTTGGCCGGTAGGGAGAAGAGTTGTGATGTTGTATCTTGAACTGCTTGCAGAGCTCAGTGATCATCTTGTTGTTGAGATTTGTACCATTGTCCATAATGATCCTCTCTGGTACACCATATCGACAGATCAGATTGTGCGGAATAAACCATGCCACGACGTTCTTGGTTACCGTAGCAAAGGAAGCTTCCTCAACCCACTTCGTAAAGTAATCAATAGCCACCAGGATGAAACGATGCCCGTTGTATGTTGTAGATCTGATCTCGCCGATCATATCAATGCCCCACATTACAAAAGGCCAAGGTGTCCTTAAGACATTCAGAGGAACTTGAGGTATGTGCACTTTATCAGCATAGACTTGGCACTTGTGACATGTCCGAGAATGCTGATAGCAGTCGGCTTCCATGGTGGACCAAAATTATCCTGCCCGAAGGATTTTCTTTGCCATGGTGTGTCCACTGGAATGAGTCCCGAAAGTACCTTCATGTAACTCTGCCATGATCCTTTCTGCCTCGTTCTTATACACACATCACAGTAAGGTTGAATCATGGTTACGCTTGTAAAGGATGCCATTACTGATAAAGAACTTCACCGCGAACCTCCTCAGAAACTTCTTATCATTAACAGATGCACCCTCGGGGTATTCCTGAGCTTCAAGATACCTTTTCACCTCATGAAACCAGGGTTTTTCTGTTACCTCTTAAGTCTCAATGTCGCAGCAATGTGCGGGTTCATCCAACCTTTCAATGATAATCCGAGGAGCCTCATTGTCCCAATTGACTTTGAACATAGAAGACATCATAGCCAGCGCGTCCGCCAACTGATTCTCCTCTTTAGGGAAGTGTTCAAAGGTTATCTCCTCAAAATGGGGAAGCAATGTCAACACATACTCCTTGTAAGGAATAAGATTTGGGTGTTTCGTATCCCACTCGCCTTTGATCTGACTGATCACGAGAGAGGAATATCCGAAGACACTTAGAAACTTAATCCTTAGGTCAATTGCTGCTCGAAGACCCATGATGCATACTTCATACTCCGCCATATTGTTGTTGCAGTTGAAACGTAATCGGGCGGTAAATGGAGTATTAGAGCCTTTAGGAGATATGATCACGGCACCAATGCCATTACCCAAAGAGTTTGAAGCTCCATCAAAGTACATAGACCATCGGGATCCTTCCTCAGGTCCTTCATCCGGTCCAGGTTCTTCACAGTCGGTCACTATCATGATATTCTCATCTGGAAACTCAGAGTTCATAGACTGGTAATCATCCATTGCCTGATGTGCCAAATGGTCTTCCAACACACTTCCCTTGATTGCCTTTTAGGTCGTGTATTGTATGTCATACTCAGTCAAGATCATCTGCCATCTTGCTATTCTTCCAGACAAGGCAGGCTTTTCAAAGATATACTTGATTGGATCCATTTTTGAAATCAATAGAGTAGTGTGAGTCAACATATACTGTCTCAGCCGGCGAGCAGCCCATGCCAAAGCGCAACAAGTTTTATCAAGCCACGAGTATCGGGTCTCGCAGTCGGTAAACTTTTTGCTAAGGTAATAAATAGCATGCTCTTTTCGGCCAGACTCGTCATGCTGACCCAGCACACACCCCATTGAGTTATCGAGTACAGTCCAGTATAGGATCAACGGTCTCCCTTCAACTGGAGGCATCAGAATGGGTGGCTCTTGGAGATATTCTTTGATCTTTTCAAAAGCGGCCTGGAATTCATCATTCCAACGTACCACTTGATCTTTCTTCAGTAACTTGAAGATTGGCTCACAAGTTGCAGTCAGGTGCGAGATGAATCGGGCAATATAATTCAGACGTCCCAGAAAACCTCTGACTTCTTTCTCTGTTCTGGGAGTTGGCATTTCCTGTATAGCTTTCACCTTGGCAGGATCCACTTGAATACCTTTGTCACTTACGACGAAACCCAGCAGCTTACTAGATCTCACCCCGAAGGTGCACTTGTTCGGGTTTAACCTCAGCTTGTACAACTTCAATCTGTCAAACAGCTTCTGAAGGTGGTCAAGATGTTCTTCTTCAGTTTGAGATCTCGCAATCATATCGTCGACGTATACTTCAATCTCATGGTGGATCATGTCATGAAACAAAGAAACCATGGAACGCTGATACGTTGCCCCAACATTTTTCAATCCAAAAGGCATGACCTTGTAGAAAAAAGTACCCCACTGAGTAACAAAGGTTGTCTTCTCCATGTCTTCGGGAGCCATTTTAATCTGATTATAACCAGAGAAACCATCCATAAAGGAGAAGACTTTATGCTGAGCAGTGTTATCAACCATAACGTCGATATGAGGTAGCGGGAAATCATCCTTGGGGCTCGCCCTGTTCAGATCCCTATAGTTAACACAAATTCGAACCTTACCATCCTTCTTCGGCACAAGAACCACATTGGCCACCCACTGTGGGTAACAAGTAACTGCTAGAAAACTGGCGTCAAACTGCTTCATCACTTCAGCTTTGATTTTCTTAGACATTTCTGGGCGCATTCGACGGACCTTCTGTTTCACTGGAGGACAATCTTTCTTGGTAGGCAGGCGGTGAACCACAATATCGGTATCCAACCCAGGCATATCTTCATAAGACCAGGCGAAGATCTCAACATAGTCACGCAGCATCTGAATCAACCGTTGCTTCACACTAAGCTCCAGATTTGCCCCGATCTTGACCTCTTTCTTGTCTATCTCTGTACCCAAATTCACTGATTCCACCTGCTCTTCGTGCGGCTGAATAACCCTCTCTTCTTGAAGTAGCAGTCTAGCAAGTTCACCGGGCACTTCGCAATCATCTTCACCTTCGTCTTCGGCTAAGTTGATCAGGCTTTCAAAGTTATAACTGACAGTAGAAGAGTCGTTATCAGTGAGATCCAGAGTGGACGTAGACCTGTATATGTGAGTGTGTGTAAAATAGTTGTTTTGTAATATATAATAAAAGAAAAACAAGGAGCGTAAAATTTGAAATGCAAGAAACGTCCAATGCTTTTATTAATGATATATGTAGATGACACACATAAAGCCCTCACAAATGAAGCCACGGAGCCCCAGGTAAGACACTGGGCCGTAAAGTTTAAAACATTGTTTGTTACAAATCCAAAACAAAAAGTTTCATTACTGGGTGATAACAGAAACGAGCATAGAATCCTTCGCTGTCCAGTTGCTTAATCCACCATCGGCAGTTGGGTATATCCAGCTGTCAATATCAAACTCTTCATCATCTTCATCCCCGATAGCATTCACCCCTGCGTCATGTTTAGGCTTTTTTGGTGCTCCGAACTCGATCTCCTTAGCATCAATTAAGTCCTGTATTTTGTTCTTCAAAGCCCAACAATCATCTATATCATGTCCCAGGCTATCAGAGTGAAAATCACGGCGGGCATTAGGGTTGTACTTTGGTGATGCAGTGTTGGGATTCTGCGGGGCTTCCCTTGGAGTTACTAGATTGGTTTTCAATAACTGCGGCATAATCTGAGATAAAGTCATGTTGAGCTGAGTGAATTGTCTTCGAGGTCTCTTGGCCTTTGACTGATTGTTGCGCTGAGAACCACCAGCAGGTCTTGAAATAACAACCACATTAACAGCTTGGCGGCGTTCAGGTCTATTCTGGCTTTTCGAACTGTAAACAACACTGGCCTCCTTCTTAAAAGGCTTCTTCTCGATGCCTGATGAAGCACCCTTCTGTAATTTACCAGACTTAATAGCAGCCTTAATCCGTTCACCGGTCATAATTAGCTCTGTAATCCCAGATGAAGAACTTTCGATCAGATGGTTGAAAAATGGACCAGACAAGGTCCCTATAAACATATCCACAAGCTCCCGATCAGCCAAGGGTGGTTGCACTCTTCCAGCAAGGTCCCTCCACTTTTGAGCATAATCTTTGAAACCTTCGCCCGCACCCATAGACATACCCTGGAGTTGGGTACGCGTGGGAGCGAGGTCGGCATTGTATTGGTATTGCCTGTAGAAAGCAGCAGCCAAATCTTCCCAACTAAGGATACTAGCTCCTTCGAGCTGGTAAAACCATTCAAGCTGAGTCCCTGAGAGACTGTCTTGAAAGAAGTGGATCCATAGGTTCTTATCAGCGGTGTACGACTGAATCTTCCTTACATACGACCGGAGGTGCAGTTTCGGGCAAGAAATTCGGTCGTATTTGGCAAAGGCTGGTGCCTTGAATTTGTGGGGAATCACCACCCCAGATGACAGTCCTAGATCACCAAAGTCCAAGCCAGACACTTTCTGAACTTCCATCGCATTCAGACGGTCTTCCAGTTGTTTGTATCTATCCTCGGCCGGAGGATACTGGTCTTCATCGAAGTCCGTCTCGTTGTCTGAAACCACAAGGCTAGGAGCCCTCCTTTCTTCTTGACTATCTTTCCCTCCAGATGAGGTGGTCAAATCGACTTCATCTCGCAAATTGTTTCAAAATCTGCGACCCATGTTGAACAGGACCGTCTTCTTCTTCTTCTTCTTCTTCTTCACTTTCAGAATAAGGGTCTTCAGATCTCGCTGACCCTTAGCTAGATTCATGAACAATTCTTGGAACTGGGCGTTTTGAGCCTGTAGAGCCTTGATTGCTTGTTCAGTTGATGGTTCAGCAGACATGATGCTGAAATAAACAGAGAAGAATATAAGATACTTGTAAGGGTACCTGTTATGAGGTGCATGGGATGAAATGCGTATGATATGATTTCAAAGACATCGAGAGATTCAAATTCGTAAACAAGAAATGAAACACACTTTTATTAGATAAACTTGAAATTCAAATTGTTCAACAGATGACCTTAAGGCGTTACAAGCAAGGAAATATTGAAAAGTAAATAAAACTAGAAAGGAAACAATCAAAGGACAATCAATGCTCCCATGGTCGCTTCTTGTCGGTGCGGACATAGTCATTGAGGATTCGCTCGTTATCCAGCTGCCTTGTCAACCTCAGAATCTTCTGCTCTTGCTCGTTAAACTTTTCTAGGTAAGTATCCCGCTCTTCTCTCAGCTGCATCCAAGACCTATTCAGTGGCCCAATGTTAGTGGGCATATGAGGATGGAGGATGGTAGGAAGAACCCCCTCTTCATTAGCAACTTCAACAATGATAGGCAGGACGGCTTCATACGGCATACCCAGCTTTTGGGCACGGATACGAACCCATCTGAGATATGGCTCCATTGGAAGAGAAGTCTTTGGACCCAGCTCATGTGGATCAGATCTGTGAACTCTATCCCAAGCCCTTATGAATCTGCGGCGTTGCTCGTCACTATCCCCTTGAAAATCAAAGATGATACTAGGCATCAACAATTCACGAGGACCTTCTCTTCTAGCTCGCCCAAACTGACGTAAGGCCAAGCATGGATTATAAGTGATCCCTCCATTGGTTCCTATCAGTTGGAACATTGGGGTACTCCCCACATCAATCAATAATAGCTACCTCATCCATACCCTTGATAGTCCAGATGATGTCATTATGAGAGAGAGACATAACCCTATAGGCCCAGCCCATGCCTTCTTTGTTCTTCAAAACTGACTTGGGAAGGTGAGAAATAAACCACCTTGCCAACAATGGAGCACAACACATCAAGGTTCCTCGCTTTCGAGCAGTACGGGCATAAAGCTGATGAAGAATGTAACCCAAGAGAGTGGGTACAGGATTACCAGAGATGAAGATCTTTACCGCATTCACATCAACAAAAGAGTCAGAGTTAGGAAACAATACCAAGCCATATATCAGAAGGGCCAAAATATCTTTGAACGCCTGGAAATCTAGACTATCCCAAAAATGATTAGCCTTACCAACCAAGAACTTAGTCAGAAAGCCCTTTGCTCCACTTCTAGTCTCCCAATTAGACATCACTTCAGCCTTTGTCATATGGAGGGCTGAAGCAATCTCTTCTAGCCTAAGGATCTTTTCCCAACCTGTGAACGGGGTCTGCTCCAGGATAGGGATACCAAGCAGATCAGAGAACTCTTCTAAGGTGGGGACCAACTGGTAGTACTGAAAAGTAAAGCAATGGTACAGTGGATCATAGAATTGGACCAAGACACTCATTATCTGCTCGTCCAATTTGGAAGTGACCAAGCTGAGAAGATGCCCATGTCTTCTGATGAAGGAGGTAGTATCTGACATCTTTGAAACCAATTCTTTAAGCATAGTGGGAACCTGGACAAAGTTGATCCAGATGGTGTTCCTATGCATGGGTATCATGACCTACAAAATAGAACAAAGATAAATCCCTCCTATCTTTGAAATAGGTTAGTCCAATGCAAGATGAATGCAATGTTATGATGTCATGATGTCATGATAGAAAGCACACCACAGGTATCCACAAATAGCAAACATGGTAAAGGAACACAAGTCACACAGAGAGCCCTTAGATTTCAGGCTGGCAAGGAGTCTAGGTACTACCCTCTTTCAGTTCAATTGGTTCAAACTTGTCCTAAAAATAGTAACCGGGTTCTAGAGGATCTGAATATCACTGACTACCCTCGATCGGTCATAATTCCAGTTTAGCAACCTTTTCTTGCGGCCAGAATCATCGCGAGAGTTTAGTCTCAATGAGTGTAGCATACTGCTACTATTCTATGGCCAAGTTGGTCAATTTAAAGGTTCTAAGGTCAGTTGGTGCTTAATGACCCCTTAGAAGACCCATATTCTCCTCGTTCCAACACAAGGGATATTGGTACAAACTAAAGTGCCACACCAACATAGCTACTGCTTTAACCGTATCGGTCTACGCTGTACAGTTCCCTCACAATTTATTTCTACTTACCTAAAGGGTATCCCCCAGATCCGGGTTAGGATCTATAGTAACTTTGATACAAGCCCACAAATATAAAGCATACAAAGCAAACAATTGAAAACACAATGATCTAATACTAAGGTACACCCCACTTATTAAAATTCCCCAGCAGAGTCGCCAGTTCTGTGATACGGTGGGAGAGAACTGACTGTTTTTTGGTTCGCAGGTTTGCGTTTTACGTTTGTTTTTGAAAAATGTCGCGGTAAGCAAGAGTCGCCACCGTCTTTTATTTTATCCAACAAGGAAAGGAAAAAAGCACAAAAAAATTCCTTTTTCGAGATATTTCTCGGGTTTGGGGGGTAGATTATAGAAAGGGAAGGTGTTAGCACCCTTTCTATCAGTGGTTATCCACGGGCTCTTAGGTACTTGCTCATATTGTTTTCAAAAATTTGCTTTCTTTGTGTTTGTGGGTTTGAAAAAAAAGTTTTTGTTTGAAAGGTGTAAGTGTGAAAAGTATTTTTGTTTTTTGAAAGAGCAAGTACTTAAGAACCATCTACCTACTCGAAAAAGGAATCGTTCTATGCTATCTTCCTTTAGACAATGCTATCCCACTATTAATGAGTAGGTAGCATCGTCGTTGGAGTTTAAGGGTCAATTCGATTTTAGGGACGTGCAGTCACTAAAGCAATGTTAGGACGCCTTAGCGGTAACCCTAATGTCTTAGATCATTTATCCGAGGCGACCGTTTCGATGCAACTATGATCTTTGGACAAGAGGACGACCTCTAAAACTTCCTATACTCAATGACCACATTCAAAGGCAACCAAGTGGGTGTACCCTAAGAGTGCACATGTGCGAGTGTGTCGTTTTCAGTTAATTTTGTCTTGGTACATGTTAATGGTGATCTATGTTGATTTTAGGTTTAAATATTCAATCTTGTCATGCATCCCCTATTATCAAATATCTAACAATTTATAAGTTGCGGAAATTTAACTAACTATTACAAGGCATCGGGTATTTACGTCGCCAAAAACAACCCTTTGAAATTAAAATGCGAAAAATAAATAAAGCAATAAAAATATTTAAAGTCCTATTAAGCTATTACATTCCGGGAACAAATACAATATGATATAAATGGATCGCGTGCGGGAAATCAAATCGGGCGCAAGTTTTAGGATTTTGACCCCTTAATTATTAAAGACAAGATTTTTTGGTTATTTTTGAATTTAGGAAAGAAATTAAACTAGGTTAATTATTAAATTAAATTAATTAAACTAATTAATAAAAATAAATATTTTTGGGTTTTTTTGATATTTAAAGAAAGAAAATAAAATTAATCAATGTTAGTAAAAATCTAATTAAGTCTAATTGATTTTAATTATTGAAAAAATATATTAAAGTTAATCCTAGTTAATGACCTAAATTAATTAAATTAATATTTGTTAATAAAAATTAAAATCCTGAAATTTAATTTAATAAATAAAATATTTTTTTGGTTTTAATTTTATTAAGAAAAAGAAAATTGATTGGTTAATTGATTAAATAAGAATAATAAAACAAATAAAATTAAATAAAAGAAATAGAAAGGGATACGAGGTTTGGGCCTGATTTGGAGGTTTCCTTAGCAATTTTGTGGCCCATTATCACATTGGCCTGGTTGACTTTGTGAATTCCCTATGCGCCCTTTGACTTGGTCCCATGATGGACCATCATCCCGGATCACCAGATCTGGCCTTGGGCCATATGGCGCTTGATTGAGTGAGGGAGTATGGTAGGCTATGCGCTTGGATCTGCATGTGATAACCTGTAGAAAAATAACAAATGCAAATTTGGAGGACCTGGGATTCGAACCCAGGTCCTGAAGGAGTTTGGATGCACGCGTTCACCACTAGGCCATTGTGTGTTACTTGTTAGTATATTAAACAAAAATAATAATAAGACAAAACGCGTTATATTGCCAGAAAATAAAAAAAAGTGCGCGACAGTTTGAATGGTCCAATCAGAGGGGGGCACGTTGTCGTCCCTGTCCTCAGGCCTGCAAAGAAATTTCCTGCGGATTTGAATCCGCAGATAAATGCCTAGGTCATTCCAAAAATCCATCTCAGGCCATATAAACTCCTCCCAAGACCATGGTTGTGTTCGTCCTTCTCTTTCGATCATGTCCATGGCCATTATTGGGGCTAATTTTACCTGTAAGAGAAACGCCCAAAAACAAACCATGAAACCCTAGATATGTCACTTGGCTTCACAGATCAGATAAATGAAATTGGATAATACCAAAATCTTGGAAATTTGATGAGGATTATGAATATGTCCATGATTTGCTAGAATGATGCCAAAATAGAGAGTTACGATTTTGAAAACAGGGCCAATAAACGGGACACTTACAACGCATTTTGATGTGTATGGGAACTTGCTCTGGATTTATTCTGACTCAGTGAACCTCCAGCAATCGATTGGTGTCAAGCTTTGCTTCTGAAAACGCCTCCAAGTAGGATTTTGGTTTCACACTTTTTTTGTGAATTTTGCAAGTTTTGCTTTGCTTCTTTCTGCAGCCTCTAGCCTTGTTTTCGTGCCCTCTAGCTTCCTTATGTATGATAGAATGTATTCGGTTAACATTTGTGGATTGAATCTTTGCACATCAATGCCATGAGATTTGATTTGATCCACCATTGAAAGCTTGCCTAATTTTTCAAAAATCCATCTTTTGGTACATGATATGGTGAGATACGAATTTGATGCTGATCATGATGATGATTAAGTCCTAAAACAATCAAAAACATCTCAAGTAATCAATATTTAGATTTTATTTGAATTAATTTGATTTAAAATGAAATAGTTCAATAAAAAATCAAATAAAATAATAAAATTGATAAATGGACACAAGGCTGAAGCTAGGACACGTGTGCAATGTGGCAAGTTCAAATCAAGTGGAAAAGAATGGGCCCATTTGACAAAATTTGAAGTTTTGGGGATAGTTGACTTTTGGCAATTTTGCAAAAATGCCCAACTTCAACAATGCATAACTTCTTCAATTTTAAACTTTCGGAAGTGTTCTTAGACTTTTTAGAAAGCTTGAGATGTCCCCTAACCAACCCTTTTGTTCTCATCTCATTTTGATATTCCATGCTCAAGTTATAATCTTTGTAAAAAAGGTGTTTTTGTTGACTTTCAAAAATGACCTATAATGTCCAAATTTATAACTTCTTGTGAGTGCATTTTCTGATCTTGGGGTGTGAAGATGGATTGTTGGAAATTGCATCCTCTTCAAAATGAGATTTAGATGGGTCATTTCTCATACAGTATGAGAAAGTTATGCTTTGTCAAAATTGAGTTGACTTTTCCTGCAAAACCCTAATTTAGCAACTTTTGAGTCTTGATGAATTTTGAGTAATCCTTGATGAATCATTATCAAACCTTGATCAAATGATGAAATATACTTCAAAATGAGAATGTTGACAAAACATCTTGAGGTTTGACTGTATTTGGGTCACAGTTGACTTTTGCCCTAACACAGTCGATTTTTGGACCCTTTGAGCAATTGACTGAGCAAACTTCCTCTGCAAGGCTTGAAATTTGACATGGATGACCTGGAGAACATATTAGGATATTAGGTAGAATTTGAGGTCATTTGGACTCAAGGATATTGATGCAACACAAAACCCTAATTTGGGGTTGACTGCCTTAGGAGATAGCTTGACTGTCCAACTCTTGAGCAATCTTGAGCCACTTGGAGATTTTTCTTGCCATATTTTGGGAAATATGAGAGGGAAAATTTTGGGGTACAACAATAACAAAATAAAAAGAATAAATTATAAAATTCAAAGAACAAATATGCACCTTAAAAATTATGTTTTATGTATGCAGAAGTTCTGATCATATCAGCATCAGAAGATAAGCTATAAGTGCTACACGCTGAAGCAATCAGAACATACGCTTAAGATTGATGACCAGAACCTGCACTTAATCAAAGCAAACTCTGACTCTGAACAAGAACATATCAACCCAATTCATCAATGTTCTGAAGTGTCATCAGCAATAAGGAGATAAGATTCTGAAGCGTTACTGATCATTCAAAGACAACATCAATTCCAACGGCTTCTTTCAGATAGGATCTTCTCCAAATGGAAAGTGTGTTAATGACATTAAACATGCTTTATGATCAACGTCATTCCACAGCCTATTTAAACAAAGTCAGCTTTCAAATCAAACAAGGATTTTTCTAGATAACCACTCACGCATATTCAAAGCTGCAAGCAATTTCATTTTATTTTCTAAGCTATAAACCTGTGTAATTTATCACAGTTGTGATAAACAGTTTTTGTTAGAAAAACAACAACAATAATTGTATAATTATATTGAAAAAGAGTTCCTTGAGATTAACCGGACTGTGGTTATACTTAAGAAGACTTTAACAGTTGTTAAAGTAACTTTTGTAATCTTGTTGAGATTAGTGGATTAAGACCTCGTTGGAGAGAGGCGAAATCACCTTGAAGGATGGACTGGAGTAATTTGAGATCAAACGAACCAGGATAAAAATATTGTGTCATTAAGCTTTTTAGATTCAAGTTCTCAATTCAACCCCCACTTCTTATGTTTTTCACATCTTCAATTGGTATCAGAGCGCCTAGTTCTGAGCTTAAACACTTAACCGTGTCAGTACAAGATCCAAGAATCAGAAAAACACTATGGTGGGACCAAGCCAAAACATTAGCAATGACAACCATGAAGACAAGGACAAATTCAGTGGCAAACCTCCAGTCTTTGATGGAGAAATATTTGACTATTGGAAAGACAGAATTGAGAGTTTCTTTCTGGCCCATGATACGGATCTGTGGGACATGGTGATTGATGGATACACACATCATGTGGATGGACGTGGTCAGAAGATAGACAGGAAAATGATGCCTGATCAGCAAAAGAGTGAATTCAGAAACCACCACAAGGCCAGAATAATTCTCCTCGGCGCCATCTCATATTCATAATATGAGAAAATATCAAACAAAGAAACTGCCAAGAATATGTTTGACTCTCTGAGAATGACGCATGAAGGAAGCATACAAGTCAAAGAAACCAAGGCCCTTGCGCTCATTCAAAAGTATGAGGCATTCAAGATGGAAGATAGTGAATAAATAGAAACTATGTTTTCAAGATTTCAAATTCTTGTTGCTGGACTAAAGGTTCTTGACAAAGGGTATTCTACTGCTGATCACGTTAAGAAAATCATCAGAAGCGTTCCCAAACAATGGAGGCCAATGGTCACAGCACTTAAGCTAGCCAAAGATCTCAACAAAATTTCTCTGGAGGAACTTGTTAGCTCCCTCAGAAGTCACGAGATATAGCTAGAAGGAGATGAGCCTCAAAAGCAAGGTAAGCCATTAGCTTTAAAATCTAACAGAAAATCTGACTCCACGGTTTTGCAGGCTGTGGAAGAAACTTCTGAGGGATCCTCATCAGAAGAAGATGAATTGTCTCTCCTCTCCAGAAGGGTGAGCCAACTGTGGAAGCAGAGACAAAAGAAGTTCAGAAATCCCAGAAGATCAGAGAATCATAATGAATCCTCCTCCAGATACAGAAAGTCTGAGTCCTCCTCTGGACACAAAAGATCTGAAGGTTCTTCAGGATACAGAAAGCCAAACAACAAGGACATCATCTGTTATGAATGTAACGAGCAAGGGCACTACAAAAGTGACTACCCAAAACTTCAGAAGGAAAAGCCCAAAAATAAGTTTCTCAAGGAAAAGAAGAAAAGCCTCATGGCTACATGGGATGATTCTGACACATCTGAAGCTGACTCAGAATCAAATGATGAAAGAGCAAACATAGCTCTCATGGAAAACATATCAGAAGACATTTAAGTTTCTGGTTCATGCTCAGAATTAGACACTGAAGAGGTATTCCTTGACTTTACAATAAACTTTACTAAGGCTGAACTTGCAGAAAGTCTAAATGAAATTATGGAAAGGTATCAGCAAATCAGAGTCAAATTCAGGAACCTGAAAAGGAATCTTGCTTGTGACTCTGAAAAGACTGAGAGTCTCAAATTGGAGAATTCTGAGTTAAGAGAAAAAATTTCAAAATTAGAAAATGATTTACAAAACTGTCAGAAGGAAACAATCTCTGAAACTCCCAGCAATGCTGATGAGATCATCAAAGAGTATGATCACAGCTTTCAGAAGTTTCTAGCTAAAACAATAGACAGAAGCAAGATGGCTTCAATGATCTATGGAGTTAGCAGAAATGGCAGAAAAGGGATAGGATATCAAGATATCTTTAGCATAAAGGCTAAGACACCAATCATGGTACCTGGATGTTCGCGACACATGACGGGAAGAAGGCATATGTTCCAAAGCCTGGAACTTAAGCCTGGAGGCTACATAGGCTTTGGAGGCAATCAGAGAGGAAAAAACATTGGCTATGGAACAGTAGGTAATGGAAATATTCCCTCTATAAATAATGTATTATTAGTTGATGGATTAATGCATAACATGTTATCCATAAGTCAATTAAGTGATAATGGTTATGATATAATCTTCAATCAAAATTCATGCAAAGCTGTTAGTCAGAAAGATGGAACTATCCTATTTAATGGAAAGAGTAAAAATAACATTTATAAAATAAAACTTTCTGAACTAAAAAGTCAGAATGTAAAATGCCTACTTTCTGTTAACACGAGCAATGGGTCTGGTACAGAAGATTGGGACATGTTACTATGAGAAGAATATATCAGATTAACAAACTCAATGTGGTCAGAGGACTTCCTAATTTGAAGTTCAACTCAGGTGCTCTGTGTGAAGCATGTTAGAAAGGCAAATTTGCAAAACCTGCTTTCAATTCCAAAAATGTTGTTTCCACCTCAAGCCATTAGAACTTCTGCACATTGACTTATTTGGACCAGTAAAAACTGCTTCAGTCAGTGGAAAAAAGTATGGGTTAGTAATCGTAGATGACTATAGAAGATGGACATGGGTAAAGTTCGTAAGACACGAGGACGAGTTACACTTTGTGTTTGTTACCTTCTGCAACCAAGTTCAGAATGAAAAGGATCTTAGAATTGTCAAATTCAGAAGTGATCATCGTGGAGAATTTAAAAATAAAAATTTTGAAGTATTTTTTAATGAAAAAGGCATTCTGCATTATTTCTCTTGTCCTAGAACTCCACAGCAAAATGGAGTTGTAGAACGAAAGAACAGAACATTGCAAGAAATGGCCAGAACCATGATCAATGAGACTAACGTTACTAAGATCTTCTGGGCAGAGGCAATTAACACAGCATGTTACATTCAGAATAGAATCTCCATAAGACCTATTCTGGAAAATACTCCATATGAATTGTGGAAGAACAGAAAGCCCAAAATTTCTTATTTTCATCCATTTGGATGTACATGCTTTATTCTGAATATAAAAAATTATTTGAACAAGTTTGACTCTAAAGCACAAAAGTGTATTATGTTAGGATACTCTGAACGCTCAAGAGGGTACAGAGTATACAATATAGAAACACAGATTGTTGAAGAGTCAATCAGTGTTAGGTTTGATGATAAGCTTGACTCTCAAAAGTCAAAGCAGAATGAACTCCTTGCAGGTATGGAAGTTGGACTCATGGGTACTGAAGACAACTCATCACAGGTTCTCAACAGAGACACTCCCTCAACAGCAGAAAGATTCACTGCAAGCAATCCAACACCTTCTGTTGATCAACTCCAGAAAAGACTATCTAGAAGCAGCATTGATCACCCAGAAGATAAAATACCGGGAAAGAAGGATGATCCAATCAGAACAAGATCAACATTCAGAAACTCTAAAGAATCCCTCATGGGACTGGTCTCTCTGATTGAACCAACAACAATTGATGAAGTACTTCTGGACAATGACTAGATTCTGGAAATGCAAGAGGAACTAAATCAATTCACCAGAAATGACGTATGGGATCTGGTTCCCAAACTAAAAGGATTCAACGTCATTGGTACAAAATGGGTGTTCAGAAAAAAATTGAACAAGCAAGGTGAAGTCAACAGAAACAAAGCACGACTGGTAGCACAAGGTTATAGTCAACAAGAGGGGATAGACTATACAGAAACCTTTGCTCCAGTCGCCAGGTTAAAATCTATCAGACTTTTAATATCATTTGTTGTTAATAAAGGCATCACTCTGTATCAGATGGATATCAAAAGTGAATTCTTAAATGGCTATATAGATGAAGAGGTATATGTGCACCAACCTCCTGGTTTTGAGAATTCCAAAAATCCAGAATATGTTTTCAAACTAAAGAAGTCACTCTATGGTCTGAAATAAGCTCCCAAAGCTTGGTATGAAAGACTAAGCAACTTTCTGTTAGAAAAGGAATTCACCAGAGGGAAAGTAGACACAACCTTATTCTATAAAACAGTTAATAATGACATATTAGTATGTCAGATTTATGTTGATGAGATTATATTTCGATCTACTAAACCCTCTCTGGGAAGAGAGTTTGCTAAATGTATGCAGGCAGAGTTTGAGATGAGCCTAATGGGGGAACTCAAATTCTTTCTGGGCATTCAGATAAATCAAACTCTAGAAGGAACTTACATTCATCAGAGAAAATATGTCAGAGAACTTCTGAAGAAATTTGATCTCTCATAATGTAAACCCTCAAAGATTCCAATGCATCCCACGTGCATTCTGGAAAAGGAAGAGGTAAGTAAAAAAGGTAGAATAGAAGGTCTACAAAGGTATGATTGGTTCTCTTCTCTATCTGATGGCTTCAAGGCCTAACATTCTATTCAGTGTTTGCATTTGTGCTAGATTTCAATCAGATCCTAGAGAATCTCACTTAATAGCAGTTAAGCAAATTTTCAACTATCAGAAAGGTACTGCTAATCTGGGTTTGTTTTATAGAAAATCAAATGATTACAACTTAGTAGGATATTGTGATGCTGACTTTGCTGGAGACAAAGTAGAACGTAAAAGCACTTCTGGAAGCTGCCAGTTTCTGGGAGAAAATCTAATCTCATGGTCCAGCAAGAGACAGTCCACAATAGCACTATCAACAGCAGAAGTTGAATACATAGCAGTTGTTGGATGCAGTACGCAAATGCTCTGGATGAAAAGCCAACTTGAAGACTTTAATATATTTGAGAGTAAAATTCCTATCCTCTGTGATAATACTTCTGCTATTTGTCTCAGTAAAAATCCTATTTTGCATTCTAAGGCTAAGCATATAGCAATAAAACATCATTTTATTAGGGACTATATTCAGAAAGGGATCCTTAACTTAAAATTCATTGACACGGACCATCAATGGGTTGATGTCTTTACAAAACCTCTTTCTGAAGATAGGTTTAACTTCATTCTGAAACATCTCAGCATGAAGCTTTGCCCAGAATAAATTGTTTTATTTACATATCTTAACCTTCAGAACTTTGTTATTATCTGTGAACTACATATCAACCTGCCTTCAGAGTTTTATAAGTACAGATTGCATCAGAATCTATCCATGAAGATCTGAACGTTTCATTTCAAGGATAGAAGTGTGTTGTTCACGTAAGCAAACAGTTGTCATCCATTCATCAACTACCTTCTGAGGCTGAACATGCGTTCACTTTTCTGAAAGGTCAAAAGCACTGATTAGGTGCATTGAGACACACGTCATGGGTAACTGTTCCAGTATATTTCTGAATCCCCTAATTTTAGCAGCCATTAATGCTTATAATCATGACTAATTGTTTCTCTTTCTTACTGTTTATGATTTCAAGAAAAACTATTTAAACTCAAATTTCTCTCTTTACATTCCTTCACTTTTACTCTCTCAAAATACTTTCTATCGTTTCTAGTTCATACTTTCAAAAACCCTTTCATCTTTCTCAAACAACTTGTGTGAACAATGGCTTCTTCAAGCGCCCAAAACATCAGTACTCAGGAATCTGCTTCTATGGAACAGTACGGAGAACCTTACAGAATGCTACTCACTCCCATTTATAATCTGTAAGTTCTTTCAGAACTGATTATTGACTTTGAAAGCTTACAAGAAAACGACTTCAATCTGTATGAAGACGTCAATGCTCAAGGTTGGAACAGATACTTTGACCGTCTTATAGGGCCAACATTTCCAATTCTTGTTAAAGAATTCGAGATACATGCCTCTTCCTCAAATCATCAAGTTACCTCTTATGTCATGCGGAGGAAAATTGTCATTACAGAAGACCTAATTTCAAGGCTTATTGGTTATAATGATGGAGGTGTCAGATGTGTTGAAATGGCTGAAAGATGCTCTGATGTTGCTTCTATTGCAAGGGAATTATTTACTCTTGGACTTCCCTCCAGCAAAATCAGAGATCTGAAGGATCATCACAGAATTTTGGCTAAAATTATTCTGGGGTGTATCAACCACAGGAAGCCAACTAGATCTCCTGATTATATAAACATTGATCAGCAGTTTCTGATCTATTTCATTGCCAAGAAGACTAAGGTAAACCTCCCACACTTGCTGTTTAATTATCTGAGAACTAGTGTAAAGGAAACAAGAGAAGATGAACGTACCAAAAGGGACTGGATACCCCTAGGAAGACTCATATCAGATATTCTAACAGAGAATAGGCTAATAGAGCACTTGACTGAAGCCCAGGAAATCAGCTCACTGGAAGCAACTGTTGGGAAGCCTCTGAATGCAAAAAATCTGAAGAAGATGAAAATCATTGAGAATATCAAGAAGGAACCCAACGTTACTTCTTTTGTAACCATCACTTCAAGAAGAATTCCTATGGATGATTTTCCTCTTTTCTCTGAGATTGACTCCAAGCCAGAGATAATTGTCAGGTATATGGATGCGTGTAAGGCAGATGGCACTGCACCAAAAATAAATATCCAGGACTTGCATCAGGATGCTCCAGAAGTTGTTCTGAAGAAGACCAAGAAGAGGAAATCTGCAGCAGAAGGACCATCTCAGAGGACTCCAAAAGCTGCCAAAAAGAAAGGTAATCCTTCCTCTGTTACTGTTTTAGAATTAATAAATATATCAACATCTGAAACCATAACTACCCAACCAGAACATCCAACTCCAAAAACTTTTGAAGACTTTGACATAGGGTTTGATCCATCATAAACTCTAGGTCTAAATGAAACTCACTCCCTTTCTCATAATCCAAATCCTGAACAAACTCAACCAGAACTTGCCAAAGTTCTGTCTGATATTGATTCATTTGACCAAGACTTTTCATCTCCCATACCATAAAATCCAAATCCTCAACTCCTTAATAATCCAAACTCTGAAACTACATAAGATATTCCATAACCTCTCTCTCCACAACAAGATATTCCTCATCCACCATCACCTCAACCTAAACAACAACAACCAGAAGCTCAACCTTCTGAGAATCAATCCTTTGATATTCATGAACCAGAACATCACCATGTTTCATCAAACTAATCTGAAGAACCTCATTCAGATTCTGATACAAACCCTATACCGGGAATCACTGAACCACTTGCCATTCGCATGCCTCTCATCATCTAGGACATTCCAGAAATTCCTTCATCTCTGGAATCCATATCACCAAACTCTCCTACCAGTCCAATTATCATACCTGACTCTCCCGCTCCTTCACCCAATAGCAATCCATCTGACAATGTAAGACTTGTCATTGATCCAATTGTGCTGGAAAGACTAGCTGATATCTCTCACAAACCAGCCATTCCCAAACCAAAACCAACTGAAACCACATCAGATGTTGGTACAAGTTTGTTGATGTTTGAAACAGGGATACATGAATGGATAACCTCTTTGAAGATTGCTAGTCAAGAGATGACTAATCATGCTGCTTCTGATTATATATGGACCAAATTCAGAAATTGGCTTAATTCTGAAACACAGAAGCTGAAGGAACAGAGTTATGAACAGGTTCAATGGAATTTTAGTGCTAAGCTAAAGGATTTTGAAGACCAAGTTATGAGCCACCTGCTCAAGAAGGATATTCTCCCTCTGGATAATGCTCCCTGGTCCGAACAGCATCCCTCAGATAAAGTTCAACCAGAATCAGAAGGTCTCTCCCTGACTGCTGCTCCAAAAGAGATGATCACAACTGAGGAAATGGTTCACTGTGATCAAACTGCAAAATGCTCTAAGAAGCGTCCAGATACTGAAGATTCTCCAGCACCTTCCTCAGTCATGCAAACTTTGGAAGAATTGAAGAGAGAAAATGCTATTATCCAGCAAAGGTTGGATAAGCAGGAGAACACAAACAAAGAGATCAAGAGCATCTTGGGCAAACAACAAGAATCTAATACCTAGATCAAGGGCTTGCTGGAAGCTTTGTTCACACGTCTTCCTCCTCCCTCTTAGATTCTTTTCTATTTTAAATCTGTTTATTTGTAACGTTTTTTTCCACTTCTATTCTGGAACTTATCATTGCTTCTTGTTTTTAATATAACTCAACTATTTTGGCTCTGATTATATTGCCTTTTTGATAACTGACAAAAAGGGGGAGAAAGTAAGATATTTTCAATAACGGTTTATCGAGACAGGAGTCTCAAACATTCTGAATTACTTAACCTCTATCTTCTGAAAAGCTTGAACAGGTACAAACTCTGATGTAAGATATAGTTGAACTCTGATGCTCAAGGAACTTAAGGGAAGTACTCAACTCAGGGGGAGTTTCTTCTAAACTTTTTATTCTTTATTTTTATTGAAAAATCTAGTTTTTGTCATCATCAAAAAGGGGGAGATTGTTAGAACATAGTTTGATTCTACAACCCTTGGTTAGAGTTTTGATGATAACAAAATACAAAGAATAAATTATAAAATACAAAGAACAAATATGAACCTTAAAAATTATGTTTTATGTATGCAGAAGTTCTGATCATATCAGCATCAGAAGATAAGCTATAAGTGTTACACGCTGAAGTAATCAGAACATATGCTGAAGATTGATGACCAGAACCTGTGCTTAATCAAAGTAAACTCTGACTCTGAACAAGAACATATCAACCCAAGTCATCAATATTATGAAGTGTCATCAGCAGTAAGGAGATAAGATTATGAAGCGTTACGGGTCATTCAACGACAACATCAATTCCAACGGCTTCTTTCAGGTAGGATCTTCTCCAAATGGAAAGTGTGTTAATGACATTAAACATGCTTTATGATCAACTTCATTCCACTGCCTATTTAAACAAAGTTAGCTTTCAAATCAAACAAGGATTTTTCTAGATAACCATTCACGCATATTCAAAGCTGCAAGCAATTTCATTTTACTTTTCTAAGCTATAAACCTGTGTAATTTATCACAGTTATGATAAATAGTTTTTGTTAGAAAAACAACAACACATAATTGTATAATTATATTGAAAAAGAGTTCCTTGAGATTAACTGGACTATGGTTGTACTCAAGAAGACTTTAACAATTGTTAAAGTAGCTTTTGTAATCTTGTTGAGATTAGTGGATTAAGACCTCCTTGGAGAGAGGCGAAATTACCTTGACGGGTGGACTGGAGTAGTTTGAGATCAAACAAACCAGGATAAAAAACTGTGTCATTAAGCTTTTTAGATTCAAGTTCTCAATTCAACCCCCCCCCCCCCTCTTGTGTTTTTCACATCTTCAGTCTTCAGTGCTATGCATCTCTATGTAGTTTGTCACAAGATAAATGGCAAACTAAAATTTTGGCCAAATTTCCTTCTATTCTTGTTCCATTGGTTGGTGATGATAAGACTGTAAGGGTTGCTTCCATGAAATGTATCGATGAGTTGCATGCCTTGTGGTGTCGCATTGAATGTTCTGGCAAGAAAACGGGAACAACACTACATGGTTCCATTTTTTGGCTGAGCTTCTATTACTGTTGGTTCAGCAAAAAACACCTATATTGTCTGATAAGAAGTTTCTTCCAACATTGTTCGCATCCACAATGGGTTCATCCAGTCATAATATCTTAGTACCTTAAAACATGGAATACGGGTTTGACCAGCCCAGAAAAGAAAGAATACTCGAGTTCATTTTGGGTTCTGCTCTAAAATTCTCCAACTACGGGAAGCTAATGATTCTCTCCTTGCTCAAGGGAGTTGGGTATGCTATTATGCATCCTAATATTGCACCAGTGTTGACTCTTTCTATGGAGAAATACTATCACGGCCGCAGCAAATCTAGCCAGAAATTTTCAAACACCAGAACTCAGATAATGTGCCTTTTATTGGAGAGTTGTGTTATGTCATCTCCCTCCGATGGAGTTGATCTTCAAGATCCTTTACTGAAAACATTGCAGTTGGATGACATGACTTCAGATGACCCTGCCTATGTAGAGCCTTGTATCTCTGTCTTGAACAAACTTAATAGTCAATTCTACACGGGGTTGTAGAATAAAGTGAAAGAGGATTTATTTTGTGCACTTCTTTTTTTTGTGTCGTAGTGCTAACAGTGATGTACAAAGTGCAACTAAAGAGGCTTTAATGTGAATATATATAAATTTTTTAACTGTTTGCCACATACTCGATCTCATATTTGCACCAAAATGTGGCACAGTTAGGTCAGCAGATGAAAAGACAAAAAAGAGACAGAAATTTACTAGAAATCAAGAAGCAAGAACCCACAACACAATAAGCTTCTTCAACACAGGTTCAGTGGCCTTCTGGTTGTACTCCTAGTGGCTTTCTCACCAGCAAATTAAAGTCTAATTCAAAGAATGAAGATACTTATTTTAAAAGTGATGCCTTCTCCGCAAAGAAAAGTTACTAACTTTCTCATCGTCTTTTGGTTACCATACAAGACACCAAGTCATTGACTCTCGGCAGTCATCAGCCAGAATGTTGTTACGTACTGGGAAAGACTCTTCAGAAACTTATATAATAGAGAACCCATCTGAATCTTCAGTGAAACCTAACACTGAAACTGGACCTCAGCTTAAGACTCCAGTCACATTGCCGTCCAAATGGAAGTTATCGGATTTAAAGGATATACCGATGTTATCATCATCTGGAAAGCGACTAAATGTTGGGGATTCAGGTCTTCACTCTCCTATTTCTTCAAATGCAGTTCGTAAAAGCAGCCTGTATATTGATGTTGTTGGGCTTTTCACACCAACCAGTAACATGAGGAGTCATCATGGCCATTGTACAGCTAACAATGTGGATGGGAATCTGTACTGCATCTCTAGTCTAGCCCAGACAACAACATCCTCCCAAGTAGTAAATGACGTCCAGCCCAATAACCTTGAGCGTGTGACACTAGATTCTCTGGTGGTTCAGTATCTGAAACATCAACATCACCAATCCAAACTAATGGAAACAAGCTGCAGAAATACAACAGGAAAATAAGGAATCGTGAGAATAAAAAGCTGTATTATAACATAAAGCCAATCATATAACTAACCATAATTAACTGTCCAAAAGGCTTACTAACTAACTTCTCAACAGAAACTAACTCACAGCATAACAGAACTTTAAACCAACCTATAACCAACTCTAACAAACTTTTAACATATATCCATAAACAGAAAACTAAAACAGAATTTCAAAGGAAAAAACGATAACTCCCTAACCTCCCAACATATTATAAGAGAAAGTATAACAGAAAAGGGGGGGGGGGGTTCACGATTGATAACAAAAGAGGAGATAGAGAAAACTCGCGAGAGGATTATCTAAGAGGATGGCTTTTTCTTCTCTTTCTCTCTATGAAATTCTTGGCATCCTCTTCAATCATTTTTCAACTTGATTCACGACCTTCATCATCTTCTTTACATCACCCTGCATCAACCTTGAGGCTTTAGTTACCAACCAGTTTGCATAACCTTCGCTCATCAATCAACATCCACTTTCTACTCTTCACGACAAAAATATCTCTAACATCACGTCTTCATCAATCTTCGTGGCAACTTCTATCATCTTCTCCAACCACGTCTTCACTCAGTATCGAGATTCTTGAAGCTCTGAACCTTATCATGACCTTCATTCTCTTTATCTAAATCCTTCAACCTCCATTTTCTCAAACTCTTTTCCACCATCTTCACCATC
Source organism: Vicia faba (assembly GCA_948472305.1). Lineage (NCBI taxonomy): Eukaryota > Viridiplantae > Streptophyta > Magnoliopsida > Fabales > Fabaceae > Vicia > Vicia faba. The sequence goes on from OX451740.1 coordinate 265,364,768, forward strand.
CCCACCCTTCATTTCTCTGAACCCTGCTTCAATATCAACCTCACATCAATACCTTAGTACATCAACAATCGCAGCATGCATGAAAGAAGAATGTTATAAGAAGAAGATCACGAGGAAGAAGAAGGAGTCACATAAATTAATTAAGGGATTCCGTAACTGAATACGTAAGAACTTCGTGATTTCTGATCATCTTCACCGATCTGAAGAGGCGCCAGACTTCTCTAGTAGGTAAATCCCGTTCTCTTTTGTATCTTCGTTGTATTCGCTTCTTCTTAATGCTGGTATGAAGCTTAAACCCCGCTGAACACATCCCCTACGATGCCATGACTGTCACCGAGCATCCCTCAATTCGTTGGTTAGCAATTTCTATGATTCTAATTTGAGTCAGATTTCGTTGACTACCGAATAAGACTATTGAAAATCGGTGTAAGATCCACAAAGAGAACATTGAGAGGTTTCAATTCGGGTCACTCTAAGATTGCTTGAGATATTGAAATTGGAGTTGAATGTCTGTGATCGGTGGATTTAGAACTGACTGTTTAAAGCTGGTTTCGCGAAATGTCGCGGAAGCAAGAGTCGCCACCATCTTTTATTTTTCTCCAACATGGACAGGACAAAAGCACAGCAAAATTCCTTATGAGATAGTTTCTCGGTTCGGGAGGTAGATTTATAGAAAGGGAAGGTGTTAGCATCCTTTCTATCCGTGGTTATCCACGGGCTCTTAGATACTTGCTCATTGTGTTTTCAAAAGTGTTTGCTTTTCAAAGTGTGAGTGGGTTTGAAAAAGTTTCGTTTAAAGATTTCTGAATGACTCTTGTATCAGTCCTCAAGAGTGTTTGAAAAATTGTTTTGAAAGCTTTTTGAAAGTGTCGGTGTGAAAAGAGTTTTGATTTGTTTTTTAGAGAGAGCAAGTATCTATGAGTCATCTACCTACCCTAAGGAATTAAGCTGTGTAAATGTCCTTAAGGTAGTGCCATCCCACCATTGAGAGGTAGGTAGCACCACCGTGGGAGGTGTTCGGGTCAATTCGTTTTTAGGGACAGTGTGGTCACCAGAGCAACAGTAGGACACCTTAGAAGCTACCCTTATTCCATTGATCCTTTTTAATTCCGAGGCAACCGTTTCGAGGCAACTGGATCATGTCATGGACATAAGGACTTACTAAAACGTCCTATACTCGACGACCACGTTTCGAGGGCAAGGCAACAGTGAGGCGTACCCTAGAAGTGGTGTGTGAATTTGTGTGTTATTTTCAGGTTAAGTTTATCTTTGATCAGGGCATTTGTGAGCTACGAGTTATTTTTAATTATCATGCATTCTTTCATACAAGTTAACAGTTAAAAGGGGTGCGAAAAGTAAATTGCGGAAAACGTAAATCCTACGCTATTACAAGGCGCGGGTCTATACATCGCCAAATATTACAAAGACCCGTTTTTTTAGTAAATGAATACGGAAAGGAAATGAAAACAGTAAAGGGTCCTATTTACCATTACATATCCTGAGCAATTACATAATAATCGAACAAATTAAATACGCGCAAATTAATCGGGAATGTCCAAGGGTGTTGACCCTTTTAAGAAAAGGAAATTAATTTTTTAGTCTTTTTTAGAATTAAAATGAAATGGAAACTAATTAATAAATTAATTAATTTAATTTAATAAAAGGAAAATATTTTTTGTTTTTTAGGTTTTTTTATGAAATAAAATAGAAAAAAAGAAATAAAATTCTAGGTTAACCTAAATCTAAATCTATTTTAATTATTAAAAAGAATGTTAAAATGGCCTAATTAACAACTAATTCAATTATGATTTGTTTACAAAATAAAAATAATAATAATAAAAATGTTAATTCTATTTTTTTTGGGCTTTTTTATGAAAATGGTTAATTAAATTAATTATTAGTAATAAAATAAAAGGGTTAAAAATAATAGGAAATAACAAAAACAAATAAATAATAAAAGAAAAGAAATGAAAACCAAGGGGTGTGTGGGCCAAATAGGAAGGTGTGATGCTGAATCTGGGCCCATTAAGAAGCCAGCTCGTTGACTTTTCCAGTTGAGTGTAATGCTGTTGACTAGGGTGCATCATGGATTGCATGTTCTGGCCTTCAGATTGGTCTTGAAGCCACTTGTCAGGCCAGCGTATGAGTGTGCATGGTGGAGTTCTGGGCATATGCTGCATAGAAACATTTGAAACAAAATAATAGAAATTATTTTGGGGGACCTGGGATTCGAACCCAGGTCCCAAGGATTACATGACACGCTCGTCACCACTGAAGCACTTTGACACATTTGTTAATAACATGCAAAACAAATATTATATGAAAACAAAGCCAATAATGCTGAAACACAAAAAATTGCGCGCGTGGATTTGAATACACCAACGCCTGCTTGCCACGTCCATCGTCTTCTACCTTTTCTGCAAAACAACAAACATATAGAGGGGGTTTTAAACCCCCGCAAAATACAGTAAAAATAAAAATAGCGATTAGCTCCTCACACCCTATAAAAAGGGCGCGAATAGCTCATTGGATTCGTCTCATCTTTCTCAATTCAACCATGGTAGTTTGAGGTTCCAATTTTATAGTATGGGGAAATCCCCAATTTGAAGCTTGAAAAAACCTAAAATGTTTCAATGGTGAATCATGCTATAACGCATTAGAATGCAATTGAATCATCCTATTAGCTTCAGAAAGCCCCTAGCAACACAAAACAACAAAGAAAATGGATCAAATGCTTATGAAATGTGATATACGATTTTGAAAAATGAAGCAAACTAAATGATGTCTATGGCATGATTTCTTGAGTGATTGTGCTTAGTTCTGATTGCCAAAGCTTCCTAGGAATGCTAGGAATATGTTTGGATTGGAATGGAGGCTTGAGAGGCACTGCAACTAGGTTTTCAGTTTCTCTTTTTTCTTTGAAATTTTGAAAAGTGTATGGCCGTTTTTGGTGCTTCTTAGGTCATGAAATCCTTTGTGATAGCTTGCCTATATGTTATGTAGTGTGTTTCAATCAGAATCAAGGCCAATAACACAATGCATTCATGCTTGGGATTTTCCATAAACTCCATTGAAGCACTTTCCATTTTTGAGCCAAAATTTGAATTCTTTCTTCATTTAGGCCTTTGCACGAAATTGGAATGATCATGATGGTGTATCAAAGCATTTCAATACAAAATATTCCCTTTTATTAATTTTCTTGATTTTTATTTGATTTTAAAAGATTTAAAATGAATTAAATCAAATAAAATTAAATAAAAATGGAAAAATTAATTTTAAATCTTGAAATAATTTGTGGGACACATGGGAAGCATGGCCAAGCTGAAACAAGTGGAAAAAGTGGGCCCCTTTTGTCAAAAATGAAATTTCAAGGATAATTGATTTTGGCCATTTCACAAAAATTTCCCAACTTCTCCAATGCATATCTTGCTCAATTTTGAAGTTATGAACATGTTCTTGGACATTTTGGAAAGGTCTTGAAGTCCTATAACCAATGTCTTTGGTCCCATGTCATTTTGATTTAACAATATCAAGTTATGGTCTTTGACTTAAAGTCCCTTTTTGTTGACTTTTGAAAATGACCTATAATGTTGAAATTGATAACTTTTTGTGAGAGCATTTCTTGGACTTGGAGTGTGAATATGAGTTGTAGGAAATGTCTTCCCCTTCAATATGAGCATTGGATGGGATTTTTCTGATGAACCATGAAAAAGTTATGCCTTGGTCAAGTTACAGTTGACTTTTCACCTGTCCAAAAATAGAAACTTTTGCATCTTGAGTCTTTTTGAGCCATACTTTGATAATCATGATCAAGAATTGTTCAAATGATGTTTGTAGCTTCAAAATAAGATGTTGACCAAAAATTTTGACTTTTGATTGCCAAATGACCATTTTGCCCCTACAGTTGACTGTTGAGCAAATGGGACTTTTGACTGTGCAACTTGACCTTGTGATCCTTGAAAATTGACATGTAGGTGCTTGACAATGTTTATGAGCATATGGGACTTGATTGAGCCCTTGAAAACCTCAACTTTCTTGCAAGAACCAAAACCCTAGTTTGACTGGCCTAGGAGGATGGTTGACTGTGTAGCCCTTGAGTAGACTTTGAACCATTTGAGGTGATGCTTGTCAAAAACTTTGAAGATTTATGGGAGGGCAAATTTTGGGGTACAACAGTTGCCCCTGTTCAATCTTCTTAGACCTGAGGATGTAGATTGGCGTGTGTGCCTTTCGTGATCCGAAGGTGGAAGATGATTGAACACTAGAGTGCCCAGAAAATTGGCACTCACATAGTTGAGTATCAGCAGTGTGATAGCGGGAATGGGCTTACAGATGCCATTTGGAGAGATGGTGGATAGGAGGATGGGCTTATAGATGTCATCTGGAGATGTGACAGAACCTTGTCGGGGATGGGCTTATAGATGCCATTTGGAACTGTGATGGATAATTGTGGAGATGGGCTTATAGATGCCATCGGGAGGTGTCGATCGCGTAAGAGATTCCTTAGCGAGAACTTGCGTACCTAAGAAAGAAAGAAAATTACCTGGCCTGTTGCAGGAGTTGATCTTTTAAACTCTTTATGTAGATGTGCCCTGGCTGGATACAGGAATCGAATCTTCAAACTCTTCAGACGTGCCCTGGCATGATACAGGAATCGAGTCCGGAGAATAGTCGTCAACAGATACACCCTGGCAAGATACAGGAATCGGATCTTCAAACTCTTCAGACGTGCCCTGGCAGGATACAGGAATTGAGTCTGGTAATGTAGTCGTCAATAGATACACCCTGGAAATATATAGGAATCGGATCTTCGAACTCTTCAGACGTGCCCTGGCAGGATACAGGAATCGAGTCTGGTAATGTAGTCGTCAACAAATACACCCTGGCAAGATACAGGAATCGGATCTTCGAACTCTTCAGACGTGCCCTGGCAGGATACAGGAATCGAGTCTGGTAATGTAGTCGTCAATAGATACACCCTGGCAAGATACAGGAATCGGATCTTCGAACTCTTCAGACGTGCCCTGGCAGGATACAAGAATCGAGTCTGGTAATGTAGTCGTCAACAGATACACCATGGCAAGATACAGGAATCAGATCTTCGAACTCTTCAGACGTGCCTGGCAGGATACAGGAATCGAGTCTGGTAATGTAGTCGTCAACAGATACACCCTGGCAAGATACAGGAATCGAATCTTCGAACTCTTCAGACGTGCCCTGGAGAGATACAGGAATCAAGTCTGGTAATGTTAGTCGTCAACAAATACTCCCTGGCAAGATACAGGAATCAGATCTTCGAACTCTTCAGACGTGCCCTGGCAAGATACAGGAATCGAGTCTGGAATCAGTCGTCAACAGATACACCCTGGCAAGATACAGGAATCGGATCTTTAGTTGCGACCGTTGATAGTAATTATCTTTGTATTGATCTTTGTCCTGAAAAGACAAAACATTAGTTGTATGCGATGTCATGTTGTATGACGTGCATTATGTTTTTAGAATGAATGAGACTGTATGTTCATGATGCGTATGTGCATGCTATGTATGTATGAAGATGCGATGTTTATGAACGTATGTTTTTTTGTCTAGGAAAATAAATCCTTGACGGGTGCCGGGAAGTTAAATCCTGGGCTAATGTTGAAGAATAGAGCTTCGTCGTTTCCGCTAGGGATGATGGTTGCAAGAATACCGGTAGGAGAAGATGACTCCGTTGGGGAATAAACTTGGCGAATAGATTACTCTGCGGGGAAATGCTCTATGGGGAAAGAGATGTACTTTGCTGAGATATTAATGATAACTCCGCTGGGGATACCGTTGATGTGCTATGTTGAAGAATATGATGAACTCCGCTGGGGGATAGGAAGACTTCGTCGGGGATGATCTTTCCGTGGCAATTGGCTGAGGATAACCCAGTTATATCCTGGTTGGGAAATAACCTTTGAATAAAGCCGGGAGACACGTTCGTGCTCTGCGGGGGATAAGCTTTCCAGAATCTACTGGGGATAAGCTTCCTGCTGGGGAGATGGATTCCACTTTCCTGGGGAAACTTTTAGACTGGACTCTCCTGGGGAAATTTTTCAGCTTGGACTGGGGAATGGCTCCACTGGATGTCTGTATACCGCCGGGGAACAATCTTAGATCAAGACTGCCGGGGATGCTTGTTAAGAATGTTTGTATATTGCGCTGGGGAATGTTGAGATCTGTTGGGGATACCCAACTTCCTTAAGGCTGATAGAGTAGGCTAACTCTGCTTGGGGAGAGCATTGTTGACTTGCTGGCTCACTCTCTGGGGAATTAAGATATCTTGGTTACATTCTTCAGCCGAACTTACCTTGTTACCTTGGTGGACAGAGCAGTTAGATCGCTTTAGACCACTCATTATTGCCCCTGTTTCTAATGTTATCTGTAATTAATCCTTTGTTTCGAATGCAAATATTTATGAGTTAGCAATTAGTGTCAAATGCATATATCACAAATTGAACCTTGGACGTTCTTCGCAAAACAAAACAGAAAAAGGAAAAACAATTGGCAATTGATCTGAAAAGTGAATTTATATTGATTTTTGAATTTGCCTGTAAATAGGCGTTTATGTACAAGAGGCTGACGTCCTAGTAAGAGAACGCCGCCGAATAACAGGGTTTATACAATTTTGTACAAAGGGAAAACAAAACAGCTATGTGAAAAGAAACAATCCCACTAGGTTCCAACTCTGCTATCGTCTTTATATCTTCGAGCGTCTCATCACTTTACTGCTCGGTTGAAGATGAAGCTGATTGATCGATGCTGTTTGAACTTGATGTTGATACCGGATTCTGGATGCAAGGTGATCCAATGAGACATAGTATTACGCTTTATCCCTAACTTTTGCCTGGACCGCCCTTTCGGGTTTTCAGTCCACCGGGATACCCATTTTTGCCCAAGCCGCCTTTTCAGGTTTTCGACTTGCGGGTGTACAGATTTTTTTTCATTTCATCCCTCATTTTGCCCGAACCCTTTTGGTTCGCCGGGAAGCCCTGATTTTTGCCTAGTTATGTCAACCTAGCGGGTCTTTTATCATGCGTAGTATCTTTTTACTATGTCTGCATTGGCGGGGTGAGGAAGGTCGTCACCATCCATGGTGGTTAGGATCATGGCTCCTCCTGAGAACAAATGTTTAACCATAAATGGTCCTTCGTACGTGGGGGTCCATTTGCCCCTGGGATCACTCTGAGGAAGGATGATGCGCTTGATTACCAGGTCCCCAACTTGATACTCTTATGGTCTGACCTTCTTGTTAAATGCCCTGATCATCCGTTTTTGGTACGTTTGACCATGACAAATAGCAGTAAGTCTCTTTTCGTCAATTAGATTTAATTGATCAAGTCGAGTCTGGATCCAGTCATCTTTGCTCAGATCTGCCTCCTTCATTATCCAGAGAGAGGGCATCTGCACTTCAATTGGTAAGACTGCCTCTATGCCGTAGACCAAGGAAAAAGGAGTTGCCCCGGTTGACGTTCTTGCTGAGGTACGGTACCCATGGAGAGAAAACGGTAACATCTCGTGCCAATCTTTATAGGTCACTGTCATCTTCTGCACAATCTTCTTGATATTCTTGTTCGCTGCTTCTACAGCCCCATTCATCTTCGGCCGGTTAAGAGAAGAGTTGTGGTGTTGTATCTTGAATTGCTCGCAGAGCTCAGTGATCATTTTGTTATTGAGATTGGTATCGTTGTCTGTAACGATTCTTTCTGGGACGCCGTATCGACAGATCAGATTGTGCCGAATGAACCGTGCCACAACATTCTTGGTTACCGTAGCGTAGGAAGCTGCTTCAACCCACTTTGTGAAGTAATCGATCGCCACCAGGATGAAACGATGCCCGTTGGATGCCGTAGGTTTAATCTCTCCGATCATATCTATGCCCCACATTGCGAAAGGCCAAGGTGCAGTCAGGACATTCAGAGGAACTGGAGGAACGTGCACCTTATCTGCATAAATCTGGCATTTATGACATGTCCGAGAATGTTGGTAACAGTCGGCTTCCATTGTGGACCAGAAATATCCTGCCCGAAGGATTTTCTTTGCCATGGTGTGTCCACTGGAATGCGTTCTGAAGGTACCTTCATGCAGCTCTGCCATGATCTTTTCTGCTTCAGTCTTATCCACACAACGCAGTAAGGTCGAATCATGGTTTCGCTTGTACAGAATGCCGTTGCTGAGGAAGAACTTTGCAGCGAACCTTCTCAGAAACTTCTTATCATTGACAGATGCACCTTCAGGGTATTCTTGAGCCTCCAAGTACCTCTTTACTTCATGATACCAGGGTTTTTCAGTTACTATCTCAGCCTCAAGATCACAACAATATGCCGGTTCGTCCAGTTTCCAGATAATGATCCGGGGAGCCTCATTGTCCCACTTGACTTTGAACATGGAAGATATCGTAGCTAACGCGTCCTCCAACTGATTCTCCTCTCTTGGGAAGTGTTAAAAAGTTATCTCTGTGAAATGGGGGATCAATGTCAACACACATTCTTTGTAAGGAATAAGATTTGGGTGTTTCGCATCCCACTCGCCTTTGATCTGATTGATCACGAGAGCGGAATATCCGAAGACACTCAGAAACTTGATCCTTAATTCAATCGCAGCTTGAAGACCCATGATGCATGTCTCATACTCCGCCATGTTGTTGGTGCAGTTGAAACATAGTCGGCCAGTAAGTGGAGTATGAGTGCCTTGAGGGGATATGATCACAGCGCCGATACCGTTACCCAAAGTGTTGGAGGCTCCGTCAAAGTGCATAGACCATCAGGATCCTTCCTCAGTTCCTTCATCCGGTCCAGGTACTTCACAATCAGTCACTATCATGATGCTCTCGTCAGGAAACTCAAAATTCATTGACTGGTAGTCATCCACTGCTTGGTGTGCCAAGTGGTCTGCCAATACACTTCCTTTGATAGCTTTCTGAGTTGTGTACTGGATGTCGTATTCCGTCAAGATCATTTGCCATCTCGCTATTCTTCCAGACAGGGCAGGCTTTTCGAATATGTACTTGATGGGATCCATCTTTGAAATCAACAGAGTTGTGTGAGTCAACATATATTGTCTCAGCCGGCGAGCAGCCCATACCAAAGCGTAGCAAGTTTTCTCAAGCAGTGAGTATCGGGTCTCACAGTCGGTAAACGTTTTGCTAAGGTAATAAATGGCGTGCTCTTTTCGGCCAGACTCGTCATGCTGCCCCAGCACACACCCCATTGAGTTGTCAAGTACTGTCAAGTAGAGTATCAGAGGTCTCCCTTCAACCGGTGGCATAAGGATGGGTGGTTCTTGGAGATACTCTTTGATTCTGTCAAAAGCGGCCTGACATTCATCATTCCAACGTACTACCTGATCTTTCTTCAGCAGCTTGAAGATTGGTTCACAGGTAGCAGTTAGGTGCGAGATGAATCGGGTAATGTAATTCAGACGTCCCAGAAAGCCTCTGACTTCTTTCTCTGTCTTGGGAACTGGCATCTCTTGTATGGCTTTCACCTTGGCAGGGTCCACTTGAATACCCTTGTCACTTACGACGAAGCCTAGCAACTTTCCAGATCTTACCCCGAAGGTGCACTTGTTCGGGTTCAACCTCAGCTTGTACAACTTCAGACGGTCAAACAGCTTCTTTAGATGGTCAAGGTGTTCCTCCTCAGTTTGAGACCTTGCAATCATATCGTTGACATATACTTCAATCTCATGATGGATCATGTCATGAAATAAAGCGACCATGGCACGTTGGTAGGTTGCCCCAGCATTTTTCAACCCGAATGGCATGACCTTGTAGCAGAAGGTGCCCCACTGAGTAACGAAGGTAGTCTTTTCCATATCTTCAGGAGCCATCTTGATCTGATTATAACCTGAAAAACCATCCATGAAGGAGAACACCTTGTGCTGAGCAGTATTGTCAACCAGAACGTCAATGTGAGGCAGGGGAAGTCATCCTTGGGGCTGGCCCTGTTCAAATCCATGTAATCAACACACATTCTGACCTTACCATCTTTCTTCGGTACCGACACCACGTTGGCAACCCACTGAGGGTAAGAAGTCACTGCTAGAAACCCGGCATCAAATTGCTTCATAACCTCAGCTTTGATTTTCTCGGACATCTCTGGACGCATACGGCGGACCTTTTGCTTAACCGGAGGGCAGTCTTCCTTGGTAGGCAAATGATGAACTACGATGTCGGTATCCAACCCAGGCATGTATTCGTAAGACCAGGAAAAGATCTCCACATAATCATGCAACATCTGAATCAACCGTTGTTTCACGCTGAGCTCTAGATTGACACCAATCTTGACTTCCTTTCTGTCTGCCTCAGTACCCAGATTTACCGTTTCCACTGGCTCTTCATGTGGTTGAATGGCCCTCTCTTCCTGGAGTAACAGTCTTGCAAGTTCGCCAGGCACTTCGCAATCATCTTCACCTTCGTCTTTGGCTAAGTTGATCGGATTTTCGAAGTCATAACTGGCAGTAGCAGAGTCGTTACCAGTGAGATCCAGAGTGGATTGAAACCTGTACGAGTGAGTGTGTGTAAATACAGTTGTTTTGCAATATATAAATAAAGAAAGAGAGCGCAAGATTTGAAATGTGAAAAACGTCCAATGCTTTTATTCATGATATATGAAAGTGACAAACAAAATCCCTCACAAATAAAACCACGGTGCCCCGGCTAAGACACCGGGCCATAAAGTTTCAAATTATTGTTTATTACAAATCCAAAACAAAGAAGTTCATTACTGGGTGACAAAAGTAATGGGTGTAAAGTCTTTTGCGGTCCAGTTGCTAGGTCCACCGTTAGTCGTTGGGTAGATCCAGCTGTCAAACTCGGATTCTTCCACTTCGTCTTTATCTCCAATAGCATTCACTCCTGGATTGGTGATGAACACAGGAGGTCTTCCAATCCTTGCCTTGCGCACAGCCTTCTGAGCTTCTGCAGTGAAACCCAGTCCAAACTTGTCAGTCTTAGGAGTAAAATCAGGGAGCCTGCCCCAGTTTGCACATTCACCTTTTTCAATCACAGCCCGGGCGTCCTTTAAGGAGGCCATCTTCAAAGGAGAACCCTCTTCAGTCACTGCTTCTGCTGATGCCAATGTTTGTGGCACCTCTTCAAAATGTTGAAAGGGGGTCTCAATGAACTCCCCGTCCATTTCCACGTACCTGAAGGAGTTGAGGTGGCTGACCATGTATTCCTCTTCCCCTTGCACTGTTACAATCTTCCCCCTGACCGGGTATTTGAGCTTCTGATGTAAAGTTGAAGTCACAGCTCCAGCCTTGTGGATCCACGGGCGACCCAACAAACAAGAATAGGATGGACGGATGTCCATCACATAGAATTTTGAATCAAATACCTACGAACCAACCCTGATCGGGATGTCAACCTCACCATGTACCATCCTTTTGGACCCGTCAAAGGCCCAGACAACAATGTTACTTGGTTTGAGCTCTAAACCCTCACAGTCCAGCCTGTTTAGAGCCTTCTTGGGTAGCACGTTTAGTGAAGAACCAGTGTCAACCAGCACATGAGCAAGAGTAGTGCCCCTGCATTCAATGGAGACATGCAGGGCATCATTATGGTTCTTCCCCTTGGCCGTCAGATCAGCATCAGAGAAACCCAGGCCATTATCAGCGGTTAAGTTGGCCACACAGTCGGTGAATTGATCAGCAGACGTCTCGTGAGGCACATGGGCCGTTTTCAGGAAAGCAATCAGGGCCTTGGCATGGGCCTCTGAACACAGCAACAGTGATAGCATGGAGATTTTGGAGAGGGTGTGCCCCAATTGTTCAACGATGTTGAAATCGCTCTTCTTTATAATTTTGAGGATCTCTTCCATTTCTTGCTTGGAAGCCTCAACAATGGTCTTTGGTGCCTCCGTCCGGCAGGCATATCAGCAGCAATCCCCTTTCCCCGAGCGTCAGATGACTCGGCAGCAGGGGTGGAAACTCGATTAGGGGGGAACAGGAACACTGGCAGGTGTGATGACCAGAGGCCTTTGAATTGCTGGAGGAGCAATGTCTGGAGAGAACAGTCTTCCACTACGAGTGACCTTAGCAGGCCCAGTGATGTTGGTGACACTGGTACCAGCGTTGAACTCTTGCTTCACTCCCAGAACATAAACATCTGCCCCATAGTGCCACGGGACAGCTTTATCAGACTTATAGGGGATGGGCCCCGGAACAGTAATGGTGATGGGAGCAATCTTGTGAACAGACAAAATTTGGACAGGCTTCTTTGAAGGAGCCTTGGAAGGATTATTGAAAATGGTAACAATTGAAACTTCTTCAACAGGGGCAGCAGGAACGGCAGTCTTCTTGAACAAGATCTCTTTACTATCCATCAGGTTTTGGATGCCTGATTTCAGCAAAGAACAACCAGCAGGGGAATCAGCACATAAAGGGCAACCTTTGCTACATCCCGGAAATAAACCGGCTAGCAATAGGTTCCTCTTGACAGTCAGCAGCGGAGTAGCAACATCATCCACAGAAGCTACAAACAAATCCTCCTCAACAGCATTCACTCCATGCTGGGGCATGGGAGCGGTCACAACATTTGGCCTCTCGGGAGCCTCGAACTGTATCTCCTTGGCATCAATAAGGTCCTGAACCTTATTCCTTAGGGCCCAACAATCATCAGTAGAATGTCCCGGGCTATCAGAGTGATAAGCGCAACGGGCGTTGGGGTTGTATTTCGGAGATGCTGTGTTTACCATCTTCGGAGCCTCTTTGACAGTTACCAGGCTAGTTGACATCAGTTGCGGCAGGATCTGAGAGAGAGTCATGCTGAGCCGAGTATACTGCCGTTTGGGCCTCTCAGCTCTGGGCTGGTTGTATTGCTGAGGAGCAGCAGTAGGCTTAGAAATAACCACCGCATTGACATCTTGGCGGTGTTCAGGTTTGTTCTGCTTTCTTGGACCATACACAGCACTGGCCTCCTTCTTGAAGGGCTTATTTTCAGTATTTGAGGAGGCAACCTTCTGTATCTTCCCCGATTTTATACCAGCCTCGATCCTTTCACCAGTCAGGATCAGGTCAGTAAACCCAGCAGAGGAATTACCAATGAGATGATGGAAGAATGGACCAGATAGGGTCCCCAAGAACATGTCCACTAGCTCTCGATCCGTCAACGGTGGCTGCACCCTGCCAGCCAGATCTCTCCATTTCTGTGCGTATTCCTTAAAACCTTCTCCCGATCCTAGCGACATACCCTGGAGTTGGGTACGTGTAGGAGCGAGGTCGGAATTATATTGATACTGCTTGTAGAAAGCAGTGGCCAAATCCTCCCAGTTACGAATGTTGGTTCCATCCAGCTGATAGAACCATTCGAGGTGAGTCCCTGAAAGACTCTCCTGGAAGAAGTGGATCCATAAGTTCTTGTCTGCTGTGTAAGGCTGGATCTTCCTTACATAAGAACGGAGGTGCATCTTGGGACAGGAAGCCTCGTTATACTTCACAAAGGCAGGCGCCTTGAACTTGTGTGGGATCACCACCCCAGAAGATAAACCCAAGTCTCCGAAATCCAACCCAGGCACACGTTGAATCTCCATAGAATTTAACCTGTCCTCTAGCTGTTTGTATCGGTCCTCAGCAGGAGGGTACTATTCATCATTGAAGTCTGTCTCAGTGTCAGAGACCACAGGACTATGGACCTCTCTCCCTTGGTGACTACCTTCCCCCACAGATGGAGTAGTCCTTTCATCTTCATTCTGCAATATGTTCCCAAGTCTGCGCCCAGTGTTGAATAGCACAGTCCTCTTCTTCTTCTTATTCTTCTTCAGGAGCAAAGCCTTCAGCTCTTGTTGTCCCTGGGCCAAGTTCATGACCATCTCTTGAAATTGGGCATTCTGGGCCTGGAGCGCCTTGATAGCTTGCTCGATAGTGAGTTCAGGATTCATGATGCTTGAGTGCTGAAATAAACAGCGAAGAAGATTAAGCAACCTGTAGGAAAAGGGTACCTGTAATGCATATGATGAATGAAATGCGTATGAATTATGTTTTCAAAGACAATCGGGAATCAACTTTGTAGACAAAAGGAACACACTTTATTAGATTTAAACTATAAATTGTTCAACAATCTGCCCTTAGGCGTTACAAGAATGAAAATACTGAAAAGGAAATAAAGTTGTAAAAGAAACATCCAAAGCCCATTAGTGCTCCCATGGCCTCCTCTTCTCAGTACGGATATAGTCATTCAGGGCCCGCTCGTTCTCCAGTTGCTTGGTCAGCTTCTGGATCTTCTGTTCCTGTTCGTTGAACTTTTCCCGATAATAATCCCGCTCTTCCTGTAGTTGCGCCCAAGACCTCTTTAGTGTATCAACATCAGTGGGTATCTGAGGAGGGAGAACAGTTGGAGGAGCCCCATCTCTATCAGGATACTCAAGAATGATGGGTCTGACAGCTTCATATGGCATACCTAAATTCTGAGCACGGATGCTGACCCATTTGTAGTAGGCTTCCATAGGTAGAGAAGTCTTCGGTCCCAGCTCTTGTGGGTCAGCTTTGTGAATTCTGTCCCAAGCCTTGATGAATCTACGGTGCAGTTCGTCACTGTCTTTCTGAAACTCAAAACTGATGTAAGGCACCAGCATCTCATGAGGCCCTGCTCTTCTGGCTCTTCCAAACTGACGGAGAGCTAAACATGGATTATAAGAGATTCCGCCCTGAGTGCTAATCAATGGAACATTAGGATATTCTCCGCAACAATCAATAACAGCCACCTCATCCAAACCCATGAGAGTCCAAATGATGTCATTATCGGTGAGAGACATTAACCTATGAGCCCAGCCTCTTCCTTCTTGGTTCTTTAGCACAAACTTAAGGAGGTGCGAAATAAACCACCTCACCAACAAAGGAGTACAACACCACAGAGTTCTTCGTCTTCGGGCAGTACGAGCATAGAGTTGTTGCAGGACATCACCCAAGAGAGTGGGTACAGGATTCCGAGACATAAAGATCCTTATGGCATTGATATTGACAAAGTTATCAGGATTTGGAAACAATACTAGCCCATAGATTAAGAGAGCCAAAATGTCCTCGTACGCCCTGAAGTCTAAGTCGTTCCAGAAACTGTTAGCTTTACCAATCATAAACTTAGCCAAGAAGCCCTTAACTCCGCTTCTAGTCTCCCAGTTGTCCATTATCTCCTGGTTGGTCAAGGGAAGGGCTGCAGCAATCTCCTCGAGCCTAAGAGTCTTTTCCCAACCAGTGAAGGGAGTCTGATCCAAGATAGGGATGCCAAGCAAATCAGAGAACTCTTCCAGGGTAGGGACCAGCTGGAAGTCTTGAAAGGTGAAGCACTGGTACAGAGGGTCATAAAACTGGGTCAGGACACTCATCAGTTGTTGGTCCCACTTTGCCGTGACTAAACTGAGAAGAGAACCATGCCTTTGGATGAAGGAAGCAGTGTTTGGAATTCTGTCAACCAGCTCTTTAAGCAAATCAGGTGGGTGAACAAAGTTGAACCGGATAGTGTTCCTTCGCATAGGCATCATGGTGTCCTACAAAACAGAGCAAAGATGAAACCCTCTTATCTTTGAAATGGTCAGTCCTTATGCAGGATGCATGCAATGTTATGATGGCATGATGTTATGATAAAGCACACCACAAATATTCACAAAGGCAAACATGATAAGGCACACAAGTCACACAAGACAAGCCCTTAGAGTTTAGGCCAGCATGGGGTCTAGGTATTACCCTCTTTCAGTTTGTTGGTTAAGACCTGTCCTAATCAAAAGTAACTGGGTTCTTAGAGGATCCCAATATCATTGACTACCCTCAATCGGTCATAACTCCAGCATCGCAATCTTTTCTTGAAGCCAGAACCATCGCGAGAGTTTAGCCTCAATGGGTGTAGCATACTGCTACTGTTCTATTGGCCAAGTTGGGTCAATTAGGGTTCTAAGGTCGGTTGGTGCTTAATGACTCCTCAGAAGACCCATATTCTCCTTGTTGCAACACAAGGGATATCGGTACAGACCAAGGTGCCACACCAACGTAGCCACTGCTTCACCCGTGTCGGTCTACGCCGGACAGGTCCCTCACAGCTTATGCTACCTACCAGGGTATTCCCAGATCCGGGTTAGGATCTATGTAACTCCGATGCAGCCCACAATAATAAAGCAAACAAACACAGCAATTGAAAACACAAGTGATCTTAGTCCTAAGGTACACCTCACTTTATAGGTATCCCCAGCAGAGTCGCCAGTTCTGTGATCGGTGGATTTAGAACTGACTGTTTAAAGCTGGTTTCGCGAAATGTCGCGGAAGCAAGAGTCGCCACCGTCTTTTATTTTTCTCCAACATGGACAGGACAAAAGCACAGCAAAATTCCTTATGAGATAGTTTCTCGGTTCGGGAGGTAGATTTATAGAAAGGGAAGGTGTTAGCATCCTTTCTATCCGTGGTTATCCACGGGCTCTTAGATACTTGCTCATTGTGTTTTCAAAAGTGTTTGCTTTTCAAAGTGTGAGTGGGTTTGAAAAAGTTTCGTTTAAAGATTTCAGAATGACTCTTGTATCAGTCCTCAAGAGTGTTTGAAAAATTGTTTTGAAAGCTTTTTGAAAGTGTCGGTGTGAAAAGAGTTTTGATTTGTTTTTTAGAGAGAGCAAGTATCTATGAGTCATCTACCTACCCTAAGGAATTAAGCTGTGTAAATGTCCTTAAGGTAGTGCCATCCCACCATTGAGAGGTAGGTAGCACCACCGTTGGAGGTGTTCGGGTCAATTCGTTTTTAGGGACAGTGTGGTCACCAGAGCAACAGTAGGACACCTTAGAAGCTACCCTTATGCCATTGATCCTTTTTAATTCCGAGGCAACCGTTTCGAGGCAACTGGATCATGTCATGGACATAAGGACTTACTAAAACGTCCTATACTCGACGACCACGTTTCGAGGGCAAGGCAACAGTGAGGCGTACCCTAGAAGTGGTGTGTGAATTTGTGTGTTATTTTCAGGTTAAGTTTATCTTTGATCAGGGCATTTGTGAGCTACGAGTTATTTTTAATTATCATGCATTCTTTCATACAAGTTAACAGTTAAAAGGGGTGCGAAAAGTAAATTGCGGAAAACGTAAATCCTACACTATTACAAGGCGCGGGTCTATACATCGCCAAATATTACAAAGACCCGTTTTTTTAGTAAATGAATACGGAAAGTAAATGAAAACAGTAAAGGGTCCTATTTACCATTACATATCCGGAGCAATTACATAATAATCGAACAAATTAAATACGCGCGAATTAATCGGGAATGTCCAAGGGTGTTGACCCTTTTAAGAAAAGGAAATTAATTTTTTAGTCTTTTTTAGAATTAAAATGAAATGGAAACTAATTAATAAATTAATTAATTTAATTTAATAAAAGGAAAATATTTTTTGTTTTTTAGGTTTTTTTATGAAATAAAATAGAAAAAAAGAAATAAAATTCTAGGTTAACCTAAATCTAAATCTATTTTAATTATTAAAAAGAATGTTAAAATGGCCTAATTAACAACTAATTCAATTATGATTTGTTTACAAAATAAAAATAATAATAATAAAAATGTTAATTCTATTTTTTTTGGGCTTTTTTATGAAAATGGTTAATTAAATTAATTATTAGTAATAAAATAAAAGGGTTAAAAATAATAGGAAATAACAAAAACAAATAAATAATAAAAGAAAAGAAATGAAAACCAAGGGGTGTGTGGGCCAAATAGGAAGGTGTGATGCTGAATCTGGGCCCATTAAGAAGCCAGCTCGTTGACTTTTCCAGTTGAGTGTAATGCTGTTGACTAGGGTGCATCATGGATTGCATGTTCTGGCCTTCAGATTGGTCTTGAAGCCACTTGTCAGGCCAGCGTATGAGTGTGCATGGTGGAGTTCTGGGTATATGTTGCATAGAAACATTTGAAACAAAATAATAGAAATTATTTGGGGGGACCTGGGATTCGAACCCAGGTCCTAAGGATTACATGACACGCTCGTCACCACTGAAGCACTTTGACACATTTGTTAATAACATGCAAAACAAATATTATATGAAAACAAAGCCAATAATGCTGAAACACAAAAAATTACGCGCGTGGATTTGAATACACCAACGCCTGCTTGCCACGTCCATCGTCTTCTACCTTTTCTGCAAAACAACAAACATATAGCGGGGGTTTTAAACCCCCACAAAATACAGTAAAAATAAAAATAGCGATTAGCTCCTCACACCCTATAAAAAGGGCGCGAATAGCTCATTGGATTCGTCTCATCTTTCTCAATTCAACCATGGCAGTTTGAGGTTCCAATTTTACAGTATGGGGAAATCCCCAATTTGAAGCTTGAAAAAAACCTAAAATGTTTCAATGGTGAATCATGCTATAACGCATTAGAATGCAATTGAATCATCCTATTAGCTTCAGAAAGCCCCTAGCAACACAAAACAACAAAGAAAATGGATCAAATGCTTATGAAATGTGATATACGATTTTGAAAAATGAAGCAAACTGAATGATGTCTATGGCATGATTTCTTGAGTGATTGTGCTTGGTTCTGATTGCCAAAGCTTCCTAGGAATGCTAGGAATATGTTTGGATTGGAATGGAGGCTTGAGAGGCGCTACAACTAGGTTTTCAGTTTCTCTTTTTTCTTTGAAATTTTGAAAAGTGTATGGCCGTTTTTGGTGCTTCTTAGGTCGTGAAATCCTTTGTGATAGCTTGCCTATATGTTATGTAGTGTGTTTCAATCAGAATCAAGGCCAATAACACATTCCATTGAAGCACTTTCCATTTTTGAGCCAAAATTTGAATTCTTGCTTCATTTAGGCCTTTGCACGAAATTGG
Organism: Vicia faba; assembly: GCA_948472305.1. NCBI lineage: Eukaryota > Viridiplantae > Streptophyta > Magnoliopsida > Fabales > Fabaceae > Vicia > Vicia faba. The sequence goes on from OX451740.1 coordinate 265,383,581, forward strand.
AATGATCATGATGGTGTATCAAAGCATTTCAATACAAAATATTCCCTTTTATTAATTTTCTTGATTTTTATTTGATTTTAAAAGATTTAAAATGAATTAAATCAAATAAAATTAAATAAAAATGGAAAAATTAATTTTAAGTCTTGAAATAATTTGTGGGACACGTGGGAAGCATGGCCAAGCTGAAACAAGTGGAAAAAGTGGGCCCCTTTTGTCAAAAATGAAATTTCAAGGATAATTGATTTTGGCCATTTCACAAAAATTTCCCAACTTCTCCAATGCATATCTTGCTCAATTTTGAAGTTATGAACATGTTCTTGGACATTTTGGAAAGATCTTGAAGTCCTCTAACCAATGTCTTTGGTCCCATGTCATTTTGATTTAACAATATCAAGTTATGGTCTTTGACTTAAAGTCCCTTTTTGTTGACTTTTGAAAATGACCTATAATGTAAAAATTGATAACTTTTAATGAGAGCATTTCTTGGACTTGGAGTGTGAAGATGAGTTGTAGGAAATTTCTTCCCCTTCAAGATGAGCATTGGATGGGATTTTTCTGATGAACCATGAAAAAGTTATGCCTTGGTCAAGTTACAGTTGACTTTTCAACTGTCCAAAAATAGAAACTTTTGCATCTTGAGTCTTTTTGAGCCATACTTTGAGAATCATGATCAAGAATTGATCAAATGATGTTTGTGGCTTCAAAATAAGATGTTGACCAAAAATTTTGACTTTTGACTGCCAAATGACCATTTTGCCCCTACAGTTGACGGTTGAGCAAATGGGACTTTTGACTGTGCAACTTGACCTTGTGATCCTTGAAACTTGACATGTAGGTGCTTCATAATGTTTATGAGCATATGGGACTTGATTGAGCCCTTGAAAACCTCAACTTTCTTGCAAGAACCAAAACCCTAGTTTGACTGGCCTAGGAGGATGGTTGACTGTGTAGCCCTTGAGTAGACTTTGAACCATTTAAGGTGATGCTTGTCAAAAACTTTTAAGATTTATGGGAGGCCAAATTTTGGGGTACAAAAATGTCCATGGTGGAGATTTATTGAGAAGAGAGAACAGGGATGAGCGCATGGTGAGACAAAGGTTTAAACCACCGCAGATATGGATCGGAGATACGAAGAAGAAAGAGTCGCAGCGGAGGTGATGAGAAGAAGTGGGCCGTGTTTTGTGAATAACATGAATCGGCGCCAATTGGAAAACCTAGGCCATTACTACGTCGTTTTACCAATTTCATGTTTTTCACTTTTAGCTTTTTTTTTATTTTTTTTATTATATAATAGAAAATAGTGTGGAATAACAAAATTATGGTATTAAGATGGACCGGATCTTTCTCTTCCTAAGCCCATTCTTTTTTCTGGGAAGCCTGATTGTCAACAGACTAAAAAAAAACACGCTTCTTGGATCATCTTGGGGCTGGGCTTTAGCGCAATTTCTAAACATAGTTCCTATACAAGTTTCATACCCCATCAGCTTTAGATTTGAATTTTATTCCCATAGCATGTTTATTTTCATGAATTTTTTTATATTGATTTTGGATGATAAAAATGATAAAAATCAATAAAAAATTTGTTATATTTTTATTTGATTTTGGGAATTAATCCATGATTTTTTTTGGAGATTTTGGGAATTTTATTCCACACTTCATTTGATATATGTGTTGTGCTTGTGTTTGTTTACTTTCTTGTTGATCAATGAGTCACTCAATTTAAAAATTAAGATCACGACTTCTCTCTCAGTGCATGCTCCCTATAGGACTTTATCGCTTTCCTTTATTTCTTGTTGATCGATGAGTCACTCAATTTAGAAATTGAGATCACGACTTTGCTCTCAGTGCATGTTCCCTATAGGATAGTTTTGTTAGACTTTCTTTAGAATGCAAGCTTAGATAGGATCCCCCATTGTATGATAACATTAGGTTAGAGATAGGTTAGTCTCCCTTAGATGTTTTCTTCCCTTTTGCATAATTGCACTTAAAAATAAAACTTCTTCTTTCTTGGCAAATGTATAAAAAATGCTAAGTATACAAAAATTCTTTTCATGGTAAAAAAATACCAACTAATCCATTTCTTTTTGCCATTCGGATTTTCTTTTCTAAGAGCATGTTAGCTCCTTTCCACTACAGGTCGTAAGTCTCCAAAGGTCGACCAATGGTGGAATGATTGAATACAACATTGTTCATTTAAAAAATACAAAACAAACAAAAACATATGAGCCGAACTACGGTAGCTCTGATTCCTCAAAAAGGATACGTAGGTATTGGGGTAGGGCCCAAGCGAGTACAACTTTATTTTCCCTACATTCTTTCTCCTTTCTTTTCATGCATTCCCTCTTAGTTTATAATCCTTAATCATTAGATTAAACACACCCTTTGATTAGAACAACGAGAGTGGATCTCGTAGAGTACTATGGATGTGTGGCGTGCTAATACCTTCCCCTCGCGTAATCGACTCCCTTACCCAATCTCTCAGTCGCAAGACCTCGATTTCCCCTTTAGATTTTCTTCGATGATTTTCCTTTCCCTTTAATATGGGATAAATAAATACTCGGTGGCGACTTCATTGATTTTACCGCTATAGAAAAATGGCGACTTCATTGGGGATACATGTCGACCAATTGTTGGTCCATCCCGTGAGTCAATCCTAGCTCCCGTTTTTCTTTTCTTAGGGTGTTTGTCTTTATGCTTTTATGGATTATTCATTTGTATATGTTTGAGCATATGTTTGCATTGCATCTTTATTATTATTTATTATATTGTTGTTTTGCTAGTTTCTTTGTTTCTTGATGGGTGGGATGTTACTATGAGGTAAAAGGCCCAATACCCATGCCAAGTGGAAACCACAGGAACACTAGGAATAGAGTGGAACATGAAAGGCTAGTTGACTTATGTTTCACTATGCCGCCATGTCGTCCACGCTCAGATGAGGTACAAATAAGGGGCTATCATTTTCACGTAGGTGATATGGCGATATTTTCTCAGGAGTACCCTCGATTGTGAGTTACCATTGACCTTACCATGACCTAGTCTTTACCCGTGAGTAGGGAGGGAATGATCTATATAGGTACAGATGGTGACTATAAATGTTCCGTTGGTAACTCTAATTATACTAATAACTTTGATCCTTGGTATTCTGATTTGGTCCGAACCTTTGACCTTATTACATATGATAGTGGTTCTATTATCAGTTCAGCGACTATCCAGCATGCAGAAACTTCGATCTTATGATTATTGCACTTGCATCATGGCATATTTATTTTATAAAAGAAACACAAAAAAAAGCAAAAAATATATAACTGCCTAACCTGCATTTGCATTTCATTTCCAGGATTATTCTGAGGTCTGTCGTCAGCATCAGAGATGGATAACAACATGAAGACAAGTTCAGAGCCTCTTAGAAACACTGCTGCTTATCAATTCCCATGCTTTGGTGGTCGATTGCGAGAGATGGGAGCTCTTGTGAAGGGACCAAATGAAAAAGTTTTCAGGGGACAATATGGAAACCTATTGCCGTTGGTGAATGATGATTTTGAAGAATGGGCCGTGAGAACACTTATTCAGTTCTATGATCCGCAACTACTCTGTTTTAATTTCCGGGACTATCAATTGGAACCAACTCTCGAAGAGTATGCTCATATTATGGATGTCAAAGTCACCAACAGTATTCCTTTTTTTCGAACACCAGAGATTCCAGACTATATGGCGATCACCAGAGCTCTTTATTTGACTCATGGTGAAGTTAAAAGTAATTTGATTAACAAAAGCAACACAAGCGGTCTCCCGCTGAATTACTTGATATCAAAGGCTAAGGGTTTTGCATAGGACATGAATTGGACCGCGTTTAATGCACTGCTGGCAGCAATGATTTATGGTCTGGTCCTCTTCCCAGTATCTGAGAAGTTAGTGCATCTATCTTCATTGTATGTTTTCATGAATGGTAACCCTATACCAACTCTACTCGCCGACACTTATTACACCATCCATTCCCGACATGGAAAGAAAGGGGAAGTCATGTGTTGCGCGATCGCGCTTTATAAGTGGTTGATTCATCTTTATGGTCTCAGCGTATCATGGGACTTACTTCGTATGATATTGTTTGGCAAAGTGTGATAGGTTTGAAAGAGATCATTCTAGGGTGTGGAGAATTCCCTAATGTCCCTCTTATGGGGACAAGGGGGTGCATTAATTATAACCCTATCTTGGCGCACCATCAATTAGGATTCGCGATGTTAGATAGACCCAATGAGCGGGAGGTGATGGATACCATTTATTTAGGTAAAGGAGAAGATGAAGTGTTGCTTGAAAAGGTGAAGATAGCATGGGAACATATTCGCCGTAAAGGGAAATCTTCTTTCAGCCAGATTGGAAGTGTAGCTTATGATACTTATACAAGTTGGATTCAGGATCGTGTGAAGGAAGTGCGATTAGCTTATAAGAAGGGGAGGTTGCTATATCCTCAACCTGATTTCGACCCATTAGTGGATTTTCAGGCAGACAATTCTTTATTCCATATTGATTCGTCTCCTGTGCAGCTGCTCCCAGAGAGATTAGAGTTTGTGCCTGTAACGTGTTTTAAGAATGTCAAGGCCGAAAACCTCAAACTCCAAGCTATGCAGGAAGAAGTGAATATGGATATGTCATTTGCCTTGCAGGACAAGAAGAAACTCATGAAAGATGTTAAGCTGAAGAACCAATTGCTAGAAAAACATGGTTTGCTTGAGCAGTCGAAAAGACCTAGGGTCGAGGGTTCTGATAATACCAGCTGACAGGTTAAAGAGCTACAGGCTAAGCATCAAGAGATAGAAAATGTTCGATTGGCTAAAAAGGAATTGGAAGCTAAGCATTGTGAGGAGGTTAAGATGTTGAAAAAAAATTGAGAAGGATGTTCGCTTGACTCAAGCTACGAAATAGTTGACAACAATCAAAGCCCAGGTAGCAAATAAAGAAAAGGTTCCAGCAGAAGAGGCCGAAGTGGGAAACATAGATTCTGAGGATTGGGAACTCAAGTATCATTGTTTGTTGGCGCTAGTGAAGAAGAGGAGCTTTGTGACCGGAGACACTTTTTATGGAAATGATTAGCTGGATAGTTGAGCTTAAGGAGAATTCTTTTTACTGCACTTATCTTTTATGCTTGTTTTGATCGACAAGATCACCGCCAGTCTTGTTGGACGGGGCCTCTTTAATAATTGACTCTATTTGTACTAAATCACCACCGTATGGATGTTTGTTCGATTATATCATATGAGCAGTTTCTACTCTGATATCTTGCCTTTGTTTTGTTTTATCTTGTTGTTTATCCTATTGCTTATCGATGCTTGATAAAAAACCAAAGGATTCTCCTGGAAATGATAAGGCACTTCATGCATAACCATTCATCCATGCATACCATATCATGACAGGTGGATCACGACAGGTTTTCTTATCTTTGATTCAGGTTTCTTTACAGAGATTGCTACCACAAATTTCATTGTTATAATACTCGAAGCACTTTCAAGAGGCAGATGGAAAATCTTGAACAAGAGAATTGCGAACTGCATGAAGAGATCACCGCTTTGAGAACCAGAATGGAAAACTTGACTGCTTTGGTAGAGTCGTTGGTGGCTGCTCAGAATCATCCACCACCACCTCCACCTCCTCAGGCAACGCAACCACAACAAGCAACGGTTGTCTATGAAATTACGACAACTTCCATCTCAGTTGCTCCAAATACTACTGCTGCTCAGCATCGCATGCCTCCTGGATATCCATGGGGAATGCTCGAAGTTTCCACGCCAGAAGGATATAACCCTACTCCTCAAATTGCTCAATCTGCTGAACAAGTTATGGCTTCTGCCCCTCTCGTGGTACACATTACTCCTACTGTCATTGATGAGATCTGTCATGCCGTGCCTCCAGTAATGAATGTTGTCCCTATTGTTAATGATGTGGTTCACCATCCTACTCCGCCTCCAAGCGAAGGAATTGGATTCTATGACATAATGGATGACTTCCAAGATAAGTTTAATGAGATGCGAAAGGAAATGAAAGCCCTCCAGGGAAAAGAACTGTTCGGACAGAATGTGAGCTATCTATGCCTAGTTCCAAATGTAAAAGAACCTGTGAAGTTCAAAGTGTCGGAGTTCGATAAATATAAGGTCAAATCCTTGCCCCCATGCTCATCTGATAATGTACGTGAGAAGGATGTCCACTCACAATGACGATCAACGTTTGCTGATCCATTTCTTTCAAGATAGCCTGACCAGTGTTGCACTAAAATGGTATATGAGCTTGGATAGTGCTAATATTCATACCTTCAAAGACCTAGGAGAGGCGTTTGTTAAGCAGTACAAGTATAATGTGGACATGGCGCCTGACCATGATCAACTTAGGGCTATGGTACAGAAAGATAAGGAGTCGTTTATGGACTACATGCAAAGGTGGCGTGTAGTGGCTGCCCAGGTAATCCCCCCAATGGAAGAGAAGGAAATGACAAAGATCTTTTTAAAGACTCTGGGTTCCTTCTACTATGAAATAATGGTGGTGAGTGCACCGAGTGACTTCACTGAAATGGTGGGTATGGGTGTTCGCTTAGAAGAAGCCGTAAGAGAAGGTCGTTTGACGAGACATGAAGGTTCTAGTGGTGAAAAGAAATCATCATATGGATTTTCTAGAAAGAAGGAAGGAGATGCGAATGCAGTTGTTCAAGAGAGAAAAGGTAAACCGCCTAGAAGGCGTCAGACACATCCACAATAGGTTGCTTCGGTAACTCTGGTTGTTAACATGGCTCCGACTATTGTCGCGTCACAAAGAACACCTCAACAAGGCAATCATGGGCAGAGTCAGAAGAGAGAACCCTTTGACCCCATCCCTATGAGTTACACAGAGTTATTTCCAGCACTGATTCAGAAAAATTTAGTGCAGACCAGGAGTCTACCCGCTATACCATCTCCTTTACCATGTTATTACAAGGCAGATCAGACATGTGCCTTCCACCAAGGAGCCCTTGGGCATAATATCGAGCATTACTATTCTTTGAAGTCCGAGGTCCAGAAAATGGTTAGATCTGGCATTCTGTCCTTTAAAGACGTTGGTCCAAATGTGAAAGACAACCCGTTGCCTAAACATGGAGGTGGAGGAACGGTGAATATGATTTCTAATGATCCAGGAGAGTCCCGGATTTATGATGTGAATTTCATAAAAGGCAATTTGGTGAAGATGCACGTTGACCTTTGTAGGCTTGGCTACTGTATGCATGACTATAATATGTGTAATATCTGCATCCAGAACAACCGTGGATGTGATAAGGTGAAAGTTGACCTCCAAAAGGTGATTAATAAAGGCCTTGCTTGTGTTATCAGGATCGGGACTGAAAGTAAAGAAGGAGTGAATATGGTACACGGATGTCCCAGCGACTTCTGAATTTATGACATGAATGATATGGAGGACAATCTAGTACAGTTACATGCCAACTTTTGCCATATGCCAGGACAAGAGTTACATCAATATGGTGGTTGTCAGATCTGTTGTAGAGACCCTCGTGGTCGTTCCTTAGTGAAGAGGGGTATTCAATTACTTCTAGATGAAGTAACTATTAGCGTCACAAGAAATAGAGATTGTTATGATGGAGTCAATATGGTTGAGGACCATTCTGGTGAGATCGTGTTGGATGATGAATATATTTCTGCTGACGAGTTCTTTTTTGATGATGAGTCCAAGCCTGTGGTTAAAGATGATACTTCCGTTGGTGATTTCGTAAAGTCGAGATGTACAAGAGAGGTAGGGTGAACATTATTGTACCTCATTTTGAAATTCCTTCTCCAGTGGAGATTACATATTGCAGCAAGCCTGCAGTAACCCCTGTTGTTATATATTTACCTGGTCGTGTCCCGTATGAACCAGACAGAGCCGTACCCTATAAATATAATGCGACCATCCTAGAAGATGGGATTGAAGTCCCGATACAACCTTTGACACATGTGGAGAATATTGCTGAAGCCAGTCGAGTGACGCGTAGTGGCCGGGTATTTCCTCCTACTTTTCGGGGGGATGTTGATCATGGAAAGAAGGTCTTTAAAACTAATGTTGAACTTGAAAAGGAAGTTGGGGAATCTAGTGGCACTACTTTAGAGAAAGAAGTCGATGATGTGCTGAACATCATTAAGATGAGTGACTACAAGATCGTGGATCAGTTTTTACAGACCCCGTCCAAGATTTCTATATTGGCCTTATTGATGAATTCTACTGTCAATCGAGAATCCTTGATGAGAGTGCTAGATCAGGAATTTGTTGAAAGAGATATGCCCATGGACCAATTTAACGGTATTGTCGGGAATATTACTTTTTGTAATAATTTGAGCTGTTGTGATGAAGAATTACCCGAGCAAGGAAGAAACCACAATATGGCTCTATACATCTCGATGAATTGCAAAAATGACTCTTTATCCAATGTATTGATTGATAAAGATTTGGCTTTAAACGTGATTCCAAGAAGCACTCTCTCAAAGCTTAAGTACCAAGGGGCCCCCATGCGCCCTATTGGTATCATAGTGAAAGCCTTTGATGGCTCCAGGAAATCGTTCATTGGAGAGGTGGACTTGCCTATGCATATAGGTCCACACATGTTCCAGATTACTTTCCAAGTAAAGGACATCGTGCCTGCTTACAGTTGTCTATTAGGAAGGCCATGGATCCACGAGGCAGGAGCTGTTACATCGACTCTTCATCAGAAGTTGAAGTTTGTCCGGGAAGGGAAAGTGGTTATCATAAGCGGCGAGCAAGCTTTATTAATATCTCATTTGTCCTCCTTCAGTGTTGTAGAGGCTGACGAGACAGTTGTTGGAACACAGTTCCAAGCTTTGTCGATCGATAATATAAGGAAAAATGAGGACTCTATCGCTTCATTCAAAGATGCTCAATAGGTAGTACAGAATGGCCTTAGCAAGGTGTGGGGGTGAATTATTGATCAACCAGGGAATAGGAATGAAGCTGGTCTGGGCTTCTCAGTGAAGAATAATAAGTGTGAGATTTTGAAGCCGAAGTCTGCTTTCAGGAAATACCAAGACATATTCCATAGTGCAGGGTATCTGCATCCCGCTACTTCGGAGATCAATGCCATCCTTGAGGATGAGCCAGGGTAAGAGATACCGAATTTCGTAACGCACGGAGTGAGGGTCCATAATTGGATCACTATTGATGTGTCTTCTTGCATCCACATCTCGAAATAATTTATTTTTTGTTATCTTTCTAAAAATCCTTTCACTCTGCCGAAGGTGAAAGTGATATTTTACGGGCATGTATTTTGTTTTGAACTTTTACATCATTAATAAAAGATGTTTTTGTTTTCCAAATTATGTTTTGTTTATTACTTTTTCTTGGAAAATGGTGATTAGATAAAACCTTTCGAAATAAATAATAATCATTAGTAAAATCTGCACACTCACTTATACATCGGTCAGTTTCTAAAATCAATCATAATCACATGTGCAGATTAACTAAGAAAACCATTGAATACAATGACCCTACGCCCTCTCCCAACTTCGAATATCCTGTGTATTTGACCGAGGAAGAAGAATACGATGAAATCCCAGAAGAGGTTTCACGGTTTCTTGAGCGCGAGGAGAATACTATTCAGCCGTATAAAGAGCCGTTGGAGGTGATTAACTTGGGATCAGATGAAGACCCAAGGGAAGTCAAGATTAGAGAATTACTTCATCCCGACGTGAAGAGTAAAATGATTGGGTTACTGAAAGAATATTCTGATATTTTTGCTTGGTCTTACCAGGATATGCCTGGGTTAGAGACTGACATCGTGGAGCACCACCTGCCGTTGAAGCCAGAATGTCCTCCCATCAAGCAGAAGTTAAGGAGAACTCACCCTGATATGGCAATGAAGATAAAAGAGGAAATCTTGAAGCAGATCGATGCTGGTTTTCTCGTTACATCAGTGTATCCTCAATGGATTTCCAACATTGTTCCAGTACCAAAGAAAGACGGAAAAGTCTGCATGTGCGTTGATTATAGAGATCTGAATAAAGCAAGTCCAAAATATGACTTTCCACTACCACACATTGATATGTTGGTAGATAGCATGGAAAAATTCAAAGTGTTCTCGTTCATGGACGGATTTTCTGGGTACAATCAAATTAATATGGCTCCCGAGGACATGGAAAAAACAACGTTTATCACACCCTAGGGAACATTCTGTTACAGAGTGATGCCCTTCGGGTTGAAGAACGCTGGTGCAACGTACCAGAGAGCTATGACAACCCTATTCCATGATCTGATGCATAAGGAAATCTAAGTATATGTTGATGATATGATCGCTAAATCTCATACCGAGGAAGGACATATGGAAGATTTGTTGAAGTTATTTCAGCGGTTGAGGAAGTATCGCCTTCGTTTGAATCCGAATAAATGCACCTATGGTGTTTGTTCGGGAAAATTTCTAGGTTTCATCATCAGTCAAAAAGGAATTGAAGTTGATCAAGATAAAGTCATGGAAATTCAAGAGATGCCTGCCCCAAGGACTGAAAAACAAGTCAGAGGTTTCCTCAGACGTCTGAATTATATCTCCAGGTTCATCTCCCATATGACTGCAACGTGTGAACCCATCTTCAAGCTTCTGAAGAAAGATCAGGGGTGTGTATGGACCGATGATTTCCATAGGGCATTTGAAAGCATTAAAGAGTATATGCTTGAGCCTTCTATCTAGCTCCCTCCCGTTGAGGGAAGACCATTGATTATGTATCTGACAGTGTTGGATCATTCTATGGGTTGCATTTTGGGACAACAAGATGAAACGTGAAGAAAAGAGTATGCCATTTACTATATGAGTAAAAAGTTCACTGATTGTGAGTCGCGATACACTCTACTTGAAAAGACATGTTGTGTTTTAGCTTGGGCAGCGAAGCATTTGCGTCAGTATATGCTGAAACACACTACTTGGTTGATATCCAAAATGGATCCAATTAAGTATATCTTCGAAAAGCCTGCTCTTACCGGAAGAATCGCTCGCTGGCAGATGTTGCTATCTGAATACGACATTGAATACCGTACTCAGAAGGCCGTCAAAGGTAGCGTGTTGGCGGAGTACCTTGCTCACCACCCGGTTGAAGACTATCAGTCTCTCAAATATGACTTTCCTGACGGAGATGTAATGTTTTTGAAAGTAAAAGATTGTGATGAACCTTTTCCTGAGCAAGGTCCTTATCTAGGGTCCCGATGGGGCATGGTGTTTGACGGAGCTGTGAATGCTTACGGAAAATGGATTGGCATCGTGATTATCACTCTGCATGGGTCTCATATCCCTTTCACTGCAAGGCTGACCTTTGATTGTACAAATAACATGGCGGAATATAAAGCATGTATCATGGGCCTTGAAGCAGTTATGGATCTCAGAATCAAAATTCTTGATGTCTATGGAGATTCAGCTTTAGTAATAAACCAGATTAAAGGAGGATGGGATACTCGTCACCCTGGCTTGATCCCTTACAAAGATTATGCCAGAAGGCTATTACCCTTCTTTAACAAAGTTTAATTCTATCATATTGCTAGGGAGGAAAATCAAATGGCAGGTTCTTTGGCAACCATGTCATCTATGTATCAGGTGAATGCGTGGAACGATGTGCCTCATATCACGGTGCAACGTCTAGATAGACCAGCTCATGTATTTTCAATAGAGGAAATGTTAGATGAAAATCCTTGGTATTACGATATCAAGCATTTTCTCCGAACTCAGGAATACCCGTTGGGCGCATCAAATAAAGATAGGAAGACTCTGAGAAGATTGGCAGGTAGTTTTTTCCTTAATGAGAAGGTGCTATACAAAAGAAATCATGACATGGTCTTGCTAGATGCGTGGATAGACACGAAGCAAACATGTTGATGCATGAGATCCATGAAGGTTCCTTTGGTACCCATGCCAATGGACATTCAATGGCAAAAAGGATTCTTAGGGCAAGTTATTATTGGTTGACGATGGAGTCTGACTGTTACAAATTTGTAAAGAAGTGCCATAAATTTAAGATTTATGCAGACAAGGTCCATGTGCCTCCGACACTTCTCAATGTTATCTCATCCCCGTGTCCCTTCTCTATGTGGGGTATTGATATGATAGGAATGATTGAACCTAAGGCGTCGAATGGACATCATTTTATCTTGGTAGCGATTGACTATTTCACCAAGTGGGTGGAAGCAACTTCATATTTCGATGTTACTAAGCAGGTGGTAGTATGCTTTATCAAGCATAATCTGATTTATCGATATGGTGTGCCAAGCAGGATCATCACTGACAACGGCTCAAATTTAAATAATAAGATGATGACGGAACTTTGTGAAGAATTCAAAATTATCCATCATAATTCATCTCCCTATAGGCCAAAGATGAATGGAGCCGTCGAAGCTTCCAATAAGAATATTAAGAAAATCATCCAGAAGATGGTTGTTACTTATAAAGATTGGCATGAGATGCTCCCATTTTCTTTGCATGGGTATCGTACATCTGTTCGCACTTCAACAGGGGCAACCCCTTTCTCGCTTGTGTATGGTATGGAAGTAGTGCTCCCCGTCGAGGTTGAGATTCCCTCTTTATGCGTAATGATGGAAACCAAGTTGTCAGAGGCTGAATGGATCCAGAATAGGTTCGACCAGTTGAATCTGATTGAAGAAAAGAGAATGACGGCTTTGTGTCACGGTCAGCTGTATCAGAAGAGGATCAAGAAAGCTTTTGATAAAAAAGTCAAGCCTCGTGAATTCACAGAAGGCGACCTCGTGCTCAGGAAGATCATGTCTTTCAACGCTAATTCTAGGGGCAAGTGGACTTCCAATTATGAAGGCCCATACGTTGTCAAGAAAGCCTTCTCTGGCGGTGCATTAATTCTTGAAAATATGGATGGCGAGGAGTTCCCACGTCCTTTGAATATTGATGCAGTCAAGAAATAATTCACCTAAAGAAATAAAAGAATAGCTCACTAAGTTGAAAACCCGAAAGGGCGACTTAGGCAAAAAGGAGTGTCTCGATAGGCTGAAAACTCGAAAGGGAGGTCTAGGCAAAAATTAGAGACATAAACAGAATAAATTCTTCCCGGTAGGTTGAAAACCCGCAAGGGAAATCTAGGAAAAAGTTAGGGATTTCTCGGTAAGTAACTGCGTCAGACAAGACTTGATCGTTGAAGCAACAATCTTCTCAGATTCTCATCATACTTCAACTAAAGTCTTTGCTCAGGAGTTCGAAGTTGTTAGGGAGAACAGTGGTCATTGTATTCAAATGTATCTTTTCCATATACTTACCATTTTCCAAACTTTGTAATCATCTATGGAGTCTTGTCGTTCGCAGACTACCATTCTATTAATAAAGTTTGAGCCTTTATCCAATTCTTTACAGTTCTTACTTTTATTCTGCTCGCAAAAATTTCATTTATTATTGATAGAAATTTTCAAAACCAAAGACTTAATAATAAAAAAATGTTTTGAAAAGAAATTACAAATCGCCTTTTACTTCAGATATTGTGATCCGAGTGGCACATAAGTAGTGATTCCAAGGATGGGCGAACCCCTAAGTTTGAAAAGTCCCCTGGCTTCTCTTATTGATAAGTGTGTATTCCATTTAGGATATTGTTTCTCAGAATAGATGAATCTCATACAAGCTAATACATGGTGTGTCATTTGGGCATGTGTTCCCCTCTTTCCCCAGTTATGTTTTGGTTCAGATTGTCTTCAAACAGCTATTTGATGGTGGATTTGCAATCCCATCCTCTCCAATCAGGTCCTGATTCAGATTTCTCCGACCGAGTGTAACTTCCTTCCGTGGTCATAAGGCAATCAAGCAAATGTTGCAAATTTACAAAGCATGTGTTTGGTTGTTGGACTCTTTCTCCCTTCATGTTGAGAAGTAATCTTTAGCAGGATATTATGCTCTCGAGTTATGATATTATTGTTGTTGTGTGCCTCTAAGCAACCAAACAAGGGCAATATACATTCTAAGAAGTTTTGAGATAAGTGTCCACTCCTTGGGTTTTCTCTCGCTATGCGCTGAGTTTGATTTAAAATCCCCATGAGCTGACCCATTACTGGTGCTGTCAACTTCTTAATTCTCCAGATGTGTCGAATATGATACTTCCCTCTAAAGTTGTTATCCCATGAAGTTCCATGATCTCTCTCCAGAGAATTTTACACAATTGTTATGCCTAGTATTGAAGACTGTATCCAGGCTCTCTTTGGTGTGTGTAGCTTTTTTTCCCCAATGAAGTTAGCATAACAATCCCCAGTTGAAGTATCAACGATGTAGTTTTGCATCTTCCCCGGTAAAGTCTGTATTGACATCCCCAGTTGAAGTCTTGACGACATGGCTTTCATTTTCCCCTAGTAAAGTTAGTTTTGGAATCTCCAGTAAAGTCTAGACGATGAAACTTCTTCTTCCCTTAGCGAAGTCCGTATTGGTATTCCCCGGTGAAACATAGAAGAGTTTATGACATTCCCACAACTTTATTTGTTTCCAGTCAGGCGTTTCTTTGATTGTTCTCAAGCCATGTTTCCTCCCACTGAAGTTAAGCCGTGAAATAGGACTTTGTTTCCTATGTTGAAGCTTACTCTCTCGTGGAATCTAATCTTCGTCATGCACGTGGCTTGGACGAGTGTTGTCTTCACCCGAGATTAGATTTGTCCAGTTACCCCCAGTATATTATGGTTATTTTGCCAGCATGCGCACGAGTCATCCCTCGTGGAAGATTTTTGCTTCAACCTTCCTATTCAGTTCACTATCTGGATGGAGTGTGATCCCCTTTTGTGTTTATTTCTCATCGGGTGCTGACTTAGTTGATTATTTCATTCCAGTTTATTTCTGGTTTGAGTCTGTAGTTCCCGACAATATTATTATTCTGATTTCTGTAGGCTTCAAGCCTTGATTTGAGAATGTGCATTTATTTTGCACGCAAATACTTTTTCTCCTCAACAGGAATGTATTGGCATTTCCCCAGGAAATCAAGCTTCTTTCCTCGCCAGTCTTATTACAATTCCTTCTTAAATAGAAAGTGGTGGTTCCCTTTATTTGAGAAACTTGTCCTTCCCAGTAAGTCTGTTAATGCAAGAAGATCATTTTTCCAATGGATAGTAGTCTCATTGGAGATAGTTCATTGTTGAGTTTGGATGTACTTCAATGATAAAGATGGTTAGTTGAAAGATTCTGACAGTTGTGTTTTTACCCTTTTCAGGTGAAACATCTTGGTTAAATAAGAAATCGAGACCAGTTCGTGGCTTATAGTCAGGATCGAGGGGAAGTTTATCTGATTCTCCATCAAATGGCATCTCTTTGAGGAAATTTCGCAAGAGAAGTTTGTTGTGAAATCTTACAAGTGGCAGTCTCTTTATTTGAGATAGCTTGTGTTTTTACCCTTTCTAGGTGAAACATCTTGGTTAAGGAAGAAACTGAGACCAGTTCATGGCTTATAGTCAGGATCGAGGGGAAGTTTTTCAGATTCTCCATCGAATGGCATCTTTTAGAGGAAGTTTCGCAAGAGGAGTTTGTTGTGCAATCTTACAAGTGGAAGTCTCTTTATTTGAGATAGCTCGTGTTTTTACCCTTTCCAGGTGAAACATCTTAGTTAAAGAAGAAATTAAGACCAGTTCATGGCTTATAGTCAGGATCGAGGGGAAGTTTATCCAATTCTCCATCAAATGGCATCTCTTCGAGGAAATTTCTCAAGAGAAGTTTGTTGTGAAATCTTACAAGTGGTAGTCTCTTTATTTGAGATAGCTTGTGTTTTTACCCTTTCCAGGTAAAACATCTTGGTTAAAGAAGAAACTGAGCCCAGTTCGTGGCTTATAGTCAGGATCGGGGGGAAGTTTATCCGATTCTCCATCAAATGGCATCTCTTCGAGGAAATATCGCAAGAGAAGTTTGTTGTGAAATCTTTACAAGTGGTAGTCTCTTTATTTGAGAAAGCTTGGATTTTTACCCTTTCCAGGTGAGATATTTTGGTTAAAGAAGAAACTGAGACCAGTTTGTGGCTTATAGTCAGGATCGAGGGGAAGTTTATCCGATTCTCCATCAAATGGCATCTCTTCAAGGAAATTTCACAAGAGAAGTTTGTTGTGAAATCTTACAAGTGGCAGTCTCTTTATTTGAGATAGCTTGTATTTTTACCCTTTCTAGGTGAAATATCTTGGTTAAAGAAGAAACCGAGACCAGTTCATGGCGTATAGTCAGGATTGAGGGGAAGTTTATCTAATTCTCCATTAAATGGTATCTCTTCGAGGAAGTTTCGCAAGAGATGTTTGTTGTGAAATGTTTACAAGTGGTAGTCTCTTTATTTGAGATAGCTTGTATTTTTACCCTTTCCAGGTGAGATATCTTGGTTAAAGAAGAAATTGAGACCAGTTCGTGGCGTATAGTCAGGATCGAAGGGAAGTTTATCTGATTCTCCATCAAATGGTATCTCTTCAAGGAAGTTTCGCAAGAGAAGTTTCTTGTGAAATCTTTATAAGTGGTAGTCTCTTTATTTGAGATAGCTTGTATTTTTACTCGTTCTAGGAAGAATGTCAGGATTCTGGAAAGTTCGTTATTACTCTTTGAGACGTCACCCTTAGTAAAAGCTGGTGCATTATCTTTTCTCCACCTTTAGTAAACGTCTCTGTATCTTTTGTTTCTTTACCTTCAATAAAAGTCAGTATTTTCCTATGTTTTTTTTCTACCTTCATTCTTGAGTGGGTATTTCATTGCCATTCTTAGGTAAGATTGGTCTTTTCTGGTTAGCGATTTTCGATCCCCTATGTGGATGTTACTCTTTTTTTGCTATCTCCTCTATGAGTGGAGAGTTCATAGCTATCGGTTAATTGTTGTCATCCATTACTTTCCCATCAGTCTTGAAGTTTATGTTATTTTGTCTCCTCTAAGCATCTTGCTCCCCCAGTGAAGTTGAGTTTTCTTTTCCCCAACAAGGCCGATTTGTCTCCAAAAGGTTCAGATTTCTATTCCTGAAGTCTTGTTGTTCTCCAGATTTTTTTATCCTGGTTGAATTCTTTTAGCAACTTGTAGATTCTATTTTTTGCTTGTCCAGTACGTGTCTGGCCCATCTGCATGAAGTTCATATATTACATCCATAATCATAAGCATCGCATGGTATCTTAGGGCCAAAAATAGGGCTTGTTTTATATTTAAGTATCTTCAATCACGTCGAAACGAAGATTTTAATCTTCGTATCTCCGGATAGAAGACACTTAAATAAGGGCAGATGTTGTACCCCAATTTTTGCCCCTAAGATCCCTCATCATACTTTGTAAATTTCGCACATAGCATTAGTCTCGTGGTTATAAGATCGAAGAGCTTTGGCATTAGGGTTTTGGCATTAGGGTTTCTCTCTCAGAATGTTGCCGTGTCTTGCTCTGAAGAAATGACTCCGGTACTTGGAAGTTATTCTTCTATTAGCTTGAAGGTTATCAATAACTTGGCTAGCAATTTCATCGTCGACCTTGAGGATAATATTTCCTGGTTTGTTGAAAGCTGCAATGATTCAGAATTGTCAAAGACACTCTTCTTTTTTTGTTTTATTGCAGTCTCTTCTGCTGATAGAACCAGAAGGTGATGGCTTTTCTGCACTGTTTAAAAGCGTGTTTCCTATTCTGAAGGCTGAGTTGGAATCTTTAGTGAATGGTGGTGATGTTCTTTTGGATGAGTTTAATTCTGAAATGTTAGAATGGGACTGTATTTCTTTCTTTATTCATCTTTTGTATGCCAACCTTAGACCTTTAAATGCAAAGGTTTTGGTTTGCATATTTTGAAGGCTGAGATCAGCATTAATGTCAGCAGAATCTTCAGGAAATCAGCTGGATGATAGCAATATAAAGGATCTGTTTGTATTTTTTTCTTCCTCAAAGTTCAAACATGCATTTCATAAACACCTTCATTTCTTAGCTGAACAGTGCAGTGTATCACCTGTCCGCCTATTATCTAAGTTTTTCACAAATGAAGGTGTTCCTGCTGCAGTTCAGGTTGAAAGTCTTCAGTGCTATGCATCTCTATGTAGTCTGTCACAAGATAAATGGCAAACTGAACTTTTGGCCAAATTTCCTTCTATTCTTGTTCCATTGGCTGGTGATGATCAGACTGTAAGGGTTGCTTCCATGAAATTTATCAATGAGTTGTGTGCCTTGTGGTGTCGCATTGAACATTCTGGCAAGAAAAATGGGAACAACGCTACATGGTTCCATTTTCTGGGTGAGCTTCTATTGTTGTTGGTTCAGCAAAAAAACACCTATATTGTCCGATAAGAAGTTTCTTCCATCATTGTTTGCATCCACACTAGGTTCATCCTGTCATAATATATTAGTACCTCAAAACATGGAAAACAGGTTTGACCGGCCCACAAAATAAAAAATACTCGAGTTCATTTTGGGTTATGCTCTAAAATTCTCCAACTACGGGAAGCTAAAGATTCTCTCCTTGCTCAAGGGAGTTAGGTATGCTATTATGCATCCTAATATTACACAAATGCTGTCTCGTTCTATGGAGCAATACTATGATGACCGCAACAAATCTAGCCAGAAATTTTCAAACACCGGAACTCAAATAATGTGCCTTTTGTTGGAGAGTTGTGTTATGTCATCTCCCTCCGGTGGAGTTGATCTTCAAGATCCTTTACTGAAAACATTGCAGTTGGATGACATTACTTCAGATGATCCTGCCTATGTAGAGCCTTGTATCTCTATCTTGAACAAACTTAATAGTTAATTCTACACGGGGTTGCATAATAAAGTGAAGGAGGATTTATTTCGAGCACTTGTTTTTTTTTTGTGCCGTAGTGCTAACAGTGATGTACAAAGTGCAACTAAAGAGGATTTAATGCGAATATATATAAATTTCTTAACTATTTGCCACATACTCGATCTCATATTTG
Organism: Vicia faba; assembly: GCA_948472305.1. Taxonomy (NCBI): domain Eukaryota; kingdom Viridiplantae; phylum Streptophyta; class Magnoliopsida; order Fabales; family Fabaceae; genus Vicia; species Vicia faba. The sequence continues at coordinate 265,402,456 of OX451740.1, forward strand.
CACCAAAATGTGGCACAGTTAAATCAGCAGAAGAAAAGACAAAAAAGAGACAGAAATTTACTACAAATCAAGAAGCAAGAACCCACAACATAAGAAGCTTCTTCAACACAGGTTCAGTGGCCTTCTAGTTGTACTCCTAGTGGCTTTCTCACCAATAAATTAAAGTCTAATTCATATAATGAAGATACTTGTTTGAAAAGTGATGCCTTCTCCGCAAAGAAAAGTCACTAACTTTCTCATCGTCTTTTGGTTCCCATACAAGACACCAAGTCATTGACTCTCGGCAGTCATCATCCAGAACGTTGTTACATACTGGGAAAGACTCTTCAGAAACTTGTATAATAAAGAAACCATCTGAATCTTCAGTGAAACCTAACACTGAAATTGGACCTCAGCTTAAGACTTCAGTCACCTTGTCGTCCAAACGGAAGTTATCAGATTTAAAGGATATACCGATGTTATCATCATCTGGAAAGCGACTAAATGTTGGGGATCCGGGTCTTCGCTCTCCTATTTCCTCAAATGAAGTTCGTAAAAGCAGCTTGTATATTGATGTTGTTTGGCTTTTCACACCAACCAGTAACATGAGGAGTCATCATGGGCATTGTACAAATAACAATATGGATGATAATCAGTATTGCATTTCTAGTCTAGCCCAGACAACAACATCCTCCTAAGTATTAAATGACGTCCAGCCCAACAACCTTGAGCGTGTGACACTAGATTCTCTGGTGGTTCAGTATCTGAAACATCAACATCACCAATCCAAACTAATGGAAACAAGCTGAAGAAATACAAAAGGAAAATAGGGAATCGTGAGAATAAAAAACTATTTTATAACAAAAAGACAAAATCATATAACTAACTGTAACTAACTGTCCAAAAGGCTTACTAACTAACTTCTCAACAGAAACTAACTCACAGCATTACAACACTTTAAACCAACCTATAACCAACTCTAACAAACTTCTAACAGATATCCATAAACAGAAAACTGAAACAAAATTTAGAAGGAAAAAACGATAACTCCCAAACCTCCCAACATATTATAAGAGAAAGTATAACAGAAAAGGGGGGGTTCACGATTGATAACAAAAGAGGAGATAGAGAAAACTCACGAGAGGATTATCTGAGAGGATGGCTTTTTCTGCTCTCTCTCTCTCTATGAAATTCTTGGCATCCTCTTCAATCATTCTTCAACCTGATTCACGATCTTCATCATCTTCTTTGCATCACCCTGCATCAACCTTGAGGCTTTTGTTACCAACAAGTTTTCATAACCTTCATTCATCAATCAACATCCACTTTCTACTCTTCATGACAAAAAGATCTCTAACATCACGTCTTCATCAATCTTCGTGGCAACTTTTATCATCTTCTTCAACCGCGTCTTCACTCAGTATCGAGATTCTTGAAGCTCTGAACCTTATCATGACCTTCATTCTCTTTATCTAAATCCTTCAACCTCCATTTTCTCAAACTCTTTTCCGCCATCTTCACCATCCCCACCCTTCATTTCTCAGAACCCTGCTTCAATATCAACCTCACATCAATACCTCAGTACATCAACAATCGCAGCATACACGAAAGAAGAATGTTATAAGAAGAATATCGTGAGGAAGAAAAAGGAGTCGCGCAAAGGAATTAAGGGATTCCATACCTGAATACGTAAGAACTTCGTGATTTCTGATCATCTTCAACGATTTGAAGAAACGCCAGACTTCTCTGGTAGGTAAATACTGTTCTCTTTTGTATATTCATTCTATTCACTTCTTCTTAATATTGGTATGAAGCTTAAACCTTGCTGAACATGTCCCCTACAACGCCATGACTATCACCGTGCATCCTTCAATCTGTTGGTTAGCAATTTCTATGATGCTAATTCGAGACAGATTTCGTTGATTACCGAATAAGACTATTGAAAATAGGTGTAAGATCCACAAAGAGAACATTGAGAGGTTTCGATTCGGGTCACTCTAAGATCGCTTGAGATATTGAAATTGGAATTGAATTCCCATGGTGGGGATTTATTGAGAAGAGAGAACAGGGATGAGCGCATGGTGAGACAAAGGTTTAAACCACTGCAGATTTGGATCAGAGAGACGAAGAAAGAGTCGCGGCGGAGGTGATGAGAAGAAGCGGGCCGTGTTTTGTGAATAACATGAATCGACGCCAATTGGAAACCCTAGGCCATTACTACATCGTTTTACCAGTTTCATGTTTTTCTCTTTTAGTTTTTTTTTTTTTTAATTATATAATAGAAAATAGTGTGGAATAACAACATTATGGTATTAAGATGGACCGGATCTTGCTCTTCCTAAGCCCATTCTTTTTTTTTGGGAAGCCTTATTGTCAACAGACTAAAAAAAACCACGCTTCTTGGATCATCTTGGGGATGGGCTTTAGCGCAATTTCTAAACATAGTTCCTATAAAAATTTCATACCCCATCAACTTTAGATTTTAATTTTATTCCCATAGCATGTTTCTTTTCATGATTTTTTTATATTGATTTTGGATGATAAAAATGATAAAAATCAATAAAAAATTTGTTATATTTTTATTTGATTTTGGGAATTAATCCATGATTATCTGATTATTGGAGATTTTGTAATTCACCTTTGTTTGTTGAGCTGAGTCTTATGCAGGTTCACTTTTTGATATGCGGATGTGTTTTGGATTCCGGTTGTGATTTATTTTCACATCGATGAAGTTGCGACACTTAGTCCAAATATTCGAACTCTGACTGTTTGTTTATTGATTCCAGCTCGCGTGAAGTATCTCTGATTTCTTTACTTCGGTTGCACTTTTTGCGGACGTCATTGTTCGTTTGGTATTACACTTCTTCCAAGTTATATTTTCTCATTTATTTATTTTTAGATATCATGCGAAGTAGGAAATAAAGAGCGTGCGCTCGAAGTCGCTGTTTAAAGACCTGTAACAGGCATTCCGCACTTCATTTGCTATATGTGTTGTGCTTGTGTTTGTTTACTTTCTTGTTGATCAATGAGTCACTAAATTTAGAAATTGAGATCACGACTTCTCTCTCAGTGCATGCTCCCTATAGGACTTTATCGCTTTCCTTTATTTCTTGTTGATCGATGAGTCACTCAATTTAGAAATTGAGATCACGACTTCGCTCTCAGTGCATGTTCCCTTAAGGATAGTTTTGTTAGACTTGCTTTGGCATGTGAGCTTAGATAGGATCCCCCATTGCATGATAACATTAGGTTAGAGATAGGTTAGTCTTCCTTAGATGTTTTCTTCCCTTTTGCATAATTGCACTTAAAACTAAAACTTCTTTTTTCTTGGCCAATGTATAAAAAATGCTAAGTATACAAAAGTTCTTTTCATGGTAAAAAAATACCAACCAATCCATTTCTTTTCGCCATTCGGCTTTTCTCTTCTAAGAGCATGTTAGCTCCTTTCAACTATAGGTCGTAAGTCTCCAAAGATCGAGCAGCGGTGGAATGATTGAATGTAACATTGTTCATTTAAAAAAATACAAAACAAACAAAAACATATGAGCCGAACTACGGTAGCTCTGATTCCTCAAAATTGGGGTAGGGCCCAAGCGAGTACAACTTTATTTTCCCTACATTCTTTCTCTTTTCTTTTCATGCATTCCCTCTTAGTTTATAACCCTTAAGCATTAGATTGAACACACCCTTTGATTAGAATAACGAGAGTGGACCCCGTAGAGTACTATGGACGTGTGGGGTGCTAATACCTTCCCCTCACGTAATCGACTCCCTTACCCAATCTCTCGGTTGCAAGACATTGATTTCCCCTTTAGGTTTTCTTCGATGATTTTCCTTTCCCTTTCATATAGGATAAATAAATACTCATTGGCGACTTCATTGATTTTACCGCTACAGAAAAATTGAAATCTTACAAGTGGCAGTCTCTTTATTTGAGGTAGCTTGTATTTTTACCCTTTCCAAGTGAGATATCTTGGTTAAAGAAGAAACTGAGATCAGTTCATGGCGTATAGTCAGGATCGAGGGGAAGTTTATCTGATTCTCCATCAAATGGTATCTCTTCGAGGAAGTTACGCAAGAGAAGTTTGTTGTGAAATCTTTACAAGTGGTAGTCTCTTTATTTGAGATAGCTTGTATTTTTACCCTTTCCAGGTGAGATATCTTGGTTAAAGAAGAAACTGAGACCAGTTCGTGGCGTATAGTCAGGATCGAGGGGAATTTTATCTGATTCTCCATCAAATGGTATCTCTTCGAGGATGTTTCACAAGAGAAGTTTGTTGTGAAATATTTACAAGTGGTAGTCTCTTTATTGGAGATAGCTTGTATTTTTACTCGTTCTAGGAAGAACGTCAGGATTATGGGAAGTTCGTTATTACTCTTTGAGATGTCACCTTCAGTAAAAGCTGGTGCATTCTCTTTTCTCCACCTTCAGCAAACTTCGGTGTATCTTCTGTTTCTTTACCTTCAATAAAAGTTAGTATTGTCCTATGTGTTTTTTCTACCTTCATTCTTGAGTGGGCAGTTCATTGCCACTCTTAGGTAAGATTGGTCTTTTCTGGTTAGCGACTGTCGATCCCCTGTGTGGATGTTTCTCTCTTTTTTCTATCTCCTTTGTGAGTGGATAGTTCACAGCTATCGGTTAATTATTGTCATCCATTACTTTCCCCTCAGTCTTGAAGTTTATGTTATTTTGTCTCCTCTCAGAATCTTACCCCCTAGTGAAGTTGAGTTTTCTTTTCCGCAGCAGGGCCGATTTGTCTCCAAAAGGTTCAGATTTCTATTCCTGAAGTCTTGTTGTTCTCCAGAGGTTTTTTATCCTGGTTGAATTCTTTTGGAAACTTTTAGATTCTATTTTTTGCTTCTCCAGTACGTGTCTGGGCTATCTTCATGAAGTTCATATATTACATCCATAATCATAAGCATCGCATGGCATCTTAGGGCCAAAAATAGGGCTTATTTTATATTTAAGTATCTTCAATCACGTCAAAATAAAGATTTTAATCTTCGTATCTCCGGATAGAAGACACTTAAATAAGGGCAGCTGTTGTACCCCAATTTTTGCACCTAAGATCCCTCATCATACTTTGTACATTTCACACATAACATTAGTCTCGTGGTTATAAGATCGAAGAGCTTTAGCATTAGGGTTTCGGCATTAGGGTTTCTCTCTCAGAATGTTGCTATGTCTTGCTCTGAAGAAAAACTCTGGTACTTGAAAGTTATTCTTCTATTAAATTGAAGGTTATCAATAACTTGGCTAGCAATTTCATCGTCGACCCTGAGGATAATATTTCCTGGTTTGTTGAAAGCTGCAATGATTCAGAATTATAAAAGAAACTCTTCTTTTTTTGTTCTATTACAGTCTCTTCTGCTGATAAAACCAGAAGGTGATGGCTTTTATGCACTATTTAAATGCGTGTTTCCTATTCTGAAGGCTGGGTTGGAATCTTTAGTGAATGGTGGTGATGTTCTTTTGGATGAGTTCAATTCTGAAATGTTAGAATGGGACTGTAGTTCTTTCTTTATTCATCTTTTGTATGCCAACCTCAGACCTTTAAATGCAAAGTTTATGGTTTGCATATTTTGAAGGCTGAGATCAGCACTAATGTCAGCAGAATCTTCAGGCAATCAGCTGGATTATAGCAAGATAAAGGATCTGTTTGTATTTTTTGCTTCCTCAAAGTTCAAACATGCATTCCATAAACACCTCCATTTCTTAGCTGAACAGTGCAGTGTATCACCTACCCGCATATTATCTAAGTTTTTAACAGATGAAGGTGTTCCTACTGCAGTTCAGGTTGAAAGTCTTCAGTGCTATGCATCTCTATGTAGTTTGTCACAAGATAAATGGCAAGCTAAAATTTTGGCCAAATTTCCTTCTATTCTTGTTCCATTGGCTGGTGATGATCAGACTATAAGGGTTGCTTCCATGAAATGTATCGATGAGTTGCGTGCCTTGTGGTGTCGCATTGAACGTTCTGGCAAGAATAACGGGAACAACACTACATGGTTCCATTTTCTGGGTGAGCTTATATTGTTGTTGGTTCAGCAAAAAAAACCTATATTGTCCGATAAGAAGTTTCTTCCATCATTGTTCGCATCCACACTGGGTTCATCCTGTCATAATATCTTAGTACCTCAAAACATGGAAAACAGGTTTGACCAGCCCACAAAAGAAAGAATACTCGAGTTCATTTTGGGTTCTGCTCTGAAATTCTCCAACTACGGGAAGCTAATGAATCTCTCCTTGCTCAAGGGAGTTGGGTATGCTATTATACATCATAATATTGCACCAGTGTTGTCTCGTTCTATGAAGCAATACTATGATGACCGTAGCAAATCTAGCCAGAAATTTTCAAACACCAGAACTCAAATAATGTGCCTTTTGTTAGAGAGCTGTGTTATGTCATCTCCCTCCGGTGGAATTGATCTTTAAGATCCTTTTCTGAAAACATTTCAGTTGGATGACATGACTTCAGATGACCCTGCCTATGTAGAGCCTTGTATCTCTATCTTGAACAAACTTAATAGTCAATTCTACACGGGGTTGTAGAATAAAGTGAAGGAGGATTTATTTCGTTCACTTTTTTTTTGTGTCGTAGTGCTAACAGTGATGTACAAAGTGCAACTAAAGAGGCTTTAATGCGAATAGATATAAATTTCTTAACTGTTTGCCACATACTCGATCTCATATTTGCACCAAAATGTGGCACAATTAGGTCAGCAGATGAAAAGACAAAAAAGAGACCGAAATTTACTACAAATCAAGAAGCAAGAACCCATATTACAAGAAGCTTCTTCAACACTGGTTCAGTGGCCTTCTGGTTGTACTCCTAGTGGATTTCTCACCAACAAATTAAATTATAATTCAAAGAATGAAGATACTTGTTTGAAAAGTGATACCTTCTCCACAAAGAAAAGTCACTAACTTTATCATCGTCTTTTGGTTCCCATACAAGACACCAAGTCATTGACTCTCAGCAGTCATCAGCTAGAATGTTGTTACGTACTGGGAAAGACTCTTCAGAAACTTTTATAATAGAGAACCCATCTGAATCTTCAGTGAAACTTAACAATGAAACTGGACCTCAGCTTAAGACTCCAGTCACCTTGCCGTTCAAACGAAATTTATCGGATTTAAAGGATATATCGTTGTTATCATCATCTGGAAAGTGACTAAATGTTGGCGATCCAGGTCTTCGCTCTCCTATTTCCTCAAATGCAGTTCATAAAAGCAGCTTGTATACTGATGTTGTTGGGCTTTTCACACCAACCAGTAACATGAGGAGTCATCATGGCCATTGTACAGCTAACAATGTGGATAAGAATCAGTACTGCATCTCTAGTCTAGCCTAGACAACACCATCCTCCCAAGTAGTAAATGACGTCCAGCCCAACAACCTTGAGCGTGTGACACTAGATTCTCTGGTGGTTCAGTATCTGAAACATCAACATCACCAATCCAAACTAATGGAAACAAGTTGCAGAAATACAAAAGGAAAATAGGGAATCGTGAGAATAAAAAACTGTTTTATAACAGAAAGCCAGCTCATATAACTAACCGTAACTAACTGTCCAAAAGGCTTACTAACTAACTTCTCAACAGAAACTAACTCAAAGCATAACAGAACTTTAAACCAACCTATAACCAACTTTAACAAACTTCTAAAAGATATCCATAAACAGAAAATTGAAACAAAATTTCAAAGGAAAAAACGATAACTTCCCAACATATTATAAGAGAAAGTATAACAGAAAAGGGGGGGGGGGGGGGGTGGTTCACGATTGATAACAAAAGAGGAGATAGAGATATCACACGAGAGGATTATCTGAGAGGATGGATTTTTCTTCTCTCTCTCTCAATGAAATTCTTGGCATCCTCTTCAATCATTCTTCAACCTGATTCACGGCCTTCATCATCTTCTTTGCATCACCCTGCATCAACCTTGAGGCTTTAGTTACCAACTAGTTTGTATAACCTTCATTCATCAATCAATATCCACTTTCTACTCCTCATGACAAAAATATCTCTAACATCACGTCTTCATCAATCTTCGTGGCAACTTATATCATCTTCTTCAACTGCATCTTCACTCAGTATCGAGATTCTTGAAGCTCTGAACCTTATCATGACCTTCATTCTCTATATCTAAATCCTTCAACATCCATTTTCTCAAACTCTTTTCCGCCATCTTCACCATCCCCACCCTTCATTTCTTCGAACCCTGCTTCAATATTAACCTCACATCAATACCTCAGTACATCAACAATCACAGCATACACGAAAGAAGAATGTTATAAGAAGAAGATCGTAAGGAAGAAGAAGGAGTCGCGCAAAGGAATTAATGGGATTCCGTACCTGAATACGTAAGAACTTCGTGATTTCTGATCATCTTCACTGATCTGAAGAAGCGCCATACTTCTTTGGTAGGTAAATCCAGTTCTCTTTTGTATCTTCGTTGTATTCGCTTCTTCTTAATGCTGGTATGAAGCTTAAACCCCGTTGAACACGTCCCCTACGACGCCATGACTGTCACTGTGCATCCCTTAATCCGTTGGTTAGCAATTTCTATGATGCTAATTTGAGTCAGATTTCGTTGATTACCGAATAAGACTATTGAAAATTGGTGTAAGATCAACAAAGAGAACATTGAGAGGTTTCGATTCGGGTCACTCTAAGATCGCTTGAGATATTGAAATTGTAGTTGAATGTCCATGGTGGAGATTTATTGAGAAGAGAGAACAGGGATGAGCGCATGGTGAGACAAAGGTTTAAACCACCGTAGATTTGGACCGAAGATACGAAGAAGAAAGAGTCGCATCGAAGGTGATGAGAAGAAGTGGGCTGTGTTTTGTGAATAACATGAATCAGCGCCAATTGGAAACCCTAGGCCATTACTACGTTGTTTTACCAGTTTCATGTTTTCTTCTTTTAGCTTTTTATTTTTATTTTTTTAATTATAAAATAGAAAATAGTGTGGAATAACAAAATTATGGTATTAAGATGGGCCGGATCTTGCTCTTCCTAAGCCCATTCTTTTTTTTTTGGGCAGACTGATTGTCAACAGACTAAAAAAATCTACGCTTCTTGGATCATCTTGGGGCTGGGCTTTAGCGCAATTTCTAAACATAGTTCCTATACAAATTTCATACCCCATCAGCTTTAGAATTGAATTTTATTCCCATAGCATGTTTCTTTTCATGATTTTTTATATATTTATTTTGGATGATAAAAATGATAAAAATCAATAAAAAATTTGTTATATTTTTATTTGATTTTGGGAATTAATCCATGATTATCCGATTACTGGAGATTTTATAATTCACCTTTGTTTGTTGAGTTGAATCTTATGCAGGTTCACTTTTTGATATGGGGATGTGTTTTGGATTCGGTTGTGATTTATTTTCACATCGACGAAGTTGCGACACTTATTCCAAATATTTGAACTCTGACTGTTTGTTTGTTGATGCCAGCTCGCGTGAAGTATCTCGGATTTCTTTACTTCGGTTGCACTTTTTGCGGACGTCATTGTTCATTTGGTATTACACTGCTTCAAGTTATATTTTCTCATTTATTTCTTTCTAGATATCATGAGAATTAGGAAATAAAGAGTGTGTTCTCGAAGTCGTTGTTTAAAGACCTGTAGTAGGCATCCCGCACTTCATTTGCTATATGTGTTGTGCTTGTATTTGTTTACTTTCTTGTTGATCGATGAGTCACTCAATTTAGAAATTGAGATCATGACTTCACTATCAGTGCATGTTCCCTATACGATAGTTTTGTTAGATTTTCTTTGGCATGCGAGCTTAGATAGGATCCCCCATTGTATGATAACATTAGGTTAGAGATAGGTTAGTCTCCCTTAGATGTTTTCTTCCCTTTTGCATAATTGCACTTAAAACTAAAACTTCTTTTTTCTTGGCAAATGTATAAAAAATTCTAAGTATACAAAAATTCTTTTCATGGTAAAAAAATACCAATCAATCCATTTCTTTTCGCCATTCGGCTTTTCTCTTCTAAGAGCATGTTATCTCCTTTCCACTACAGGTCGTAAGTCTCCAAAGGTCAAGCAACGGTGGAATGATCGAATGCGACATTGTTCATTTAAAAAATACAAAACAAACAAAAACATATGAGCTGAACTACGATAGCTCTGATTCTTCAAAAAGGATACGTAGGCATTGGGGTTGGCCCCAAGGGAGTACAAATTTATTTTCCCTACATTATTTCTCCTTTCTTTGCATGCATTCCCTCTTAGTTTATAATCCTTAAGCATTAGATTGAACACACCTTTTGATTAGAACAATGAGAGTGGATCCTGTAGAGTATTATGGACATGTGGGGTGCTAATACCTTCTCCTCGCGTAATCGACTCCCTTACCCAATCTCTCAGTCGCAAGACCTTGATTTCCCCTTTAGATTTTATTCGATGATTTCCCTTTCCCTTTCATATGGGATAAACAAATACTCGGTGGTAACTTCATTGATTTTACCGCTACAATAAGGAAATTGGAAATTGGATTGAGAGAAGGGGTTCAATTCAATTCTCAGTGTTGTTGATTTTGCTTTTTTCAAAAGTTCCTAATACAAATCTCATGCCTCTCTTTTATACACAAAACTAAAGATTAAACTAATTTTCTAAGTGACCAAAATAACCCTCAATTATAAAATCAACGCAAAAATATGAAAGTATAAAAATTAACTCAATTTAAAATATAGTTTTTTGAATTTTTCTGAATAAAAAATAGAGACTCGAAAATGACTAAAAATGATTAAATAATGGATAAAAATCTATCCGAAAAAATGAAATGAACACATTAAAATAAACTACTTGTCTCAAAGATTAATAAAAAATATTCAAATGATCAAAATTGAAATAAAATGAGAATAAAAATACTAGGCTAAACAAACGATTACAGTTAAAAAAAGAGACTTCAAACTGTACCGAAAAAATGAAGCGAGCATACCGTCATGATCTACGTGAAATGCAGATTCCTAAAATGATCAGTAAAAGGTGAAAAGTTGAAATATTTTCTCACTAATTTTTCCGCAAAATGTCGAATCGCTTTTAACAATCTGTCAGTAAAACCAAAATATTAATATTGTCGACATATAAACAACTTAGAGCAATGGAAGAAACGAGTAAAGAGATAAAAATGCATGAAGTGAAATATCATGTATTTTTTAACTAAAAAATGATGCAAATGTTGATTTAAACTGACTTTTGGTCAACTTAAATATGACTAATAATGCAAAATGTGATGAATGAAGATATCTATTAATGATTCTGACCAAATAACAAAATATGATATTAAAGTGCGACTAAAAAAATTAGAGGCGAAATTTAGGATGCAACATATTTGTTTAGAAAAAATTTGATTCTGTCTTAGGTTGTAATTAATACATTTATGTGTGATCTTAGACGATTTAGTTTGTAACTGAAGAAAGATTTGATCATGTATTGATTTGTTTTAATAATATTGATTTGATATGATTTGTCATAGTTTTGATGCGTTTTCATTTGCTTGAATATGTACAATAGTCTTTATGATGAGAACAGGGAACCGCTTGCATATGGGAATTAGGGTTCCATCCCTAACTTTGATTTTGACTTAGTCAACATGTTTTAAAAAATACAAAAATATCTAATTTTTTTTATAAAATTATTATTTGATATATTAAATAATAAATATAATAATCAGACAATTATAATACCAAGAAAACAATTGGGCCTTCTCTTAAGTTTTCAAACGGAATATCCAACTCATTAAAAACACCTCATTCCATTATCTGCTTTGGAATGGGTCACGAAAACCTTAATGGGCCTGAAAAGCTAATGGACCAAAATCAAAATACCATATAAACCCTTTCTTTAAGACAAATTAATGGGCCAAATGAATTTATAAATGCACCCCCTTACTATTTTAACCAGACCTTAATGGGCCATCATATTTTGATGGTCCATTAAATCAAAACACCCTCCTTTGTTTTATTAAATAAATCCCATAACTTAAATGGTCCTATAATCTCCAAGAGATACACCCCTTCTTTAGAATTTAGACCCTTCTTAGAACAAACTAGTAATAATAATGCCCAAAATCCTAAATGACTAATAAAAGATTAAACGATAATTTAGAGGGGCAAATTCGGGGTATGACATCCAAGTCGCGCATTTCTCACTTTTGACGGCAAACAAATTCACATGAATTGAGCATCATTTCACACATATGAGCTTGTCATTCTTTCTCTTATAAATAGAGCGACCTATTTGCTTCATTTCTGAGCTTTAGTGAGCCATAAACCCTCTTTTCAAATTCACTGCAAACCTCTCAATTATGATATTTTGTTTTCAAATTTCAAAGCTTTTTCAAGATAATTTCTCACGTCCATTCTCTTCATCGTTCTTCTCTGAAGCTAAGGGAATAAGAATCAAGATCTAAGGAGCACTGAAATTCCTCAATGATCTACTCAGACTTGCTCATATCCAAATTATTCATTCAAGTAGTTAGAAGCATCCATTTACTTCAAACATAATACCACAATGTAGTCCTTGGCTCTGTGATGCTTGTGCTCGCTTCACTTTTCATTGATTTTGCGTATTGATCATTTAATTTCAAAATTTGTTTTCAAACTTTTCACGAGATGATCACAATGGTAGTAGTCTCAGTCTCTCATGTTACCAAAAATGAAAACTCCATTTAAGGTTGGTCGGAGAAGATGACCAGAGAACTATTTGTGGGGGTTTGAGGCTTTTAACCTTTCAGCCAATGATCACACACCATTTGTTTTAATTTTGTTGGTTGATTTAAAAGTGGATCATGTGTTATTTATGAAGTAAAATCCATTGTGTTCCCTCATCTATGTAGCCTTGGATTTAACATATCATTTAATGAAATTGTATCAAATGCATCTGGATTTTCTTGATTTTAATTTATTTTTCAATTTTTTATTTAAACTATTTTTAGCTTCTAAAATTCATTTTAAATCAGGTTTAACTCTAAAACTTATTAAAAAATTCACAAAAATATTTCTGATTATTTTACACTTTGTGTAATTTTTTGAGATTTTTGTTTTACATTTTGCTATTTTATTTTAATTTTTTCTTATTTGATTTTTTTAATTTGTTTTAAACTAGTTTTTTTATTTTTAAAATATTCAAAAAATTTCTAAAAATACTTTGAATCATTTATGATTTTCTATGGTTTCATTTTCCATTTATTTGACGATTTTATTATACTTTGCTTTTTTATCTTTTATTTTATTTTTAAATCATTTTTTGAAATCTTTTTCATGCATTTTAATTACTTGTATTGCATTTTATATTTGTTTGACTTATGTTGACTGCTGTTGGCCTTGGATCTTGGCTTAATTGGTCATAAAATTCATCAAATCCAATAGATCTTGGGTGTTGATGGGGTGAAAACCCTAATACACCAAAATGGATGATTGATTTTGATGATAACTTGATCAAAGTCTTGGTCCAATTTGGGATTTACTTTTTGTCTTTATCTATCTTCATCTCTTTTTTCTTTCTTTTTCCTTTTGATCAATTGGATGATGATGATTCATCTTAGTTCAATTAGTTTTAAATTGATGCTTGACTAACTTTCTTCATTTCAAATCTACCTCTAGGTGATCAATTGATCAATCAAGGTACTTTTGATTAATGATAAGTTTGTCTCAAGGTATCATTAAGGACTAGATTGATGTAATGACCTAATCTCCTTTACTTAGTCTTGATCACCTTGCTTTTAAATCATGGTGTGTATTATATGCAATAGACCTACATTAGTATGGCCCGGCCTCAGATAGGAGAAACTTCTATATAAGTTCACTTATGATTGCTTAATCTAGTGCCAAATTGGCTCGAATCATAATACTAATTACAAACATTAACAATAATTGTACTAACATTTATTTTTCCGCACCTTTACTTTTATGTCATTTGAATTATCATAATTTACTTTACACAATTTACTTTTAGCATTTTATCATTCATGTCGTTTTATTTTATTGCCTTTTATTTTTATTGTCTTTTTCTCTTTGTCACTTGGAAATTTTTCTTTCTTCTTTTCAAAGACACTAATAAATATTAAATCCTAAAAGACTTTATGGTTTTCTTGGACTATGATTATTACCCTTGGTTTTTATTTAGATTTGTGGACTTAGATTTAGGTTCTTGATCATATGCTTTGGAGATGTGACTTGAGACCTTGATTCATCTGATACCTTTATCTATCTGAGACCTTGGAGCTTTCATCTGAGACCTTAGGAGTTTCATCTGATCATTGGTTTTATCTGTCTACTTTTTTGTGTGTTTTTGTCTGATGCAAGAACTTTCATCTGTAACTTCAAGTTTTAATCTGATGGTGAGACCTTGGTCTTGCACCAGAGATATTAAATTTTCATATGATGCTTATAATGTTCATATGATTACTTGCTTATGTGTGTCCCTTAATCCAAAGGGAATGGATGCATGTGTCGTACCCCAAATTTTCCCTACCTCTTTTTACTTTTGTCTGGACTTGAACTTTGCATCCCATTTGCACCATTTTCACTAAGTCATTTGCATATCCCGCATCTGATGAAATCAGGGGCCTTGGTTTGAGGTATTAGGGTTGTGCCCTCTTTATGTATAATTTTGTTTTGAAGTTCTCTTATCAGGTAAAAGGGAAATTCATCTGGTTCTCGATAAGTGGATCGTGGGATGGACTTTTGAGGTATCATGGATTTCTTTCTCACCAAGTTACAAGGCTGTTTCTCGCTTGAATTCATCAGAGCTGGGATTAGGTTTTATTTCCCTATTTGTTGGTCAATATGCTAGGGTTTTGGATCCATGGTTTTTGTGAAGATGGTTCTTTCGCCCGCCTCAAGGATGACTCAAAGTTCAGTACATTTGGTTAGGGGTTTCATCTCCTCTCACTTCAAGTTTTCTTCTTGAGATCTCTAAGTCACTGAGTCGGGAGTTTTAAGTTTAACTTGACGAATGTGGAATTTGGGCACAAGAAATAAGGTTGGAGTTTCATGATAATCAAGGCATGTTTTGGTTGCTTCATCTACAAATTACTTGTGGTTTGGATATCAAAGTCAAACTTCTTGTTGAGAGTGCAAGTTTGGTTTAGAAGTGATATGAAGATTAAGGTTTTCATTTAAATGACCATTGTTTTGGGTTCGAGTTAACCAAGTGAAATTAAATTCTTAAGCATTTATTTTGTTCAAGAATTTGATTGGAGTTTGGAAGACAAGGCACGTGGTTTGTTTGAAGTACAAGTTGCAAAGGCAAGATGTATCATTCAAATCATTCAAGTGGGGAATTTCCATGTTCAAACAAGATTTAAGAATTGTCTAATTTTTGTACAAATTCATCCTTCATAAAATTCAAAGAAATATCATTCATTACATTTTGTGGGCCATTTACAAAGCAGGTTACAAATGTTGAAATACAAACTACAAATATTTTGTTTACAAAGAAAATGTTTGTTCTTCAATTTTATTTTTCTTCATCTTCAAGAAACTCATCCACTCCTTGCTAGCCGTGGTCTTCTCTTCGCCTTTTAACCTTTCATCGATCGTCCAATTCTCGTGTTCATGAAATAAGAAAAAGAAAAAGTTAGTAAACAATCAACATGTGAAAAATTCAAGCAAGAATTAATTGTTAAAAGAAATTGGTATCTCATCATTAGGGTTTGCATTTGGAATCAGAATTTAAAAGGGGTTTGTTTTTATCATGGGCTATCTCCTCCTACTTTTGAAAATCACAAAAGGTGTGAGTTTTGGTTCATAATAAGGGAAAAGAAATTTTGCAAACATTTTCTACTGCAAAAGCCATTCAAAACTGCCAAATATACACACAGCAGGCAGCCAAAACAAAACAACAAAACAGCAGCTGCAATAAAACAACTAACAGTGGCAAATATACGGGCCAAAATGCAGCAACAGATACACAAAAGCAGCTGCAAGTCAAAGCTGCCAAACCACAGAAGAACAAATAGCAGCAACTGCAATAAAATTCAGCATAAAAGCATACCAAGCGAGCAAGGCAGCATAGGCTGTTAAAATTACAGAACAAGGCAGCAAAAATAAACAAGGCCAGCAGACCAAGCAAGCGTAGCAGTAGGCTGCTAAAATAACAAAACATTCTAGGACTAGTAAAAAAACTGCAGCAAACTAAAAGCCTAGCATAATAGCAATTCAAAACAATGCAATCTATCAAATAACTCAAAGCCCTACATCATCATTTTCCTAGTTTTGCAAACCCATCAGAATTGTATTGAAAAAAAGCCAAACTTCTTTAAGTCATTTAAATATAAAGGAGGAAAGGATAAAACTTACATCATACAAAAACCTAACCAAAACAGTCCAAACACCCTGCTTTCAAAGCAGTCATGTGCAGCCCTGCACTTGGCTACAAAACCTGTGCCACACCTGCACACAAACACCAAACAAAACAAGCCAAAATTTGCACCAAAATAGGTGACCTAAAGCTTGCATCCCAACACGTTCAAAGTCAGCCTACCACATTAGTTCAAACTATCCAAATTTACCCCCAATTTCCACCTCTATTTCACTATAAAAGGAGCCAACTATGACAGCAAAAGAGAGAAGGAAACACAAAAATATCATAGCAGAAAGAACACACAAGAGCCAGCATAAGAAAACCGAGAGAGAGAGAACACCCTGCCAGCAACAAAACCAAGAAAAAGAAAGAGTGACAATACACATCCAGTAAAACCAAAAACCGACAAAACACACAGGGACCAGGAAACCAAAAAGAAAGATACAACTTCAAAACAAAACAATCCTTCCCATTGAATAACTTTGACACACAGCCTTCCTACACGAAAAAGGAGCAGAGAATCAAGTTACTCGATTTTGTTCACAAGAAATCAATTCACAAATACACAAAATTATAAAAGACTCACCTTTTGAATCTTTGAGGTTTCTCACCACCTTTCATCATCGTTAACCATCACCAAGCATTGACTCCAATACTGAACTTCATCGTATTTGCTTCGTAATCGATTCCCCATCAATCGGCACTGCATCTCCATCACATTCAGAATCAACAAGCTCCGTCCACCATCTCATCTCACGATTCTCACTGCGCACCTCAATTATACAACGCAAGAACAACAACATTATATCACAGCAGGAAAAAACGTGAAATCACACGGAAGCACGAAATCAAAAAATCGCAAAAGCAAAGGCCCGATAAATTACCTGAAGATTGGCGGATCTCAATTCATCGTCATCACTTGAAAAGCCATCGGAGCAACTCCAAGAAGTAAGTGTTTATCCTTTCTTTTCTATTTGCATGTACATCACGATTTTATTTAGTTTGGCGCCGATAGTGTTTGAAGAGGAATGAGTGAACCGCGAGGCAGGGAGGGAACGTGTGAGCGAGAGGGTTTTGATGGATACTGATGCTATAGGGGACAACTGATAAGCATTAGTGAGAGAGGAATAGGATGAGATCCATGTTTTCGTTGGAAGAGAAGAACAGAGTTAAAGGGTTTTTTTCGGGTTGAGAAGGACAGCACAAAGCCTAGAAGTACAAAGGAGGGTTAGACTGTAAACGAGAGTTTGAGAGGGATATGAATCACGATACTGATAATGAGAAATCGTATCATATAATTACTATGCTTTTTAATACATTGAGTCGTCTAACTCCCGATTATTCCGAGTTTATTTGTCTTTTCACAGGTACAACATTTGTCAACTCAAACCAATGAAAAAGGACTACATGAAGGAAGCTAGACAATAAACAGAAGAGAAAAGAACCAAATCTGCAATGTTTGGAGATTTTGAAGCAGTGACGAACGTCACACCCTGTGACGACTGTAACGACTCCCCAACATGAAACAACGCTCGTCACACATCATTGACGAGCGTAATGCACTATTCAAGCACATTACGACCGTCACCCACCTGTGACGACCGTCACGCGCGTAAAGATGAACGTTGTGAATTGGTGGAGACGTGGGCAACGTGAGGGCAGAAGTGTTCTCCTATATTCCCTCCACTCAGTAACCATGCATCCTATATTTCCTCCACTCAAGCCTTTTCTCAGGATTCTTTCAACTGCTATATTCTCTCATATATATATATGTGGTAGTGCAAAGGGATGAGGGTCGAAGAAATTCTCCCAGAACAAAATTATTACTTTTTGCAATTATTTATTTTTCCCTGTTTTTGAGCATTTTCTACGTATTGTAATTTCTACTTCCAGCATTATTTCAAGCATTAGTTTTAGAGTGTTAATTCTTCATTTAAGAATTAACACAATTTATTGATTTCGATGGAGCTGCAAGGAATATTGTAACATCCAAGATTACCATAGCAACCTTATTTCCAGGTTTTTATTGCAATTTATATTTATTCATTCTTGTATTATGCCAATTATTTTTAAGGATAATATTCTGAATTGCATAGTTATTAAATATATTATGTCCGGCTAAATTATTTATACCGGTATGTGACTCTTAAGTACCGAAAGAATTCAGTGATACCTTAGCCAAAAACATTTATAAAACAATTTCTGGTTTCCAATTTCCATGTTTAATTTAACTACCCTTGTCACGAGAGTGAGAGGATAATTAACACGATTTTTCCACGAGAGTGGGAAATTAATTAAGGCAAGAACCTGCATACGAGAGTTGGGGTTCAACCCAGATAGTGGTAACGAAACATTAATTTTTAAATACACGAGAGTGTTTTAATAAATTATTTAAACTCAAATTGTTTTCAAAAAGTGTTATTAAATTTAAAGTGCATCCACTAGGTTTAGTAGCATGACTTATTTCATGAACACGAGAGTGTATGTGTCAGGTTTTTAAACAATTAGTTTTTACCGAAATACTTTATAGGCCAAGCGATTCACCGAATTCCCGAAGTCCGACTATCACATACCAGTATAACTATTACTATTATTTTTAATTAAACTATTTCCCCCCTAAAATCAAATATTCATCGCTTAGTTAAACAAACTGTAGCATTAGATCGTATGCGATTGATCCTCAGTCTCTGTGGGTTCGATAATCATTTAAAACTAGAACGACTAAATTGTATACTTGAAGTTAGTATCCCAATAGACTCATAAAGTCCCGATCAAGTTTTTGCCGCCGTTGTTGGGGACTGGTTAGTCAATTAATTACGATTCTTCTGTTGCGCGTTTAGACTAGGCAACAGAAACCCATTTTCGATTTGTATGCCAAGGAATCGCTCACAAGGCGAACCACTTGACAAATCGACGGACGAAACTGAACGCATCCTTTCCGTAAGACGTGCAGTCAGGGATTACTGTTTAAATCACGCTATTCCTTTACCCAAACCCGAAATCAAGATTGATTCTGAAACGAATTCTAATTCTTCCTCTGAAACCGAAACTAATCCAGAATTAGACATGGCCGAAGAACAAAGGACCCGTCCACTGAAGGAGTACGCAACTCCATCACAAGAAGAACCCCACAACAGCATTGTTGCTCCAGCAATAAATCAAAATGATTTTGAGTTGAAACCGTCATTGATATCAGCTATCCAACAACGCCAATTCTATGGAGATCCTTCCGAGGACCCAAATGAACATCTGACAAAATTCGTTCAATTTGCCGACACAGTTATAGCTAATGGTGTTAGTAAAGATGCAATAAGATTACGTCTTTTCCCTTTCTCGCTAAGAGATAGAGCTTGGGCTTGGTTGCAATCCTTGCCATCAAATTCTGTCACTACGTGGGAAGGACTTAAGATTTTATTTTTAGCATGATACTTTCCCCCAAGCAAGACTGCTGCACTAAGAGCCCAAATCAACGGATTTAGGCAGAAGGATACTGAATCGCTATTCGATGCATGGGAACGCTACAAAGATATAATGCGAATGTGCCCACATCACGGACTAGAAAAATGGCTGATCATCCAC